>CM049816.1:34917528-34987528 GCA_027422435.1 Schizopygopsis pylzovi | reverse complement strand
AGACAACTGTTATATATTTATTACTTATGTTAGCGCTTTATAATTAACATGCCAAATGTTTCTCCGATTATAGAGCCAGAGACAGATGCGTTTTTACAGCGCTGCATTATAACCAATCACACGATTCTGTTGAGCTTAGTGACGTTTAGATGAGTCATCGCTGAAACACTTTGTTTTGTTTATTTGCTCGCTGATTGAATTATCTGGCGCTTGCTGCGTGTTCCCATGGGCGGGGTTTATCTTGATTCGTGACGTAACGGACACGGGAAGTAGTCCCTACGAGCCATTTTGTAGGCATTAAATCGGATCACGTGTCCTTTAATAACCAATCACATTACAGCCTTAACGTCATTTAATTTCAGTCAGAGTACGGATCCCATAGGAATGAATGAATGAGAAGTGCTGTAAACTGAATCCCACCTGTCGCAAAAAGGCAGTGACTTCTCTTATAAAACAGCTTTTTTTTCGTGGTAAACTCTAAAAATAGTTCACTCTTAAAGTGCTGCTTAGTTTAAAACATGTTGAAGATTAGTAGATAGGCTGCCGTTTCCTCTAAAAAGCTGTTTATTCAGCGTAGTGAAGCCATTAAAAAAAAATACTGCCTCTGGTCTCCTTTCCCAAGTACTGCCAGACCGGAAGCGTTAGCTTTAGCCGTTACCCTTTTTCAGGACCGCTTTGCTCTGCTCGCGCTCTGGATGTGTGCGTTGCATGCAAATAGTGCTCAAGTCCTTTCCCTTCTTGCGTGTAAATCAATTAAAATCACATTAAAATGCGAACGCAGGAATCGTTAATCGGAATCGAAATGCACGTGTCTTATCGAGTACCGGATTCTTGGAAATATGGAACCGGTGCTAAAGCGGAACCGGTTCTTGATACCCAATCCCACCTGGCGGTCGTCTACTGTCGATGACCACTAGATCCAAAAATAACAACTTTACTCTCATCAGTCCACAGAATGTTACGCAATTTCTCTTTGGACCAATCGATGAAATTGGAACCGATTCTGCATTATTCAACAAAGGTGCTTTACGGGGGTTTTTGCTTCCCGTAAACATCTTCTGACTGTAACTGTGCTTACCAGTCATTTTAGATCATCTTTGATCTTTCTGGAGGTGATGATTGGCTGGATCTGTGCCATTTGGACTACTCGTTCATCCGTTTTAACAGTAGTTGCTCATTTTCTTCCGCGTGTTTCGAGTTTTTGGTGCAATTTTAAAGCATTTGAGATCATTTTAGCTGAGCGTCCTATAATTTGCTGCACTTCTTTATACATTTTCGCTTCTATAATCAACTTTTTAATTAAATTACGTTGTTGTTCTGAACCATGTTTGGAACGGCACATTTTACTTAATTCAGAGACACATTGCTTCCCTTCCTCCTTAACAAAGGACAATTAATGACACCTGTTTTAATATATATTCTCTAATTAACATCCACAGTGCTATTATTTTAAACACAACCCATTTCAATGCATTAGTCAAACAACAGACCTGTGTGCTACTTGTTCTATTAATCTACTACATCCACAAGCAAATTATTTGCAATGCAGAAATATCACTACTACTAATAACAGTGGTTTATATAGAGAATAACTGCCTTTGGAGTTAACTGTGTGCTTTGTAATTATATATTACAAACGTTCATATATGCTAGATGCATTACATCTAAAGTAAAACAGTTCAAAAAGTTAAAAATATTAGAATATTTACTTTTGAGTTTCAATAAATGACCATCCATACAGTATACATTGTGGTTATCTCTTGTTCTTTGAAACCACAATAATGGGGGACACTTCTGACTTGGCAATGGTCCAGAAGACGATCATTGACACCCCCCACAAAAAGGGTAAGTCACAGAGGGTCATTACTGAAAGGTGTGGCTCTTCACAGAGTGCTGTATCAAAGCATGTTGAATGCAAAGTTGACTGGAAGGAAGAAAATGTGCACAAGCAACAGGGATGAATGCAAGCTTGAGAATACGGTCAAGCAAAGCTGATTCAAACACTTGGGAGGGCTTCACAAAGAGGGAACTGAAGCTGGAGTCAGTACATCAAGAGTCACCACGCTCAGACATCTTCAGGAAAAGGGCTACCAAGCCACTTCTGAAACAGAAACATCATCAGAAGCATCTTACCTGGGCTGAGGAGAAAAACAACTGGTTTTAACAGACAATAATTACACCATTATAATTTTGTGAACCAACAACATCAGTATAAGAGCACTGGGTTACTAGAAAAGATAGTTCACCCAAAAAGGTCAATTCTGTCATCATTTACTCACCCAGTGTTTCCAAACCTGTATGAATGTGTTTGAACACAAAGGAAGATATTCTGAAGAATGTGTGAAACAGAGCAGTATTTTTTCTCACTTTGGAAGACAATGGTGCCCCAAAACAGCCTGATTACAAACTTTCTTCAGAATATCTTCCTTTGTGTTCAGCAGGGGCGATTCTAGGATTTTAATTTTAGGGGGGCTCAGCCCCCAATGAGGGTATAATAATAAAAAATAAATAAATATTTACAAAAAAATTGATTAATGGGTAGGATGGTATACTAAACTTATTGCAGTATTCCACTGTATTGCATAGATGGTTATAACATCCGAGTACTGAATAAGCCAAATACAAGTCTACCTGATCTCACACACACACACACACACCTGTTTACTGTACAAACCAAAAATTGTTACTGTTTGCATTACTAGTACAAATCTCTTTCTATGCTCAAGTACAAACAGAAAAATGTAAACATACAACATCATATCACTTTAAACTTACACTGACTATCCATATTAGCAATATAAACAACACAGATATTATGGTCCAATTGCTCGACGACATCTTTCTCGATTGCCATAACTGCCAGTTGATGGAGCCTACACTGACCCATGTACTCCCTTCTTTGTCTAATTTCATCAGCACTTGCTGCTTCAATCTGCTGTACAACATTTCCTCGTAATGCACTAGCCTTGTAACTGTTCCAAGAGACAATACAGTCCTTGTGTGATTGGGTCCCCTCATGTTTGTGAAATGCATTGAGCACCTTTTTCCAATTTTTGAATCCACTACTCACAAATATATCTTGCTTCAAATTTTTACCAAACACACGACAAGCAAAGCATTAGGCAGAATCTTCTCTGAGTACTCGAGCCAAGCAAAGGTCTGAAACCAGTTTGGCTGGAATTATCTTTTTTGCAAGCCAAAGTGCTCCTTGGGATAATGGTGTAATTTTGGCTGTTTTGGGCCTGTGTCCTTTTCACCTAAGTCAAACTGATCTAAAGCAGCTAAAGGTGCAGTTGCTATGTGTGCTTCATCTGGGTACATTTCTTTCTCTGCATATCTGTCCTTCTCTTTCTCCTGACACATGTCTTCCTCTTCATCATGCTCTCTCTCTCCCTGTACTGTCACAATCATGTAAAAAATATGTATGGTAACTTTATTTGTATTTTTAACTGACAAGACACTTTATCCAAACCAACTCTGTTCACTTTCTCACCTGGATCATGATCTTGCCCTTTCTCTACTGTGCCTTCTTCAATCTGCTCTGCCTCAACTTCACTCTCTTTTTGCACTGACTTTTCTGAGAAACCAAAAAATGAAATTTAGTTAACTTGAATGTGAAAGACAATTAATCATTTCTTGTTGAGTGTCAATAACGTCAGAACATTTATCTGTTTATCCTTTGACACTACTGCTGCTTTTTGGTGGAAATTGGCAGACAAAAAAGTGAAAAATACTTTAGTGTGCAATGACTGCAGTCAATTTTGGGAACACAGTGGTTCTGTGTGTGAGAGGCTGTAATTTCTATTCTCACCTGACTGCTGCTCATTTGGAGACCTACTCCCACGTGACATGAACAACTGTGGTATATCTCTCCCTCCTTGTTTCATCTACAATAAAATATAAATACCAAAATTTTGATCATGTTATCTAGTTCATTTTAGCTTTTTAGCTTCATAAATAATATTAGGTTCTATATAAATTCAATTCAAACAATATATATATATCTTTTTTTAATTAATACAAAACACACACACACAATGTTTCAATCTCTGTCAATCACTCTGATATGCAATTAAAATGAGTGCACTGACTGAGTGCTGTCTGTCACTGTCTTTAATCATTTTATGCATAACTGTATGGTAGTTAATGCCACATGCACTTCAATATTATGTTCTATATTGAAAGCTACATTTTCAAATGAAAATAGCAATAACGTGATCGTTTTATAAGTATGCGTTCATATGTGTTAAGGGCTTTCGCTGAAGGAAACAGCTGTGGTGTGATGAGTGGTGAATGCAGCGAAAACTTTACAGAAGATTGGAAACCGATTGCTCTCCCATGACTTTTTGTAAACTGTATTTATGACAAATAACTGCATAGATGTAGATATTATAACAATCTATCGATAAACACACAACTTGTCCTCTCCTCTGCGCCACCGCAATCTGTGGATTGAAGAACGCGCAGAAAGATGGGGAGGAGCCGAAGTCTGCTGCCGTTTTCATTTGAAATTTAAAGGGGAAGAATCACAAGATGTTTAGGGGGGCTGAGCAGAAATGTAGGGGTGCTAAAGCCCCCCTAAAAATGGCCTAGCGACACCCTTGGTGTTCAGAACAAAGACATTCATACAGATTTGGAAATACTTAAAGGTGAGTAAATGATGACAGGATTTAAATTTTTGGGTGAACTGTCCCTTTAATCACACATCACATTATTTTAATATGAACTGAATTGGACCCAAGATGATTCTGAAAGAATACACTGCTGTAATAACAAAATTCGTGCTCATCTGTCTGTCAGATAAACTGCAATAATTTCTGCACAACGTCTGTCTTTCTGTCAGTATGCATTATATAGGGAGCTAATAATAGCCATAGATCGTGCTTTCTCTTTCCATTTGCTCTGTTTTGTCAATCATGACTTCAAACTCATCGATGCAACTTTGTTCATTCCTGAAGCAGGCTTTTATATGTTTTGACTGCTTTCTTGAATCGGGTCCAATACTTGTGAGTTATAAACGCGGCTGGGCTTCTCCGGTGTGCCACTATATTCTGCACATGTATTAAATGCAAGTCCCGCAGTTTTCTAACGCATTTACTTTAACTCGTTAGGTAATATCAATGATATGGCGTACAGATGCGTCTGAAATGACAAAAACATATACATATGTTTAATTATATGATCAAAATATTGCTAGGGACAGTTTGGTAGTGGCTGGATATTGGTCCAGACCAAGTATTGACTGCATGAATCAACATACTTGAACTTTTCTGTTTGGCAAATCCTTTTTTTGATTGATCTTAGCTAATATTTTGAGGTACTGGATTATTGACTTTCATGAGCTGTAAGCTCTAAAAACGTTTGAAATGTTTAACTAGGTTGCAAAGGGGTGGAACATTTCTGCAAACTTTCCAACCCTATGTTTAACTTTACATGCAATAAATCTAGAATGTATGAAAGTTTCACTTTTTGAAATAAGTTACAATAAAAAAATTACTTTTTCACAATATTCAAATTTTTTGAGATGCATCTGTATATATATTTTCATGCACAAATTAAATTACACACTAGTAAAAAAATAATAATAATCATAATAGGACCCCTATAAGATACAAATAGGACCCAAAAATGCAATTTCTTATGCCATATGACCCTTATTTTCAGACCACAAAAATAAATAATAATAAAGATGTCCTACAGCCACCCCCACCATGTCTCCTACACACCTCATATTTTAGGTCATGTAGTCTCTAATGAGCTGTTGACTATAGATGTGAGATACACGGTAAAGCATGCAGTGATGGTGTCTCCAAGCAGGACAGCTTTCAGATGCACTGAAGTACAGGACACGCCGTCACATCAATCATCCCGGGTCCAAGTCCACCTCCGTCAGATCCCAAAAACAAACAAATAGTGCTAATCTATGCTCACAGCATGCTGCAATACTACTGAAGAATCGTGATCTAAACTTTATCTCCACAGTGAAGTCTCATTTGGCCAGACAGGGATTCACCTATTGCTATGTATTTAGATCACTAATTTTTATTTTGATACATTTGATGACCTTAAAGTATTAATTTAATTCAAGATTTTGTGTATACCAGGTTTTGGTGATTTGTGCTCAGCTCAATCTGCAACACCTTTTAGCCATAACTGCATTCACAATTGAACACTGGCCTCTCAGTTTAATGTTTAACTAGAGCAAATCTCATAGTTTTGAGTGTGGATGCCTTCAAATTCAGTATCCAGTGAGCACATTCATCTATAGCTGCACTGTAAAAAAAAATCTAAGATAAATGCATTGCTTTCCTGTAGCTCAACTGGTAGAGCATGGCACTAGCAACGCCAAGATCATGGGTTCGATTCCCAGGGAAAGCAAGAGCTGATAAAATGTAGAAACTGTAACTTGAATGCAATGTAAGTCGCTTTGGATAAAAGCGTCTGATAAATGTAAATGTAAATGTTTTAAAAGCAAATATTCTTTGACTATTTCTACTCACATTTAAATTAAATGTTTCTTTGCTTACAAATGTTCCAGTGTGCATCTGTTAAAAAGCAGTGGAATCAGAATTCGCTTTAGAATTATAAAAACATTTGCAATATGTGCACATTGTATTTTATGCAATAATAATTGTTAAAAACTTTAATGCATTACTTGTGCACAGTTATAGGGACCCAAAATAGTACAACTGCTCAGTGTTCTTGTAGCTCAAACAGTATGATGCTAATGGTCAACGATTGGTGTATATTTTGTGAAGATTATGCATAGTGATTTCTTTTCAACCATGCTGAATGTTGGTATTATATTTCTTGGCTACTAATCAAAGAGTGACACTGTGTCACTAGTCATAATAAAGGCTAGGAGACTCACAGACTCACATTAAGTAACCAATCAAATTGCTACCGAATCGTTCAGCTGACTCTAAAAAATCACAAGTTGAGAGAACTTAAATGTTTAAGGCATCCAGCTTCAGCAGATTTTTGAGTTTTCTCAACTTGTTGTTTTAAGTTATATACATCTACAAAAATAAGTAGAAACAACTCAAAAATCTGCTGAAGCTGGTTGCCTTAAACATTTAAGTTTGTCAACTTTTTTTTTTTTTTTACAGTGTACAGTAATATGTAAAATACAATAAAATAGCATAAAACAACTTGGCATTAGTTTGGCATGTCATGCAATGACAAGAAAAGGAGGATCAGTTCACTCTTAAGTATTCTTTTACATACACAATATACAGTAAATTAATTCTGCATGAATTCATCTCTCAGATGTGAAATCTATAAATCACAAATTATCTTGAATTTGAGCGTGACTAAATGGTTTCAGCTCTGCTTGTAAACGACTCCTAATTAATGACATTAACATATAAAAGATCACCAATCATCATAATTTAGAACAGCGAGCTGCAAGTTATAGGGACCTGCAATACTCCTACAATAAAAAGTGCGTACGTCTGCTCAGACCCTGACGTGATGCTAAGCACTTTTCCCACAACAGGTCTTTACAAACACGAGCACTGGTGTGGATTTACACTCTACGATCAAATCAGAGCGATGCACGCTTTATAAATTGAGTTGCAAACATTATTTTCCAACCTCTCAATACAACATGGCCTTATAAATGTTTGTTTGTCCTCAGTGACACCTGGAGAAACAGACATGAAACTGTTATATCATGCTTGTGATCAGTCTATCCAAATATGCTCTTTGTGTTTACAAACCAGCTGACCCTATGTCCAGATAGTGCCAAGTTAGGCGTTACACAGTGCTCTTTTATTATACAAGACATTGGTTTTGTGTTCCTATAAAGAACATACTGTGCAACAGTTACATTAATAGTACATACTCTCATAAATAAATGCTGCTGTTATGGACACAACAGCCATTACTGGAGTAATACTCTCCGTGTACATCTTCATATTGTATTTACCCATAAAGGGGTACATAGGGGTCGAAGAAACCTTCCTACAACTATTGAAGGAAATAACGGCTTTTTGCCACGTTCGCAGGAACTGGGAAAAATTTTGTGGGGACTAACTTAGCTCTTACCTCAGACTAAACCAGCACAATAGAAACTAGTGATGCATACGAAATACACCTTTAAAAAAAGCTCTGTAAACACCGTTTATATGGGTCATTCTACGGAACTGGTCCAAACTGCTGTCCCACAACCAAAAATCACATTTAAACCTTAGATGTTTACTAAGATACTTATATTATCTATTGAAACTATTACAATATTTTAAATATTAGTAAGCTTAATATATATCAAATCCTCATTTATTGGGTACTTTCGATTGGGCGGTGGCTGTACCAAACCCTAAACCCCTAAATTTCAACTCAAGAAAAATATATTGAAATTATTTTTGTATTATATATATATTCTGTCAATTATGAGACTGTGATGGAAATTTCCTTATGGGTATTAATCAAAACCGTGAAACCTATATTCAAAAGTGTGCATTATATGTTTTCTCACTCATAGTTAGAAAAGCATTCTTTATGTGATTTACTATGGGAGAGGTAAGGAAAAGCAGATGGTTAACGGATCATCATGAGGGCAGTTACGACTTATAGCCTGGGGGTCAGGGGGGCATTTGCCTGCCCTTTTCTGTATAACCATTAAGAGGTGAATGAACTGACATCTCTCCCTGTAGGGAGGGAGAGAAAGAAAGCCTTGAAGCAGAGGGGACTATAAAACAGACTGGCAACTGCTTTCTCTTATCTCTCTCTGTCTTCCCTCACTGACTTAGCTCATGTGTACTGGTGACGAGGAGGTCTCTCTTGCAAGGGAATAAATTACTTTATTATTATTATAATTTGGACTCAAGAGTTGTCTCTTACTCAGTGATGATGTTTGTATGAAAGAAATTGCCACAACAATTTGGTGTCAGAATAGTGGGATTCCTTGGACGTGACTTCTGGACCTGACAGCGGACGGAGGCAGGCCACCTTGGAGCTGAAAAGTTCCAACCCTACCTCGAAAAAAAGATTCAGAGACGAGGGACCGTTTCCGCTGTTGGGAACGGAGGGATCGACCACTGGAATCAAAAAGAACCCAGGTGGCACAAAACGACATCTCTGGTAAGAGTCAATTAAATTCAATTTAATTAGGGTGAAATTCAGTTTTAAAGAGTGAAATTGAACCATATTGGCTGAAAATTGTTTCTGTGGTACAGTAATCTGAGCACGAACGTTCAGATTAGGTAACCTGAGATTAATTTGAGATCTGTACGGATCAAGAGGGTTTCAAACAGGTACCGAGGTTAATTGGGGTTAGGAAAAATCGAAAGATTTTGATAAATCACAATTAAGAGGGCACTACTAGTGCAACCCGATCCGATTGCGGGATAAGAGAAAATCGGATTTGCTGGAGACGTCTAGCAGATTAAAGGGACGCGCGTGAGTAAATCCACAGAAAGCAGAAAACAGCCAGTATGGGGATATCTCAGAGCAAGTTTGTGAAATATGATACACCGGTGTACTACCAAATGAAAAAACATTATGGTCAGAAATGTATGCAAGATATTGAAAAATTAATCAAGCATCATGATTTTCCCAAAGAGGGAACATTGAGCCTCACAAAACTGAAAGTGGTGAGGGACTCGGTTGAACAAAGTAGCGAAAAACAACCAGGTTGCTGTTGCAAATGTGTTAAACATGTATGTAAAAGATGTGAACAAACAGTAGACTGTTGGCTAAAGGAAGCAGATAAAAGAGAAAGAAAACAAATGCAGAAAGAGCTAGCAGGAAGAAAAAATGAAAAGTGTGAAAGTAAATCTGTATGCGTGTCCGCACCACCAGAACCGACTAACCCAAAGTATGTTTCTGTTTCCCCACATGAAAATACGGTGAGGCCGGCACCGCCAGAATACAGAACACACTTCTACCCAATAGCCCAGCTGAGTGCATTAAAATTCGACCCCGACCTCGACTGTTCTCCTATAAAACGACCGCAGCAGGACGCACAAGCACGCGCAGCGCGAGGCGCTGAACGAGAGGAGCGAGAAACAGCGCGAGCAGCGCAGGCGGCGGAAGCAGGACGAGCAACGCAAGCAGCGCAGGCGGCACGAGCAGCACAGGCAGCGCAGACGGCGCAAGAAGAGCGAGAAGCGCGAGAAGACCGCGCGAGTGGACGCGCTGGCAGCGATTGTAGAGCAAGAAGTGCGAGAAACAGCGCGAGCAGAACAGCAAGCGGAGCAGACAGCACAAATGGCGCTGGCAATACAGCAACTGGTGAGCGCGGTAGCTCAAAAGGCGTCCAGTCAAGTGGACCAGGACGAGGAAGAAAGTAAAGATACCCCGGATGAGAAACTGGGGGCCATACCGAAGAAGATCGTAACAAGATCGCAAGCCAGAGAAAAAGTCAACTTCACGGCGCCAATGGTAGAGGTGGCGGGACCTGACGGATCGGTGATGGTCTACAGTCCATGGACTGTGACAGACATGAAAGAAGCAATGGCTCATCTGCCGAGCCCGGACGACGCAGGTGACAGATTTTCAGACGAACTAACCACTTTCTGTGAGGAGTTCAGCCCCACCACACAAGAACTGAGGCGGCTGTTAGCCGTGAAACTGGGGGCCACAAACTGGCACAAAGTGAGTAGCCAGATGCCGACAACCGAGCGACGACGAGTACACGGAACCTGGCTGCATGAAGCCAACGAGCAGTATCGATCAGCGGTGACGGATCTCACAAAGGCAATGAAAGCCGCTTTCCCAGCACGAGTGGACACAGCGAAAATCAACGGCTGTTGCCAGGTGAGAGAAGAGTCTGTTCGAGACTATCATGCCAGACTTTTTGAAATATTTCGGAAACACAGTGGTATGGCTGAACCAGCGGACAGAGGAACGCAGCCGGGCACATGGGAGTGTCATCTGCAAAGCTGCTTCCTGAACGGACTGAGACCGGAGATTGCACAAGCGGTGAAAGCAAGTTACATCGAATGGCAGAGCGGGCGCTTGACAACCACATTAACGCACGCTGTGCACGCCGAGGAACAACTGCTAACAAAGAAGGACAAAGCCGCGAAGGTGAAGGGGGAGAGAGAGATGCAGCTGGCTGTTGTACAGATTAAAGCGAGCACGAGCGCAGCACCAGCGAAACTGGACTAACAGGAAGAAAAGAGGGTATCAAGGGAAGTGGAAGCTGCACGAAGTGTAGGCTGTGCAAGAACGATGGACACTGGGCACAGGATTGTCCAGAGGCGCGTAAGGCGGATTGAAACGAGAGGAACGGAGAACAGGAGAGGAGAGGGCGGGTGACAGGCACTCAGCAGGCTACGAAAAAGGGAAGTAAAAATTTATTAGCACACACACACAACACGACCACATACACTGATTCAAATACCGCTCTGTGCAATGAAGAAAGGCTTGCAAACCCTTTATGTGTGATTGTTGAAGATTTGAATAAGGCTATGTGCAATGAAGAAAAGCTTGCAAACCCTTTATGTGTGACGGCCGGAGTTTTGAATAATGCTGTTAGTGATGAATGTCTGAGAATGTACAAAGGTTTAGGGTTTTTGAGGCTACCGAGATATCCCATGTTAGTTGACGGGACAATGATAGATTTTATGGTTGATTCCGGTGCGGCTCGATCTACGATAAGACCATATGACTTGCCATGTGAACCAAAATTGACGGATTTAGTGTTTGAAAGCACGTCCGCGTCAGGGCATACCATTTCAGAAAATTATACTGTGCCGTTGAAATGCGAAACGGAGGGGGGCAGGGCATTGAAACATGCGTTTTTGTGCTCTGAAACCTGTCCGGTTCCGTTAATGGCCAGGGATCTAATGTGTAAATTAAATCTGAAACTCACTGCTGGGCCGTTTGGCATAGAGATTGAAGAGGAACAGCAGATGAGTTGTGCAAAATTTGAGCCACAATGGGCTTACGAGTGGCAGATAAAAGATTCTGATTGGGCACGAATGATTTTGACGCTGGCAAAAGATCGAACAGTGTCAACAAACACAGAAAGTATGGTGCCTGACAGATTACTATGTACGTCATATGTCGTAGGCGAGCGTGAACCAGAATATGAGGAAGAGTGGTTTAACGGGGCAGAAAATGAGACAATAAGGTTTGATAAGATTTTCTGGAATGAAAATGTGTGTGTGCTTTCAGCTTGCCTGTCAGAAAAACAAATGCAGCTGTATTTGATAACAGAGGACTCTGCGCCTCACGTATCACTAATGAAGGTCACTGAGCAGAAAAAAGCCGCTTTAGGCCTGCTTGTGAGAGGATTTATTTCTGCCACAGATTGGGCGGAAAAGCCAAACGGGCAGAAATACAGTGAAAATGAAGGGGTTTTTATGGAGGAATGTGAGTTTGATGTTGCCGTACAGAGAACTGTGACTGCTATTGTCAGGAATGCAATGGAGAAACATGAGCACGGATCTATTTTTGCCACAGACATTCATTCTGTTCTGGCAGAAATACCTCCAAAATTGTGGGCAAAACACAAATATGATGTTGGGTTGATTAAAGGTTGTGAACCAGTTGTAATCACTCCAAAGTCTGATTACAGGCCATGTCAATCGCAATATCCCCTGAAGAAGGAGGCATTGAGAGGGATACAGCCGGTTTTTGAGTCTCTCCTGAAGGAGAGAGTAATAATTCCCTGTCATGATTCTCCAGTGCGAACTCCTATTTTCCCCGTAAAGAAAATAACATCTAACACAAGTGAACCAGTCACGTGGTGATTTGTGCAGGATCTGCAGGCTGTAAACTCAGCCGTTATTGCAAGAGCTGCCCGCGTACCTAATCCATACACAATTTTGTCACAAATTCCGCAAAATGCAATGTATTTCACTGTGGTTGATTTGGCCAACGCTTTCTTTAGCGTCCCAGTGGAAGAAAAAAGTCAGTTTTGGTTCGCGTTTGATTTTGACAACAAAGGGTACACGTTTACCAGGTTGTGTCAGGGCTATTGCGAGTCTCCGACGATTTACAATGAAGCGCTCAGACGGAGCCTTGAACCATTAACTCTATCGAGCGGAACGGCGCTATTGCAGTATGTAGATGATTTATTGATTTGTGCACGAGATGAGGTTACGTGCGTGGCTGACACTGTGACTCTCTTGCACCACCTGGCGCGGGAGGGTCACAAGGTCAGCCTGACAAAGCTTCAGTTCGTGAGACAGGAGATAACATTTTTGGGTCACACAATAACACCAAACAGTAAAGCTATCTCTGAGAAACGGATAAAAGCTATCAAAGATGTACCGAAACCCATAACAAAACGGCAATTGTTATCATTCTTGGGAATGTGTGCATATTGTCGAACGTTTATTCCAAATTATGCACTTCTTGAAAAGCCCTTGAGAGCCCTGACAACAGGGAAAGGGCTGAGGTCATGTGACAAGATTAATTGGTCCACAGAAGCACAGGATGCGTTTGCAAATATGAAACTGCAGCTGGCTCAGGCTCCAACGTTGGGCCTGCCTGTGCTGGATAGGCCTTTCACACAGATGGTAGATGAAAAACATGGATTTATGAGTTCAGTGCTTTTGCAAACCCATGGGGACAGATTACGACCAGTCGCATATTTTTCAACGAAGCTTGATGCAGTTGCAGCAGGCTTGCCACACTGCCTGAGAGCTGTGGCAGCTGCGGAGCTGGCTGTGCTGGCTTCAAGGGAATTTGTGGGGTATTCTGATTTGACTTTGATGGTCCCACACGCGGTCTCCATGATTTTGCAAGAGCAGAGAACATCACATTTATCAACAGCCCGATGGCTGAGGTATCACACGATTTTACTTGACATGCCAAATGTAACAGTGAAAAGATGCACAACTTTGAATCCTGCCACACTCCTCCCTACAGAGGAGGATGGCGAGGAACACCACTGTTGTCTATCAGTCTTGGAACAGGTGTGCACACCACGTCCAGACCTGTTGGACACACCTTTAGAAAACTGTGACAATGTCCTCTTTGTGGATGGATCGGCGTCCAAAGATCCACAAACAGGCTTGAATAAGGTTGGTTTCGCGGTGACCACTGAATTTGAAGTCGTAAAGTCTGGCAAATTGCCATCAAATTATTCGGCTCAGGCAGCTGAATTGGTTGCTCTGACAGAGGCGTGTAATCTTATGGCAGACAAGTGTGTGACAATTTACACAGACTCGCGTTATGCTTTTGGGGTCACTCACGACTTTGGGGCGCTTTGGAAGCACCGAATTTTTTTGAAGTCGGATGGACATCCGATATTAAACGCAGCTCTTGTGGCTAAGCTTTTGGAGGCCATTCTTTTACCAGACAAGGTCGCGATCTGTAAATGCGCAGCGCACACTAACGATAAAAGTTTTATCTCCACAGGAAACGCGAGAGCAGACGCGGCAGCGAAGGCCGCGGCAGCACAGGAGACAAAAGAAACAACTTGTGCTTTAGTATCTGTGACTAACCCTGATATTTCCCCTTGTTTACAGAGTATGCAGTCTTTTTCCACAGGAGGGGAAAAACAAAAATGGAGGTCGTCTGGCTGCAGTCTCCGAGGGGGTGTATGGATGAGTGTTGATGACATTCCTTGTTTGCCCAAACACTTCTTTCAGCATTATGCTAAGTTGACACATGGGTTGGATCATGTGTCAAAAGCGGGTATGATAATGCAGATGAGGGAATTATGGTTTACAAAAGGGTTTACAGTGGTTGCTGAAAATTTTTGCAAAAGATGCGTCACTTGTAACACACACAATGTGGCTAGAGGGATAAAAACACCCTTGGCATCTCAACCAGCACCAGCAGGTCCATTTGAATATCTAATGATGGATTTCATCGAATTAACCCCTTGTGGGAAACAGAAACACTGTCTGGTGATGGTTGACATGTGGTCAAAATGGGTTGAGGCCTTCCCAACCTCGAAACAAGATTCGGCGGCAGTGGCAAAGGCTCTGTTAACCGAGATCGTTCCGAGATGGGGAATTCCCAGAAAAATCAGTTCTGATAATGGCAGACACTTTGTCAATGATGCAATAAAGCAGGTGGGTCAGTTCTTGGGAATTGACATGAGAACACACTGCAGCTACGCGCCCTCGTCAGGTGGGGCAGTAGAGAGGCAGAACCAGACAATTAAGAACAAGTTGGCGAAATGCTGTGAAGAGACGGGTCTGACTTGGCTTAAAGCCCTCCCAATTGTACTGATGTACATGAGAATGAGAAAAAGAGTAAAAACAAACCTGAGCCCATTTGAAATTTTGTTTGGCAGGCCACCATTCATGGGCATGGAAGGGGGTAAACAAAGGCTGCCATCAACGGATGTGTGTGAAAATGACATGTTGAATTACTGCAAAGAAATGTCTTGTCTGTTGTCAAATATTTCTGTGCAGGTAAAAGCTGCCCAGGGGAAGGTTGCTGAGACATTCCTGCACGAGGTCAGACCTGGCGATTTCGTGGTGATTCGTGATCACAGGAGAAAGAGCTGGAAATCGAAAAGGTGGCTAGGGCCTTTCCAGGTGCTTCTGGTGACGCACACGGCGGTGAAGGTCGCAGAGAGGGCTACGTGGGTCCACATAAACCATTGCAGGAGGGTGCCGCCCATTGCGGAGGCGGAGCAATCGCTGGAGGAGGTTCAACGGGAGTGTCAGTAAACGCTAAGACCCAGTTTGAAAAAATATCAGCAGCAAGGAGGAGACAACTTTGATTGCGCAAACGGCATCTGGGTGGACACTGTAATCAACAGAACAGATAAGACTCTTAGTGTTTCGAAAACAGCACTTTCTCACACTCTTTGGTCATAACAGCATCTTTCGATACAGAGTAACTGAGAGAAATGGAGCGTCCAAGACCGTGGCACCCATTCAGAGTGCCAGGAATGTGTGGCCTATATAAAACCACATGTATAATGACTGTGTTGTCAGTAACAATTTGCTTGATAATACTACACTTCACAACAGGTCTGAAGGTGTTGCCAAAAGGAGATCAGACCAACGGGACGGGGACAACAGAGCTGAATGACACAACTCGACAACGGGTTAGGAGAGACGCATTCGCACCAGTGGAACCAGCAAGAGGTCTCGAGGGGAGCACAGTGACAGTCCGGGAAGAATCCAATGTGAGTTTCAGTTGCAACCCCTATCAAAAGAACTGTCCGAACTGTGAGGGACGCAGCGAGGACTACGCAGGCTTCTATTTCTGCGAACACCCATGTAAGTGGGGTAACGTGAAAGCATATGCCGCCAACTACAAGTGGGGCAACGACAAGAGATTCAGGGTATTTTCCCACCACAGATTGAGCAACAATCGGTTCGGGATGACGGTCGAGATAACACAAGTAAGACTTTCTGATCAAGGCAAGTACTACTGTGGGCTAGACATAGAGGGAAAGGATTGGTTTGAAGAAATCGACATCATTGTAAATGAAGCAGTTCCAACGTTAAAACCTTTTGTAGCACCTGAGTTAGGACAAGAAACAAGAGGCGAGATGGCGTGGATGGAGAACGGAGACACGAGAGGGGATTAGGGGAATCCTGAGGTGCAGAAAGCCATGATGAAGTGCCAGGGGAACAAAGCCTGTGCTCTGGTTATGCTACAGAAAGAAGAATTGGAGATATCAACGAGCTGCTGGCTGTGTCTGCAAATGTCACATGCGTGGAAGGCTGTCCCATTGACAGTATCGACAGTTAATGTAACAAAGTGTCTAATTCCACAACAAATGACTGATGTGTTTTCAGCTGTAGCTGATCTGGAGAATGGAAGGACGCCGATGAAACGACCGAAGGAGAACTGTGACAACGTTAAGCGATATAACAACACTGATATAGTAATTCCACCACTTAGAGTAACACACGAGAAAGGTGATGTGTGCATTTGTTCAGATCAGCAGAGACTTTTCACAACAGGGTGGTCTGACTGCAGGGTCAGAGTCGATATAAGACCAGGAACAGTGAACAATTGCACAGCGACAATCAACGACAAAGAGACCAGCTTCACATGTCCATTTGGTAAGCCGTATGAGACTTCACCAGCAGCAGTGTGGGTATGTGGGAACAAAGCTTTTCACAGCATGCCTAAACACGGGTGGTCAGGGTGCTGTTATCCAGCTTTGATAAATGTGGGAACTTCTGTGTATTTGCCAAACAAGACACCGGGGGGAAGGGCGAAGAGAAATGTTAAGATTTTGCCTGGGGTTTTGCCAAACCATTATTCAGGGTACACTGAATAATTACACTGAATAACTTATCTGATCCATGGACGACACCTGGGGCAAATGTGGGGTGGTCACTTTTCCTAGGGGTGGGAACAACAGTAACGATAAATAAAGTGAATGGGTTAGCATGGACTGTATTGGCAATAGCAAATGCCACTGAAAATGCTTTATCGATGATAAATGATGAAATGAGACATTTAAGAGAGGCAGTTATTCAGAATCGTTTAGTCTTGGATTTGCTTACCGCAGAAAAGGGAGGGGTTTGTAAAATGCTAGGAGCATCTTGTTGTTTCAATATTCCAGATAACAGTGACAACATAACTGATGTGATTGAGCACATGAGAAAGGCGGTGCAGGAGCCTGAACCAGCGAACGACCAATGGCTTACCTGGATAATGAATCTTGAGGGGGGCTGGGGAATGTGGTTGGCTCAAACTGTGTTGCCAATTATAGTTATAGTAGTACTAATTTTGCTATGTATACCATGTATTATACAATGTGTGTCTAGCTTAGTACAAAGACTGGTTAAGGTCGGAATGTCTGTTCAATTGGTGAAAATGACAGTCTATCCGGATGATGATGTTGATGTTGATGACCAACAGGGTGATGATGCAAGTAGCGGAAGTTACAGTGAAAGGAGTAATTGAGTTATGATGTTTTTATTTTTATTTTTATTCCTAAGAATGATTGATATGTAAAGAAGGTTAAAAGCAGTAGTTATCCGTATACGAGAGGACGTACAAGGAGAGGGGGTGAAACTGAGGGATTTTCTACATACTTTTATATTACTTTTGATATTTACATTTTATATTACAGAAGTAACTCAGTAGTGATAAATTGATATGTTTATTTCCTACTATGAACTATACTTTTTCTTGTTTATGATATGGTGACTGAGGGTTCGGTTTAAACTGAAATTGCGACAGCAGGGCCTGTCCATTTAGCCCGGCCATAAAATAAAGTTTTCTACGCTTGCAAATATTAGGGTCTGACCCAACGACAAAAAACAGCCTAAGCATTTTTCCAATTTTCAAAAACTTACTTCACAGGTTCAAGAAGAGTGATCATTTATGTGAAAATCAGAGATGAATAGTATAAGTGTGATGTAATGGCTTGAACTTGTATTTATTATTATTTTTACTATTATTATTACAATGTTTGATTAATCAGTTATCAGAGAATGATAAACAGGGAGGAATTGTGATGGAAATTTCCTTATGGGTATTAATCAAAACCGTGAAACCTATATTCAAAAGTGTGCATTATATGTTTTCTCACTCATAGTTAGAAAAGCATTCTTTATGTGATTTACTATGGGAGAGGTAAGGAAAAGCAGATGGTTAACGGATCATCATGAGGGCAGTTACGACTTATAGCCTGGGGGTCAGGGGGGCATTTGCCTGCCCTTTTCTGTATAACCATTAAGAGGTGAATGAACTGACATCTCTCCCTGTAGGGAGGGAGAGAAAGAAAGCCTTGAAGCAGAGGGGACTATAAAACAGACTGGCAACTGCTTTCTCTTATCTCTCTCTGTCTTCCCTCACTGACTTAGCTCATGTGTACTGGTGACGAGGAGGTCTCTCTTGCAAGGGAATAAATTACTTTATTATTATTATAATTTGGACTCAAGAGTTGTCTCTTACTCAGTGATGATGTTTGTATGAAAGAAATTGCCACAACAAGACTTTATGTAAAAAATTAAATGTTGGTCTTCTCCTGGATTCATTTAACTCAAAAGTTGAGAGGGTTATTGATGATATTGCCCCCGTGAAAGTCTGCAAGACAATGCAGAAAGACTGAGCGGATGAGGCGGAAGACGAAACTAACTATAGCATCTATAAAGACAGCCTTCATGCTTTCAATGTAGAACTAGCCACAGCTAGACCGACCTTCTTCTCAAACCTTATAAACAGTAACTTAAACAACACTCACACTCTTTTTGCTACTGTTGAGAGACTGGCTTCCGGTGGCGCTGCTGAGTTCAGTCACCTGTGAATTAGCTCCGCTCAGAATTGTGCTTTTTATGTGGTTTTTTTTACCTTTTTTTACTTTTTTACTTCTCTTTTTATACGTGTATCGTCTGCAATGATTATGTACGACAAAAGAACACTTTTGGACATTGGACAGCATTACACTAACCTGATTCAGGACACTTTATCCACGGACCCAGCGTGGCCATTGGAGATACTTAGGAACACCGAGTTGAACAATGACCACCTGAATAACCCCAGGAGACCAAAGAAACACCGCGAGAGACGTGCTGGAATCCGCAACAGACTGAGGGAAAGGGCTCACAGTCCTCCTCTACCGAGTATTCTGCTCGCTAATGTCCAATCCTTGGAAAATAAGATGGACGATCTTAGAGCCAGGATAAGTTTCCAACGGGACATTAGGGACTGTAACATCCTTTGTTTGACCGAAACATGGCACACGCTGATGGTCCCGGACACCGCTGTAACGCCGTCTGATAACTTTTCTGTTTTACGGATGGACAGAACAGCCGAGGCCGGAAAAACCAAAGGCGGTGGGGTGTGTTTCATGATTAACAAGAAATGGTGTGACCGGAAATATCTCCATTCTGTCGTGCTCCTGCTCGCCTCATCTAGAACATCTCTCCATTATCTGCCGCCCATTCTATCTGCACCGGGAATTTTCATCAATCGTCGTTACTTCTGTTTACATTACATCACAGGCAGATACTAGCTTGGCTTTGTCCAATCTCCACGATGTGCTCAGCGGATATATCAACAAACATCCTGACGCTGCCTTCATCATCGCCGGGGACTTTAACAAAGCCAATCTCAAGAAGGTCATGCCGAACTTTCATCAGCATATATTCTGTCCAACCAGAAGACTGAATACACTCGATCATTGCTACACTCCGCTCAAAAATGCCTACAAAGTCCACTCACTGCCGGCTTTTGGCAAATCGGACCATGCCGCCATTTTCCTCACACCGGAATACAAACAAAGGATCGTTCAAGAACCGCCGGTGGAGAAGGAAGTGACGCGCTGGTCCTCCCACTCTGAAGCTATGCTACAGGCGTCTCTTGATGATGTCGACTGGGACATGTTCCAGGCGAGTTCATCTGACGTCAGCGAATTCACGGAGGTAGCATTGAGCTTTGTCAACACGCTAACCGAACAGGCCACTGAAACGGTAACAATAAGGACATTCTCAAATCAGAAACCGTGGGTGGACAGAACAATCCGTGATGTGGTTAACCATCGTACTGCCGCATACAACGCCGGTATTTTGTCAGGAAACACGAGTGAGTACAAAGCATCGTGCTACACTCTCCGACGGGCAGTAAGAGCCGCTAAACGCCGGTACAGGGAGAGAATTGAGTCACATTTCCAGCTCAATGACTCTCGACGCATGTGGCAGGGACTGAAGACCATATGTTCCTCTGGAAATAACTCCTCCGCAGAGGTGAGAGCAGATCAGTTGTTGGCCGAAGAGCTAAACACCTTCTACGGCCGCTTTGAATGCAATGGCGGTGGCGCGACTCTGCCGATCAGCGCGTCAGGAAGCAGCAGACAGAGCAGCGATCATGTATTTACCCAGTCAGAGGACGAGGTTCGGAGGGAACTAAGGAGAGTGAACGTCAGGAAAGCAGCAGGACCTGATGGGATTACTGGCCGCGTTCTGAGGTCCTGTGCTGATCAGCTTGCTGGTTTGTTTACATCCATATTTAATGAGTCCCTCGCTACCTCTGTTGTTCCCACCTCCTTTAAAAAATCTGTCATAATCCCTGTGCCTAAGAACAGTAAACCCTCTTGCCTGAATGACTATCATCCAGTTGCCCTCACATCGACAGTCATGAAGGTTTTTGAGAGACTTTTAAAGAAACACATTTGCTCCTCCATTCCTGTTACTTTGGACCCTCTTCAGTTTGCCTATCGGCCAAATAGGTCTACTGATGATGCCATCTCCCAGGTCCTGCACTCTTCCCTCATACACATTGACAGCACAAATAGCAACTATGTCAGGCTGCTATTCATTGACTATAGCTCAGCTTTCAACACTATAGTCCCCACCAAGCTAGCTGTCAAACTCTCAGACCTCGGCCTAAACACTTCACTCTGTGACTGGATTAAGGATTTCCTCACCGCCAGACCACAAGTGGTGAAAGTCGGCCAGTTCACCCCCAACTCCATCACGCTGAACATAGGAGCCCCACAGGGCTGTTTCCTGAGCCCCCTGCTCTACTCTCTATACACCCACGACTGCGTATCCTCTCACAGCTCCACTTCTATCATTACATTTGCTGATGATACTGTGGTTCTGGGCCTCATTAACAACAATGATGAGGCCGCATACTTGGATGAGGTGGAGAGACTCACATCATGGTGCCAGGACAATTGTCTCTCTCTGAACGTGAGCAAAACTAAAGAGCTGATCGTGGACTTCAGGAAGAGACAGCAGTGGCCCTACACCCCTCTTATGATCAGTGTGACCCCTGTGGAGAGGGTGAGTAGCTTCAAGTACCTCGGTGTAAACATCTCCGAGGACCTGACATGGACTACACACATCCAAACACAGGTTAAGAAAGCCAGGCAAAGACTTTACCATCTGCGACAGCTGAGAAAATTCAGGGTCTCACCAACAATCCTGAAAACTTTCTATTCAGGGGCCGTAGAAAGTGTATTAACTCAGTGCATCTCAGTGTGGTATGGTAATTCCTCAAACCAGGACTGCAAAGCTATGCAGAGAGTCGTGTGCTTAGCTGAGCGCATCTCAGGGTCTGCTCTCCCCTCTCTGCAGGACATCTACTTCAAACGCTGTCAAAGCAGGGCTGCTAAAATCCTCAAAGACTCAACTCACCCCGGTAATCATCTTTTCTGTTTACTGCCATCTGGTAAGCACTTCAGGAGCATGATGGCAAAAACTGAGAGACTGATGAGGAGCTTCTTCCCTCAGGCCATCGGGCTCCTTAACACAAACCCAGTCTCATAAACTCATAAACTCCTTAACACAAACCCAGTCTCATAAACTTACAAGATTGTTAACTGTAAAACATCCATATTCTCATCACCCGTATTGCTGCTATGTGTACATACCTGGTACAACCCGTTTGCACATCCCTCTCGCACATCCCTCTTGTTCATACTACTATTTATTAAGTCCCAATATACTGGTTTTGCACATCTTATTTGTTTTGCACTTTTTATTCTATTGCACATTTTACTCTTTATTTCTCTTTTTTTTAACCTATATATATGAAGAGCTCTTTTCCAAAACGCGATAAACGCCAAATTAAAAAAAAAATGAGTTCGTCATGCCATTTTGCTGTGTACAATACAAATTAAGCTCGGATGAGCTTTATTTGTCACATACACAATCATACAGAGTATAATGAGGAGTGAAATGTGTTCTCTGCATTTAACCCATCCAAGTGTACACACTTGGAGCAGTGGGCAGCCGAATGTGCAGCGCCCAGGGAGCAGTCGTGGACTTCCTGTCGGAGCCGGGATTCGAACCCACAACCTTGGGTTACCTCAGGTTTCAAGTCCAACGCTCTATCCATTAGGCCAACGACTGCCCCTAACTGTACTGAACCTATTCACTGCTCCATCAATGTTTGATGCCAAATCGCTATATTTCCTTGTTTAAAATGTACCTCACTCTCCTGACCTCACAAAGAGGCGCTCTAGCGACTGACGCTAGAAGCTGTAGCCTTTGGTGTTCCTTGTTAGAGCGCCTGCCTCCCGCGCCGGAAACCTGGGTTCGAGACCCGCTCGGTGTGATGGTGTGATGGTGCGGACCGGGGGGGGTTAACAATCATTGTTTAACATGTTCAGACTGAGCCAACAGACCATTTTAACATGATAAATTGAATATTAAAACAAAATGTATGGGTCTAGGTAAAAAAATGTCATTTTCATGAAAACTATTAAAATGGATTTATAGCGTTTTGGAAAAGAGCTCTTCATATGCTCTTGTGTTGTGTTACTTTTATATAATTTCTATTTTTATTCTTTTGCACTGTCCACTGAGCGGACCTGATTTGATTTACATTTCACTTTTGATTATACCCTGTATAATTTATTATGTGACAAATAAAGAAGCCTTGAACCTTGAACCCCCATAGAAGCAGATCTCTTAGAAGTAGTGAACACCTCACTTTTGGGACTTTTCCAAACTCCCTGAAAACCAGTTGTTAAGCCTCTTCTGAAAAAGCGCAATCTTGATAACACCAACTATAGACCAATATCAAATCTTCCTTTCATAGGTAAGATTATTGAAAAGGTAGTTTTTAATCAGCTGAACAAATACTTAAATTCAAATGGATACCTGGACAATTTTCAATTTGGTTTCCGAGCGCATCACAGCACAGAGACAGCACTCATTAAGATAATAAATGATATTCGCCTTAATTCTGATACTGGCAAAACATCAGTGCTGGTACTACTAGATCTAAGTGCTGCGTTTGACACTGTCAATCATAACATACTTCTACAGAGACTGGAAAACAGGGTCAGGCTTTCTGGGATGGTACACAAATGGTTCAGGTCATACTTAGTAGAGAGAGGTTATTATGTGAGTATAGGAGAGCATAAGTCTCAGTGGACGTCTATGAGGAGTCCCACAAGCCTCAATTCTGGCACCGCTCTTGTTTAGTCTCTATATGCTCCCACTAAGATGAGAAAGAACCAAATTGCTTATCACAGCTATACTGATGATACCCAGATTTACCTAGCCTTATCTCCAAATGACTATAGCCCCATTGACTCCCTCTGCCAATGTATTGATTAAATAAGAACAGTTGTCCAAATTAACAGTTGGATGAGCCAGAACTTTCTTCAGTTAACCCTCTGGTTGTGTTCGGACTCCTGTCACACTTGTGGTGTTCCCGGTCAAAAATGACCGGACTCCAAACAACTGCTTATAAATTTGTCATTATGCTATATTATCACTAAATATTGGATTAAATCTTTTTGTCAACTTGTTTTCTTTCATTTAGGACTGGTTTTGTGTTTCTATTTGCATCTGATTAATCGTAAGCCTCATTTATCCGAAAGTAGGCACCTAATTTTTTGAGTGAAAAAAGCATTTTTTATGAATAATTCTTACAATATGAGATAAAAAAATTATGAAACTTGGCACTGTTTCTCAAACTAGTGTACTTTAATGTTTAATCAGGAAGTTTGCTTTTAAATGCTTTTATTTTGTACAAAATTGCAAAAAGTCACACTTGTGGTGTTCCCGGTCAAAAATGACCGGACTCCGATCAATTGCTTATAAATCTGTCATAATGCTATATTATCACTAAATATTGGATTCAATCTTTTTGTCAACTTGTTTTCTTTCATTTAGGACTGTTTTTTTTGTTTCTATTTGCATCTGATTAATCGTAGGCCTCATTTATCTGAGAGTAGGTACCTCGTTTTTTGAGTGAAAAAAGCTTTTTTTATGAATAATATTCACAATATGAGTTAAAAAATTATGAAAATGTGCACTGTTTATCACACTAGTGTGCTTTAATGTTTAATCAGGAAGTTTTCTTTTAAATGCTTTAATTTTGTAAAAAAATACACAAAGACACACTTGTCAAAAATGGCCGGCCATTGAAAGTGAATGGGGAAGAATGAAAGTAAGAGAAACAACTAGTGTTCAGGAGCATGTTGTGCTTACAAACATAAAGGCCTTGGACCTGTGCATGTGTGAATGCATGTATACTCACGCTATCATACACACACATGCTCAAACTGCCTTGTCTTTAGCCTATTTTCTTTCATCACATATTCTAGACAAAACATTATGGCAATAGGTTTTGAGGCTTTCATGTTCTCACAGAGTAGACGAAAGTTTACAAATAAATGCTTTAGCACAGAGAGAGAGCATATAAATGCCTCACATCACCTTGCTTGTCATTCAGTCCGTGTCAGCGCAATGGCGAAGAAGCTGTCTTTACAAGAGGTTCTTGATCATATTACTGATCAAGAGAATAGCGGGAGTATAGCGGGAATAGAGGAAGAGACAACTGAAGATGAATCTTACAGTGAAGATGCATTGCAAGATATATTGGAAGAGGAAAACATCACTGAACAAGCTGAAAACCTTGCAACAACTGAAGAGGAGCAATCTTCTGATTTTGAGGGCCAAGCTGAAGTTGATGTAACATTCTGGTCGAAGGATGGAAATTTGTCCTGGTCATCATCTCCAACTGAGAAGAAAGGCAGATTATCCACAGAAAATGTCATAAAGATGACACCAGGGTTGACTAAATATGCCACATCCCGCATTGAAGACATAAAATCATGCTTCAACCTGTTTCTGGCAGAGCCTATTGAAAACATAGTCATATCCATGACTAATTTGGAGGGAAGACGGGTCTACAAGGAAAACTGGAATGAGGTAGATCGAACAGACATAGAGGCAAACATAGGTCTCTTGATTCTGTGTGGGGTCTACAAGTCCAGAAATGAAAACGTCGCCAGTTTATGGGATGCAGACACAGGTCGGGCAAACATTTGCAAGGCACATGCAAAATTTATTTGTGAGTCATGTGAATAAGTTCACAAAATGACCAGTTGCACGGCACATACAAATGCTAGTGTCAGTCACTTGCATAAGTTCAAACAACAACCAGGTGTTCGTTGATGTGGTTCTCTATATGGTAATGCCAATGTTTTAGTTTTTCTGTCACAATGGTCAGATTTGTTGTTCCATGATATTGTCTGTTTGACAGTGTCAGTGTGCAGGATATATATAACTGAAATATAACAGTTTTGGTTTGTTGTTCCATGAAATGTTATAATCATAAAATCATAATGTGTTCTTTCTTGTTTGTCACGATGGTCAGATTTAACAGGGAATGGCATAAGTGTTACTTTGTGCCCCTTTTCAGAAAATAAAAGCATTTCAAAATAAAGGCTTTTGTTTGCTTTTTTTGCACAAAAAATGCTTTTTGTGATCTTCCCCATTCACTTTCAATGGCCAGCCATTTTTGACAAGTGTGACTTTGTGCAATTTTGTACAAAATAAAAACATTTGAAAGCAAACTTCCTGATTAAATATTAAAGCACACTAGTGTGATAAACAGTGCACATTTTCTTAACTTATATTGTGAATATTATTCATAAAAAATGCTTTTTTCACTCAAAAAACGAGGTACCTACTCTCAGATAAATGAGGCCTACGATTAATCAGATGCAAATAGAAACACAAAACAAGTCCTAAATGAAAGAAAACAAGTTGACACAAAGAATGAAGCCAATATTTAGTGATACTATAGCATAATGACAGATTTATAAGCAGTTGTTTGGAGTCCGGTCATTTTTGACCGGGAACACCACAAGTGTTACTAGGTGAAATAAAACCCACCAAAAATTACGAAAATGTTAAAAAAAAATTAGTACTTATACCCTATGTGAACAAAGTCAGTAAGTTTGAGTCCAATGCGATAACGTTAACTAGTATTTTTGGGAAAAATAAAATCTTTTTCGGGTCAATTTGACCTGAACACAACCAGAGGGTTAAACAAGGAGAAAACTGAAGTCATTGCATTTGGAAACAAAGATGAATTTCTCAAGGTGAATGCATACCTTGACTCTAGGGGTAAAACAACTAGAAATGTCAAAGCAGTAATTAAATCAGCATACTATCATCTCAAAAACAATTCCAGAATTAGATGTTTTGTTTCCAGTCAAGATTTGGAGAAACTTCCTTTATGCCTTTATCACCAGCAGGGTGGATTATTGTAATGGTCTCCTCCAAAGAAGACCGCTGCAGCTCATCCAGAACATCTGAGCATATCATACCAGTCCTCAGGTCCTTACACTAGCTTCCAGTTACATTTAGGATTGATTTTAAAGTACTTTTACTCATTTATAAATCACTCAATGGCCTAGAACCTAAATACATTGCAGATATGCTCACTGAATATAAACCTAATAGACCACTCAGATCAGTAGGATCGAGTCAGTTAGAAATACCAAGGGTTCCCACAAAACAGTCGACGGGGTGATCCAGGTAAACCCGTGGGATTACTTACAGAGGATGGCCTTGTACAAGCTGCTGGTCAATGCTACCGATCCCTACATGAGCTCCATGGGCCTTGGAGACAAAGAGAGTCCTCTGTGGAGTCTTCCTCTGCAGCTGGGCTGGAAGCTCATATCAGGTATGATCTACTACCTCTGCGATAAACCATAAACAGTGTTGGGGAGTAACTAGTCACATGTAACAGAATTATGTAATTTAATTACAAAATAAATGTGATTGTAATCTGTTACAGTTTTGAGAAAAACTAATTGTAATAGAATTACAGATACTTATGAAAATAAGGGATTCCACAGGGATTGCATCTGAATATTTACACACACACACACACACACACACACACACACACACACACACACACACACACACACACACACACACACACACACACACACACACACACACACACACACACACACACACACACACACACACAGAGAGAGATTTAATTAACTTCGTTCATACATTGCACTGGCTGCTCTAAAATAGGAGCTTAGGATACAGAACAGTACATGTGCTTATTCAATAACGGTGTTATTTCCTATGTACTTCATGTATATGCTTATCTTTTCAAGATTAGCATTTTTTTCCAAGGCTTTGTTAGATGCCAGTGTTTCCCGTCATAACTATGCAAGAATTTGATTACTACACTACTTATTACAACTACCAACAAAACATTTGCAATACAAGAAAGTAACAACGAAACAAGGTATACATTATCATAAGCCTATAGGTTGCAATAAATATGTGAACACATCATGTGTGGGTTAAGGAGGAAAAAAACTACAAAAACGGCCTCACAATGCAATAAACCTAAAAAATGACTGTATAAATTGATTAAATTGTGTATTCAAATACATTATATATACACAAAAGCTACCTTGCATATACATCTGAGTGTAAATATGAATGCATATGTACTTGTGCGTAGGTAATCTGCAAGCATACAGTACAAGTAGGGAAATTCAGCTTTGGTTGTCGGCTGTTTCTATTTCTATCGCAGGCCGTCTCACTGACCCAAACCCTGGCAGCAGCAGCACCTGTGGACTGGAAAGCTCAGAACCGGTTTGCATCGCTCCTCAGAGCTGGTATATTTGCACCACTAGATGCATGCAAAGCGTCTTTTCTCATTATGCCACGTTCTCTCTAGGTGTGAACTACTATATGTCCGTGCTTCCATTCCTGGCAGCAGTGCAGACAGGTGTAGTCGGGAAGGGTGAGATTCAGCTGCACATCCAGGTTCCAGCAGAGGCGGCTCAAGATTACTGCTCCAGCTTCACAGACTGTTCCACCAAATATCCTGATGCCATGACCAAGTGGGAAACATTTTTCCAGGTGTCAGGTTACTCTCGATAGATGCACATTAAAGTGGAATCCAGGTCAAATGGGACACTTCTTACCATTGAGATGACTGGGAAAACATGTCCTGATGAAGTGAATGCATGTTTGCATTCAGCTATGTTTGGTCATTCAGCAGATGCTTTTTTTTCCAAAGTGGCGAGAGTTTATTTAAGAAGAGCAATTATCATGCACATGTGGAATATTTGTACACAGACACCACACGACTATGTCGACATGTGAACTCCAAAAATATCAGTCACAGCGTCTATACATTGTTGGCTCCAAAAGTCTCTGACCAGATCAATGACAAATCAATATATTTTTGAAAACTAGATCCTCTAGTCTCTCTAATCGGTCATCTAGGTCACTAATGGGATGTCAGAAGATGTGTGATACTGACCATGTTTACTGCTTTGTGCAAGAGGTTTTCAAACTAGTTCAAGCACATATTATCAATGAATCAAAGGGACCGTTTGCTCACCATTGCTCTTTTCTGCGTTCCTCTGTAGTCTTTGCAGCACATCAGTAACTCTGACGACACTGATTTCAGCAAGAAGGACAAGATCCTGGGACTGCTGTGGGCAGCAGAAGAGGTGTCTCTACAAACCGCCTCCTCGGCCTGCACTGAAAGGTCCATATATATATATGAAGAGCTCTTTTCCAAAACGCTATAAATCCATTTTAATAGTTTTCATGAAAATTACATTTTTTTACCTAGACCCATACATTTAGTTAATATTCAATTTATCATGTTAAAATGGTCTGTTGGCTCAGTCTGAACATGTTAAACAATGCCTGTTAATGTAAAAAATGTATTTAGTCACCACTTGTAGTACACTTGAACCCATCTATCATACACTAGTACACTCAAGTGTACTACAAGTGGTGACTAAATACATTTTTTAAATACAGAGATAATATGTTAAAAGCGCATTTTAGTTCATATTCATGGTGTCTCAAAATAGCACAGTTAAGTACACTTAGATGACCTTAACTTTATCTTAAGAAGTACTAAAGGATAATGTTTAGTTTTTTAAGTACAAAATTAGTGTGCGAAAATAGAGCACTTTAAGTACATTGTGAAAGTGCACTTGTTTTTCACCTGGGTATGCATGTAATTTTTCCAAAATATATGCTGTATGTGTGTGTATTTATATATGCATAATAAATATGCACAGTACACATACATATATTATGTAAGCAAAAACATTTATTTTGGATGCGGTTAATCGTTTGACAGCACTAGTATATACATTTAAATCAACGTCTTTGTAGAGACGATTGTATTATTCTTGTGAAGCTTGAGATGCTCTTTGGAACATCTACAATCAACATTAGTTCATGTTTCTCCAGTCCTGCGGCCATTAATGGCATAGTTAACCAAAAAAAATTATGTTATCATTTACTCACACATATGTCATTCCACGTTGATATTTTGAATAGACTTTCAATGACTGCTAGCTGACATGTAGTTACTTACTGTTAGCAAAATGTCTAAAGAGAACTATTATCTCTGTATGTAAAAAATGTATTTAGTCACCACTTGTAGTACACTTGAACCCATCTATCATACACTAGTACACTCAAGTGTACTACAAGTGGTGACTAAATACATTTTTTAAATACAAAGATAGTATGTTAAATGTGCATTTTAGTTCATATTCATACATTTATATATTCATATTCTTGTATTTTATATTATATATAAATATATTTAATATATAAACAACATATTTTTCTTAACTGTATACATGCATGTGTGTGTATTTATATATGCATAATAAATAGACACAGCACACACATATTTATTATGCAAACAAAAAAAACTTTTATTTTGGATGCGATTAATCATTTGTCAGCACTAGTTTAAATTCTTAGACTTAAGAATTTTTAGACAAACTTAGACTACATGTGTTTGTGGCTCAGTACATTGATGGATTAATAAAAAAGTGAACAGTGATCAGAGTAGATCGTGCAATGTACATTTTTGGTGGGAAATATTTCATTATGTTGCACAAAGAGCTTTTTGGTTTGCTTGTAGCAGAGCACAACTATTGCAAATTAAAATCGTTGCACAATTGTGGAGTGATTACCAGGCTATTTTAAACGTTCGACGTAACGTCAAGTGACAGGCGTAAATGGTACCCTCGCCAGAGAGACCAATCACCTTTGAGTGTTAACAAAACAAGCCAATGACAGTTGTCGTGCATGTTTCGCCACGTGCACCCCGCAGCGCGGTTATAAAAGGAGAGTGAGTGCAAATCCACATCAGCTTTTCACGTCGAAGCCGAGCCTTTCTGGGAATCTCCGAGAGTGTTACGACGCATCAGCGGGGGTTGCTGTCCAGTGCTGCAGCTTCTCTCATGGCGTGCTGCAGCCTATCAAACTGCGGTCACACCGCGACCTCCCCTGGGCGCTTCAGCGCTTTCTCTAAAAGAGCAATATCTAAAAGAGCTCCACGAACGACAGGCATCTTTTTAAAGATGGCTTCCCGATCGTGCGTTTCTGGATGTGGTCGCTTCCTGGCCGCGTCTGATGGTCACGATCGCTGTGTCTCGTGCTTGGGCTATCAGCACGCTGAGGCAACGCTCGTGGATGAGTCATGTTCTCATTGCGGGAACATGACCATTGCGATCCAGATACCTCCTCATCAAACAAGGGGGTATCCCCCTTGCCATGCCCCGTTCTAGTTCTTCCGTCTCTCACCAGCGGAGGGCTCATGGTCAGGGTGATCTGAGGATCACGGTGAGAGCTTCCCCATCGAGTGCGTCTCCGTGGGCCTCTCATTCTTCCTGCACTTCGCACCCTCTGGTGTTTCTGGATGAGCACGCTGGATTCTCGGACAGGGCGGGGCCCAGCATCTCATTCGGAGCGCCAGCGGACAACAGGATGTCGATCGCTGCATCAGAGGGCGAGCTAGGTTCTGGAGATGACGATTTGGCTGCGCTGCCTCCATCAGGAAGAGGGGCGTTGCCCGAGTCCAATCAAGAGCTGACTGCTATGCTTTCCCAGGCCGCCGAGAGCGTATGGACAACACTGCAACAGTTGCATACATCAACAACCAAGGTGGTCTACGCTTCCGTCGCATGTCGCAACTCGCTCGCCATCGCCTCCTCAGAAGCATCTGAGGTCGCTTCGCGATGTCCATGTCCCAGGCAAGTTCAATTGTGCAGCCGACGAGCTCTCATGTCAGCCCGCCCTTCTGGGAGAATGGCGACTTCACCCCGAGACGGTCCAGCTGATTTGGAGACACTTCGGGGATGCTCAGGAAGACCTGTTTGCCTTCCCAGACACGTCCCATTGCCAGTTGTTTTACTCCTTGTCCGAGGGGACCCTCGGCACAGATGCACTGGCACACAGCTGGCCTTGGGGCTTACGCAAATATGCATTTCCCCCAGTGAGCATTCTCGCACAGACACTGTGCAAGGTGAGGACGAGGAGCAGGTCCTCTCAGTGGCGCCATACTGGCCCAATCGGGATCTGGTGCTCCTCGCAACAGCCACTCATTGGCAAGTTTAACTGAGCCTTTCTCATAGAGGGGGCACCCTCTGGCACCCGCGTCCAGACCTGTGGAATCTTCACGTATAGTCCCTGATGGAAAGCGGAGGTTCTAGGTGTGCTACCTCCAGCAGTAGTGAATACCATCACTTCAGCTAGAGCCCCATCTACAAGACGCGCTGACAGGCTGAAGTGGAACCTGTTCATCGATTGGTGTTCTTCCCGCCGGGAAAACCCCCACAGATGCCCGATCAGGGTTGTGCTCTCTTTTCTGCAAGATGGGTTGGAGGGAAGGCTATCCCCCTCCGCTCTCAAAGTGTATGTAGCCACTATTGTCGCACATCATGATGCAGTAGATGGAAACAAGTCTGTGGGGAAGCACGACTTGGTCATCAGGTTCCTCAGTGGAGCAAGGAGGTCAAATCCTCCGCGCCCTCATCTGGTACCCTCTTGGGATCTCCTCTTGGTCCTGACACCCTTGAAGAAGGAACTATTCGAGCCTCTGCATTCATTAGAGCTTAAGTTTCTGTCATTGAAGACAGTGCTCCTCACTGCATTGGCCTCGGTCAAGAGGGTAGGGAACCTGCAGGCATTTTCGGTAGACAATTCTTGCCTAGACTTCGGACTGGGTAACTCTCACATTATCCTGAGACCCTGGCCTAGATACAGTGGGGCAAGAAAGTATTTAGTCAGCCACCAATTGTGCAAGTTCTCCCACTTAAAAAGATGAGAAAGGCCTGTAATTTTCATCATAGGTATACCTCAACTATGAGAGACAAAATAAGAAAAGAAAATCCAGAAAATTACATTGTAGGATTTTTAAAGAATTTATTTGCAAATTATGGTGGAAAATAAGTATTTGGTCACCTACAAACAAGCAAGATTGCTGGCTCTCACAGACCTGTAACTTATTTAAGAGGCTCCTCTGTCCTCCACTCGTTACCTGTATTAATGGCATCTGTCTGAACTTGTTATCAGTATAAAAGACACCTGTCCACAACCTCAAACAGTCACACTCCAAACTCCACTATGGCCAAGACCAAAGAGCTGTCAAAGGACACCAGAAACAAAATTGTAGACCTGCACCAGGCTGGGAAGACTGAATCTGCAATAGGTAAGCAACTTGGTGTGAAGAAATCAACTGTGGGAGCGATTATTAGAAAATGGAAGACATACAAGACCACTGATAATCTCCTTCGATCTGGGGCTCCACGCAAGATCTCACCCCGTGGGGTCAAAATGATCACAAGAACTGTGAGCAAAAATCCCAGAACCACACGGGGGACCTAGTGAATGACCTGCAGAGAGCTGGGACCAAAGTAACAAAGGCTACCATCAGTAACACACTGCGCCGCCAGGGACTCAAATCCTGCAGTGCCAGACGTGTCCCCCTGCTTAAGCCAGTACATGTCCAGGCCCGTCTGAAGTTTGCTAGAGAGCATTTGGATGATCCAGAAGAGGATTGGGAGAATGTCATATGGTCAGATGAACCCAAAATAGAACTTTTTGGTAAAAACTCAACTTGTCGTGTTTGGAGGAGAAAGAATGCTGAGTTGCATCCAAAGAACACCATACCTACTGTGAAGCATGGGGGTGGAAACATCGTGCTTTGGGGCTGTTTTTCTGCAAAGGGACCAGGATGACTGATCTGTGTAAAGGAAAGAATGAATGGGGCCATGTATCATGAGATTTTGAGTGAAAACCTCCTTCCATCAGCAAGGGCATTGAAGATGAAACGTGGCTGGGTCTTTCAGCATGACAATGATCCCAAACACACCGCCCGGGCAACGAAGGAGTGGGTTCGTAAGAAGCATTTCAAGGTCCTGGAGTGGCCTAGCCAGTCTCCAGATCTCAACCCCATAGAAAATCTTTGGAGGGAGTTGAAAGTCCGTGTTGCCCAGCGACAGCCCCAAATCATCACTGCTCTAGAGGAGATCTGCATGGAGGAATGGGCCAAAATACCAGCAACAGTGTGTGAAAACCTTGTGAAGACTTACAGAAAACGTTTGACCTCTGTCATTGCCAACAAAGGGTATTTAACAAAGTATTGAGATTAAATTTTGTTATTGACCAAATACTTATTTTCCACCATAATTTGCAAATAAATTATTAAAAAATCCTACAATGTGATTTTCTGGATTTTTTTCTTATTTTGTCTCTCATAGTTGAGGTATACCTATGATGAAAATTACAGGCCTCTCTCATCTTTTTAAGTGGGAGAACTTGCACAGTTGGTGGCTGACTAAATACTTTTTTGCCCCACTGTATGTGCCCAAAGTTTCCACCACTCCCTTTAGGGATCAGGAGGTGAATTGGAAAGCACTGCCCCGGGAGGAGGCAGACCCAGCAATTGCTCTGCTCTGTCCCGTCTGCGCTTTATGCATTTACATGGACCGTACATAGAGCTTCAGGACCTCAGACCAGCCCTTTGTCTGCTTCAGAGGGAAGGGAAAGGCTGTCTCCAAACAAAGACTTGTCTAATGGATAGTGGAGGCTATAGTCTTGGCATATCACGCCCAACACTTACCGTGCCCCCTCGAAGTAAGAGCACACTCTACAAGAGGCGTTTTTTCTTCTTGGGCATTAGCGCGGGGCGCCTCGATAGCAGACATCTGTAGAGCTGCCTGCTGGGTGACACCTAACATGTTTGCAAGATTTTATAATCTCAGTGTAGAGCCCGTGTCCTCCTGTGTACTTGCCTCAGATGGCCAGTAACACTGGAACCTGCTTGGTGTCAATCATACTTGCTGCGCCATTCCCCTCTACAGCTCGGATACATGATCTAGTCTTCTCAGTTTCCCTTGGCGAACGCTGTTGAAGTTCCTCCCTCACCCTCGGCAGTCAGGCATTGCGGAGCGCCAGACGCCAGGTCCAGCACTCGTATGTTTGCCCAAGGTCAGCTTTTGGGTGATCCCACATGTGTATTCTTCCATGATACGGCTCCCCTCATGATGAGCCCGTTTCTTTCCCTGGCAGAGACCTTCTGCCGTCTCTGCTGTGTATTGATCTCATCCCAGGCTGGCTGAGTCTACCTCAGAGACTTACATATGGATAAGACCACTGGAACCAGTGGAGCCCTTACAATCTGACTTTGCTGCAGTTGGAACAAACTACTGGTTTGTCTGGCCGGAGGGGAACTGGCCCTCCAACTGAGCCTGGTTTCTCCCAAGGTTTTTTCTCCATTCTGTCACCGATGGAGTTTTGGTTCCTTGCCGTTGTCGCCTCTGGCTTGCTTAGTTGGGGAATCTTCAATTCCAGCAAAATCATCGACTTGATTGCATATATATTATTTAAACTGAACTGAGCTGGACAATGCCATCACTAAATTCAATAATGAAATGCATTCAGCTGAAAATTGAGTGTTAAATCCTGTCATTTTACATTATTGACACAATTTGCCTATTTTGATACTGTGCAGAGCTTTGTTACAATTTGTATTGTTAAAAGCGCTATATAAATAAAGGTGACTTGACTTGACATATGTAGTACTGCCCTTGGCCAGTCCATATGTGTAATCTCCACATGGTACCTCCTTTGTGCAGGATATTGCTCCTTAGTGTTTTCCTAATTGGAGTATGCTTTCCCAGTGTTATCCATACCCACTGTACGGAATAGCAGTGGCTGAAGTCTCTGTCTAAGCCCTGTCCTATCTTCCATCTCAACTGGTGTGGAGCTTCCGCAGGGCACTGAAGGGGGTCAGCAACAGTGGTGTTTTCATAGGGATACCATTTACATCAGTCACTTGACGTTACATCAAACTTGACTGACTGAAAGGGAACATATCGGTTACATATGTAACCCTCGTTCCCCGAAGGAGGGAACGGATATGTAACGTCCCATTGCCACAGTAGCTGTACCACCGCTGTACGCCTGGGTCACAAAGTCTCGGGTCTTCAGCGAATAACTGATGTGCGTTTGCACGCGCTCTCCTTTTATACCCACGCGAAACATGCACGCCAACCGTCATTGGCTTGTTTTGTTAACACTCGAAGGTGATTGGGCTCTTGGGCATCCCAAATGACTATTTGCAATATTACCAATATAAATGAAAACACCCAGTCCAGGTTATTTTGATATTTTTGAAATTAATTGTATGTATTTATTTATTTGGAAACAGGTGGTTCCCTCGTGAATCTCTGGCGGAGTGCTATGTGTTCACCTCAGGCTCGGGAGAAAGGTCAAGGCCTTCTTCATGACCTCATTCTTGACCCTAAGTTCCCTGGTACCAGTCTGATGGCAATCCTGACTGAGATGACCACCAGCTGTTAACAATCTCCTACAAATATAAAAACCGGGTAGAATAAACTTGTTTCTAGTAAATAAAAGCTGTTTACAGCGAATACCATTTCAATCTGCTGAGGTTTGCTGTGTCCACAACACTGCTGCATCCCAGATGTTTTACAATGACAGCAACATTTATAATTTGTATCTTTAACATAATAAAAATAGATGAAAAAATCAAACATGGATCCTTTCCATCTCATTTATTCAAAGTAAACCAGACAAAATGCAGAAAATCCGATGTTTCTTTCACCACAAAATAATGCAAAAAATACACCCACTTTCAATTCTATATATAACCAGACTGTATAAAAAACTAAATTTATATATACTTAAATTAATAAGAAAAAGATTGATTCCTCTGCCATCATTACCTAAAAATCAGCTGTCACAGTGGCAGCAGGCACTAATATATTACGAAATAATATTAGTATTGTAATACTAACATTAACCATTAAATAAATAGGGTATAAAAGTTGTAGCTTTTTGTAAGTTTTTTCGGAGAGTGCATGATCCACAAACCTCTAATGCTTCACTGCAGAGGCTTAGCAATAGAAAGACCATTTCTAACAGCTTTGTTGTCACTTTTTACCCCCCAATGCCATTAAATGTGAACATCTTGAATTCAGTTTTAATTCCCATCATAAGCCATGTTGACAGAGTGGTGGTATTTCATAAAAGTCATTGTAATAAGTAACACTATTCGGCGTGCACACCAATGTGACAGCAGGTTAAAACAACACAACCTTGGATGCATCGGATAAACAGCCGCTAAATTAAGCTTTTGGCATCTGTTCTGTGACGTGCAATCGCTTGGACACTTTGTGAGTTAAGAGCAGGTTGTGATCCAGACACTTGTAGAACTTCCTTTTAAAAGGCTTTGATAAATCAGTAATAATTAATATCCTTCATCTACAGCCCAAATGGGTTTTATGTGTTTTTTCAAAACATAATCATAATATTGTATGGAATTTAATATACAATATCAGATTTTTTTTAATTTGCTAGGAAGCCCACTTTTTTTGTGAAGACTGAAAACAGTTTGCAATGCTCTGATTTGTATATTTGGACTGACTGATGCTGTTTCAATCATTCCTGCTGAAGTAGATGATACTTCATCTACTTCTCTGATGATACACAGCTATATACTTCAAAACAAAACTGCTAAACAAATCTGCTTTTAATAAATTAGCCACACTGATCTGCAGGGTCTGGCTACTAAGATGAGTGTAGTTAAGTTTTCTCTTATTTCTGCTTGTTACTTTGAATAATGTGTTGCCTGGAAATATTCGTCTTAGATGGTAGGGAGTAAATATAGGTATAAATATGATATGTAAAACTGTTATGATTATATACTGTTTGCTTCACTTATAATGGATAGTAGTTCATATAAGCACCATAATATTTGAATGAATATATAACATGCATTAACCTCAGGGTCAGACCAACAACTGACCAAACAAAGATTATTTTGAACTCATGTTCTTTACTTTAAGTTTGGCATTAATCCTGTTAAGAAAGGCAGTTCCTAAAAGCCCAGGGGTCTCGTTTATAAATGCTGCGTACGCACAAAATGGGCATATAATATGCGTAAGCAATTGTCTACACACCTTAAAAATTAACTTATTAGACCATGCGTACGACTCTTTTGGAGTAATGAAGTAAATTATTTTAAACCGTGTTTTCACTTCGATATGCATTTACAATAAATATTCCACTCTTATTAAGCACTGAAATTACAAAAAGTCATTGCGCAGAATTGAAACTAAATTAAATTTAGACTTATAGTGGATGCATGTAATCACTTTTCATGCATCCTATGTTTTAATGACAGCGAGGAGTGCTATAAGCACACAATAATTTATTTTTAAACTAAACTGCAGACCTCATGTTACAAGGAATTCAAGGATTTTTTTTTGTTGCAAGAACAATAATCATGATGTGCACTTATTTCGATATTATGGCGGACACAGCTGGATACGGTGGTCAAACGGTCAGTCCATTGTCCGGTTTGAATGGGACCAATGATAACATCTTACTGTACAACCACAGACGTGTTGATGTCGTGTAAAGCATCTCCAAAACTTTATAACAAATACCACTGTATTTAAAGAATACCATTAAAGTAAAACGGTCTTTCAGTAATTCGCAGAGTCAGACAATTGTATTTACACTGCAAAAAATATAGGCCTATTATATCAGCTGTTTCCACTAAACATAGATGTTCAGCTTATGGTCACCTTATCGGCAAAACTGCATACATTTAATTTGATTTGAATTGTTTAAAACAATTGAAATACTATATGACCAGTGTAAAAGAACCAGATCAACTATTTTATACCGTTTTGTTTTAATGGATATTTTCATTATAAAACATAACAAGAATACTGGATAATTTTTAGCAATACAAATTAATGTGTAGGCTACGGTACAAATGGAATTACAGTCAGGATCTCATATTTCTTTAACGTCTTGTACCTTTGATGGTTAAACACGTGTCGCATGGATGGGAATATGCATGGGAATGATAGGCAGATGAGGTTATGCATAGTAAAACCAGGCGTTGTAAGCTCCATATATGGTGATTTCTGTGAGGAGTCGGGGGGGAGATGCACGTATGCACACTTGATTGGGATTTATAAAGGTTTTTTTGCGCAGGTTCTGGCGTATGCATGCTTTTATAAATCTGAAAAATTAACACAAAATCGAGTTTTTGTGCAGAAATCTATGGAGAGTTTTATGAACGAGACCCCAGATTTATACCTCGTGTCTGCTCTCCTACAGGACTTGAAACCACTGAAGACTTTTAACCTAATAAATAATCTTAATTCCATCAGATTTACAGTCGTGTAAAGTTACTTGATTATTAAATAGACTCAGTCTCATCGTGTGAAGTTAAAGGTTTCGTGAACTTCGTAGTATACACTTATATCGTGTTACTCGGTTTTCCTTTGCCCGTGTTAATGTTTTGTTCATTGAATGTCCTCCTTATGCTGTCAAGCTGACCTACATCAATATATTCATAATCATGCACATCATCATCGTCATCATCTTCATGTTTTGTGACGGATGTGTTGTCCAGACTTCGGCCCTTGGCAAGATCTGAGGGTCAAACACGCACACAAGCTTTAAAACACAGCCTGGTAAAGTGTGAACTGTTTTTTGTTCCTTAAAAGCGGACATGGCTCTGAGTGTTTAGGAGCCTCATTCATCAGTTAAAATACACACCAATGCTCAGATTTACAAAAACACGTTTGAGAAATGATCTTAGAACCAGCCTGGGACAGTTTTAACGCACCCTTTTATAAATGGACACCTGTTTGAAAACAGTCATTATTTTTGTTGCACTTCACATTTAACATGCTGATAAACACTGAAGAACGATACCTTTCTGCAGGGTAGGTTTTGGCAAAGTGACTGGACTGATGGGAATCTTCTTGTCGTTTCCATTGTTTGAATCACTGCATTGAATGAAGTCCTCTTGCTTAAAAGGCTCAACACAAAGACTCTGTGACAGGGATGACGACAGAACATTCAGAGTTTATAAAAGTTTCAAAACTAATCTTTTCAACAAGTAGTCTTTTCAACATCGGCAAACTGATCATCAGATGGCAGATTTTCAACAAATGACTTTTGGGAATTTTGGGGGAAAAATACTACTAAAACAAATATACAACAGCAAAACCAGTTGAGGAAAATATCTCCTTTCTATTCATTTAACTATGATGTCTAAACATCATGTAAAATGCATTTATGTGCTGTTATGTTATGTTATATTGCCTTGCAATGTAAGCGTTATATACTGTATATGTGACCCTGGAGTACAAAACCAGTCTTAAGAGATTTATACAGCTTTCCATTGATGTATGATTTGTTATGATATTACAATATTTGGCTGAAAATCTGGAATCTGAGGGTGCAAAAAAAATCTAAATATTGCGAAAATCATCTTTAAAATACTACTAAAACAAATATACAACAGCAAAACCAGTTGAGGAAAATATCTCCTTTCTATTCATTTAACTATGATGTCTAAACATCATGTAAAATGCATTTATGTGCTGTTATGTTATGTTATATTGCCTTGCAATGTAAGCGTTATATACTGTATATGTGACCCTGGAGCACAAAACCAGTCTTAAGAGATTTATACAGCTTTCCATTGATGTATGATTTGTTATGATAGGACAATATTTGGCTGAAAATCTGGAATCTGAGGGTGCAAAAAAAAATCTAAATATTGAGAAAATCATCTTTAAAGTTGTTCAAATTAAGTTCTTAGCAATGCAAATTACTAATCAAAAATTAAGTTGTGATATATTTACGGTACGAAATATCTTCATGGAACATGATCTTAATATCCTAATGATTTTTGGCATTAAAGAAAAATCTATAATTTTGACCCATGCAATGTATTGTTGGCTATTGCTACAAATATACCAGTGCTGCTTATGACTGCTTTTGTGCTCCAGGGACACGTATGTAAATACTATATTAATGTGGCACATATGTCATTGTAGGCCAGGCATAAAAAAATAAAAAATAAATAAAATATAATTTAATAAAAAATAAAATTTAGAACAATAAATCCCTGTTATGTCTTTCTATCCTCCCCTTACAATGTCTGAGGCTGGCCTGTAAAATACCATCTTGATTGAACAGTTGAGTTCTTGCATTGTGTTAGTAAATAATCCACTAGGAGGCAGTTTTATTAACCTGGGATTATTCTCCTGCTGCTGCATAGCTGTGCAAAGGGTGTTTATTTATTGTTTTGTATTATACTGAAAATAAAACGAATGAAATGTGCATTTAAAATGCAGATCTGCGTGCACATTCAGCTTGTTTCATACGTATAGGCCACTGAATATATTCTACTGAATTTGTCACATTTAGTTTCTTTACACTTTCAGATTCAGACATTCAAATTATTTCTAATATAATGCCATGTTCTTCATTGAAGAGACCTTTTGTACAAGTATATCTGGATTTCTATCTATGTGCATTGGGCCATTATCTTGATGGAAAAACTCTTTGACTCTTAAATGCATATCTCTGGCTTCTTGCTCACGTATGATAAATACACTGTTCAATATTCTCTTCTGTTATATAAATATTAAATATATATAACATTGAATCTCTGTGTGAAATAAAATTGCTAAAAAATATATATATATAATACACAAAAGTAGTGTAAGCATTTATTACGCATCTTCAGTTTTGCTTTTTGAGGAAGTCACACAAAGCTAAAAAAACATATCACATGATGTTTTTACTGTCATTAGTTACTATTTAAAGCAGGTTTATCTCAGCAATGTGGCTGTCTTTGGCAATTCATGTTATAAAAATAATTAGGAATTGCAATTTATTATATTATAAAATAATTATCCACCATTCAATATCAATGTATTGTCTTACTGCACGTTTTTATCTGCCAGTGTAAAAAGACGATATGTGACCCTGGAGCACAAAACCAGCTGAATAAATAATCTTTCCATTGATGTATGGTTTGTTATGATCGGACAATATTTGTAAATGTGGAATCTGAGGATGCAAAAAAATCGAAATATTGAGAAAATCATATTTAAAGTTGTTCAAATGAAGATCTTAGCAATGCATATTACTAATCAAAAATTAAGTTTTTGTATATTTACGGAACAAAATATCTTCATGGAACATTTTTGGATTTTTGGCATTAAAGAAAAGTCTATAATTTTGACCCATACAATGTATTGTTGGCTATTGCTACAAATATACCTGTGCTGCTTATGACTGCTTCTGTGCTCCAGGGTCACATATAATATTAAATATACTAAATTTGAAAACAAATCTTATTTTTATATGCAGTTTTACTTATAAGTAAATTAATCTTATATTAAACAAATTTTTGCAGTTTACCATAAACCATACAATAAGTACATTTGACATGTATTTGCTTTGCTTTATGTTAAAGCTTCAGTATTTTTACTTACAAGTGTTCCGTGGATGAAACTAGTATACTTGTCTTAGCATGAAAGTCTCCTATCTCTCCCTACAGTGCACACCAGCTCTTTAAAACCCCTTAAATGATTTACAGTACGCACTTTGTGTCTCATGTAGCCTCACGTTTGATTATGTTCATGAAGTCAGGTCCACTCTGCAGCTCTTGCAAAACAGGTGTAACAAGGACACCTTAAAATAAACTGCTACCCTTCTTTTTAACAGATCATCCACGTCCATTGTGTATCTTCAGCTTTGCTTTACTGCTAAATTATGAATTACCAAATTCGAGTGTCATAGTTCACCAAACGTGGACCTAACACAAAAACTGCAAAAGGATGAAGCGTTTTGGACAAAATGCAATGAAATACAGGGTTACACTTTATTTTAAGGTGTCTTTGCTACTGTGTAATTATACATTTAACTACTGAGAAATATTAGTTGTACTTTCTATATGGTTAGGGGTTGGCTTAGGGTTGCTTGGATGTAATTACACTGTAAAATCGAATTAGTTGGGCTTACTTAAAAAAAGCATGCACATCGATTGCCATAAAAAATAAGTTAAGTGGAATAGGAATAGCATGTTGTACTGACAAATGCTTAGTTAGTATAGTTTACTAATACGAGAGTAATAGTTACAAAAAAACCACTGCTTGTGGTGGTAGTAGATAGATAGATATTATTTTATAATATTTATATCATACAGTATTTTTACACTTTGGTATCTACTCCAGATAGATAGATAGATAGATATTTTTTATAACATTTATATTATACAGATTTTGGGGGACTGAGGTGGAAGGAGTCGGACGTGTTTCTGAAGCGGGAGCTGGGGAAGTTAGAGTTTGTGAAGCAACAGCAGCCACACCATGGTCACTGCTGCTGGAGCCACTATGGCACCAAAAATCTATGCATTGCATTTACACGCAAATACTATGACTTTTTAACGCTCTTTATCGCTTGCGAGACTGTCAGCGTCTGCTTCTCCGTGACAGTCACTGAAACCGCCCGCTTCGTGAGTGTAAACCGTGCCGTTGCTTTCAGCCAATCAAAAAACTGCAATTTTACCGGTGTTATTTTGTGATTGGTCGGGGCATTCTACAGCCCTTACTCGAACTTCTCAACACAGAGCCCGCCTCAGATTGCTTTTAATCAATACACAAATCTTTACCTACATTCTGATTGGGTGGGCAAGACAGACGTTTGGGTGGGTTTGGCCCACCCCTGCCCATGCCTAGAGCCGGCCCTGATCTGAGTTCAGATGAGATGTTGACAGGTTTAATGTCAGTGGCATTATTCTATCGTTATTTTCGTAACTTGTTATGAAATAAAAAGTATCTCACCTCAGAAAAAAAACGAACTGTCCTGTCAGATGTTATACTGTGCTGGAGTCACGCGCTCTTCTATAGCACGCGTGAACGCGGCGCTGCGCTGTAACGTTATATAACTTCACTAAAGCGCAGAAACTACAAGCATGCGGCAGTAACGTTACAGTAAAATGAAAGTAGCCTACAGCTCCAACAAATCATATAACTGTACTGCGTGTGTTTGCTGGGAAGTAATTGCATGACGGTGTGATATTCAATCTCAGGAGCAGTTTCCACGTTTCATTAACAGTCCCCTAGGTTGTTTTCATAACTAAAAAATACCATGATATTTTCACTTCGTATCATTTTGTAGGCTATATATGTTTAAATCAGTGGTTCTCTACCTATTTTTCGACCGGGCAGCACTATGGTCCAAGTGCAAGTCTCACGGGCCACACGCATGTCATTTACAATACAAACCAACCAGGTTTATAGTTATATATTAACGAGGCAGAACCACCAACAAATGCCATCAACACCCTTTACTTCGGTGAACACATGCGTCATGATACTACAACACATCACATGACTTAAATACTGGCTTCCACAATCAGGAACCAATAAGATGCCAGACAATCAATCAAGTAATTACAAAACACATTAACCCAAATGCACCACATTACCTTCCCTTTAAAGTTTAACACCACATTACCCCATACATTAATTTATTTCTACTTAATCTCTAAAACGTTGTGGTAATTTAATAGTCTGTTTAGAACGTCGCATACCCACTGGGCTTGCAACCAGGGAATCAGGTGGTTCAACTCGTAGTCCAGGCTCACATAGAGCTGTTGATGTTTCAACCAACCCTGAATCTGAGCTGCTAGTTTCAATCCTCTCTTGTTCAGCCTCTTGAGTCTCCCTTGAGCTAGGTGATCTCAGTTGTTCATCACCAATCACTGAAGAAGACGAAGAGTGCCGTGGTCTCAGTTGATCACCATGCCGTCTATACACAGTGGTCGATAATGGTTCACACACCTTGTAAGACACAGGTCCTGTCTGCTGCACAACCACTCCAGATAACCACTTTGGATCTCCTCCCACTGTATTGCGTAAGAAAACAGGTTCATTCACAGCAAAAGATCTTTCTTGTGCCTGATAATCATGTAGATTTTTTTGCAAATATTGTTTCCTGCGAACAGTTTCATGAATGTTTGGTTTTAGAAAATCCAACCTGGTGCGGACATGTCTCTTCAGGAACAGATCAGATGGTGATTGACCTGTGGTACAATTTGGGGTGGTACGATAGCGCAATAGAAATAACGATATCTTATCATCAATGCACATTATTCAGTTTTCTCATGCCCGTTTTAAATGTCTGGACATACCTTTCAGCCAATCCATTGGTGGCTGGATGTCTGGGTGCAGCAGTAGTATGCAAAATACCATTCCTTTTTACAAATCTTTGAAATTCATCAGAAGTAAACGTAGTTGCATTATCAGTCACTATTTGTTCAGGTAATCCATATGCAGAAAACAATCTCTTCAATCTGGTAATTGTAGCTTGTGAGGTAATTTGCGACATGCGAAAAACTTCTAACCACTTGGAATAAGCATCCACTACAATCATGAACATATTATTCAGGAAAGGACCAGCAAAATCTATATGCAACCGTCTCCAGCACTCACCCGGAAATTCCCACGGGTGAAGAGGAACTTGACTTGGCATCCGTTGTTCTGGTTGACAAACCACACACTCTTTACAGCTTCTTTCCACATCCAAATCAATTTTTGGCCACCACACATATTTGCGAGCCAAAGCTTTAATTTTAACAATGCCAGGGTGTCCTGAATGAACTTCACACAACACTGATTTCTGAAGTTTGAATGGGACAATCACTCGTGTGCCCCATAATACACACCCTTATTCTGCTGATAACTCAGGTTTAGCATGAAACACTTTCAAATCCTCTGACACTTCACTTGGCCAGCCTTCCATTACATACTGGTAAACTTTAGAAAGCTTTTGGTCTGTTCTAGTCGCTCTGGCAATCTGTGATGCATTAAGAGGAGCCTCTTGCAGATGATTAGTCAGAAAAAAGTTGATATGTGCTGAAATGGCTTCTGTGCCCACATCCGTGGTTTCAGGCAAGGGAACTCTTGACAAACCATTAGCATTTCCATGATTCTCTGCTTTACGATAACAAATGTGGTAATCATAAGCTGACAGGATGATAGCCCACCGTTGAATGCGAGCCGCAGCCATCATTGGGAAATGCTTGTGTTCCCCAAACAAAGTCACTAAGGGTCTGTGATCAGTCATCAAATGAAACGATCTTCCCCACAGATATTGATGGAATTTCTTAACTCCATAAATGACACTCAATGCTTCCTTTTCAATTTGTGAATAATTATTTTCCGCATGAGACAAGGTACGGGAAGAATATGCAATAGGATGTTCCTCACCATTTGGCATCGTATGTTGCAGCACTGTGGCAATTCCGTAAGCTGAAGCATCACATGCTAAAGTTAAAGATAACTGAGGATCATAATGTACTAACACTTTGTCACTGGTCAACAGTTCTTTGCACTTATTAAAAGCACATTGTTCTTTCTTTCCCCACTGCCAAACCACTTGCTCTTTCAACAGCCTATACAGGGTGCAAGGACGGTGCTCTGGTGTGGTACAAAGCGTCCATAATAATTTACCAGGCCTAAAAAGGCTCGCAGTTCTTTCACATTTGAAGGTGCTGGTGCATCTTGAATAGCCCTCACCTTGTCCTTTGTTGGATACACTCCTCTTCCATCTATCACATGACCCAGATATTCGATTCGTGTCTGCCCCCAATCACACTTGCATTCTTTTACTTTTAATCCTGAGTCCTGCAGATGCTGTAGAACTTTGCAGAGGGTTGCTAGATGTTCTTGCTCATCTTTACCCACAATTAGCAAATCGTCCAAATATACAACAACTTTCAGGTCTTTCATCAGATTTTCCATAATCCGCTGGAAAATAGAAGGAGCTGAGCTAATGCCAAACGGTTATAAACAGAGTCCCTTGTGTGTATTAATCGTTGTATATTTCTTTGAATCATCATCCAGCAAAACCTGTTGATATGCACAAATCTCTTCCATTCGTGGTAAAGGATACACTTCCGTGTTGGCAGCTTGGTTAACTGTGACTTTATAATCCCCACATAAACGAATTGTAGAATCCTTTTTAATCACTGGGACGACTGGAGCAGCCCACTCACTGAATTTTACTGGAGATATAATATTTGCTTCCTCCAATCGATCAATTTCCTTCTCCACACGTTCTTTCATAGCAAAAGGTAGAGGACGATTTTTATAAAATTTAGGAGCAACATCTGGTTTCACTGAAATGGTAGCTTTAATGTCCTTTAGGGTGCCTAATTCATTCTTAAAAACTTCACTATATTTCTCAAGCGCTTCTTGAATCGACCCAGGCTGTTTAGTTTTACTCACATATCGAATTTCTTTACAATTTAACTTAACTTTCTGGAGCCAATTCCTACCACACAAATTTGGTCCATTTCCTCTCACTACAATTAATGGTAGCTCATTTACTTGATCTTCATACTGCACAGTAACTGTGAATTGGCCAACAACTGGAATGTCTTCACCTGTATAAGTTTTTAACTTTACTCGAGCTCCCTCCAGTGGCACATGAGCGAATAACTGCTTATACCTTGCATGTGAAATAATACTCACAGCAGCTCCTGTATCAACTTCCATCAATAAATCTTGCTGATTCACAGCAAAATTCACATGGAACGCATGTTTTTCAGTGTTACTTGACAGAGAGAACATTTCCAATTCCGGTTCCTCAGCATACATATAGGCCGTATTTTTGTACCTATTCAGTTGCTTATGCGATGTATTCACATTCACATGTGACTTATCTTTTACTCTGCAAGCTTTTCTTATATGGCCCGTATTTCCACAATGATGGCATTTAGCATTCTTAAAATAACATTCCTGAGCGTTATGATTTCTGCCTTTACAACGATAGCATTCATATCTCTGGTTATGGGTAGTTTTTTCGTTTACCTTGTGCACCGTTGCCACGGAATCCTCAATTTTCCTCAGCTGTTGCGTGTCCCGATCAGCGGTTTCCATGCTAAGAGCAACTTCAAATGCTCGTGCAAAAGTGAGTGCTTCCTCCGAAAGCAATCTCCGTTGGCATGCTTCACTTTGAATTCCGCTAACAAATCGATCCCGTAAGGATTCGTTCAGACTTGCTCCAAAATCACATTTCGACGCACATTGTTTGAGATCAGCAACATACTGGGACACTGTTTCATGGGGCTTTTGTACACAACGCTGAAATCGGAAGCGTTCAGCGATTATTAACGGCTTTGGTTCAAAATGAGCCTGCAGGATACTAACAATTTCTCTAAAAGTTTTATCCTTTGGTTTTAGAGGTTGAATCAAATTCCGTACTAATCCATAAGTAGAAGCTCCCATAACACCAAGCAACGTCGCTAACTTACTTGTTTCGCTTCATCCACATCATTGGCAATCATGAACAGTTCCGCTCGCTCAATATATGCCGACCAGGATTCGCTTTCTGGTTTATACTCATCCAGTCTTCCGATTTGAGCCATAATCTTCACAATCACGTAACTTTTCCTCGTCGCCAATTTATGTTATATATTAACGAGGCAGAACCACCAACAAATGCCATCAACACCCTTTACTTCGGTGAACACATGCGTCATGATACTACAACACATCACATTACTTAAATACTGGCTTCCACAATCAGGAACCAATAAGATGCCAGACAATCAATCAAGTAATTACAAAACACATTAACCCAAATACACCACATTTATAATATTATTTATAGCCTAAATATTATGATATCTAAACGATTGCATTTATTTAAATAAATAAATAATTCTACTCACCATTAATAAAACACTCGATGTTGTCGGGAGCTGACCAATTACATTTAACAGCTGGTTATATTCTGTATAATTATGTCTGTGACGAATAATCTTGAGAAATTCTGCTGGAAAGGAGTAACAGCACAATAAAGTTGTGATTAGGCTATAAGTTACAGTCTGTAAGATGCGCGGAAGCGTGACTCGACACGCGACATTACAGAAAAGTTCACAAATGTAGCCTATGTTGATCCAAATATGGAGAGCATTTTCGATTTTAATAATCTAAGGTTCTCTCCAGAAATGTTTTGACACATTTTCTTTAATTGAAGATGATGTTTCTTTTTACCTGAACATGTTCAGTGTGAGGCAAGCACTGCTGAATCTGATATTGTTTCTTCGCTGGCATTTTCCACATTTCGTTTCCTCCCTTAACAAATGTGTCCATTCTGATGCTCAATTTTAACGAACGAAAGGCTGCTGATGACTATCTGAAATAAATTCTGCCAAAGTGCGCGCTTATTAAATGCGTAACATTAATTACATGAGTGCATATAGTCTGCTCATGCCTAAACATAATATATGAAAAACTAAATTATTTGACATAACAAAAACATAGCTTTTATTTGTTTACATTTACATTTATCAGACGCTTTTATCCAAAGCGACTTACAATTTCATTCAGGTTATACATTTTTTTTTTCAGTACATGTGTTCCCTGGGAATCGAACCCACAACCTTTTGCGCTGCTGACGCAATGCTCTACCACTGAGCCACACAGGAACACGTATATATTTTATGTTTCGTATATATGATATGTTTCGTATATATTTTTTAATTAATGTAAAAACTAAAAATGAATTGTAGAACTGAAAGTATTTTTTTATTTTGTTCAGCATGGTGGGTCGCGGGTTGAGAACCACTGCTTTAAATGAATGTGCTGGCTCATGCCAAGGTCAAGGTTCTTTATTATTCGTCATGTACACAATCATACAGGGTATAATCAGTAGTGAAATGTAAGTTTTACGTTCAAGTTTTGTGAAATGTAAGTTTTACGTTCAAGTTTTACGTTCAAGGTTCAAGGTTACTTTGAGCCAAATTAATTGTATTAACAAAAAATGAGTTTTGGACGGCTATTTAATAGCCTTGCGTTATAGGCTGTTCATAACAGTTTTGACTTAATTTTTGTGAAATAAACTCGCTTTGTTTATATATATATATATATATTAGTGGTGGGCATAGATTAATTTTTTTAATCTAGATTAATCTAGATTAAAATGGCTCATTTGAATTCTGCCGAAGGCATTCAGAATATGTGTGCTACCCAAATAATGACTAAAAGTAAGTCTTTGAGAACGGGTTTCTCAAGCCAGGTGGCGCATTAGACCAGGGGCTCATCTCCTGTTTCCAAAATGCATCACAATCTTTAATCACTTCCCGTCCCAATCCCACGAAAAAACTGGGGGAAAATCCCGTTCCACTCCCGGAAGAATGACTCCCATTCCCTCCCACTCCCGTGTTGTTGTTTTTTTGTTTTTTATAACTGTCAATTACAGTAAAAATATAATACAGATTACAGCGTGCCCACCTTATTAGTTGAATACAAACCCAAAATGTCGTTTTTTGTTATTATATTGAACTGAAAGCCATCTTATGCACAGTGTTGCACAGATTAAATTTCACGTAAATCATCCATGCTAACACACACGTCTTCTATTTTTTTTTTTTTTTGACATTTCACTCTCTATAGATATATTTTTCAAAGACGGAGTTTCGAAGTTTCTCGCTCAAGTTCATATGAGACCTAAAGCGCATCCTGTTTGCTTAAAAGCGCAATGTTTCGTTGTTATTCTGAGTGCACACAAATAAACGTAGAGTCTTTACAGATTCGAAAGATGTATTAGGCTACTTTTATCTGTATGACCAAGAATTACAGAGATGTAAGAGCAAGTGAGCGCACCGGAGCCTGTCCTGCAGCAAACGCGCTTCCACACAAACACTTCAATAGCGCACATTTCTCTAGGTTAACATCATATTAAGCGGCCATGTAAAGTTGCTACTACATACATCTTTCAGATGAAAAGCCATATTTGAGGTTGATGAATGATAGGTGAGCGTTTGGATGTCCTGCCCGATTGTATTACCACATAGACCAGCCGTTAACAATCTGTCCATCACGGACTGCGAGCCTCTAGTTCGAAGACTCGTTCTCGCCCCCTACAGTGCAATTCGGCTAGGTATACATCAGCGCTAAAATATCAGGGTGAAAGTCATCATAGCTTGCGTAGTATAGACCCAGCTCCCAACCCAACTTTGAGAATAGATTAACGGCGATATTTTTTTTATCGCCCGATAAGAGTCTCACGTTAACGCAGCACGTTAACGCCGATAACGGCCCACCACTAATATATATATATATATATATATATATATATGAGATTTATATATTTATTTATAAAATCTAGTGAAACATTTTTATTTACAAATAAAAGTGAATAAGTCTACGAATAAATCTTGCTCTTTGTATTATAAAATACATTTAAAAAACAAGCAAATACATTTATGTATAAATATTTAATATAAAATTAAAATAAACGTATTTTAAATGTATAACACAATAATAAGGCAGCAACATATTATAGACAGGACAGAACAAGAAAGACTATTATTATCTTTCATTGCGCAGAAGTATTATAAAACGAAATGATCCATTACAGAGCTGCGCAATGCGCATCCCGTGCTCAGAATGATGCTCTTGAAACACGGAGTCACAGCACACAGGCTGCGCAGCCCTCTGAGTCTGCATAGAGAAGAAAAGTACAGGGGGAAGAGATATTGCTGAGAAGTGTATCAAATCTGTGAGTCAGTTTACTTTGAGCCTTTTCTTTGAACAGTTTTAAACCTCAGTAACAGTGCACTCTTGAAGAGTTTGACTGTAACCGAACCGGTAGTAACGGCGCGGTTTGAATGCTGAACGGAGGATGACAGACAGACAGCCGCAGCAGCGGAGAGAAAAGTTCACGTAGACTTGAATTTAATACTTAAATATTCATCTGTAACATTACCTCAGATTAAACTATGGAACAGCTTCAGAACACTTGAAATATAATGCATGAAAACTGTATGGTGCTTAATGGTGTTTTTGTGGCTTCCGTGGGGCTTAACAACAACACAGAATATTATAGGCTTAAAAGCACAGGATCGGATTTGGATCGGTCTCGTCTGACCCGATACCCGATCCGTAGAAAATGACTGGATCGGAGCCGATACCGATCCTCAGTATCGGATCGATGCATCCCTATCTCAAACATTTCAGTTGTATTGAAAATTCAACATTGAAGATGACTTTGGGAAACGAGTGAATGCATCTAGTGCAAGAGAACTGCAGACATGGACGAAATGAGTGAAAAGTACATATTAGTACAACATATTAGTACAACATATTAGTGCCTCTCACTGGTTTATTAATATCATTGGTTCATTTGTGGCTACTTAAAAATTTAAGTGTCACTTAAAACAGCAAGTAAATTGTTTCATAAGGCTTGAAATTTGCTGTAACTTAATAAAACCTAGTAAGTATAACAACTAAGTAAGGTAAGGTAAACTATCGGATTTTACAGTGTATGCTTAATTAATTATTATAATAGTAAGCATGTGTATCAAGGAGTTTACCTGTGGAGAGCAGCTGGAGCTTTCACTGTGTGCGCTCTCAGATCTGGACGACAGCATCTTGGGAGGTCGAGGAGGAGGGTCTTTGGGTTTTTTGGGAGGCCGTGGAGGGGGTGTGATGGTAGTAACGGGCGTATCTCCTGAGTGTGTAGTAACAGTCCTCTGAGATCTCCTCTATGACTGAATTCCCACTACATACTGGACTCTGTCCATCCCAGCGCTGCTTTATGTTTAGGATCAAGTCTGTGCGATTGACTGGCACCTCCCTGAACTCTGAGAGGTCAGTGTTTGATATGAGGAGGCACGGGTCAGAGATCTCCTCCTCAATGTGCAGACCGGGCAATCCAGCCAACACGTCCACCTTCAAAGACAGGTCTCGCACAGACACTTTGACGTTGAAGGGCAGCGGGAACCATCGGTATATTTCCGCAATGGTGTATTGGCGCTTGTCTTTAACCAGCTCCATGAATCCACCCTCCAAACACATGGGGAGGCGCACAGGCTCCTTCGCCTCCGTCCCTGTGACTTTCAGACATTGAAAAGCATCGGCTGCCCTCTTGGTTCCATTGTGTGACCGTGCACAGCTTTTGCCTTTGGCTACTATAAACTCATCTCCAGCGCTTACAGATGCAAGCCCGTTGTAGACAGACTCAAACTCCCTGGTGGCCACCACGCGTACCTGCTCGGTTTCGCTGCGCGCGCGCTCCAGATCGTAGGCGGTGGGGAACTGGCGCGGCCTGCGCTTGAAGCGTCCGTTGTAGGACTCGGGAATAAGAAAGTGTCTGGTTGATTCACGACCCATTTCCGAGGCCAGTATTCGTTTTGCATAGAAAGCACGATGAATGATCACCTGATTGGAGTTGAGAAGCGTTTCCAGCTCTGGCGAAAGCTTGAAAGGTCTTTCGCATGATAACTTAGCCACCACAGGAAAAAACTCTGGAGGACTCTTGAAAACGTCCGTAAGAGAGAGAGGCTGCACAAAAGAGTCACAATCAAACTGCTCAGTGACGTCCACCACCTCCACGTCCAAATTTGACGGGATGAGCAGAATTTTCTCACTGACTGTGGGAAGAAAGGGTCCAAGTTTAAAAGAGTAATGACCTTTATATCTATGAGACTTATTTTTGTGTAAGCCAATTAACGCTTTTCTAATTAACGCTGCCATATGTAATGGTCCCATTGAATTGAATGTGATGTACAAATGGATTTATAAACATTTTCACAAAGAACTCTCTCTACTCGTTGATGAATACACATATTTTCCTACCTATTTTAATTTTTTTTTTATTAATCACACAGCAAAACATCGACTAGCCCTAAACTCATGTTTTGCTTTTCTATTAACAATAGTTAATGCATGAATTAACATTAACGATTTATTTGTTAAAGCATTTATTAATATTTGCCAATGCTGTTCATTGTTAGCTTATGGTATCTCAGGTTCACAATTTGAACAGATATATATTTAGATTTTAATAATGTATTAGTAAATGTTGAATTTAACATTAACTCAAATTAATAAATGCTTTAGAGGTATTTATCAGTCTTAGTTTAGTTATCAGTGACTAATTTAGTTGACTAATGTTAAAACAAGATACATTTACTTGAGAAGTTAAACTAATTATATTATCTCCTGCTTTCATAGAAATCTAGCTAAGATTTACAGTAAAAAAAAATAGAATTTTTCTCATACTATTGACAAATAATTTCTTGATTTTAATTTCGGTAACACTTTAGTGTAGGGAACAATTCTCACTATTAATTAGTTGTTTAATAGCATGCCTATTATTAGCATATTGGCTGTTTATTAGTACTTATAAAGCACATATTCTTCATCCCGAATCCACCCAACACCTAAACTAAACAACTACCTCACTAACGATTAATAAGCAGAAAATTAAGAGTTTACTGAGGCAAAAGTTATAGTTAATGGTTTATTAAAGCAATAAAGCATGGCCTTAATTTCTTCTTTATTCATTTTTTGTTGAATTTCTCTTAATATATCTTTGGTTCTTTTTAAGGATGTTCAGATATTTCTACAGGAAAACAAGACAAAATTGTGGCCCTGGAGCACAAAACCAGTCTTAAGTGTCAATTTTTCAATGTGTATGGTTTGCTATGATCGGACAATATTTGAAAATCTGGAATCTGAGGGTGCAAACAAATCTAAATATTGAGAAAATCATCTTTAAAGTTGTTCAAATGAAGTTCTTAGCAATGCATATTAATAATCAAAAAGTAAGTTTTGATATATTTACAGTACAAAATATCTTCATGGAGCATGATCTTAATAACTAATGATTTTTGGCATTAAAAGAAAAAATGTATAATTTTGACCCATACAATGTATTGTTGGCTATTGCTACAAATATACCCAGCGACTTGTGCTCCAGGGTCACAAATGATATATTAACCCTTGATCAGACCGTGGGTTCAGGCTGACCCCAATAGAAGCTTCCTTTATTTTTTTTAAGTGTTCCCTTCATCTCAGGGGCATGAATTTAGTGATTTTAACTAAATCATCTATCTAAACATGCACAAAAAACCTGGGCCTGATTTGGTTGTTCTAAAGGAGTGCAAAAAAAAAGGTCAGATTGACCCCGCATTGAAAATGTGTCCCAAAAAAGTTGTGAACCCAGTATAAATCCGAAATGTTTTAGATTTTTTATAAAAGGCCTGGATCTAGAGCACAAATGCAATTTGGAACAAACATTCTACTTATACGACACACACAGACAGACAGACAGACAGACAGACAGACAGACAGACAGACAGACAGACAGACAGACGCACGCACGCACGCACGCACGCACGCACGCACGCACGCACGCACGCACGCACGCACGCACCACACACACACACACAACCCACACACACACACACACACACAAACACGCACATACACGCACACACACGCACACACACACACACACAGACAGACAGACAGACACAGACACAGACCACACACACACACACACACACACACACACACACACACACACACACAGACAGACACAGACAGACAGACACAGACCCACACACACACACACACACACACACACCACACACACACACACACACACACACACACACACACCACACACACACAGACACAGACACAGCACACACACACACACACACACACACACATACACAAACGCACGTACGCACGCACGCACGCACACACACACACACACACAACACACACACACACACACACACACACACACACAGAGACACACACACACAGAGAGAGAGAGAGAGAGAGAGAGAGAGAGACCCCCAATCATACCATTATAAAGCCCTGCAATACCAAGAGATGAGCAAAGAAAGCAAGCCCTTCCTCCAGCTGATCCAGAGCTTCAGTCCTGATGCTTCACTAACATCTACTGATGCTCTGAATCACAACATCAGAACCAATCAGATCACTCCACAAATCAAACAGAGCTACATCACTCATTGGCAAACCCAAACTCAACAACAGAGTAAAATGCAATGCTATCTGTCCCTAAAGAGAGAGTACAGTATGGCAGAGTATCTGTTCACAGTGTCAGATAAGAAACTGAGAATCATGTTGACCAGATACAGACTCAGCGGGCACAAGCTGATGATAGAGACGGGCAGACACAGACAAACATGGCTGCCCCCGGAGCAGAGATTGTGTTCACACTGTGACCTGAATCAGATGGAAACAGAACTGCACTTCCTAACAGAGTGCTCCAAATACACAGATATACGGACAGTGTACTACGACAAAATACAGCAGATCCATCCCACATTTACAACTCTTCCAGACCAGGAGAAACTAGCGTATCTGCTTGGAGAACACAAGACCTGCTGTGTGTTTGCTGCTCAATATGTGTCTCTCTGTCACCATAGACGAGAAGACACTCCGTCTGCCCTGAGCTGATGTTCCCAGCACATGTAGATTATATTATGACATATTACCCCTTTATATTACTTAAATGTATATTTTGCCTGTATAAATCTTATACTGTACTTTATTTAATTGTATTTCTATCACATACCTACAATAGTCATTCATTTTGCACTACATATTTAATACGGTTTAAATATTTGTTTTATTACTATTATTATCTTTATTTTTTCTTTCTGTTAATTCAAATGTGCACTACTTGTGAGCAGCCCAGCTGCAATTGCTTTGGCAATACAAATGTATAGTTTTTGTCATGCCAATAAAGCACACTTAAATTGAAATTGAGAGAGAGAGAGAGAGAGAGAGAGACACATTTCTGCAAATTTATGTAACACAATTTGCACAAGCAGACAATTCAAAAGACATCAGACAACAACAACAAATTCTAGCCTTTGAAAAAAAATATAGATTTGTAATATATTTCAGAATGTTTAAATATATATTCACAAAATTACCTGAAAACGAACGAGTCCCGGTGGAGCTCTGCTGGATATTTGTGGTCATTGCACTTTCTTTCTTTAACTGTGAATCCTAAAGTTTTTCCTCTAACCTGCAGATGGCAGTATTCTCTCCCTAACACACGGGCCAATATCCAGAAGCCTTGCATATTTCATCTAGGTCATCGTTTAAGTGATTTTTTCAGTAACATTTTTTTTTCATAAGCCAATTTATGGCATAGTTGAGTAATTGTGCAGTATATAGGTACAAAAATGACCAAACATCCACAAAAACACAGCATAAATGCATAGTTGATAAGTAAATAACACTAATTATATATAGTTTATCATATTAAATATGTATATTTCCTTATGCAATTGCTTTGCTTTGGGGTCCATTAGACCCCGGAGAACCTGCGAGTAAAGTCAACTCGAGGGGCGATTAAGAATATGATTTGGGCTATAATACTGTTAATTCTAGTTATTACTAGAACAGGAATGATACTCACGTCGTGTCACAGCCTTCAGTTCATACACAGCAGTCAGCTTCAGCTCTCCAAATACATTCTCCAGCAAATGTGAGAATAAGATGTCCTTCTTGGGCAGCGTCTTGACCTCGGTGACAGTCCTCTCTCTGCGTTTGGAGATTTTGTGCTCCGCTATCTCTCTCAGGGTGTAGAACTGGTCGTCCTGGGTCTCTGTGAAGTGGCCTTGCTGGGAGAAGCTCAGGCTGAAGCAGATCTTGGGCTCTCTGTGCAGCAGCTCACACCGCACTCGTCCACCGCTGAGCTCACGGGTGACGGAGGTGATTCTGAAGCTGTCTCCCTCTCGTATGACGCCCTGCGTCGACTGGATCTCTGAACCGCTGAGGAATACCGGCTGGGACAGTCTGTGGGAGCTGATCTTCACTGAGTCTGCTATCTCTTGTATGCTTTGGTATGGCTGACTGTCGGCCACTAGCTTGAACAGTCCTGTCACACAGAGCACAATGTTAAGTCCCTACACGGACCTAAAGTGGTGACAGCAAAGAGGATCTGGGTAATAAAGTTTTTTTTGCATGTCTTGTATGACCAATGGAAAAGAAAAACACTATATCTGACTCATCCAGCTTTTCGTCCTCAAGACATACCAGCAGTATCATAACCTTATGGTTATGAATATACAGCTGAAGATCCCAGATCATAAAGACAGGAGCACATAACACCGCTGCAGTGAGTTTGCTCTAATTCTCTCTTTGCATATTAGATGCTGTTCACATCAGGTTCAAGACAATGATATGGGTTGCATATGTGACCCTGGAGCACAAAACCAGCCATAAGGGTCAATCTGAATAAATAATCTTTCCATTGATGTATGGTTTGTTATGATCGGACAATATTTTAAAATCTGGAATCTGAGGGTGCAAAAAATCTAAATATTGAGAAAATCATCTTTAAAGTTGTTCAAATGAAGTTCTTAGCATTGCATATTAATAATAAAAAAATAAGTTTTGATATATTTACGGTAGGAAATATCTTCTTGGAGCATGATCTTAATATCCTAATGATTTTTGGCATAAAATAAAAATTGTTAATTTTGACCCATACAATGTATTGTTGGCTATTGCTACAAATATCCCCCAGCGACTTATGCTCCAGGGTCACATATATTAGTTTATGGATCAATGCTCATTTTTAACTAAAGATTAACTATGACTCTTTCCTCGGTAAACTCATAATTTACTGCTTATTACCAGTTAGTAGTAGTTACGGATGTAAAAATGCTAATGCAGAATAAGGCATTAATATCTGACCCTGGATCACAGACGCAGTCATAAGCAGCACAGGTATATTTATAGCAATAGCCAACAATACATTGTATGGGTCAAAATTATACATTTTTATTTTATGCCAAAAATCATTAGAATATTAAGATCATGTTTCATGAAGATATTTTGTACTGTAAATATATCAAAACTTAATTTTTGATTAGTAATATGCATTGCTAAGAACTTCATTTGAACAACTTTAAAGATGATTTTCTCAATATTTAGATTTTTTTGCACCCTCAGATCTTCAAATATTGTCCAATCATAACAAACCATACATCAATGCAAATAGTATTTATTCAGCTTATTCAGATGATCTATAAATCTCACTTTCGAAAATATGACACTCAAGACTGGTTTAGTGCTCCAGGGTCACATATATGCTTTATAAGCACTAATAAACAGACAATATGCTGTTGAAATGATCTTGTTAGAACAGCGTCTTTAAAATGCAGAGTTTAAACTGTACGATAACATTACGATCACACATAAGACGAGTCTTCTGAGGAACAAACAGAAGATATAGCACGGTCTACAAATATAAAAGAACAATAATACCGCGGTTTCTAAAACTTCACCTTATTTCATAATCGAATGCATTTGATGTGACAGAACCGGCATGACCAGAAGCAACAGATTATCATATAATAACCATATTATATAAATGTATTCAAAACCCGAGATCTGCAACACCACTTCCTCCACACTGATAAACATGTACATGTAAAAGTAAACACTACATAAAAACATATGTCATTTCTATATTAAATAATTTATTTCAGGCAAGAATTAAAAAGTCAATTCCATATTAATATTAAATTTAAGCTTGTAGAAATTAAAGTTTGAACTTGTACGTATATTTTACTTGGACTTGTTTGTTATTTTCCATGGATTCATTAAGTAAATATCAAAGTTATGATCTGTTTTTCCCATCATGCACTGGGGCGTGAATAATTAACATGTTAAATTAGTCAGTGTTTTTGAGTTGTATTTACACTGTGTTATGGCTGGTGTAATAACTGACATCTGGAGGTGATTTTCTTACTCGAACCCTCTCCACTGATTGTCATTGTGTGGTCTCTGCGGATGTCTTCTAGTTTACTTCCATGCGAGTGATTTACGTGCTTTAACAGCATGCTTGTGTCCCAGCGCTGCATCGATTTTACAAGCCATGCCTGAGTGAAATGTACTTAACTACTGCAGATTTAACTTAAAATAATGCAGTAAAAATACTCATGTTACTCATGTTAAATTCATTATGTCCTTTGCTAATTTTAACTAACTTAGTTAAGTAGATTTGACTTAATTCAATACTTGCAATTGACTTAAAATGAATGTGTGCAAAAGTAAATCTATGATTTTTTCAGTGCATTTACATCTTCTGGACACATGCACACTGTTGTTATCAGCCTGTTTTATGTTAATCATTACCAAAACATAGTTAAACATTTGGAAGTATATTGATTAATGCATAAATAAATGTTCAACTGATTCTATAGTTTCCGTGGATTGAAACAGGGGCACTTCCACCGAACATAAGCAGATCTCAAGACACAAACAGTTGGTTTATCTCAAGTGCAATGGTCTGAAAGCCTGTTACCCGGATACTCGACAGGGATCTCGATCTCAGCATTGCTGGAGGTCTGAGCAGTGAATCTAGTGATGGTGAAATCAATGATTTTCAGCAAGTCTCCTGTTGAAAGAGAGCACTCTCTTCCAAACCTCTCATACACGCAGCCTGAAAGAGAGAGAGACCTCGTTCAAATACATCACAGACACACCCCCCCCCCCCCAGTGCCCAGCTTGCACTGAACTGTTTCCGTTAGATAAATGGCATCACAAAACACATATTACAGACTAAAAGCAATGAGAAACACATCAGAAGTGGGTTCGGTTTAAACTTACGTTAGTTCTTTAAATGTTTTAAAAGACATGCAAGCTGCTATTGGTTCATATGTAACAATATGCCTTTCTTCGAAGCTTAAACACACATTGAGAGACTATTATTAACAAAAAACACCAAGCTTATGAATTATTATCAGTATTTCTACTGTTTCTCACCTACACCATCAAGTGCACTCAAGGTTTTATCTATATGTGTAAGTGTGAGGAGCAGGTAACTCTTACCTTGATAATATATTCCTGACTGGATCTGAAGCACTCTGGGGAACATGTCAGGATCCAGAACGTGTGTGAACTCATGCAGCGTCGTAGCCATCTTCTGCTCGCGCATCCATCAGTGAAGGAGGCCCCTGGAGACTGCCGAGGCAGGGGACAGGAAGCCGAGTACAGCTCGGAGACCGCGACTGCAGAAATACACTGACATACACGACTCCCACATCCTCTGCCTGACTGCATGACATCAGGATCCCATCACTGAAGCACCGACATCACAACTCACACTCTTAAACATAACCGTGCTCCATATAACACTCAATACTAACCTAACTCGACTCTGGACAGGGTTCCTCATCACAGAGACATGCTCTCTCTACTCTACTGTGTCCCTGCAGCACAGGTATATTTGTAGAAATAGACAATAATACACTGTATGAGTCAAAATGATCATTTTTATCTTATGCCAAAAATCATTAGATATTAAGATCATGTTCCATGAAGATATTTTGTACCGTAAATATATCAAAACTTAATTTTTGATTAGTAATATGCATTGCTAAGAACTTCATTTGAACAACTTTAAAGATGATTTTCTCAATATTTAGATTTTTTTGCACCCTCAGATTAATCATTTATATCTTGATTTATATTAAGGTAAGATTTGTTTTGATGCAGCTGTTATTTATAACACAATATAAACAGAGATCTTATTGTTAGGAGTTAGTCAGAAGATGGTTGTTTTTTAATTATTAATTATTAAAACATATTTAATTCTTGTAAGCAGGTCCTCAACCCAAGCACAGGCAAAACATACAAACACAAAAGAGATATTATAAATTAATATGCATCCCCACTGTATAAAATATCATAATAATCTTTCATTTGAACATTTCCTCTCCCTGCAAAGCATGATGGAATATAAATCATGTTCCTATTATATAATGATACTTTCAGGGATGGGCAGTATTTCAAATACTATTTTGTATTTAAATACATTTAATCTGAGCATTTTCAAAATACTTAAATACTTTTTGCCAATCAACCTCTTTATTAGACTGATTTCTTCTATCTACTATTTCAGACATGCACTTTCATGCTTTTCCTGGGAAAATATGATTAAAGTCTAAATCATAGATATTTACGATATTTCATTTTGAATAAAATGTAGCATCCATTTGTTAACAACTATAGGCTATGATAATTCCCAGTGCTATCCGTACAGTTGTCTTGTTGGTGATTCTGGGTTCTCATGCTGTTTGTGGTGTATAAATCATACACAATGCTTGAAATGGTTATTGCACTGTGTGCATGATTTCAACATTAAATCCAGGTGATCTTGATCTTGTGAGAAGACGCACACTTGTCTCAGCAGGCAAAACAAGAACACCCTAACGTTAGCGACGGGAGCATAGCATTAGCATTAGCACTAGTCAGTCTTGTTAGGGTTTTAGCTCTGATTTTGGTTTTATCATCTAGCTAGTCAAATGTGTTCATTAAACTTTAATCATTACTGCTTGCTATGATATGACAATATAAATGTGTGTGATTGTGTAAATCGATTGAACTGCTTCTATATCGTCGTGGTACGCAAATATATCTGTTATTAAAGAAACATGGATATATGAGTAATAAGAAGCTTTCTGTGTGTGTACCCCGAGACAAAGATAACTATAATGCTAATAATAAAGACTGTTTTTATTGTTCTAAGACAGCAGTTCTCAATCCCAGTCCTCGCAAACTTCAATGCACTTTGAGTGGAACACATTCGTTCACTTCGACCTGAATCATGGCGGAATATCCTTGATGTGCACTTCGCAGGGCACTTACCTTCGAATAGAACACACATCTGAAGCGACAAGAGTAACATACAAAATATGACCTTGGACCACAAAACCAGTCTTAAGTGTCAATTATTTAAAATTGAGAGTTATGCATCATCTGAAAGCTGAATAAATAATATTTCCATTGATGTATGGTTTTTTATGATCGGACAATATTTGTAAATCTTGAATCTGAGGGTGCAAAAAAATCTAAATATTGAGAAAATCATCTTTAAAATTGTTCAAATGAAGTTCTTAGCAATGCATTTTACTAATCAATAATTCAGTTTTGATATATTTACGGTATGAAATATCTTCATGGAGCATGATCTTAATATCTAATGATTTTTGGCATAAAAGAAAAAAATATACATACAATGTATTGTTGGCTATTGATCCAAATATACCCCAGCGACTACAATACATGTTCATCAATAAGATGAGAACCAGACCCATTGAAAATCTAAATGTACTCGAATTAAATTAATTGAAAAGTGTGATATCCAAGCAGTTATAAAGGTTTTTTCTGTCATAATAACAATGGCGCATACAAAAATATTACATTGAAGGTAAGGTAGGCGATTTCTGGAAGCCAATGTTGATATGAAATCACCAAAACAAACACCTATAAGGGTAGGGGTGTGTTTGTTTTGTTGATTTCATATCAACATTGGCTTCCAGAAATCCCTTATAGGGCCACGCCCCTATTTTGATAGCTCCGCCCCACACCTTAAGGTGCGTTCACACCAGACGCGAATGACGCGAAGTTGGATGCTTGAACATTTTGAGTTTACTCGCTTCATTCACGCGAGAAATTCGCGCCATTCGCGCGTGAAATTCACTACACAACAGACACGAATTCGCGTCATGGGAGGGGCTTCTGCCAGGCAGCTCCAGTCTCCTTGCAAAATGTATTCCTGTTTTTGTAAAAGTACGAAGATGTATATACAGCTCCGGGTACCCACATACAACCACAATTACTTTGTCCTCCATTGTTGTTTCGGATTTTCTGCCTCCGATCATAATGACGTCACTGCTAGAGCAAGCTCCTGATTGGTTAACGCGGGCACCTGTACCCAAGCAACGATTAGTTCTGTGAAACAAAGCAAAGCCAATGTTACACAGTGTCAACACCGGACGCGACAAAATACTATAGAAGTCATTATAATCAGTGATGCTGTGCATACTAGATGCTGTGCGGCTCGACAAATCTCCGACAGAAAACTGCTGCCGCGTTCTATTTATGACATATTGACACTAATTTCAAATGATTTTCAACGTCGCTTTATCAGGTCCAGTGTAGGCAGACTTTAGCTGTTGCGGTCAGGGTGCCCACCAGGGGCAGCATTCCCGTATGGCAAAGTATTGCGTATGTAACGGATGTATCCAAGTAAGGGCTGTTGTGTATAAATCTCACTCCCCTTTAGCCTCCTTGGTAGAGCGCCCGCCTCCCACGCCAGAATCCCGGGTTCGATACCCGCTCGGAACACGAACAAGTTGTGATGGTATGGAACCGGGAGGGGATGTAACACGTAGACAGACACAGTGTCCTATCGAGAAGAAACAAAGCAACCTCAGCGTTCGATCGCAGTCCGATTGAATTTTTTCCAGCGCTGGAAACAGGGGCGAGGCCAGAAATGTTTAAGTGGGTGGGCCAACATAAAACCGTGTGGGCAAGGTGCATATAAGAAACCGTTGCGGCGCTATAGGGCGGGGCTTGACGGGGCTATAGCCCCATCAGAAACGTGCTTAGCCCCGGCACAGCCCCCCCCAAGGATTTCCAAATTACTTTCCTGTTTTTAAATGACGGTTTTACTCTCAAAATAAACATTAAAAATTGAAAAATAAACATTAAAAAAATAAATAAAAGTGCCTAATATGTGGCTTATATATAAACAATTGATATTGTGGGGGAGGGGTCAAGCAACTCAAGCAAGCAACGCGCAAACTTTGCCAAGATGGCGAACATCAGTCAATTCACTATAAAGAAATTGAATGTAAAAAAACTGATGGCTAACACTGCATTAACGGCACATATATTTTCTCAGACAACGAGAGACAAATCTACTTTAACATATGCTAATAACGGTATATAACTATCTTAAATGTTTTCCTTAATATTTTTCTTGTGGCTCCTATAGTGGAAAACATGAAAAGAAACGTTTTCGAGATAAACAGGTTGTGGCTTGAAATAAAGCTGCTCTGAATTTTTATTGATGACTGCAGTGTTAATAATAATAATTATATGCCTATAATTCATTTTATAAAGCAATATATAAAATCAAATCAAATCAAATCATCAAATCACTTTTATTGTCACATCACCACAGCACAAGTGCCTTGGTGAGTGAAATTCTTATGAGCGTGCTCCAGACAGTGCAAAAAACAACAATTTACATATGGACAGTACATATTTACAGACTGTACAGAAGACTATGTGCAAAATACACATACATATACTCAGTACACATAGTGTACTATAAAGACATACTTAATTATCAACTACACATTATACACCGTATGGGCACATCTACATTATGTACACTATCTATACATTATGTAGTCTATACATAGTAATAATGTGAAGGTGCAACAGATTATAAATTAACAGCAGATTGGTTGAGCAGCAGATAGTTGTGCAAAGGTGCAACAGATTATGCATATGCAGTGTCGTGGATGTGTATTGTATGGTGTCCAGTGATAGCAGATAGGTTGTGTTAGTGCAGTGTGTGCGTGTAGTCCAGTTGAACTGTGTTAAAGTGCAGTGCATGGCATGTTGTGTGAGTGGGAGTGTGATGTAGGTGAGTTATTTGTGACTGTTCATTAGCCTGATAGCCTGAGGGAAAAAGCTGTCCCTCAGTCGGCTAGTGCGGGATCGGATGCTGCGGAAACGTCGCCCTGAGGGCAACAGAGAGAGCAGTCTGTGGGACGGGTGGCTGGAGTCTTTGATAATCCTCCGGGCTTTCCTTGTACACCGCCTGGTGTAGATATCCTGGAGGGAGGGAAGCTCACCTCCAACAATGTGGCGGGCAGTTCGCACGACCCTTTGCAGAGCCCTGCGGTTGCCAGCGGTACTGTTTCCAAACCAGGCGGTGATACAGCCGGTCAGGATGCTCTCCACAGTGCAGGTGTAGAAGGACCTGAGGATTCTGGGGCTCGTTCCAAACTTCCTCAGCCGTCTCAGGAAGAATAGACGCTGATGTGCCTTCTTCAGCACTGCATCTGTGTGAGCAGACCATGTGAGATCCTCGGTGATGTGAACACCGAGGAACTTAAAGCTGCTCACCCACTCCACAGGTGTCTTGTTGATGGTGATGGGTGTGTGTTCTCTGCTCTGTCTCCTGTAATCCACCACCAGCTCCTTGGTCTTGTCGATGTTGAGTGAGAGGTGGTTCTCCTGACACCATTTAGTCAGGGTACTCACCTCCTCTCTGTAGGCCGTCTCATCGTTGTCGGTGATCAGGCCTATCACCGTTGTGTCATCAGCAAATTTGACGATGACATTGGAGCTGTGTGTTGCTGTACAGTTGTGTGTGTACAGGGAGTACAGGAGTGGGCTGAGGACGCAACCCTGCGGTGCACCAGTGTTGAGGATCAGGGGAGATGATGTGTTGTTGCCCATGCTGACCACCTGACTTCTGCCTGTCAGGAAGTCCAGGATCCAGCTGCACAGAGATCTGTTCAGTCCTAGAGTCTGGAGCTTCGCAACCAGTGTGGCAGGCACTATGGTGTTAAATGCCGAACTATAATCCACGAACAGCATCCTCACATAGGTGTTCTTATTTTCCAGGTGGGTGAGAGCAGTGTGCAGGGTGAAGGCAATAGCATCGTCTGTGGAACGGTTACTGCGGTATGCAAATTGTAGTGGGTCCAGTGAAGCAGGCAGCACAGAGCAGATGTGTTCTCTGACGAGCTTCTCAAAACACTTGCTGAAGATGGGGGTCAGAGCAACGGGCCTCCAGTCATTCAAGCATGTGATTTTATTTTTCTTAGGTATGGGCACAATGATTGATTTTTTGAAGCATGAGGGAACCACAGACAGAGAGAGGGACAGATTGAAAATGTCTGTAAAAACCCCAGCTAGCTGGAAAGCGCATGCTTTGAGCACACGGCCTGGTATACCATCTGGGCCTACGGCTTTACGGATGTTCACCCGTTTGAAGGATCGGGTTACATCCGCGACAGAAAGCGTGAGTGGACTCACCTCTTCTGCTGCAGCTGTGTGAGCGCTCTCTGTGTGGGCGGTGTTATCAGCCTCGAAACGAGCATAAAAGGTGTTGAGCTCGTCCGGTAGAGAGGCGGCAATGTTCACAGTAGCTGGTTTATTCCCTTTAAAGCCCGTGATGTTGTTAATGCCCTGCCACATGCTTCTTGGATTATTGTTGTTGAAATGTTCTTCAACTTTGTTTTTATATGTTCGTTTGGCTGCTTTGATGGATCTCCTGAGATCGTAACTGGCTTGTTTCCGATCGTCAGTGTTTCCGGATTTAAAGGCAGATGTCCGTGCTGACAAGGCTGATCAAACATCGCTGTTAAATCCACGGTTTTTGGTTGGGTAGATACGGATTGTTTTGGTCGGAACTACATCATCTATACACTTCTTGATGAAACACGTGACCGTATCTGAATACGCCTCTATGTCGTCATCAGACGCTGCCCGGAACATGTCCCAGTCCACGTGATCAAAACAGTCCTGTAGTATAGCGTCCGATTGGTCCGACCAGCATTGGACTGTCCTGAGGGCGGGTGCTTCATGTTTCAGTTTCTGCCTATAAGCAGGCAGGAGCAGAACGGAAGAGTGATCGGATTTGCCGAAAGGTGGGCGGGGGAGGGACTTGTATGCGTCCCGGAAGGGGGAGTAACAGTGGTCGAGTGTACGATCTCCACGCGTGTTGATGGTGACGTGTTGAAAGTATTTTGGAGCTATTGTTCTGAAGTTGGCTTTATTAAAGTCCCCTGTGACAACAAAAGCTGCATCTGGGTGCGCGGTTTCCTGCTCACTTATATTCCTGTACAGTTCCTTGAGTGCCTGGTCTGTGTTGGCTTGAGGAGGAATGTAAACAGCCGTGATTATGATCGCTGTAAATTCTCTCGGTAGCCAGAATGGTCGACACAGAAGCGTATGAAATTCCAGATCAGGGGAGCAGAAGGATTTAATAGAGTGTATGTTCCTTTCATTACACCATGAGTTGTTGATATAGAAACAAACACCTCCACCTCTGTTTTTCCCTGTGAGCTCCTTTGTTCAATCCGAGCGGTGCACGGAGAAGCCCGTGAGCTCGATGGCTGATTCTGGAACAATAGCAGACATCCAGGTTTCTGTGAGGCAAATAACACAGCAGTCCCTTGCAACTTGATCACCATCCAAGTTGCTCAAAAAAAATTAAAGGTGACGTGCCATTCCCGCATCGGAGCCCGCGATGCAACCGCCACCGCTCGCACCTAATGTTTGCGGCTGAACGCAGATGATCATAATTGATGGACAACTATGCCCGTAAAAAGACATATCAGCAATCTGCGCCGAGAAGAAAAAACGAAAACGAAGCCCATGCATCACTCATAATTTTGGCTGTTGACCTGTTTTATTGTCGGAAAGAATTTCACCACTAATGTAATATTCTCTCTGAGTTTTCATGTTCCCTTACGAAAATTAGCCATGGTTTTAACACGAATAAAACCAAAAATCATTGTTCGTGTAGCCACGGTAACAGGACATTAAACATGGTTTTATTACTTCAAATAATAATTTACAAAGAAGTATTAAGATACTATTTTTGTGGTTATAAAAACAGACCTAAGCCAACAACAGCCTTTAAAATGACTTAAAATGCATTATATAAAAACAATGAAGCAATAATGATTGGTTAATTGATAATTATATGGTTTCATCGAATAACACTGTTAAAATAGGCTACATTATTTTGGCTAATACAAAATAAACAATTTATGTACATTACATGTTATAACAAATGGCTGTAAAGGGCGCTAAAGATCTGGTCATTGCTGCTTCTACACTTACAGGACAATCAAATCCTTCTTTAATAGGCTTTTGACCAAAACTTTAATTCAAATATCCACTTAATCTTTCATTTTGGCCAACTTTTTGCTATAGTTTTGCATAAAACATGTGGACATCACAACCCTTACAAAAATGAACCATGGTTTTCGTAGTAAAACTGGATAATTTTCTTTTGCATGATTCCTGAATGCTTCAGACCATAAACTCAATCAGACAACTGTATTAATAAAATAATAGCCATAGGAAACTGTCTAGAATTACAATTGTAATTTGTAAGTAATACAATTTATGTATTTATTTTTATATTTTAGTAAAGTTCTATTTTGACCCCTGTGCTGTTTTTACAATCCTGCGCATGGCACCCATTTGGCCAGCAGCGGACCTGGGGCCTAATAATAAGACGTGTAACTGGCCTACATTAATTGGAAATGCGAAACCCTCTTAATATTGCCAATTTTTGATGCTTTTGACAATATCTCTGGGTACCATCACATGACACGATGCAAATCAGCACAGGGAGGTTATCACCCGCAATGTGTGCCCATGTGGAAATATTTTTATGACTTGTCAGCATTATCTATTGTAAATGGTTAGAATTTACCTTAACAGTTGGCATTGAGAGTGACTGACACTTGATGGTCAGAAAAAAATATTAGATACGTGTAATAAATTAATAAAATAAAATTAAAATAACTTAAATAAATAAAATAAAACAATGAAAAAAGAAAAAAATCCCAACTTTCTTTCTTTTCTATATTCATTCATAAATTATATTACTTTTTAAGTGTCATATTTGGCAGTTGGCATTAGAAGTTATATTAATAACAGTGACATATGATAAGTTTAAATATGCCTTTATCGAAGCTGATGTATATAAAAAACGGATAGCTATAGTTTAGGCATTCATTACTTTCTCTAAATTTAAGTATTTTTTTAGCACCCCCTCTGAAATGTTAAGCCATCCGCCCTTAGCACCCCCAATAAAAAAGTCCTATAACCACTTGTAGGAAAACTGCATAATTGCCAACAGAATATACAGTAAAAAATTTCAATGCACAACACTTCTAAATCATTAATTGACATTAATTTTAATTTCAACATTTAATAATAATTATTAAACTTGTAAATTATCTGTAATCATTTGTACCTGAGCTAAGATTTAAATAACCTTAAAGCGGGTTAATTAATACTGTAACAAATGTACTTCTCATTGTTAATGTTAGTTAATGCATTACCTAACGTAAGTTTATTGTAAAGCATTACCTTAGTCTGAGACAACGGAGCTTCGCAGATGCTCTTATAATCAAGGTTCTCTGCCAGTTCGCGCTCAAAGGAGAGTAAACGAATACCGCAGAAACGTGCGCAGCTGCAAGTATGCAGTTTGTTGTGCAGAAGAGTATGCAGCATAACATTTATGTGTTTCTTTCTACAAAGGACGCATCTATTTAGCAGTTCAAACATCGTTGCTATTATGATGCTTTAAACACGCTCATAAATTCCAATCTAAATCCATCGCCCGCTAGTCTGGTTTAATTTCTTGGCGGTCCGGATTCAGTGCTAAGACTTAAGTTTCAATTGGGATATCCAATATTTTTTAAAGACTGATTGAGGTTTGTTTCACTATATTCAAAATCCACAATATTTTCAAACGTGCGCATTTTATGTTCTTACCTCGTAAACATAAATGTGGGTGGGACTAACTGAAACTGACAAATCATCATTTTTGAC
>CM049816.1:34887360-34917428 GCA_027422435.1 Schizopygopsis pylzovi | reverse complement strand
AAAAATCTACTGCGGTGAAACCTCGGGCTAATGATAACGATTGTTTTGAGCTTTCAAAATGCAAGTCAACAATAAATACAAACACTGTGCTTCATCCCTATAGACATATTTACACAAGTCTTTGGCTTATGATCATCGTCTGCAACCAAAAAACACAAGAACACATGATAAGCCAGCCATTAGTGCGGATGCAGTCTTCTGGAGCCAGAGATGCACGCTCTCGATCGATGCAGGGACGTGTTTGTCTTCTTCTCTTTCAAAACAATGTGCATTTACACGAGTACTACTATATATGTTTATTACCAGACACAAAGCAATGAACAGCGTCGTCAGCATGCTACAGCTCGGGCTTAGTGTTTCAAATGGCTGCATGAAATCATAAAAAAATTAACAAATGTTGATATATAAAGCAAAACAACAAGACATGACCTCGACCAGGTGGCCGGCACTTGAATCTCATGAAAGTTAACACAGGTGCACGAATGAGACATTTACACGGCACTCGCACCCGTGTCACATGTAATATAAGCAGAGTGTGTGCTGCTCAGACACTCACACACGTGCACTCAACACGCACGTACGCACACACACACTCTCTCTCTCACGCATGCACGCACGCACACACACACTCTTACACGCACGCACACACGCACACGCGCGCACACACACACACGCGCGCACACACACACACACTCTTACACGTGCACTCAACACGCACGCACGCACACACACTCACTCTACACGCACGCATGCACGCACGCACACACACTCTCTCTCTACACGCTCTCTCTCTCTTCACGACACACACAGCACGCACACGCTCTCTCTCTCTCTCCACACGCCGCACACACACACACACACACACACACACTCTCTCATGCACGCACTCACATCTTACACGCATGCACACACGCACACACATCTCTCTCTCACGCATGCACGCACGCACACACACACACTTACACGCACGCACACGACACACACTCTCTCTCTCTCTCTCTCTCTCTCACACACACACACACACACACACACACTCTCTCGCTCTCTCTCTCTCACACACACACACACACACACACACACACACACACACACACACACACACACACTCTCTCTCTCTCTCTCTCACAGACAGACACACACACACACTTCCATACGAGATGACGTCTCCATTACGACGTCTCGATGTAGTCCAGAGCCAGATCGTAGCAAAAGCGGTACTGCTCCTGCAGAGCGAGAGGGACATCATGAGCACAACACAGTGTCAGTGATGCACTTTTATATGTGTTTGACAGAAGCACTGCACTGGCTGAATAATGAGTGTAGACGTTGGTTCATACCGGGCTGTCCACCATATTGGGCTTGCTGTTCCTCAGACTCTTCACAGCATGAAAGACGTCTACAACATTCTGCCGCTTTATCATTTCACACACAATACTGATGGCACAGAACATCCCACTGCGGCCGCCTCCGTTCCTGCAGAGACAGAGAGACGTGAAGAGACACTCCAGCACACGCAGACATGCATGCACACACACACACACACACACACACACACTCATGCACAGACACACACACACACACACACACACACACACACACACACACACACACACACACACACGCATGCACAGACACACACACACAAGCACACACAAACTCATACACACACACACACACTCATGCACAGACACACACACACACACACACACACACGCATGCACACACACATACACGCATGCACAGACACACACACACACACACACACAGGCATGCACAGACACACACACACACACACACACACACACACACACACACACACTCATACACAGACACACACACACACACACACACACACACACACACACACACACACACACACACACACACACACACACACACTCATGCACAGACACACACACACACACACACACACACACACACGCATGCACACATACACGCATGCACAGATACACACATACACACGCATGCACAGATACACACACATACACACGCATGCACAGACAGACGCACGCACGCACACACACACACACACACACACACGCACGCACACACACACAGGCACACAGGCACAGATACACACACGCATGCACACACACAGACGCATTCACACACACGCACACACACACACACACACACACACACACACACACACAACACACACACACACACACACACACAGATACACACACGCACGCACGCATGCACACATCACACACACACACACACAGACAGACAGACACACAACACACACACACACGTAGGCACGCACACAGACACACACCCACATGCACGCACGCACACGCATACAGACAGACAGACAGACAGACAGACAGACAGACAGACAGACAGACAGACAGACAGACAGACAGACAGACAGACACACACACACACACACACACAAAGACAGACAGACAGACACACTCACACTCACACACACACAAACAGACACACAGAGAGACACACAGACAGACACACTCACACTCACACACACACACACACACACACACACACACACACACACACACACACACACACACACACACACACACACACAGACAGACACACCGACTAACACACACACACACACACACACACACACACACACAAAGACAGACAGACAGACGCACGCACGTACTGATTAATAAACAAACAGCTGCGTCTGGTCTCTGTACATCTATACTCACAGGCAGTGTATAATAGAGCGTCCATCGCCTTCCTCACATTCCTCCTGCCATTTATCCACCTGCAGGATCAGCTTGAGGAACGAGCGCTTGGAGGCGGGAACTTCCCTATGACCCGCCCATCCCAGGTACTGGAACTGACGGACCATCAGGTAACCCTCCTGAGGCTTAGGACACACACACACACACATCAATGTTACTATGCACTTCTGCCCAAGACCTCTGCAAAACGATCAATGGGTTTCAGAGACATCTGGGGAAAACTCACCCTGGTCAGGTTGCATATCCTGAAAAGACGACTAATGATATCACAGTCCACAGAGCAGGACATGCAGTCCACCTGTACAGGGCCGTATCTTAGCATGCCCTCCTCCGGCCAGTACTGAGGACAACCCTGTACACACGGATCAAACACACACAGTTAACCTGCTGTTGCATTAAGTCAGGGGTCATCAAACTCGATCCTGGAGGGCCGGTGTCCAGCAGAGTTTAACTCCAACACACCTGTCTGGAAGTTTCAAGTATACCTAGAAGACCTTGATTAGCTGCTTCAGGTGTGTTTAATTAGGGTTGGAGCTAAACTCTCCAGGACCGAGGTTTGGTGACCTCTGAATTAAGGGAATAGTTCACCCTAACGTGAAGATTGGTTGAAAATGTACTAATCATCAGGCCATCCAAGATTAGGATGAGTTTGTTTCTTCATCAGATTTGGAGAAATGTAGCATTGCATCGGTGTCTCAGCAATGGAAGTGAATGGGTGCCGTCAGAATGAGAGTCTGATATAAACATTACAATAATCCACAGCACTGCAGTCCATCAGATAACATCTCGAGAAGACAAAAGCTAAAAAAAAAAGATGTTTAACTTCAAATCAAGTTCATAAGCCATAATAAATCCCCCCAGTGAAAAACCACCTCATCTGAATAAGGTGAGAAACATGCATAGATCAAGTATAGTTTAAAATTAAAATGTCTTGTTTATTTTGTCTTCTCAAGACATTAATTGGACTGGAGTGCTGTGGATTATTGTGATGTTTTTATCAGACTCTCATTCTGACGGCACCCATTCACTTTCATTGCTGAGACATTTCTCCAAACCTGATGAAGAAACAAACTCATCTACATCTCGTATGATCAGAGGGTGAGCACATTTCTAGCAAATGTTCATTTTTGGGTGAACTATTCATTTAAACACGCGAAAGAAACGTTACATTTGGTCAGATTGTTTTCCGCTGACTTCATGTCTTCTCATAAGAATAATAACAACAACACAATCTCACCTGAGCCAAATCGATCTCGTTCAGCATGACGATGGAGGTGCATCCATAATCATACACCAGCCTCCAGAAGTCCTTGACGGTGTTGGGTAACGGATGCTGGGTCACGATGAACGCGGCCGGCTGCTTGTAGCTCTGCATAACATACAACATAATGTACTTCCAAACACTCACGCACAACCCAGATGAAGACGGGCGTTTTTCAAGATGACCGATGTATGATCATGCAAGTCTGCGTCAGTGTGATAAACGTACATCTCTGTAAGCGAATGAATGCATTGTGTCTTCCTCTGCATGCCGTAGCAAACCCAGCAATAGAGAGCCACGAAACAAACCACTAAAGCCACGAAACAAATCCAGGCAGAACTGAATCAGAAATTACCTGGTATTCTTCTGACGGCTTGGTTAAAAAAAGTCCAAGAGTTTGTGAAGCGTACGATTTAAAAAAAACTCTTTCTTTGAGTTCATAAAGCAGCTTGTGGCCGTGTGATCACCATCTCCCAGGGTCAGAGGTCATCGGCTGTGAGATGAACACGCTCTCTGATAAACAGAAGATGCACGTCAGAAAACAGTGCTCTACACAGACAGCCATGACAAGTGAAGCACTGGGAGATGGACGCACTGTCACAAATTAAAGCCCTCGTGTCATTTCAGACCCGTTTGGCTTTCTTTGGTCTGTGGAGGACCATAAAGTGAAATCATGCAGTGACCAAGAGCTAAACACACTAACAGTAGATCACAAATGTGTGCTTCTGTTCGGTTTAAAGTGCAGTGTCGTACGCTTGACAGTAACTGCTCACCACTCGCTTATGTTGTATGGAAATATATACAGTGTTAAAAATCTCCAGTTGTTTACCACAGACAAAAAACATCCAGATTTTGAATGACTTGAGGGTGAGAACTTGTCCTTTAATATGTGACCCTGCAGCACAAAATCAGTCTTGAGTCGCTGGGGATATTTGTAGAAATAGCCAACAATACATTGTATGAGTCAAAATTATAATTTTTTATTTTATGCCAAAAATCATTAGATATTAAGATCATGCTCCATGAAGATATTTTGTACGTAAATATATCAAAACTTAATTTTTGATTATTAATATGCATTGCTAAGAACTTCATTTGAACAACTTTAAAGATGATTTTCTCAATATTTAGATTTTTTTGCACCCTCAGATTCCAGATTTACAAATATTGTCCAAACCATACATCAATGGAAATATTATTTATTCAGCTTATTCAGATGATGCATAATCTCAGTTTTGATAAATGAACTGGTTTTGTGCTCCAGGGTCACACTGACACTTTAAAGCAGGAGATTCACACTCATACTTACTCACAATGTTACTACATCAATTTGGGACCACATACAGCCATCAAGAAGAACTCATTAATTACACTAATACCTGAATGCTTCATTAATGCAAGACAAGTAATGGTATCGCTGATCCACACGACACTATAGAGCGACTGGAATAGGTTTGAAAGTGGCTCACGCTATCATCTGTCCCACTCAAAGGACTTGGCACCTGGATTTGTCTCTAGCTTTCTCTAGCTCCGTTCCAAAATCCAATGAGCGATCTCACCGTCTGCTATCTACACGGACAGCCGCGCTCTCACCAGTGACCGACACACAAGTGAGGGACTGACTCAGTAGAGCAGCATCCACAGCATAAACACTGGAGTAAAACACTTGGTGTTATCGATATGTTTACTATTACTTTTAGTATTGGTAATGCTTAAATAAATGTGTGTGTGTTTTTGTCTGGGACTACACGCTGACTAAAGGCATCTCAGAAGGCGGTAAAGTTAATCGAACCTTACCTCCGCCGGGCAGCTCATTAGGTTTTGGAACAGAGCGTGTGTCTAACATAAAGGAGACGAGGAAAAGAGAGCCATACGTACATCCATGAGTGCCGCGTTGATGTAGTTGCTGCTCTCTCCGTCGATGGTGATGAGGAAGGGCAGGCAGCGGTCGGGCGGGAGGTTGTCCATGAAGCGGTTCTTGTCGTGATTTCGAGGAAGGAGTGCAATGCTGCAATCTTCAGGCTGAGGCTGAGGGGTCACTGAGTTCAGCGTCTGCACAGGAGAGAGTGGACACCAGCAGATGTCAAAGGTCATGTGTCCAATCCAACTGCATCGTATGAAGCAAATGCCAACACAAACATGCATGCATCGTCAAAAACCATGCAAGAATACAAAACTATGCGGGATTTTTAAATTAGTGCCGATTAATCACATCCAAAATAAAAGTTTTTGTTTAGATAATATATGTGACCCTGGAGCACAAAACCAGTCATAAGTGTCCAATTTTTTCAAAATCTGAAAGCTGAATAAATAAGCTTTGCATTGATGTATGGTTTGTTATGATCGGATAATATTTGAAAATCTGGAATTTAAGGGTGCAAACAAATCTAAATATTGAGAAAATCATCTGTAAAGTTGTTCAAATTAAGTTCTTAGCAATGCATATTACTAATCAAAAACTAAGTTTTTATATATTTATGGTAGGAAATGGAACATGGACTTAATATACTAATGATTTTTGGCATAAAAGAAAAAATTATAATTTTGACCAATACAATGTATTGTTGTCTATTGCTATATTTATACCTGTGCTGCTTATGACTGCTTTTGTGCTCAAGGGTCACATATGTGTGCAGATTTATTATGTATATATATATACATAATAAATCTGCATGATAAATATACATGCATTTGTGTGTATTTATATATATATATATATATATATATATATATATATATATTCAAGGTTTCTTTATTTGTCACATAATAAATTATACAGGGTATAACTAGAAGTGAAATGTAATCTATGTATATATGTATGTATATATATATATATATATATATAAAATACACACAAATGCATGTATATATTTAAGAGAATTATGCTACATTTATATATTAAATATATTTATATATGATATAATTATTATCATATCTACATATATACACTTGAATACAAGTACATTTTAAAAATGTGTATATAAATAATAAATATACACAGTACACACACATATATTATGTAAACAAAAATGTTTATTTTGGTATGCGATTAATGGTTTAACAGCACAAGTATTAAATACAGTGTTCTGTGAATTATTACCTACCAAGAACACAGAAACATTAAAAGCACCAAAAAGTGCTGAAGCCAAACACTAAATTATGCTTTGTATTTAAAACGATTGCAAGGACATATGTTTCATTTGTAGAAGCAAGATTTGTGTGTTGGGTCTCCAGTGGATGGGTCCTGAAGGAAAAGCATCTGTCAGGTACCTGGAATTCGTCTTTGAGGTGAGAAGAATTGCACTGAGAGTCGATGCGGATCATGTCGTAGTACGCGGCTTTGAACTCGCACATGGGAATCGCAGTCTCGCCACACAAACACGCCTCCAGGATGGCATCGTGGATGAAAATGTACTGCTCCTGAGAGCCAGAGGAAAACCAGGGGACGTGTGTCAGCAATGCATGCACTTTTATCTTTGACAACCCTATTAGTTTGCTTAACATGTGTAATGTAGCAAAACTGCAATACGTATTAAATAACAGCAGTTTTTTTTAAAGCAACTCTGAAATGCATCATAGCAGCAAGATTGATACTATAGCATGGCTGACTGCTTTGTTGTTGTAAATAGTGCAGACATGCAACAGTGGCCTTTAGTGCTCGGGACTTCTTCATTAGATGTTGTATGGAGGTCAATGCAGCCTCTGAACATGCACTCTTAGGTACTGGCAAAAGCATGCTTATTTAAATGAAATTGTGTAAACTTGAAAGCTAAAACAAAATAAGAACTAACATATGAATTTGACTTGCTAAAAATGTGAGAAAATCTTAATCAGCATCACGATCGAAGCATGCAAACACACCTCGGTCTGAACCATGTTGATTCTTCTGGAGCGCAGAGCTTTGACGCAGTTGTAGATATCCACCACCCCTTCTCTCTCTGCCATGTCCAGCATGATGTCAATCACGATGTAACATCCCGTCCGGCCGGCTCCCGCACTGAAACAAATCATCATCCGTCTCATCTTGATTTCATCACTGATCAAACAAATCTAGAGACGAGAGCAGTGGCTCACTGTTTATAAAGGCTATCAGAGCTGTTTTTAAAGCTTCATTAGGTACAAAAACTAGGGTCTAAAGACATTTTCAGATGAAGAACAAAGATGCTTAAAAAACTACGGTCAAGAAAATCAAGTTAATTCATGCAAACTGTCTAAAGCAGTTGTTTTCTCTTTTGAATGAAATTTCCAAGGCATCGTTTTTTTTTAAAATACAATAATGTGAAATACATTGTAATAAAATGTAGTTATTTAAATTAGGTTTCTTTGCTTAATGTCTCTGTTAAAATTATGTCTGTATTTTTAAATATTAAACATCTGTATGACATATTTCATGGAGTAATTTAAATAAGTTTATTTGGTTATTTAGTTTCTAGATTATTTGGTTAGTTTCTAATTTATTTGGTTATTTAGTGTCTTGTTTATTTGGTTAGTTTCTAGTTTATTTGGTTAGTTTCTAGCTTATTTGGTTATTTAGTGTCTAGTTTATATGGTTAGTTTCTTGTTTATTTGGTTAGTTAGTTTCTAATTTATTTGGTTATTTAGTGTATTGTTTATTTGGTTAGTTTCTAGTTTATTTGGTTAGTTAGTTTCTAGCTTATTTGGTTATTTAGTGTCTAGTTTATATGGTTAGTTTCTAATTTATTTGGTTATTTAGTGTATTGTTTATTTGGTTAGTTTCTAGTTTATTTGGTTAGTTAGTTTCTAGTTTATTTGGTTATTTTGTGTCTTGTTTATTTGGTTAGTTTCTAGTTTATTTGGTTATTTTGTGTCTTGTTTATTTGGTTAGTTTCTAGTTTATTTGGTTATTTAGTATCTTGTTTATTTGGTTAGTTTCTAGTTTATTTGGTTGTTTATTTTCTACTTTATTTGGTTAGTTTCTAGTTTATTTGTTTTTTAGTGTCTAGTTTATGTGGTTAGTTTCTAGTTTATTTGGTTAGTTAGTTTCTAGTTTATTTGGTTAGTTGCTAGTTTATTTGGTTAGTTAGTTTCTAGTTTATTTGGTTAGTTAGTGTCTAGTTGATTTGGTTAGTTTCTAGTTTATTTGGTTAGTTAGTTTCTAGTTTATTTGGTTATTTTGTGTCTAGTTTATTCTATTAGTTTCTAGTTTATTTGGTTAGTTTATAGCTTTTTTGGTTATCTAGCTAGTTTCTAGTTTATTTGGTTATTTAGTATCTAGTTTATTTGGTTAGTTTCTAGTTTATTTGGTTAGTTAGTTTCTAGTTTATTTGTTTTTTTTCTGGAACAGGGCGTGCGCATTCTCAACTACCTCGACGACTGGCTCATACTGAATTTCATCACTGATCAAACAAGTCTAAAGACGATAGCAGTGGCTCACTGTTTATAAATGCTATCAGAGCTGTTGTTAAAGCTTCATTAGGTACAAAAACTAGGGTCTAAAGGCATTTTCAGATGAAGAACAAAGATGCCCAAAAAACTGCTGTAAAGAAAATCAAGTTAATTCATGCAAATTGTCTAAAGCAGTGGTTTTCTCTTTTGAACGAAATTTCCAAGGCATCGTTTTTTTTTTATACAATAATGTGAAATACATTGTAATAAAATGTAGATATTTAAATTAGGTTTCTTTGCTTAATGTTTCTGTTATTATGTCTGTATTTTTCAATTAGACAGCGCGCCTCATGCAGGAAAGTGCTCAGTCGGTGTTGAACTGCTTGAATACGTTCAAGAGCAGGACAGCGGCACCACTGAAACAGTTTCAGAGGCTCCTGGGGCATACATACAGTCACACCGCTGGGGCTGCTCCATATGAGACCACTTCAACACAGAGGTGGGCATGGCAGCGCGGCACGCTCCGGGTCCGAGTCACTCCGGCCTGCCACCAAACCTTCACCCCGTAGTCAGACCTTTCGTTTCTTCGGGCAGGAGTGCCCCTGGAACAGGTTTCCAGGCAGGCTGTGGTTTACACGGATGCCTCCGCAGTGTCGGGGGTTTGGACGGGTCCCCAACTGCACTGGCACATCAACTGCCTAGAGTTCCTGGCAGTAATCCCTGGCCTTGAACCGTCTCAAGAGGCGCTTACGAGGCGAGCATGTACTGGTGCATGGACAACACTGCAACCGTTGCGTACATCAACCGACAAGGTGGTCTACGCTCCCGTCGCATCTCGCCCTCCACCTCCTCCTCTGGAGTCAGAAGCATCTGAGGTCACTTCGCGCCATTCACATTCCGGGCTTGCTCAACCAGGCAGACGACGAGATGTCATGAGCTGCGCTCCCGGAGAGTGGAGACTCCATCCCCAAATGGTCCAGCTGATTTGAAGACGTTTCGGACTCGCACAGGTAGACCTGTTCGCGTCCCCAGAGACTTATCATTGTCAGTTGTTTTACTCCCTGACCGAGGGAACACTCGGCACGGACGATCTAGCACACAGCTGGCCGCGGGGCCTTTGCAAGTATGCATTTCTCCCAGTGAGCCATCCCGTACAGACACTGTGCAAGATCAGGGAGGACGAGGAGCAGATCCTCGTGACAGCCCCTCCTTGGCAGATTCCTCGGAGGAAGGTTCTACTGACTCAGAGATGGGGCACTTTGTGGCACCCGCGTCCAGACCTCCGGGAACTTCATGTCTGGTCCCTGGATGGGACGCGGAGGTTCTAGGTGACCTACCCCAAGAGGTAGTCTACTCCATCACTTCGGCGAGAGCGCTGTCTACGAGACATGCTTACGCCTTGAAGTGGAACCTATTCGTCAATTGGTGCTTTTCTCACAGAGAAGAGCCCGGAAGTGCCCGATCAGAGTTGTGCTGTCCTTCTTGCAGCAAGGGTTGGAGCAAAGGCTGTTTCTCTCCACCCTCAAAGTCTGTGTAGTTGCGATTGCTGCCAATCATGACCCCGTGGAAGGGAAGTCGGTGGGGAAGCATGACTGGGTTGTCAGGTTCCTTAGCGGGGCAAGAAGATTGAATCCTCCACACCCCCCCTTCTATACCCTCTTGGGACCTGTCTCTAGTGCTCAGAGCACTACAGCAGGGCCCGTTTGAGCCTTTGCAGACAGCTGAGCCGAAGTTCCTCTCAATGAAAACTCTACTCCTGCTTGCACTGGCCTCCATCAAGAGGGTTGGGGACCTACATGCATTTTTGTTCGACGATTCGTGCCTAGAGTTTGGCGGATTCCCAGATAATCCTGAGGCTCCGGCCCGGCTATGTGCCCAAGGTTCCCACTACTCCCTTCAGAGACCAGGTGGTGAGCCTGCAAGCGCTGCTCCCGGAGGAGGCAGACCCAGCCCTAGCTTTTCTTTGTCCCGTCCGAGCATTGAGATGCTAAGGTGACAGGACGCAAAGCTTAAGGACATCAGACCAGCTCTTTGTCTGTTACGGAGGCCGGCAGAAGGGGAATGCCGTCTCCAAGCAGAGGATGGCCCACTGGATAGTGGACGCCATCACCCTGGCTTATCAGGCACAGGGTGTGCCTTGCCCGTTCAGGTTGAGAGCTCACTCTACAAGAAGTGTGGCGTCCTCCTAGGCACTGGCTTGCGGCGCCTCGCTGACAGATATTTGTAGAGCTGCGGGCTGGGCGACCCCTAACATGTTCGCTAGATTCTATAGCCTTCGTGTGGAACCAATGTGCATTGGCTCATTTAGTTTACACTCAAAGTGGATTGGTCTCTCTAAGCGAGATCCCAATTCGTCGGTCCTCCGATGTAACGTCTCCGTTCCCTCCTTCAGGGAATGAGGGTTACATACGTAACCGAGACGTTTCTAGTTTATTTGGTTATTTAGTGTTTAGTTTATTTGGTTAGTTTCTAGTTTATTTGGTTAGTTTCAAGTTAATTTGGTTAGTTTCTAGTTTATTTGGTTATTTAGTGTCTAGTTTATTTGGTTAGTTTCTAGTTTATTTGGTTATTTAGTGTCTAGTTTATTTGGTTAGTTTCTAGTTTATTTGGTTAATTTATCAAAAGCATTCATGAAGTATATCAATTTAACTGTAAATAGTGCACTTTCAAGTCTATTTAAAAAGGGGGGGGGGGGGGGGGTGACAGTTAAGGGGTTAAAAATAAAATTGTTACATGATTTAAAAATATTAAATGCGTTATTTATTTTTTTATACTAATAATAAGTAAATAAAACAGCAACAAAATGGAAAAATTGCTTTAAAATCAAGAGAATTAAGGCATTAAAATATTAAAATGAACAAAGAAATACATAACGTAATAAAACAAAGTCTGTTATTACTGTTAGTTAACCATCACCGATTTTGTCTTTTTTTTATATTGCTGTAGCAGATCTATTAGTTTGCGTTTACACTGTAAGACTTACACATTTTATATTTTGACATTTTTATATGGTCATTACTGTCAATCATAGTTTGACTGAACGGCAGAATAATGCAATGAGAACAAAGACTGAAAGGAAAAGAAAGCTGCATCATGGGATTGTTTTCTCTTTTTTGCATGCAGCAATGCAGATGAGACCACATCCTGTTCTTGGGGCATAAACGACAGGCAATGTGGTGTAATGCTTAAGGGTAAAATAGTTTCTGCCAGATGTGTTATACGAGCTGAGCACTACAAAGTGTCAGTGTGATTGTGACTGGCCAACAGTGTCAGATGTGGACGATGGTGCAAAACAACAGAACCAACCACAAGACCATTTGCATATGCAGAATAGCTGTAATAAGACGCTAAGAACAGGAAATTATGTCATGAACCAATGACAACACATTCTCATCTACAACAAAAGAATCGCTCTTAACAGAGACGGACCTCCAGATTCAACTATGCATTGTTTAAGTAAAGGATAGAAAATGTCAAGCTGTGGATCCTTTTTCTGATGCTGTACAGTTCATTAAAAGAATAGTTAATCCAAAAATGACCCCCCCCCCCCCCCAGGCCATCTGAGATGAGCTGATGAGTTTGAGCTGATGAAATGTCTCAGCAATGGATGCTCTGAAGTGAATGGGTGCCGTCAGAAGGAGAGTCCTGGTAAAAACACACCACTCCAGTCCATTGAAAACACTTCAATGGATTTGTTTCTTACAAACACGCAGCTTTTCACTTGACAAGATTATTGTGATGTTTTTATCAGCTCTCGTTCTGACGGCACCCATTCACTGCAGAGCATCCAAATCTGATGAAGAAACAAACTCATCTGGGATGGACTGAGGGGAGGAGTACATTTCCAGCAAATTGACTTTTTTGGGTGAACTATTTAAAACATTAAGAATTTTTCAATCTTCAAACACCAGCGCAAAGCAATTATGACATTTCTTTAGCAATATTTTTCAGTAGCCACTTTTACACAATTAATTTTCTGTCGTTCACAAGTATTTGATTCATTTTGCTCCTATTCGCACTCCACCAAAGGCCAACATTTACTGGCTACATACATGCTCATACGACCTCTGCATTTCCAGCTCATGGGCTGTAGGAACACGTATTGATGCCTTGCAGTACCTGCAGTGGACGACGATAGGCCCAGCGGTGGGAGGGTTGGAGATCTTGACTCGTCGGATGAATGACAACAGTCCTGTTGCGTGATACGGGACTCCATGATCGGGCCAGCCAGTGAAGTGAAACTGCTTGACCTCTCGCACCTCATTAAAACCCCTCTGTGAAAATAAGAACAGACATGTACAAAACACCTGAGCACCTGGAAAACTGATAAATGTAAAATCACTTTCCCGGCAAATACATTGGCTCCAGAAAGTATCTGGAAATTGAATGAATGATGCATTTATATTTAGCGCTTTATTGTATATTGTCCTACACCCAAAGCGCTTTACAATCATGTGGGGGGGTCTCTCCTCAACCACCATCAGTGGTATCCAATATCTGGATATTTCAATTCAAACTAATGAAGATATGTAACCCTGGAGCACAAAATCAGTGTCGCTGGGTATATTTGTAGCAATAGCCAAAAATACATTGTCTGGGTCTAAATTAAACATTTTTATTTTATGACAAAAAATCATTAGATATTAAGATCATGTTCCATGAAGATATTTATTAAATGTCTTAACGTAAATATATCAAAACTTAACTTTTGATTAGTAATATTCATTGCTAAGAACTTCATTTGAACAACTTTAAAGATGATTTTCTCAATATTTAGTTCCCTATCGAAAGGGAACTCTACGATGCGTCCTTTAGAGGGCGCTAGGGGAACGCCTTCAGCGTGCCCGGTGTCTGAAGCATGAATTAAATACTACAATGAACTTGACATTGGCAGGCGGAAGCCCATGACGTAAGCTAATGAGCGACTGCAGGTATAAAAGGAGCACCTGTAAGATACGTCATCCTCTTTTTTGTCTTCAAGCCCTTGTGTGTGATGTGGAAGCACACGTGTTTGACTCGTGAGAGAATAGGACGTGCTCTCTGTTTGCATTCGTGTGGCTACTACCAGCAGAGGTAAAGCTTTACTCGCGTTTTAGTCAGCGTTTGCACGAGCGCGTTCGCCTCTCGAGGGAGTTGAACAAGCTTAATGCGATGAATTCTGTTTCTGTTCTCTCCTGATTCTTGAAGAATTTAGGGTTTGAACAGAATGTGTTTGGCTTCCGGAGGGAGCTAGATGCACGCTGCAGGAAATTATCGCGTTAAATATGCCTCGGATGCTTTATTTCTCTAAAACAGTTGAGAATTGAGCACCTCCCACCCGCGGTTTCAGGTCTCGCGGCTGCCGAGGCAGTTAATCAAGACTGATCACGGGGATTGAAGGCGGGGCATGGAAGGAATCTGACGAGTGCTTTCTCTTTCCGAATTCTCTTTTGTTTCTGTCTGTTATCAGAATAGGAACTGTGTAAAATGAATGATATTGATTGTACTTCTTAGGCTGAGCATGGTTTGTGCTCCTCTCACCAAAGAGAGTTATGCTGAGCACTCGGCTCTCCCTAGAGAAAAAAAAAAATATATATACAGTGCTTGCAGTGTCTGGGGTTTGGACGGGTCCCCAACTGCACTGGCACATCAACTGCCTAGAGTTGCTGGCAGTACACCTGGCCTTGAACCGTCTCAAGAGGCGCTTACGAGGCGAGCATGTACTGTCCGCACGGACAACACTGTGACAGTTGCGTACATCAACCGACAAGGTGGTCTACGCTCCCGTCCCATGTCGCAACTCTCCCTCCACCTCCTCCTCTGGAGTCAGAAACATCTGAGGTCGCTTCGCGCCATTCACATTCCGGGCTTGCTCAACCGGACAGCTGACGAGCTGTCATGAGCTGCGCTCCCCGGAGAGTGGAGACTCCATCCCCAGACGGTCCAGCTGATTTGAAGACGTTTCGGACTTGCACAGGCAAGACCTGTTCGCGTCCCCAGAGACTTCTTATTGTCAGTTGTTTTACTCCCTGACCGAGGGAACACTCGGGATGGACGAGCTGGCACACAGCTGGCCGCGGGGCCTTTGCAAGTATGCATTTCCCCCAGTGAGCCTTCTCGTACAGACACTGTGCAAGATCAGGGAGGACCAGGAGCAGATCCTGCTCGTGGCGCCATACTGGCCCACCCGGACCTGGTTCCCAGAGCTGATGCTCCTCATGACAGCCCTTGCCCTCTGAGGAAGTATCTACTGACTCCTTGTGGCACCCGCATTCAGACCTCTGGGAACTTCATGTCTGGTCCCTGGACGGGACGCGGAGGTTCTAGGTGACCTACCCCAAGAGGTAGTCGACACCATCACTTTGGCAAGAGCGCCGTCTTCAAAACATGATTACGCCTTGAAATGGAACCTGTTCGTCAAATGGTGCTCTTCTCACAGAGAAGACCCCCGGAAGTGCCCGATCAGAGTCCTGCTGTCCTTCTTGCAGCAAGGGTTGGAGCGAAGGCTGTCTCCCTCCACCCTCAAAGTCTATGTAGCTGCGATTGCTGCCAACCACCGTGGAAGGGAAGTCAGTGGGGAAGAATGACTGGGTCGTCAGGTTCCTTAGGGGGGCAAGAAGGTTGAATCCTCCACGCCCCCCTCTATAATGTCTTGGGACCCGTCTCTAGTGCTCAGAGCACTACAGCAGGGCCCGTTTGAGTCTTTGCAGACAGTCGAGCCGAAGTTCCTCTCAATGAAAACTCTACTCCTGCTTGCACTGGCCTCCATCAAGAGGGTTGGGGACCTACACGCATATTCGGTCGATGATTCGTGCCTAGAGTTTTGATCGGCGGATTCCCAGATAATCCTCACCTCAAACGGGTAGAGACACTGAGGGGCTCCGGTTTCAGGTCGGCTTGCTAAAAAGCTGAACGGGTACGTTTTCCCAGTGTTATCCAGTCCTACTGAGTGGGTAGTGCCATAGCAACAGCAACTGGTCTTCCTATGGGGTAGAGGTCTGCACGGGCTCAAAACTGAAGCCTGAACCCGGCCCGTACCCGAGATCGTCTGACCCGACCCGACCCGACCCGAGCGGCACAGTTAAATTTAGAGCCCGAACCCGACCCGAAATCCCGCCCCCCCCCAAAACAAATAACTAAAAAAAAAGGAAAAAGGTTGCATTTCACGATTGCATGCAAAGAAACGGATTAATCAAGGCTCTGCCATTTCACAAACATTTACCAGTTATGAAAGTTTGTGAACATCAGGTGCAGCGGTCGCATACATTCTGCCGAGTTTATGAATTTTGTATGGACAAGATGATGACCGTGCAAATTATGGTCATTTTTTGTCAGTTAAGGCTCGTTAGCATTCTGTCTACTTTAAATCAGACATAAGATCTTAAATAAGATTGTATTTATTTGAATGAATTAATCATTTATTTGAGAGAGAGAGAGAGAGACCGAGCGAGCGAGAGACCGAGGAAAGTTGCGCGTGCATGTGAACCTGCGTCTGCGCGTCTCTCTCTACAAGCAATGAGGCTTAGTTACTTCAAAAACAGCGATTTTGCCAACTCATTGCAGATAAATATAATGTTGTGACTTGCGAGTCAGTAGTCTGTCGAAGCTATTTTACTAATAAAAGCTTCCGTGCTGTTTGTGCGCGATCTCTGATATGTGTGTGCGTGCGTCTATGAAAGCAGCGAAGCCTCTGCATATAGTTTGGGTTTAGCTACAAACCCGACCCGACCCGAGCCCGAAGCTATCCATTAAACATTAACCCGAAACCCGACCCGAAACCCGACAGTATTTCGGGACCCGCGGGTTCGGGTCGGGTAGCAGACCTCTACTATGGGGGCCCTAACCTGCACAAAAAAGTAACGGTGCAGGAGGCTTCCACGGGAAACTGGAATGGGCAGTATCCATTGCCTTTTGGTAGGGATCCCAATTCGTCGGTCCTCCGACGTGACGTCGAGAGTAAACGACTGATAGGGAACGTCTCGGTTATGTATGTAACCCTCGTTCCCTGAAGGAAGGAACGGAGACGTCATGTCCCGTCGCCATGGCTGCTGTACCACCCCCTGAGCGCAATCCCGGCTTGGCTCCTCAGCGAAAACCTGAATATGCAATGCACCTGCTGCCTACTTATACTCACGCTGTGATCAGCGGCAGCTGGATGCAATAATCACATGCCAATGTGCATGCCTCTAAGCGAGATCCCAATTCGTCGGTCCTCCGATGTGACGTCTCCGTTCCCTCCTTCAGGAAACGAGGGTTACATATGTAACCGAGATGTTTCTAGTTTATTTGGTTATTTAGTGTCTAGTTTATTTGGTTAGTTTCTAGCTAATTTGGTTAGTTTCTAGTTTATTTGGTTAGTTTCTAGTTTATCTGGTTAGTTTATAGTTTATTTGGTTATTTAGTGTCTAGTTTATTTAGTTAGTTTCTAGTTGATTTGTAGTCTGGTTAGTTTCTAGTTTATTTGGTTATTTAGTGTAGTTTATTTGGTTAGTTTCTAGTTTATTAGGTTATTTAGTGTCTAGTTTATTTGGTTAGTTTCTAGTTTATTTGTAGTCTGGTTAGTTTCTAGTTTATTTGGTTATTTAGTGTAGTTTATTTGGTTAGTTTCTAGTTTATTAGGTTATTTAGTGTCTAGTTTATTTGGTTAGTTTCTAGTTTATTTGATTATTTAGTGTCTAGTTTATTTAGTTAGTTTCTAGTTGATTTGTAGTCTGGTTAGTTTCTAGTTTATTTGGTTATTTAGTGTAGTTTATTTGGTTAGTTTCTAGTTTATTTGGTTATTTAGTGTCTAGTTTATTTAGTTAGTTTCTAGTTGATTTGTAGTCTGGTTAGTTTCTAGTTTATTTGGTTATTTAGTGTAGTTTATTTGGTTAGTTTCTAGTTTATTAGGTTATTTAGTGTCTAGTTTATTTGGTTAGTTTCTAGTTTATTTGGTTAGTTTCTAGTTTATTTGGTTAGTTTCTAGTTTATTTGGTTAATTTATCAAAAGCATTCATGAATTATATCAATTTAACTTTAAATAGCGCACTTTCAAGTCTATTTAAAAAAGGACGGGGTTGACATTTAAGGGGTTAAAAATAAAAATATTAATAGATTTAAAAAATATTAAATGCGTTATTTATTTTTTTATAATAAGTAAAAAAATAACAGCAACAAAATTGACAAATTGCTTTAAAATCAAGTGAATTAAAGCATTAAAATATTAAAATAAAGAACAAAGAAATACATCATGTAATAAAACAAAGTCTGTTATTACTGTTAGTTAACCATCACCAATTTGGTATTTTTTTTTTTAAATATTGCTGTAGCAGATCTATTAGTTTGCGTTTACACTGCAAGACCTACAAATGTTATATTTTAACATTTTTATATGGTTATCACTGTCAATCATCGTTTGACTGAACGGCAGAATAATGCAACGAGAAACAAAAAGACTGTCTGAAAGGAAAAGAAAGCTGCATCATGGGAGTGTTTTCTCTTTTTTGCATGCAACAATGCAGATGAGACCACATCCTGTTCTTGGGGCATAAACGACAGGCAATGTGGTGTAATGCTTAAGGGTAAAATAGTTTCTGCCAGATGTGTTATACGAGCTGAGCACCACAAAGAGTCAGTGTGACTGTGACTGGCCAACAGTGTCAGATGTGGACGATGTGCAAAACTACAGAACCAACCACAAGATCATTCGCATATGCAGAAGAGCTGTGATAAGATGCTAAGAACAGGAAATGATGTCATGAACCAATGACAACACATTCTCATCTACAACAAAAGAATCGCTCTCAACAGAGACGGACCTCCAGATTCAACTATGCATTGTTTAAGTAAAGGATAGAAAATGTCAAGCTGTGGATCCTTTTTCTGATGCTGTACTGTTCATTAAAAGAATAGTTAATCCAAAAATGAAACCCCCCCCAGGCCATCTGAGATGAGCTGATGAGTTTGAGCTGATGAAATGTCTCAGCAATGGATGCTCTGAAGTGAATGGGTGCCGTCAGAAGGAGAGTCCTGGTAAAAACACACCACTCCAGTCCATTGAAAACACCTCAATGGATTTGTTACTTACAAACACGCAGCTTTTCACAAGACAGGATTATTGTGATGTTTTTATCAGCTCTCGTTCTGACGGCACCCATTCACTGCAGAGCATCCAAATCTGATGAAGAAGCAAACTCATCTGGGATGGACTGAGGGGGGGAGTACATGTCCAGCAAATGTACTTTTTTGGGTGAACTATTTAAAACATTAAGAATTTTTAAATCTTCAAACACCAGCGCAAAGCAATTATGATGTTTCTTTAGCAATATTTTTCAGTAGTCACTTTTACACAATTCATTTTCTGTCGTTCACAAGTATTTGATTCTTTTTGCTCCTATTCGCACTCCACCAAAGGCCAACATTTACTGGCTACATACATGCTCACTAGAGATCGACCGATATATCGGTTTACAGATATTTTTCCCGATATTTAAGCGTTTTACCATTATTGGATATCGTTTAAAAAAATATAAAAATATATATATATTTATTTATTTGTCACATACACAATTATACAGAGTATAACCAGCAGCGAAATTTGTTCTCTGTATTTGACCCATCCAAGCACACGCACCTGGAGCAGTGGACACACACACACACCTGGAGCAGTGGACACACACACACACACACACACACACACACCTGGAGCAGTGGACACACACACACACACACACACACACACACACACACACCAGCTGGAGCAGTGGACACACACACACACACACACACACACACCTGGAGCAGTGGACACACACACACACACACACACACACCTGGAGCAGTGGACACACACACACACCTGGAGCAGTGGACACACACACACACACACACACACACACCTGGAGCAGTGGACACACACACACACACACACACACACACACACACACACACCTGGAGCAGTGGACACACACACACACACACACACACACACACACCTGGAGCAGTGGACACACACACACACACACACCTGGAGCAGTGGACACACACACACACACCTGGAGCAGTGGACACACACACACACACACACACCTGGAGCAGTGGACACACACACACCTGGAGCAGTGGACACACACACACACACACACACACACACACACACACACACACACACTCCTGGAGCAGTGGACAACACACACACACACACACACACACACACACACACACACACACTCCTGGAGCAGTGGACACACACACACACACACACACACACACCTGGAGTAGTGGACACGTAGTGGACACACACACACACACACACACACTTGGAGTAGTGGACACACACACACACACACACCTGGAGCAGTGGATAGACACACACACACACACACACACACACACACACACACACACACACACACACATGTAATAAGATTCACTCGTTTGAAACACACTAAATTATATTAACATTTACTATAGAACCATTATTTCACCAATAAACATCTAAATAAATACATCTCTATCTAAATTAATGATTTATTATCTCCGCAAGCGATCACAGTTTGAGTATAGTTCTGTGTAAATAGATAAACCGCTGTCAGCAGTTTTCATAATTTAGAAAAACATTTTAATAATTCTGATAAAACAGTTAAGAAATGCAATAAAATACGATGTTTTGTTTGTTATAGCTTATTTCAATATTCCAGAGAATATTATTCAGTGAATTATTCTTCACTCTTTAGTCTATTAAACAGCGTTTAAACCTAAAACTGTAGTTTAACATGAATTTATATGACTTCTGTCCTTTATTTTCTCCATTTGAATACATTAGACATTATTTAGCTTATTGTTAATATCAGTGTTGCTGATGATGCTTTTTATAAATAACATGTTTTTATTGTTGTAATTTGAAGATTAAATTGTACATGAAAGAATGTTACTTTTCAACAGTTTTTTGTTGTTAAGAGACTGAAAGGAGGAAAAAACAAAGTGAAGAATGGACTTCACTTTATAACAGTAAATAAATATCGGTTCTGCATATCGGTTATCGGGTACATAAACATGCAAATAATCGGTATCGGTTATAAAAAATCAATATCGGTCGATCACTAATGCTGCATTGCCAGCTCATGGGCTGTAGGAGCACGTGTTGATGCCTTGCAGTACCTGCAGTGGACGACGATAGGCCCAGCGGTGGGAGGGTTAGAGATCTTGACTCGTCGGATGAATGACAACAGTCCTGTAGCGTGATACGGGACTCCATGATCGGGCCAGCCAGTGAAGTGAAACTGCTTGACCTCTCGCACCTCATTAAAACCCCTCTGTAAAAATAAGAACAGACATGTACAAAACACCTGAGCACCTGGAAAAATGATCAACGTAAAATCACTTTCCCGGAAAATACATTGGCTCCAGAACATTTCTGGATATTTCAAGTCACACTAATGATGTGTCCCTGGAGCAAAAAATCAGTCTTGAGTCGCTGGGTATATTTGCAGAAATAGACAACAATACATCGTATGGGGCAAAATTATCGATTTTTATTTTATGCCAAAAATCATTAGATATTAAGATCATGTTCCATGAAGATATTTTGTACCGTAAATATATCAAAACTTAATTTTTGATTAGTAATATGCATTGCTGACAACTTTAAAGATGATTTTCTCAATATTTAGATTTTTTTTGCACGCTTAGATTCCAGATTTACAAATAAAGTCCAAACCATACATCAATTGAAATATTATTTATTCAGCTTTCTGATAACATATACACCTCAATTTCCAAAAATGTACGCTTAAGACTGGTTTTGTGCTCCAGGGTCACGTATATCACAGCAAGCGCAGAGAAAGACACACCAGAGTATTTAAAGGGGTTTGTAGTACTGCACCAACAGTCAGTGTTGTGTAACTTCATTCATGTTTGTGGTTTGAGGACAGTGTTGTGGTTCCTCTGCTTGGACACTTGGACAGAGCTGACTTCATTCATCCACAAGACATCACCATAATGATTGTTTTAAAGTATATGCATGAATAAATACAGATACAGACTCGCCATCTAATCAAGTCTGTGACCTAAGTGTCCGAATGCTTTGTGTATTAAACGTATTTCCTTCAGGGTTACAGAATATACTTGCCATGCTAGACAAAAGGTTTAAACAATATCTCACCCTCTCCAGAGTGAAAGTCCTCACAACGTATTCTGCGAGCGGCTCGACCTCCACAAACGTCACTTTGAAATCTCCATAAACTTCAGCATCATCTGGCCAGTACTTATAACACTTCACCTACAGGAGGATGAGACCCGTCAAACACATGCACTCCAATGCAACTGTGATGAATACAGCAACTACTGATCGATGCAAAGCAACAAAGATGCATCTTGATGTCTGATTTAATGCATGCATAAAGCTGAAATCTTGCTGAAATGCTTTAAGATGCGAGCGATCCCTCTGGTACTGTATTCAGTCCTAGTTCCAAGAGCATTATGATATAAAACAGCTGTGAAATCAGTTCAAATGCACTCACTTGTGCATGATATAATTAAACAAAGCGTGCACAAATGTATCAAATACATACACAGACATGCTTCAACCCTTTGAGAAGTGTCCAAAAGAGTATATTACTTCGGTAACACTTTACAATAAGGTGTCATTTGTTAACATTAGTTAATGTATTAATTAACACAATACATTACACTATTTATTCATGTGATTTTAATAATGCATTAGTAAATGCTGAAATTAACATTAAGATTAATAAATGAGCATTGCTCGTACCTTAATTCATGTTAACGCTAACACTTTATTCTAGGGTCTCTTAACTAGTAGCATGCATATTAGCCATTTATTAGTGCTAATTAGGCATATATTAATGCCTTATTCTATATTCCTAATCCCACCCAACTACCCCACTAACTATTAATTAGGAGTTTGTTGAGGGAAAAGTCGTAGTGGATACGTGTGGCCTGTTCTGAAGTGTTACAATGTTAACACATGAATTGTAAAGTGTTACAATTGTTTCTTTATTTTGATTCTGGGGTGAATATGACAGGCTTGTCATGTTTGTGACTTCCAGCAGATTCATTACTAGTCCTCGCTCACTCGTCAAAAGGTTTTTGCAGGCGGGGGCCTTCACAGGTCACATCACAGAGCACAAAAACACACAACGGCCCCTCAGCAGGCAGTATAGCCACATACCCGGCCCACCTCCACTAGGTTGGTTACCATCACGATACAGGCCGATTGCTCCTGCCAGATCATCCTCCAGAAGTCGTACACCGTCTCATGGACGGGGCCTGTGGGAGAGCCAAAGCATCTGTTTTTATTGATATCCAGTCATTTACATTTGGGAGGAAAAAAAGTGTTTATTTAGACTAAGAGCAAATAGCATGCCTCGTTGGCAGAGGCTGTTTACACTGACTCCGCCCACTAACGTGTGATTGGGTTCGTCATTCGTTAGCATCAGTTCCAGTGATGTAGATGGTAAGGTGCATGCTTCGAACCCGCCTTCAAATCTCATATCACATCGAAAAGGCATTTAATTTAAATCAAAATGAAGGAAATAATTGTAAAGTTGAAAATAAAGTATCGGGTGGGTGTTTATATTGTCCCAATAAGGTGGCATCCATTTAATAACTTGAATTAAAACTATAATTTACACTCATTCGTCATTATAGCGTACTGTTTTATAATGTACTACAGTACTGAGGGGCAGATAATTGCCATTATTTGCATTATAAATAGCAGAAAAGCTTGCTATTTTAACTTAGTGTAAATATAATATATAGCTATTATACACTTAAATAATGTAATCACTAAAAAAATGCTATTTGCAAAACAAATTGGCAGATTTAGCATGGCATCTTTTGTGATATATATAAAGAAGAACATATTAGTAGTATATAAAATGAGTATTGTTTGCAACTTTAAATAGATATTTCTATACGATTTAACCCATTTAAAGTAGTTTTGGTATAAATTGAGGTTGATGCAGCAATATTAAATCATATTTTTGACTTGCTATAGATGCTATTTCTTGTGCTTGTCGTGACACAAATGTTTCCGGTGCATGTTTCACTGAATAATTATGAATTTAAGAGTATGCATATTTTTAAGATGTGTATCAGTTAAAAACAAGAATGCAGTTTCCACATATGACGACAATCCAATTACTGATATATTTAGCTCATTATATTTAAAGTGCCCCTGTTATGGATTTCTGAAAATGATCTTTCATGCAGTGTGTAAGTCTAAATCTGCTCCGTGTATAAAGTTATCGTCTTTTAAAAGAAAGAGTCGACTCTGAATCATTGAAACGAGTGTTTTTTTTAAACGAATCCTTGTTTGACTTCATCATGAAACATTAGCATAATCCCGCCCACTTGTAGTTTTTTTCACATTGGTCTGCATGAAAATGCAAATTCATTCTTTGCCACTAGGTGGCGCTTGTACACAAAGCAGTAGAGGCCTGCATGGGCTCAAAACTGAAGCCCGAACCCGGCCCGTACCCGAGCGGCACAGTTACATTTAGAGCCCGAACCCGACCCGAAATCCCCCCCCCCCCCGCCCCACAACGAATAAAAAAAAAGGAAAAAGGCTGCATTTCACGATTGCATGCAAAGAAACGGATTAATCAAGGCTCTGCCATTTCACAAACATTTACCAGTTATGAAAGTTTGTGAACATCAGGTGCAGCGGTCGCATACATTCTGCCGAGTTTATGAATTTTGTTTGGACAAGAAGATGATGACCGTGCAAATTATGGTCATTTTTTGTCAGTTAAGGCTCGTTAGCATTCTGTCTACTTTAAATCAGACATAAGCTCTTAAATAAGATTGTATTTATTTGAATGAATTAATCATTTATTTGAGAGAGAGAGAGAGAGAGAGAGAGAGGAAGAGAGAGAGAGAGAGAGAGAGAGAGAGAGAGAGAGAGAGAGACCGACCGAGCGAGAGAGAGAGACCGACCGAGCGAGCGAGCGAGAGAGAGAGAGACAGAGAGAGAGAGAGAGAGAGAGAGAGAAGAGAGAGAGAGAGAGAGAGAGGAGAGCGAGAGAGAGAGAGAGAGAGAGAGGACCGACCGAGCGAGCGAGCGAGAGAGAGAGAGAGAGAGAGAGAGAGAGAGACCGACCGAGCGAGAGAGAGAGAGAGAGACCGACCGAGCGAGCGAGAGATAGAGAGAGACAGAGAGAGAGAGATGTTGCGCGTGCATGTGAACCTGCGTCTGCGCGTCTCTCTCTACAAGCAATGAGGCTTAGTTACTTCAAAAACAGCGATTTTGCCGCCTCATTGCAGATAAATATAATGTTGTGACTTGCGAGTCAGTAGCCTGTCGAAGCTATTTTACTAATAAAAGTTTCCGTGCTGTTTGTGCGCGATCTCTGATATGTGTGTGCGTGCGTCTATGAAAGCAGCGAAGCCTCTGCATATAGTTTTGGTTTAGCTACAAACCCGACCCGAGCCCGAAGCTATCCATTAAACATTAACCCGAAACCCAAAAGTATTTCGGGACCCGCGGGTTCGGGTCGGGTAGCAGACCTCTACAAAGCAGCTCACAAACACTGCTTTATCAGGCATGAGCCAATCGACCAATCAGCACAGATTAGCGTCACGCAAAGAAGGCGTTTGAATCGTTGAGTGAATCGTTTGGGAAAAAAAATAAATGCATATTATAAGAAAATGAAAGTGTGCCTTGCATGCATGTCAACCTGATATCAAAATATGAGCCATAACAGGGGCACGTTCTTGTCAACAAAGAAAAGACAATTAATTCAGCCTTCCTCGTGTACCTTGAGTTGCGATGTAATGGCTGGGTCTCTGGTATCCCTGCGAGAGAAACAAAAACAAGAATTGTGTCGGAGGCTGCAAACAACACAAATCTGAGAGTGATTAATATTATTTAAGAGTTTTGATTTGAGACTTCGTAATCTCAACACACACCACGATTTCTACGGGTTACACACACACACACACACTGCAGGGAGACCCGACATCAAATCCCCCCTCCCACGAAAACTAAAACACACCACACCAAAATCATGAGTTAACTGAAACACAGGCCAGGGATGTTAACATGCATGACGCAGGCAAAGCAGATGAGGAGGAGTGACAGCATGGAGCCGGACGTGTGGCGGCACAATGGGCTTCGGGGCATGGATGGGGGAGTTTGAATGTGCCTACAGTGATACTTACATCCCTGTACAGCCAAATCTACCGCCCCAAAATCAACCGCATAAGAGTGAGAGAGAGCACAACAATATCAGTGAGTCAGCAAGCACCTCCAACAAGGAAGAAAAGAAAGCTGTAAATTGTGTATAGTTGAGACAAAGGCATGCATAAAAGACCTCACATACGAGGGAGGGAGAGACGTTTCTCACACGTTCGCCAATGGAGGAGGAGGCGGCATCGCCACTTACATCAATGTAGTTGGCATTTATGTAGTCGGAGGACGGGTCGTCTTCCATTGGCTGCAGGATCACTCGAGAATGATCGTCTACAGCGCGACACACGGCAAACAGAGCAGATTCAGGACATAAACAGCGTTGTGTTTGGCATGCTGCTGACTGTGAGCTTCTAAACAGCTCTTACGGTGCCTGGTCATATTTCACCTCAAAATCATTTGGAAAGAATACTAAAAAAAAAACTATTTGACGTTATTTGTTATCACCGCTCATTATCTCTCCTGAGAAGAGATGATGCCGACCCCCCCCAGAAGACCTCAGATGATGCCAACCCTGGAACAACACATAAAACTACCAAATTTTGCTTAATCGGGACGATTAATCGCAACCGTAAAGTTTAATCGCAACACATAATCATTGCAGTGTATGTTTGATAACGTGCCATGATTCTTACTGTACACTTATGCCATATTCACCACTAATCTAGGATTAATAAAATAATAATTATTCGTCACATACTCAATTATACAGAATATAATCAGTAGTGAAATGTAAACCTACTATTGTATGTAAATGTACTAATGTAAATGTAAATAACCTACTACTACATATAATGTAGAAACGTAATATTTTCGGTAAAGCTGCTTTGCAACAATTGGTATCATGAAAAGCACAATACAAACTAAATATATATCTCATTAGCGCAATGCATCCAAACCTTTACCTACTGAGTTTATTGGTAATTGTATACAAATAAAATGCATGAATTAAAATCGTGTCATACAGACATAATGACCAGTTTTTTTTTAAATAAGCATAATTTAAATGCATGAAGTTGATGCCAACTGAATGCATGAACTGATGCATACCTTTATTGCAATGTAAAGCGCTTTGGATAAAAGCATCTGGCAAATGTAAATGAATGCAAAATACTGAAGATTTGGGGGGGGGGGCAAATGTGTTCAATTGAAAATGATCGTACTAAAACAGGCGTTTATTGCGCAATACAATATCTTAAGATGTTGGGGTGAAATATGACTCGATTCTTGATCTTCTCGACATCTTCAAAGCACCAGCACGTGTTGGTTTTCTAAAGAGCAACAGATGCTTTCCAAAAGGTCCTACAAAGCCATCTAAAGGAGAGTGTTTGGAGCCAGATATGAAGTGTACTAGACAATATCCTACACTCTTACATGCGATGATGTTCCCGTATCGATTCTTCGTTCGGTTTGGCTCTTTCTTTGCCGCGTCCCAGGAAGCAGACTGACCCTCAAAGAAACTCTGGAGAGAAACACAGAATGAATTACAACACAGACAACAGGGGCTAAAGTGAATCAATATCCTAATTTACTCATATTTCAACAGCAGTAGTTTGATTTAGCTCTGTGTGCATGGAAATACATGTACATTTGATCACTGAACCGTTAACTAAACAAGCTGTTCTGCATCTGGCACACAAACTCTACTGATCAGATTGTGGTTTCATGAAATCAACCAAACCGCCAACAGTCCTTGCTTGCATCCAGCAAACTCATCAGTGCAAAACACATGTGGGTAATAACACTGTGGAGGAGGGGTTTCAACAACTCTTTCGGATGTTAGAAACATAGTTCACCTGAAAATGAGAACTTTGCTGGAAATGCACTCAGGCCATACGAGATGTAGATGAGTTTGTCTCTTCATCAGATTCGGAAAAATGCCTCAGCAAGCCAATGGGTGACCGTCAGAACGAGCTCTGATAAAAACATCACAATAATCCATCATGATCTGTGCATATTTCTCTCTGCATTCAAACGAGACTCCTTGTTCACTGGAGGAAGTGTTATTATGGATTATGAGCTCATATTTTAGCCGGAATGGACTTGAGTGGTGCGGATTACTTGTGATGTTTTTATCAGCTCTCGTTCTGACGGCACCCATTCGCTTGCTGAGACATTTCTCCAGAATCTGATGAAGAAACAAACTCATCTTGGATGGCCTCAGAATGAGCAAAATGTTAAATTTTTTCAGTAAACTAGTTGCTTTAAAATAGGTCAATAGTTCATCTGAACAATGGCAGACGAGGGCAAGGTTTGAAAGCAATCTTTATTGTTTCCAGTTATGTTTATTAGATTCAGAAATGACACGCTGTAGCTTTAAGAACACCGTGTGTGCCAGCATTGACTGTCTGTGTTGTCGCGTGTTCACGGTCTAACCTCATACTCCTCTTTGAAGCCGTAACTGTCGGAGGTCTTCATCAGATTGATGTGCTGCAGCAGGTCGGCCACACGTATGGCTGGATGGAGCTGTCCGGTCTGATAGGGCGACTCGGTGCCCTCGCAGTGGTAGCGCGGGATGTCCAGCAGTCTGCTGTTCTCGGCCGCTGCCGTGTGGTTCTCGTCTGAGGAAGAAGTCGGGAAAGATTCATTGGAAAGCACACTGAGGGCTTCGGACAAACCTTTGTACAAGCTAAGCTCAAAGGACTCGCACGCACACGCACGCACGAACACACGCACGACACACACACAAACACACACACACACACACACACACACACACACACACACACACACACACACACACACACCTCCCAAATGCATACACAATCCCAGAGTTGTGCACTCTGAACAGGACAGAGGCGTTTCTTCACACACACTTACCAGTGATAGGCACTTATGGGGCAGCGGGAGAGAAAAGAGTTGTTTAGCGTCAGCTCAAACACACGGGCTCTGAAGTACAGCCGATGGGGTGATATGGACTAAACATATACAGGACTATAAGACGAGGGGGAGCACAGACAAAGCCACTCTACATCACATCCAGACTGCATGTTTGAAGGCACTTCGGATTTCACTGTAGTTGCAGTTTTTGTAGAGATATATATGTGTCCCTGGAGCACAAAACCAGTCTTGAGTCGCTGGGTATATTTGTAGCAATAGCCAATAATACATTGTATGGGTCAAAATATGAATTTTTCTTTTATGCCAAAAATCATTAGATATTAAGATCATGTTCCATGAAGATATTTTGTACCGTAAATATATCAAAACTTAATTTTGATTAGTAATATGCATTGCTAAGAACTTCATTTGAACAACTTTAAAGATGATTTTCTCAATATTTAGATTTTTTTGCACCCTCAGATTCCAGATTTACAAATATTGTCTATATAACAAACCATACATCAATGGAAATATTATTAATTCAGCTTTCAGATTATGCATAAATCTAAATTTTGAATAATTGACACTTAAGACTGGTTTTGTGGTCTAGGGTCCCACACACAGTATATATATATATATATATTTATATTGGACCACAAACGATACCTCTGAATATGATCAAATGCACAGGAATCGCAACCACAGGAAATGATTTACAACAACT
>CM049816.1:34829860-34884860 GCA_027422435.1 Schizopygopsis pylzovi | reverse complement strand
GTGTGAGAGTGTGTGTGTGTGTGTGTGTGTGTGTGTGTGTGTGTGTGTTTACTCTAAATGACCAAAAGTCCCCACACTGTAAAAAAATAAAGTTTAAGGCAACTTCAGCAGATTTTTGAGTTTTCTCAACTTTTTGTTGTATAAACTTAAAACAACAGGTTGCTGAAGCTGGATGTCTTAAAGGGATCCCCGGGTATTAAGACTTGTATAGCTTCATATAGTGTACATGATGTATCTTACTGAAATATGTAATATATGTTTTATACATATGTTGGACTATGGGGGGGGGTATTATTCTGATGACGTAAATTGTTTGCACTTGGTGAGCTAGAGCGCTATCTGTTGCTATTTTTACACAACTCTGAATAGACAACTGGGAAAATAAAACACTGATATGATGAGCACAGCGACCGAAAGAGCTCACAGGTGGCGATGGATATAAGTCCTCATTTAGTGTTCAGAGTAGCAGAAAAGCAGTGTGTCTTCTTACTTTATGTGAGCGATGACTGTGCTTCCACACAACACACACAGTCATCACCAGGCGTCTGTAACATCCTGGCATTTGAGCCGTGAAGCACAGTAGCTCTCCATCTATTCCTACAGGCTCCCTGCGCTGCATGCTTTTGATGCGACTTGACGCTGAACCGGGCGATTCAGTTTAATGTGCAATACGGGAGGAGTCGTGGAAATGATTGTGTAACACAACAGCAACATGATGGTGGGGGGGGGCTACATGAGTGATGCATGCTGGGTAATGAAGGTCTTTATGTGCAGCAGGAGTACTCAGCTCAATTCAGTTCTCTCAACCGGAGGTATTTAACTAATTGGGGAGACGTTTTTGGCTGGAAATATGGACAAATTACAGACAACATGAAACTGCGCTTCACTTCTATAACAAAACTTAGTGTTTATGTAGGGAAGGCATTTTAATAATCTTGATTTGATTGGTCTATATTGTTGGTTAACATCATTTCCTCGCTCTCAAGATCTTGATGAAATATTACTAAATCAGTTTTTTTTTTACAGTAACATGCACTGATTTAATGTAATTAAAAGACCATATGGAGCACAAAATCAGACATAAGCAGCACAGGTATATTAGAAATAGCATCAATACATTGTATGAGTCAAAATTATAGATTTTTATTTTATGCCAAAAATCATTAGATATTAAGATCATGTTCCATGAAGATATTTTGTACCGTAAATATATCAAAACTAATTATTGATTATTAATATGCATTGCTAAGAACTTCATTTGAACATCTTTAAAGATGATTTTCTCAATATTTAGATTTTTTTGCACCCTCAGATTCCAGATTTACAAATATTGTCCAAACCATACATCAATGGAAATATTATTTATTCAGCTTTCAGATGATGCATGAATCTCAGTTTCTAAAAAAAAGACTGATTTTGTGCTCAAGGGTCACACATGACCTACTAAAAGCAAGTCAGCTGTATTTCATGCTGTCTTTGATTGAACTGAATTGCTCTGTTGAAACTCCAGACACAGTCACAGACACAGACAGAGCACACCATACACCCAATCCTCACCTAATACAGCTGTCGGCACGAGAGGGTCATTAGGCACTGCAGAGAAACATGCAGAGTTATCATAAACCAAAACTCAAGAGCTGAGGATGTTCAGAGCGGGACACTTACTGCTGCGTCTGCACTTTCCACAGACGCGCTACTGAACGTGGGTGCATTCTGCACATTACCAATAACTAACCTGGATGCCTTGTGAATTGCAGAGGCATGTTAAATGTGCTTGCATTGGGTCGGGCAAGAGAGAGATACATACTGGTGTTATAGAGCAACAAGGAAATGTTGCACACTTTCTTCACGTGGGCCGCTTCAGGCTTTGGGAGTGTCATGTTTTTCTACACATATCAAATGGAGGTTTCAAATCCGATGTGTTTGTACATGGTCCTTGAGTACTCACAGCGGTTGCTGAAGCTGTGCGAGTCCATGAAGGTGACGGGCTCCTCGGCGTGCAGAGTGCTCTGGTCTGCATAACTGCGATCCATGGAGTTGACCATGTGCGTCATCTCCTGACGGGTGTTTCCGATGACATCCTTGCGCTTCTTGGCGAGCTTCCTGACAAGCCAATTAAAGACAGAATCATTAAAGATCTACGACTCCAGAAAACAGCATCACTGCACCCTTCACCCCACATGTAGGAACACACAACAGACAGGAGACAGAAGAAGGGATGATCCGATAGGAACGCACGCTTTAGTTCTGTAGTAAAGGACAACTTTGAGGAAACTGTGATTGAGAGAAATAAAACCATGCTTGTTCAAAAAAATGTACTACTTTATTGTTACAAAATTACTTTTGGCGTTTATATTTTTTTTGTGCCAGTGCGGGTCATTTTATGCTTGAAATAGTATTTTTTTTTGCATAGACAAATGAGTAAAAAGAGCTGTTGTATTCTTGACTAACAGAATAATAAAACTGCACAAAATGATGTTTTTAATAAGCAATGTTTTCATGAACGAAATGTGATGTTACAGTACATACACAATGAAAGATATTAACACTTCAAATGCATTAAATTAATTTCTAAAGACAGCTTAAGGCTGGTCTGTGCTCCGGGTATATTAGTCAAAGAACAAATAGCAGTGCAAAATTATTTGACTTATTTTGTCTAAAATGATGATTAGACGTTAAAGATATGATAAATACTATCTTAAGTAAAGGTTTTAGTTATGCTGTGTAAGAAAATTGACCACTGGAAGCACATAATCGCTGGTGTATTTATTTGTAGCAATAGCCAACAATACATTGTATGAGTCAAAATTATAGATTTTTATTTTATACCAAAAATCATTAGATATTAAGATCATGTTCCATGAAGATATTTTGTACCGTAAATATATCAAAACATAATTTTTGATTAGTAATATGCATTGTTAAGAACTTCATTTGAACAACTTTAAAGATGATTTTCTCAATATTTAGATTTTTTTGCACCCTCAGATTCCAGATTTACAAATATTGTCCAAACCATACATCAATGGAAATATTATTTATTCAGCTTTCAGATGATGCATAAATCTCAATTTCATAAAATTGACCTTTATGACTGGTTTTGTGCTCCAGGGTCACGTATGACATCAAGATGAACAAATGCTCTGAATGAATCTTATCTTAGGCACTTTTGCTTGGTCTTGGTTTATGGATGATTAGACGTTTGTAAAATAAGATTAAATACTGATCTTTTTTGCAGTTAGAGGTTTTTTAGTGTCAGGTTTAGAAAGCGGTTTATCTGAACTGAGAAATACATTCACTTATCATGGTTTTACTTTTTTGTTTTAAATGTAACATGTCATGTGATGAAATGCAATGTGGAGCCGTGTAATGCAAATGATTTATGAAATCTCTATGCTCTTTTTGACAAGAATAGACAAAAGCAGCGATCTCTTGATATCTGACTGAGGTTTTGTAGATGTCACAGGATCTCTTAGAAAGCCGTCGAAGCAGCGCTCGAGTCGCCTGCAGACTAAAGGCCAACCGGGGACACATGAAAAACCCCCTCTTCACCAAATGACTGAACGGATGAGTGTGTGAGGATGAGAGGTGGATGCAGACACGGTGAGTAACTATCCCACACACATGCACACACCCAAAACCAACCCCAAAAAACAGACACAAGTGCAGCATTCTTTTTTCAAATAACACCGCTTGGATGCGACCGTCGCCGAGCATGCAAAGGAACGTGATTGGTCAAAGCGATTCGTGTTTTCGCTTGAAAAAAGGATACTGCATCTTTAAAAGACTAACCATAGACAGAGAGCAGAGAGCCCTGCATGTTTTGCTTTTGCTTTGGTCTGAGCGTCTCTGTTACTTACAGGTAATATGAGTACGAATAGTAGCTCCTCCTGGCGAGCGAATGAGAAACAGCACAAACAGATGAAGAGATATTGGTGAGAGCAATGTGGGAATCAACCGTACCAACATGAGCAACAGATACCTAGTCAACAGCAGTTCTGATGGAAGCTTTTAGCCTGATCTCTGATTCAAACATGCATGTCTTGTACATCTGCGTGCAATCTGAAAGCCTATTTACTTGACAGTCGTCAGTTAGGAGGAGGAAAAGAAACAAAACGCAATCAGAGCATGCAAAATATGCTCGATTTCATCATGCATTTTCTGACTTGATAAATCACAGATTAAAAGCTGTTTTTAAAGACAAGAAAAATAATGACATATATACAAATCAATAAAGAAATGCAGCAAATCAAACGCTGACTCCCTGCAAAATAAGCAGCGACAATGACCACTGTTTTAAAGATGCAGTATCTCCAGTTTGACCGGAAAACATTTTCAACGAAGAGACATTTTCTGTTTATCGCTGCTGTCGAGGTTCAGCATATGCACATATGAATTAATTTTAATAGGATGGTAAAACACGTAAAAATGAAGTCCGCCACAAACTAAAGGTCCCACTTCTGTGAAATGTCTTTAAATGTGTTGAACGGTGCACTACACTCCACCTAAATAAAGCGTGGTTAGTAAAACAAAAAACGATTTGAAATTATTCACACGAGACTAAGACTCAAACACTTTGTCTCAGTAAGATCGCCTAGCATCGGACACTTAGCTGTGGTTGTGGAATAAAACAATCATGGGAGCAAATATGGCATTTCTACAACAGCAGCACCAGCGTCTGCCTTTGTGTGACAACAAGAGTCAGTTTAACACATTGTATCTCTTATTTAGGAAAATGAATGAAGAATGGAGGAGGATGAAGAATCAGTGCTAGTGCTGTTAGGTCAGGGTGCTTTACTGGGATCTGAAGCCCATTCAGGGGAAATTAGGGGAAAATATTCCCCACAGCACAAAATAAATACATCAAAAGCCCACTCAATAACACTTCATATTTAATTGTGCACTTCTACCCCCAGCCAGCAGCCACAGCATCACCAGAACACACACAAGTGCGTCCCAAAAACAATTGAATGCACATAAGACCGATCAGCTTGAATAATACGCTCCGTTGTGTGCGTTTGCACGAGAACACACTACATCTCTGCTTCGGTTAAATTAAGGGGTCATCGGATGCCCATTTTACACAAGTTGATATGATTCTTTAGGGTCTTGATGAAAAGTCAATAACATACTTTGGTTAAAATTCCTCAATGGTTATGTAAAACAACACCTTTTTACCCTGTCAAAACCAGCTCTGTTTTCAGCACGCTGTTATAGTCCATGTTGCTTTAAATGCTAATGACTCTGCTGAATCCGCCCCTCTCTTCTGTGGAGTGACGCGCAGACCATAGATAAGTGTAGATCCCTATTCGACTGCTCCAGATACGTTGATGCGTCATCCATCTCACATTCACCATAATCAATGAATATTCAATGATATACAAGCACATACCTTGCTGCTGTAGCCGCACACAGTCAATGCGCTCAAAGATTCGCAGACCGCTCCAAAAATGGCAGATGGCTTATGTAGGAATCTAGGTATATATATCTATGGAGCATACCACTAAACTTCTGCCGTGAAACTGGCTAACTAGCACATTATTAGTAAAGGCAATTTGCAAAGACTCCTAAAAACCCTTAGACTCACTTCTTCTGTAGATAAAGCTGGATCACGAATTATTCGCGTGAACATAGATGCATTTATGTAGATCGGGGATCGGTGAAAGTAACGTTAATCCTCTGTGTCTTCAGCGGCTCAGATGTCGGGAGTAAATGACGACTGCTTTATTTATTATTACATCAAACAACTAAACACTTCAATCGCTTAATCTGAGACATCTTGTATTCCCTGCACCGGAGGACAGCTCTCAGCTCACTCAGGGGGCAGGGCTAAGGTAAGACTGTCCTGTCAATCAACTATCGTGGGAGGGGCCTGTACAGAACTACGTCACTCTGACAGGAATCTCACAACAGCCAGATTTGGGAAAGGGTATTTAAAAAAAAACACTGTGTGAATTTCTATAGTTATAGGATAGATGTGTACACACTTCAAACACATTTTTGTTCAAACAACTTTGCATCCGATGACCCCTTTAGCACTAGAAAAATAATCATTTTACTCATTAAATATATTACATTTGTATTTGTTTAATCATCATCACCATAATCATGCTTGAGTATTGCAATATGTAATGCAGAGACAAAATGTTTTATATATGCACAGTATAAAACATTTCCTTCCTTGAACCCAGCTATTCTAAGATGCTCAAAAGAGCCCTAGTCTTTAGTTACTGAAGATTGCTTTAGGCTGCCAGTGCAACAATAAATATACCATATGAACTGTGTGTGTTTGAGAGATGGTAGGAGAACTTCAAAACTCCATAGCATTCAGTTTTCTCTCTAGAACTCAAAACAACAGAGACATCTAAGGTCAAGAGGAGAGACACAACACCCCAGCGAGGGCAGGATCTTTAGGGGAACAAGGAAGGGGAAAATGAAACTCTGGACACAAAAACGTGCTCATTTTAACAGAAGACAGAAATTCATGAAGCTTTTTACCTCAACCAATCCATATAGCATGTACTCAGCCTCTCCTCCCAAACGATTCGAATGCTCTCAGATGTCCTTTTCTCTCTTATATAAACATTTATGAATTGCATTTGAAACATATCCAAACGTCATTAAAGTACAGTAAATTTACAGTGTAACAAAGCGGCATCTGTTGTTCTGCTCTAATAAATGATGAAGTGAGTTTTATTCGCACTGGATCTGCCCTGTTTGTAAGAGAGCACAATGAGCTTCCCTGCATAAGCTCTCTATTTATTATTTTTACTTTTACAGTGTACTTCCAAATGTATGTCAACCTGTATGCCTCATTACATTATAAAAGAGAGCTCTTGCAAATGATGCCAGCTAATGTTTGCAGTCTGGTCTGTTATGAGCATTGATTTGTGTTTGGCAGTGCTTTAAACAGTAGGGGTGGGTCAATACATCGATATGGATTCTTCTCCATGCAATACGATAATCGATATCTGGCACCAAATATTTATATTTTAATTAATACAATAAGGTGCTCTAAATAGATTTCCCTGTTCACAGTGTCTAAAAATCCGTGGAAATCATGGCCAGCTTCTGAGCTCTGAGCAAGTTCCATGAACCGCGTTCTCCATGAAGATGGGGAAGCATGAGGAACCAAAGGATAAACAGATTTCCAGCCACTGTACAGTATTAGCATTACTGCTATATATATGTTGACCATAGGCACCGATAACCCTAACCCTAACCAAGAGAAAGAGGTGGTGGTGGTGATCCTCAACAGAGAGGTGGACATGGACCAAGAAAAAGAGGTGGTGGTGGTGCTCCTCAACAGAGAGGTGGACATGGACCAAGAAAAAGAGGTGGTGGTGGTGCTCCTCAACAGAGAGGTGGACATGGACCAAGAAAAAGAGTTGGTGGTGGTGCTCCTCAACAGAGAGGTGGACATGGACCAAGAAAAAGAGTTGGTGGTGGTGCTCCTCAACAGAGAGGTGGACATGGACCAGTGGTGGTCAGTAACGAAGTACAACTACTTCGTTACTGTACTTAAGTACATTTTTCAAGTATCTGTACTTTACTGGAGTAGTTTTATTTTGAGTAACTTTTACTTTTACTTCACTACATTCCAAAGCATAAGATCGTACTTTTTACTTCACTACATTTCATAAAACATATCGTTACTCCTTATAATACATCACGTGCTCCGAGACGCAGAAGCGGTGTCTGATTCATGAACAAACTGATTCTTTTCAATGAACCTGTTCAATCGGTTCGCAAATCGCAACAAACGATTCATTGACGAATTGCCATGATCCGATTGTAGCTGTTCTCGAGTCGAAAACTCACTGATTCAAATGATCCGTTTAGAGCGAGTCTTCTCCAGTGAACTGAACTCACAAGTAAAGAACCGGGAGATCTTGTGAGCGCGCGCTACTGATGCTGTGAAAAGTACGTTACTAATGTCGAATTTTAGGATTAATTATTGTAACTGAAAATAATATTTAGGTCAAAACTGTCAGTTGTTTGTGAACTAAATCTGCTGTAAAGGGTGATCTATTTAAGCCCACTGAAATGCTTAAAAGCAGACAGATCAACATCAGTGTCTCTAACGTTATGTTTTAGGTCAAAAAACAAAACATTAAAATAACACCGATTAAATAAAATAACTCATGCACGTTCATATTCCCTGATGTAACGTTAGCAGTTTTATTAAAATGCTACGCATTTAGACCTATGTGACGTCTGTTTTTATATTGTTTATCAAGAGTATACATTTTTATATTGTTTAGATCAACTAGCCGAGTAGACAGATATGAATGTTTATTCATAACCATACTGAAAATAAGTAAATATTGTTAGCTGATGCTAACTGTCCAGCTAACAAGCTTGATGGTGTTAAGTTGAGGAAATTTTTAGATATAAAGTCCAAATATCTTTATTCAGCCACCTAGATAGATTCCATCTGAGGGAAAAAGAAAGGATGTGATGTTCAGAACATCGTAACTACAGTAATTATCAGAGTGGGAAGTGATGCCCTCTGGGGGCATTTGGCCAGGGGTGCTTTTACACCACAGACAAGGTTTGAGAAGAAAAAAAAATCATTATGAAAATATCATTATATTTTCCTTAAAATGTTCTTCCTAATTTCAGGCCTAATTCTCATGTCATATATAACTGACGTTCTGCAGAACAACAAGTTCTAAAACACTTTGTTCTTACTGGTGAAGATTAGATGTGAAATCTGTTTTCTCTCAGGTACATGGCAGTGTAAGCTTCACAGTGAACATTACTACATCACTCTCATCAACGTAGTCCATATCAACAACATATATATCTTGACTCTATATAGTGGTTATTTTGGGAAAAACCCAGGTATTTTGGCAGTAGGATTATAAAAATATGTGCTAATATAAAATTAAACTAAAGTAGTCTATATAAAATTGCAAAATCAATCTGTCTATCAGTACTTTTTTACTTAAGTACATAAAAAATTGAGTACTTTTGTACTGTTCACTCGAGTAAAATTGAAAAAGCAGTAACTTGTTACTTTAATGGAGTAATATTTTATTATACGTATCTGTACTTTTACTCAAGTACTTGATCTGTGTACTTTGCCCACCACTGACATGGACCAAGATAAAGAGGTGGTGGTGGTGCGCCTCAGCAGAGAGGTGTTCTTCAGAGAAATGTAGGCAGAAGACAGTGCACCATCATCTCTAATGAAGTCCGGGACATCATTACTGACCATGTGGTTAACAGAGGCCTTACCATGGTAGAGGCTGCCAGGTTAGTTTAGCCTAACTTACAAAGGTCAACTGTCAGCTCTATCATCAAGAAAACTGGTAAGTCTGCTATAGACTATACACTTTTGCCAATGTGCCATCAATTAGCCTTCTGAACTATTGATCGCCTTTTGAAGAAGCACCAGGTTTCTATGAAACAAATTTACTTGGATGCCTTTTGAGAGAAACAATGCCCAGGTGAAACAAATGCGTTCAGAATATGTTCAGGTACAACACTAAATTGGTGTACTGTATGGCATGCAATTTACAGTACTGACTAACAATGTCAACTATTATTTGTAAAAGTCAGAATTTGCTAACCAGAAATTATTATTATTTTAGAGGGTGATGGAGCTGGACGCTGCTGTGAATCATCACAAGTATATTTTTGTTGATGAGGCCAGTTTCAATCTGGCAAAAACCAGACGCCGAGGACGTAACCTTATTGGCCAAAGGGCAACCATCCAAGTGCCTGGACGATGTGGGGGAAACATCTCAATGTGTGCAGATATATCTGAAGATGGTGTGGTAGGCTGTAGACCAGTTCTAGGATCAGACAACACTGAACACCTGATAGCTTTCTAAATGAGCTTGAGCAGGCCTGTCAGGGTAAAGATGTTATCGTGTGGGACAATGTCAGTTTCCACCACGCAGAGCTCGGTTCATGACCCTCTACCTTCCCTATACTCTCCTTTCCTCAACCCAATTGAGGAATCCTTCTCTACATGGAAGTGGAAGGTGTATGATCGCCATTCCCATGAGCATGTCACCGTTCTTCAAGCCATGGATGAAGCTTGTGACGATATAACTGCAGAGCCTGGATTCGTCAAGCCAGAAGGCTTTTCCCGCGGTGCCTGAACAATGAAGACATTCACTGTGATGTTGATGAAAATGTATTGCCAAATGTTGAAGATATGATGATAATCAATTTGAATTTAAGGTCTACATTTACAGGTTATTGTTGTGGTTGTTTTTTTCACATGCAACCACAGTATTGTTGTAAACTAAAATAAAATACATTTTTTTGCTTGCGTATGTAAATGACTTGATGTGTTCTTTGATCACATGTTCATGTTGTATACTCGTTTTTATATAGCTTTTGTCAGTTTATCTGAACATAAGTGTAACATTTGTTGTGATGGCTGTGTATAGAGTTTTACAGTACAGTAACATTCATTCAGCACCGAGGGCGATTTGAAACATGCACCTTGTATTGTTTGCTACTCAATGAACATTGTTAAAAGTACTAAGTTGAAAAAAGATCGTACTGTTGTGTTTTGGTGATGTTCTCAATACATATCACAATGATCTTGTGTTCTGAAACAATGATTATGTGAAATGAAAATATGTGCAACTACAATGAAATCAGGAGATCAGGTTTTGAAAGAATGACTAGTGGTATTACAAGTGTGATCAGTTTAAAGTTTTGTACTACGACTTGAGCTTACTTATGAAAATAGTACCAAACCAATTAAAAAAAACACTGTAAACAGTCTGCTCTTCAAGAAAACGCCACATGATGGAGCCATTAGACAGAAGCAGCAAGCACTGCTGAGAGAGTAAAAGTGAAAGAGAGGAGCGGGTTGAGTGTGTCAGATGATCTAGAGGAGGTAGACCTGCACATAACCCCCCCCATCAAAACAATGAGCAGAGAGGACCGCCGCTGTAACTCATTTACAAAAGCTCATCTGAGCAAAACACACGTCTGGCTTTAGACTCGCACAGTCACAGAGAAACAAACGCTCAGCTTCCTGAAAACAACAAACACACTCTGTTCAGTTCCTTCATCTCACAAATACTGAATGTTCACTTCACAGACACACATCAGCTTCTTCTGCAGCACTACACTGAAACACACACAAGCAACTGTTCCACTAGAATAATGCAAACGCTCTCAAAACCACCATTACTGACTATTATTACTAATAACCTGCACACAAATACATGTGCCATATCCAAGGCTTTGTTTACAAAAAATAACTATAAAGTCATTTAATTCAGTGTTCATCATATTTCATGCACATCCATATTTTTTTGGATATACGTGGAAAATAAAGTTTGCTGGATATGCAACGTGACATTTACAGATTCAACATTGTTCTCCAAATGCAGTGCATTCAGACTTTTCAATGCATGATAATGTAATTTATCTGCAAATCGAACGGCTCCAGCGCCATGATCAAAAGCTTGGGGTCAGAAAGATTTTTTCTTTCTACTGATTAAAAGCAACAGCAAAGATATTTATAATGTAAAAAAAAAACAGATTTCAAATAAATGCTGTTCTTTTTAATCACAGAATAAAACTGCGACACAACACGATTGATAATAATCATAAATGTGTCTTGAGCAGAAAATCAGCATGATTTCTGAAGATCATGTGACACTGGAGACTGCAGTAATGATGCTGAAAATTCCATATAACAGATATTCACATAGAAAACAGCTATTTTACATTCTAATAATATTTCACTATATTCATGTTTTACTGTTTTTTATTTTTATTTTATTAAAACAAATGCAGCCTTGCTGAGCAGAAGAGACTTGTTTCAAAAGTCTTACAAACCCAAAACTGTTGAATGGTGATGTGCATCTAAATGCGTTTGAACTTTTGTAACGTTCAGAATAAAAGATTTCTATTGGAGCTCCTCAAACTGCAAGTGTACATGTACGGGTTTACCGTGTGTGCATCTGATTATCTTTTAATGGCTTTAATTGAGATTTGGCCCTGTTACGCTGGAAGGCAGAGGCCCCTGGGAGCCGTGCTGACAGCGGCTGGTCCCTGGGTGCTGATGAAGTGATGAGATGGCAGTGGAAGGAGGATGTTGGTGTGCTCGTGGCCAACACAAACGTACTGTAACGGCACACATTCACAGAGACAAGTGTCTCTATCCTACCTTTTCTTCACCAGCAGGATGGTCACGAGCACCAGGAGAATGAAGACCAGCACGGCAGCGCTGATGCCCGCAATTTTCACCACTTGGTCGGTCTGTTTGGCTGGGTCTGGAATCACTTCCGGCTCCTCTGTGGCCCCTGAAGAGAAAAAGCACATATTTTTAAGTTAACACTACCAAAGTGTTAAGTTGAAGCCTCCATGGCTTTGCAGTTAGAGCACATGCTCCAATGCAATGAGATGAAACGCAAGCTCAAATTCAATACACGATTTGGGTCGAATTTGATATTTTCACTATAATGAGTTCATTAAGGCCTCGTCTAGTGATGAGTAATGAAACATCTAAAATGAAACAATTATTAGTATTTTTTCTGAGGGGAGTACTGTTGATTTTTATCCAAAGCGCACACATAAAAGGCACCTCCTGATGGTTCGCGATCCAAATAAATATACACAGAATTACAGTATTCACGCATGTTTAAAGTGAACATTTGGGGAACTGTTGCATGTGTAACATTCTATCAGATCCATGCATGCAGTATTACTGTCTTAATATAGGCCGTCTGTTGCATTAATGTTCATCAAACCATAAAAGAAAAGAGCATACTACATTGCCATTTGATTATTTGGTTTTCTTATTTAACGCTTTTGTTTAAATTAGTGCTGTCAAAGTTAACAAAGCGGCACTAATTTGATTAACGCACGATTAACACAGCGTATATTTTCTGTTCGACCCATGGACCAACCCGTAGTTAGAGAAATGGAGATGCACAGAGTTGCCAACTTAGCAACATTGCAGACCCCTTTAGCAACTTTCTTCCCTTCAAAAAAGCACCTAAACCTAATTTAGTTTTGAGCGCGAGGTTTTGCTGTCCCAGCACGTGCACACCCCTCTCTCTTGCTGCGTCTGATCTCTTCAGCACTCACAGAAATCACAGCACAGCTATTGTCTTTAATGTGTATTTGATTTCATCAGATGACGGCTCGATTATCAGGATTTTGTGCAGATTAACATCTTGGAAGGTAGAGTTATAGTCTTAATGGGTCGAGTTACAGTCACTTTCATATTCATCCTGTTGTCTGACAACAGAAACAGTAAAATATATCTATGAAAAAGTTTTATTGTGAATTTAGCTGCATCAAAATACAGTATGTGGGCACAGACAAATGTAATAATAAATAATAAATGTACATTTTGCATGTTCAGAAGAAGAGCTGGCCTGTCCTGCAGAAATGTAAACAGGTTTGTGTCAGTAAATTGCTCAGTGCAAAAAAAGAGAAGTAATGCGAACCTTGTATTTATTTTTTCATATGTCTAATAGACATGAACATGTTCTGTGAAAAACATCTATGACTTTTGAAACATGTCTATAGTCTTCATGCTGTTGACTATGGTTTCAATAATAATAAACATACATTTGCATAAAGCATCCATATTTGTTCATGGGCATGTTGATTAGAGTATTACAAACTTTAATAGTATTAATTTAAGGTACATTTAGAACAAATAAAAATGTGCGATTAATCGCGATTAAATATTTTAATCAATTGATAGCCCTAAGTTAAACGTAAAATGAAAAAAGTAATAAACTACGCTTGTTTCTTATATTTGTTCTTTTTTGCATCTGTTTTTATTCATAACGACAAAGATACATAAAGAAAAACATAGCTACGTTGCGATTATTAATATAGTAATGATCGTTAAGAAAAGAATAGGAGGAAAAGATGCAGTGTTGCGAGCTGATTTTTGCTTTGGAGACTTCAGTAAACTCGAAATGGACATTACTGACTCTATCGACTTCAAACACGTGTAGCTCAGTCTTTTTTTGTCAGATTCCAACAACATATGGACTACAAAACCAGTCATAAGGGTCAATTTTTCGAAATTGAGATGTATGCATCATCTGAAAGCTGAATGAATAATATTTCCATTGATGTATGGTTTGTTATGATCGGACAATATTTGAAAATCTGGAATCTGAGGGTGCAAAAAAAATCTAAATATTGAGAAAATCATGAAGTTAAAATTAAAATGAAGTTCTTAGCAATGCATTTTAATAATCAAAAATGAATTTTGATATATTTACGCTACAAAATATCTTCATGGAGCATGATCTTAATATCCTAATGATTTTTGGCATAAAATAAAAATGTATAATTTTGACCCATTCAATGTATTTTTGGCTATTTCTACACATATACCTCAGTGACTTAAGACTGCTTTTGTGCTCCAGGGTCACATATATTATTTTGAAAGTATTTAAATGAATGTAAAATGAAAATAAAAGTAACACATTTTTGATACTTTGCTCATCGTGACTCATACAGCACTGGTCACAAATGATTTAGTTTTTTCTACCAAGAAAACAAAGTAGCACCCAAAAAACCAAGGTCACCAAAATAAATGGTGTTTTTTTCGACTGATGCACCTGTTACGACAAGCTCCTAGTACAAATGCACCTCTAAACCCAAATAGCATGAACGTTTTTTATTTGTTCGATTAAATGCCTGGACGTTCTGCCATCAGTCTGCTGTGTGATATCTTTCTCTTGCTGCCAAAGCAGAACAGAATGGGTTGAAAATGACTGTCGGATATGTTTCTCCAAACATTGGCAGACAACCACAGACAGCATCGTTCCAGTGTTGAACGCTAATATTATTACCTGGCACGAATACATTATACACAACACAAAAATGAGTCTGCTCTAAAAATACAAGTATGAAACAGTTTGAAGAGAAGACGCTGCCTGAGATCAGATTGTGAAGGAACTGAAGGTAAACCTCTGGGACTCAGGAGTAAAGCTATCACACTACACAGTGTATTCGCCAGGCCTATAGTACACTAGAGTTCACACTGCAGCAGAGGACGCTGAGAATACACAGATTTCAACACTAATATAGAGATAAAGGAATTCGATGCTTGAGGTTCCCTTGTGACAAAGAAGTGTGTTTAATAATTGTACTGAATGTGCACTTGTAGTGTACCTCAAATCTTTAAGGATATCTTTACTTGCAGACAATATAATATTATTGAAATAAAAGACCACTTTTATGACTTTTACTTTGTAATAATGTCATATGTGACCCTGGAGCACAAAACCAGTCATAAGGGTCCATTTTTGGAAATTGAGATGTATGCATCATCTGAAAGCTGAATACATAATATTTCCATTGATGTATGGTTTGTTATGCTTGGACAATATTTGATAATCTGGAATCTGAGGGTGCAAACAAATCCAAATATTGAGAAAATCATCTTTAAAATTGTTAAATTGAAGTTCTTAGCAATGCATATTACTAATCAAAAATTAAGTTTTGATATATTTACGGTACAAAATATCTTCATGGAACATGATCTTAATATCTAATGATTTTTGGCATAAAATAAAAATGGATAATTTTGACCCATACAATGTATTGTTGTCTATTGCTACAAATATACCTGTGCTGCTTATGACTGCTTTTGTGCTCCAGGGACACATATTATAATATTTTCTCATGCACTTATTTTTGATGTGTTGAGTAATGTACATAAGCACATTTAAATGATCATTTTAACTTTAGTGTATTATTCGATGCTACATTTAAAGTGAATATATTTTAAGTGTGTAATTATTAGGGATACACCGATGTTTCAGCAAATAAAAGCAATTATCTGATCAGCCGATTATTTTGGCTATTATTTTGACATTTCATATACGTGCATCATCTAAATACAAGTTTCGATAGATAAAACATTAAAATATATTTCTATTTAATATTTAGCTGTATAGCTTAACCATATTTCAAAGAAACATAAAAAACTACTTAAATGGGTCAAAAACACTCAAGTTCAACTAATTGCATTGATAGATGTAAACTATAATGCAATTTCACTTCATTTCAATGGACATGCAGTTAACCCTTGTGCATCAATAACAAAAAGTTACACTTAAGTCCATAGTGGACAAAAATGTAAACAAAAGTACGGTCATAATAATGTGAAACTTGGGAGTACAGACTTACGTTTGGTCTCATTTTAAAGAAGACCCGTGGCAGATTATTGTTGAAGTAAAGAAAAGTTTAAAAAGTGAAACCAAAAAAATAAAGTTCTAGAGGTTTAAGTTTATTACAATTATTTACGAACAATATTTTATATTTTATTTTATGAATATTTTATATATGAAACATGTTGAACTCTAAACCTGCTAGAAAACCAAATCCATAAATCTAAACAACTTGTGGTTTGTTTCAAATTTGAGGTTGATATCTCAAAAAATGAGCTTTCGGTAAGATTTTGTTTGGGCGCAGTACCACATTTTCTCCATTAGATACCAGCAAAACGTGGTGCGCACGGTGCTTGGATTTGCGATTTACAGAAGAGTTTCTCTCTCTCTCAATTTGTACAAGAACACACACATACACAATTTTTTTATGACAACATACAAACCACACTCTGACATTCATACCAACACACACACACACACACACTACAGACACGACACATTCACACACACACACACACACAGACACACACACACACACAGACACACACACACACACACACAGACACACACACACACACACACACACACACAATTATAGCTGCATCATTTTCCAATTGGCTCTATAATATGCAGAAGCAGAAAACAAAACGAGTAATTGCTTTATAGACAAAAATTGCATCATTTTACAGTTAAACGGCACTGCGATTAAAAATAGCAGTTTTAATGGGTTTCAATGGGGACATTTTTGTCCTTAAAGGTGCTGAGTGGTTCACGTTGTTGTACCTAGTGTAAAATAGATTTATTAAAGGAAATGAAGGTGGAATATTACAATTCCAATAAAAATACACAACTGAGCCAAAATGTATGCAGTTAGCATGAACACAAAAAAACAAACAAAACTAAAATGGACAAAAATGTCCATAAGGGTGCGCAAGGGTTAAATGTCTGAAAAACCCCCAAACCATTACAGTACATTTAGTTTGCCTGTATATTCTTTTAAAGCATATTATTTATTTTCAAAAGTGTGCTAAAGTGCAAATCTTTTTCTATTAACAAGAGTGAACGGAAACAGTTGTATGTCACGTGTTGTATTTGCTTATAAAGTTCACTGTGAATAAATGATTTAGTGTTTGTTACATGAACAAAAAGCAGATATTTAAATGTTTAATAGTCATTATCTGTGTGTCTCCTCCAGTGTAAGTTTGGGGTCTGTCAGAAATACATCACCGCCGACTGAAATACTTCTCCCACAGCGTTTTAACAGCATAACTATCATTACGGCATCAAGGCGCTGCTGAACTCCAGACATTTATGGCAGTCTGGATGCTGACTCCACTCATGGCTTTGCCTGTAAATGATGCATTGTGCGATCGGTCTGGAGTAAATGGATCTGCGGTATGTCCTGAAGCTCTACTATAAGCTTTTAAGAGTGACAAGGCAATGACCCGCTGACATGGGCCTCTTAAATAAAGCCATCAGCAGTACTCTCCTGCCTCTGGATCTGTGGGGCAGCTTATTTCTACTCAACAATAACACTCAAACAAAAGCCAAGCCCAGTCTGTTCTTTACAGCACATTTAGGCCAGTGAGCAGCCTGGGGTGAAATTACTGCTGTCCTTCATCATCAAAGCACTCTTCCTCTTCCAGATCACACGAGTGCTGCGTTAGCTTCAGATGACCAACGAATGTCAAAAACACAAATATCTCTGTCAATAACAAATAACTCGGGCACGATCTGCAGGACAGATGTTAAACACTATAGCAGGTTATGTTCTGCTGCCGCACTAAAATTTTATTTGCCCTGCTGACTTTTCCAACATACAAAGATGTTATTTTATTTTTCAGCAGCATAGTTTTATAAGTATCAGATAAAAAAATGGTTAATATCGTTTTTTTTCCCATAATGTTTTTTATACTTTCTATTTTTGAAAACACTGCGACAGCTATAACTGCATTTCATTAACACTGGAATTAAATTATACATGTGGAATTACATTATATGACAATAAAACATACAAATAAGTACAATGCACTTATTGTGTTCATACTGTTTTTAAAAAACATGGCAACACTTTATTTTAAGGTGTCATAATACAGAGTAATTAACTAGTTAAGTACTTAGTAGTAGCCGTTGTACTTACATGAAACAAAATGTTATTGCCATGTTACTAAGTTATGGAACAGCCTGTAATTACAGTTTGTAATTATGTAGATGTAATAGACAGCTACTGTTACACATATTATACAGACCGAGTCTACTAGTACACTTAAGTACAATCTTTATACTTTATTTTAAGTATCTTATGTCTGTGGAATATTCTGTAATTGTAATGTTATTAGAAAGGTATTATATGCATTTAAGCAGTGTACTGGTGGGTAAAATCAAACTACGGTGTACAGTATAGATACACATGAAGTACACTTAAGTACAATCTTGATACACTTTATTTTAAGTAGCTTATGTTTGTGTAATATTCTGTAATTATAATGTAATTAGGAAGGTATTATATGTATTTTAGCTGTGTACTGGTGGGTTAAATCAAACTAAGGTGTAAAGTATAGATACACATGAAGTACACTTAAGTACAATCTTGATACATTTTATTTTAAGTAGCTTAGGCCTGTGTAATATTCAGTAATTGTAATGTTATTAGAAAGGTATTATATGCATTTAAGTGGTGTACTGGTGGGTTAAATCAAACTAAGGTGTACAGTATAGATACACATGAAGTACACTTAAATGAAATCTTGATACTTTATTTTAAGTAGCTTGTGTCTGTGTAATATTCTGTAATTGTAATGTAATTAGAAAGGTATTACTTGTATTTAAGCGGTGTACTGGTGGGTTAAATCAAACTAAGGTGTACAGTATAGATACACATGAAGTACACTTAAGTACAATCTTGATACACTTTATTTTAAGTAGCTTATGTCTGTGTAATATTCTGTAATTGTAATGTAATTAGAAAGGTATTACATGTATTTTAGCTGTGTACTGGTGGGTTAAATCAAACTAAGGTGTACAGTATAGATACACATGAAGTATACTTAAGTGAAATCTTGATACTTTATTTTAAGTAGCTTGTGTCTGTGTAATATTCTCTTATATTAATGTAATTAGAAAGGTATTACTTGTATTTTAGCTGTGTACTAGTGGGTTAAATCAAACTAAGGTGTACAGTATAGATACACATGAAGTATACTTAAGTGAAATCTTGATACTTTATTTTAAGTAGCTTGTGTCTGTGTATATTCTGTTATATTAATGTAATTAGAAAGGTATTACTTGTATTTAAGCTGTGTACTGTGGGTTAAATCAAACTAAGGTGTACAGTATAGATACACATGAAGTATACTTAAGTAAATCTTGATACACCTTATTTTAAGTAGCTTGTGCCTGTGTAATATTCTGTAATTGTATTGTAATTAGAAAGGTATTACTGTATTTAAGCTGTGTACTAGTGGGTTAAATCAAACTAAGGTGTACAGTATAGATACTCATGAAGTACACTTAAGTACAATCTTGATACACTTTACTTTAAGTAATTTATGTCTGTGTAATATTCTGTTAATGTAATTAGAAAGGTATTAAATGCATTTAAGCTGTGTACTGTGGGTTAAATCAAACTAAGGTGTACAGTATAGATACACATGAAGTATACTTAAGTGAAATCTTGATACTTTATTTTAAGTAGCTTGTGTCTGTGTAATATTCTGTTATATTAATGTAATTAGAAAGGTATTACTTGTATTTAAGCGGTGTACTAGTGGGTTAAATCAAACTAAGGTGTACAGTATAGATACACGTGAAGTACACTTAACTACAATCTTGATACACTTTATTTTAAGTAGCTTATGTCTGTGTAATATTCTGTTATATTAATGTAATTAGAAAGGTATTACTTGTATTTTAGCTGTGTACTAGTGGGTTAAATCAAACTAAGGTGTACAGTATAGATACACATGAAGTATACTTAAGTGAAATCTTGATACTTTATTTTAAGTAGCTTATGTCTGTGTAATATTCTGTTATATTAATGTAATTAGAAAGGTATTACTTGTATTTTAGCTGTGTACTAGTGGGTTAAATCAAACTAAGGTGTACAGTATAGATACACATGAAGTATACTTAAGTGAAATCTTGATACTTTATTTTAAGTAGCTTGTGTCTGTGTAATATTCTGTTATATTAATGTAATTAGAAAGGTATTACTTGTATTTTAGCTGTGTACTAGTGGGTTAAATCAAACTAAGGTGTTCAGTATAGATACACATGAAGTATACTTAAGTGAAATCTTGATACTTTATTTTAAGTAGCTTATGTCTGTGAACTTACATTTATAATTATGTTGCATAAAGTCTGCAACACATATGTAACAATCTTTAAGTTACACAAGTAGCTGTGTAACAGACTCGGTTTGTATCATATGTGTAACAGTAGCTGTCTATATGTAATATAGATATGTACAACATAATTACAAACTGTACGTACAGTCCGTTCCATAACTTAGTTAAATGGTAAGTACATTTTATTTCGTGTAAGTTTTTGGAAATCCATTAAATCATAGGTCTTCCAACCCTAGGCATTAAATATTAAGCTATTTTAGAATAACGGAAGCATTTTACATAGTAATATTATTGTGTACATTTGGTTTGAAAATGAAGATCTGTCAGAGCTCAGACATCACTATCTGGCTTCGATGTTTAAATATGATCTGCAAACAGTGACATCATCACAGCACGGCACGAGCTGATTGGCCCCTGCTAATACTGCAGCCAATGAGCTTGCTGCTTAACTTTTAAATAGTGCAAGCAAGTCTTGCAGCATGAAACACTTTTAAAAACCTCCAGCTGTATAGATCTGTTACGGCTCATTACAGCAGCAGCGTGTCTTATATGCGTGCACAGCTGTAGCAATACAACTACTGTACATAAATATTTCACTATTCTAAAATAGTTATACATAGTCAATATTTATTTATTGGATTTCTGCTGGATCATTATGTTCATGTACTGTTTTTGACGCCTTCTTATCGTACAATTGTTACCTTAAGGAGCTACTTCTACCTGATTTAACCTGTAAAGATAAGATTTATATAAATCTATTTATTTAGGTGAATTCAGTGATGTTAAATAATATTTTTGACCTCTTAATAACTAAGAGTAAGGGTCATTTTCCTATTCCTCATCCAATCAAAATGCATGCTACGGATGCCAAAATGCAGAAAATCGAACCTGATCTGAATGTTTAACATTGACTCAGAGTGCAATGACCTTAAGTGTTATTTTTGTAATCTATAACCCTGTGCCACACAGAGGAAAAGCAAAGACTGCGACCTTACCGACAATCACTGTTGACACTTGGGTTAAAAGGTGATTAATCGGCGGCTCACCTGTGCCTGTGACCTCGACCTCTGCCTGGTATTGTTTACGTCTCTGCTTTGCCTCTGATATTCCTGTTATGCCCGCTGACCATTGCCTGTGTGATTCTGCCGCTGTCTAATAAATGTATTACTGCACTTGGATCCCCTGCCTTTGACCAGTCTTTACAGAAGACTTCGCCAACTCAGATCCAACAGCATCATCTCACCTACCCAGCTCAACCATGGACAGCATAAGCCTACTCCTACATCTTCGCCAGGGAGGCCTGACTATGGAAGAGTATGTTCACCAGTTTTGTGAGCTGTCTTACCAGGTACCGTTGTACGACGAGTATCTGTTCAAGGACTTGTTTTATTTCGGACTCACCAGTCAGGTCAAGGCCAGGTTTAACAAATCTTTGTTTTCTGGAGGAGTGTATCATGGGAGTTTGAGGGGCCTTTTGGACTATGCCTTGTTGTGTGCTGGCTCTTCCTTCACTGTGGGTGTCGCAGAGTCCGCTCCAGAGCCCGCTCCGTCCCAGGAGCTTGCAGAGTCCGCTCCAGAGCCCGCTCCGTCCCAGGAGCTTGCAGAGTCCGCTCCAGAGCCCGCTCCGTCCCAGGAGCTCGCAGAGTCCGCTCCAGAGCCCGCTCCGTCCCAGGAGCTCGCAGAGTCCGCTCCAGAGCCCGCTCCGTCCCAGGAGCTCGCAGAGTCCGCTCCAGAGCCCGCTCCGTCCCAGGAGCTCGCAGAGTCCGCTCCAGAGCCCGCTCCGTCCCGGGAGCTCGCAGAGTCCGCTCCAGAGCCCGCTCCGTCCCGGGAGCTCGCAGAGTCCGCTCCAGAGCCCGCTCTGTCCCGGGAGCTCGCAGAGTCCGCTCCAGAGCCCGCTCCGTCCCGGGAGCTCGCAGAGTCCGCTCCAGAGCCCGCTCCGTCCCGGGAGCTCGCAGAGTCCGCTCCAGAGCCCGCTCCGTCCGGGAGCTCGCAGAGTCCGCTCCAGAGCCCGCTCCGTCCCGGGAGCTCGCAGAGTCCGCTCCAGAGCCCGCTCCGTCCCGGGAGCTCGCAGAGTCCGCTCCAGAGCCCGCTCCGTCCCGGGAGCTCGCAGAGTCCGCTCCAGAGCCCGCTCCATCCCGGGAGCTCGCAGAGTCCGCTCCAGAGCCCGCTCCGTCCCGGGAGCTCGCAGAGTCCGCTCCAGAGCCCGCTCCGTCCCGGGAGCTCGCAGAGTCCGCTCCAGAGCCCGCTCCGTCCCGGGAGCTCGCAGAGTCCGCTCCAGAGCCCGCTCCGTCCCGGGAGCTCGCAGAGTCCGCTCCAGAGCCCGCTCCGTCCCGGGAGCTCGCAGAGTCCGCTCCAGAGCCCGCTCCGTCCCGGGAGCTCGCAGAGTCCGCTCCAGAGCCCGCTCCGTCCCGGGAGCTCGCAGAGTCCGCTCCAGAGCCCGCTCCGGTCCGGGAGCCCGCAGAGTCCGCTCCAGAGGCCGCTCCGATCCGGGAGCCCGCAGAGTTCGCTCCAGAGGCCGCTCCGATCCGGGAGCTCGCCGAGTCCGCTCCAGAGGCCGCTCCGATCCAGGAGCTCACAGAGTACGCTCCAGAGGCCGCTCCGATCCAGGAGCTCACAGAGTCCGGCACTCCGGGTCCCCTCCTGGTTCCGTCCGGTTCCCCAGAGCCCCTGCTGGCCCTTTCCAGCTCGCCTTCGCCGCTGGTCCCGCCCAGCTCTCCTTCGTCTCCGCTGGTCCCGCCCAGCTCTCCTTCGTCTCCGCTGGTCCCGCCCAGCTCTCCGATGCCTCCGCTGATCCCGTTCAGCTCACCGATGCCTCCGCTGGTTCCGTCCAGCTCACCGATGCCTCCGCTGGTTCCGTCCAGCTCACCGATGCCTCCGCTGGTTCCGTCCAGCTCACCGATGCCTCCGCTGGTTCCGTCCAGTTCACCTATGCCTCCGCTGGTTCCGTCCAGTTCACCGATGCCTCCGCTGGTTCCGTCCAGTTCTACCGAGCGCCCAAGAGAGTCAGAGCCGCCCGAGCGCCACCGAGATTCAGCGCTTTCAGAGTGCCCCCTCGAGGTAGTGGAGGTCACCAAGAACTTTCATGGAGGGAGCTCCCCTCCATTGCTCACGGAGACCCTGGACCCGCCATGGCCCATGAGGTCCCCTGATCCATCATGGCTGCCCGAGGCCCCGGATCTACCATGGCCGCTTAAACTCCCTGCCTCGGTTCCTGAAACCAAAGGTGCTCTCTCTGCCTCTTGTGTCTCCGTTTCCTCTAGGTCCCAGTCTCGGCCAGTTATCTCTGCTCCGCCCTGGTGGGCGTCTGTCTCGTCTGCTCCGCCCTGGTGGGCGTCTGTCTCGTCTGCTCCGCCCTGGTGGGCGTCTGTCTCGTCTGCTCCGCCCTGGTGGGTGCCTGATCTGCCAGAGTCACTCCACGTCTCCGTCGACCTGCCAGAGTCACTCCACGTCTCCGTCGACCTGCCAGAGTCACTCCACGTCTCCGTCGACCTGCCAGAGTCACTCCACGTCTCCGTCGACCTGCCAGAGTCACTCCACGTCTCCGTCGACCTGCCAGAGTCACTCCACGTCTCCGTCGACCTGCCAGAGTCACTCCACGTCTCCGTCGACCTGCCAGAGTCACTCCACGTCTCCGTCGACCTGCCAGAGTCACTCCACGTCTCCGTCGACCTGCCAGAGTCACTCCACGTCTCCGTCGACCTGCCAGAGTCACTCCACGTCTCCGTCGACCTGCCAGAGTCACTCCACGTCTCCGTCGACCTGCCAGAGTCACTCCACGTCTCCGTCGACCTGCCAGAGTCACTCCACGTCTCCGTCGACCTGCCAGAGTCACTCCACGTCTCCGTCGACCTGCCAGAGTCACTCCACGTCTCCGTCGACCTGCCAGAGTCACTCCACGCCTCCGCCGACCTGCCAGAGTCACCCCACGCCTCCGCCGACCTGCCAGAGTCACCTCACGCCTCCGCCGACCTGCCAGAGTCACCTCACGCCTCCGCCGACCTGCCAGAGTCACCTCACGCCTCCGCCGACCTGCCAGAGTCAGCTCACGCCTCCGCCGACCTGCCAGAGTCAGCTCACGCCTCCGCCGACCTGCCAGAGTCAGCTCACGCCTCCGCCGACCTGCCAGAGTCAGCTCACGCCTCCGCCGACCTGCCAGAGTCAGCTCACGCCTCCGCCGACCTGCCAGAGTCAGCTCACGCCTCCGCTGACCTGCCAGAGTCAGCTCACGCCTCCGCTGACCTGCCAGAGTCACCTCACGCCTCCGCTGACCTGCCAGAGTCACCTCACGCCTCCGCTGACCTGCCAGAGTCACCTCACGCCTCCGCTGACCTGCCAGAGTCACCTCACGCCTCCGCTGACCTGCCAGAGTCAGCTCACGCCTCCGCTGACCTGCCAGAGTCAGCTCACGCCTCCGCTGACCTGCCAGAGTCAGCTCACGCCTCCGCTGACCTGCCAGAGTCAGCTCACGCCTCCGCTGACCTGCCAGAGTCAGCTCACGCCTCCGCTGACCTGCCAGAGTCAGCTCACGCCTCCGCTGACCTGCCAGAGTCAGCTCACGCCTCCGCTGACCTGCCAGAGTCAGCTCACGCCTCCGCTGACCTGCCAGAGTCAGCTCACGTCCCTGCTGTCTCGTCCGCCCTGCCCTGGTGGGCTCCTGTTTCATTGGCCCCACATGGACCTGGCCCTCCGTCCCCTCCCCCGGTTCCACCTCCGCTCCACCGCCCTCCTGGATTTTGCTTTGTGTAAGCGTCTGGAAGCCGCTCCTAGGTGGGGGGCTCTGTCATGAATCTGGTTCCCACTCACTCAAACTGCACATCACCCTTGGACTACATTTCCCATCATGCACTGCACTCACACATTCCCGTCCACCATTACACCAATCACACAGCTGTCACCATTCACTCATCAACTCTGATTGCCTCACCACACCTGCACCTCATTCTCTCACTCACATAAAAGCAGCACACAAACACTCACCCAGTGCGAAGTCTTGTTTTGCCCTGGCTACATTTCTGAGCGTTCTTCCCCGTATCTGTTATCTCTGTGTGTGACCCCGGACTGCCCGACCTTCGATCTCTGAACCTGTGCCTGTGACCTCGACCTCTGCCTGGTATTGTTTACGTCTCTGCTTTGCCTCTGATATTCCTGTTATGCCCGCTGACCATTGCCTGTGTGATTCTGCCGCTGTCTAATAAATGTATTACTGCACTTGGATCCCCTGCCTTTGACCAGTCTTTACAGTCTGTGTAGTATTCTGTAATATTAATGTAATTAGAAAGGTATTACTTGTATTTAAGCGGTGCACTAGTGGGTTAAATCAAACTAAGGTGTACAGTATAGATACACGTGAAGTACACTTAAGTACAATCTTGATACACTTTATTTTAAGTAGCTTATGTCTGTGTAATATTCTGTTATATTAATGTAATTAGAAAGGTATTACTTGTATTTTAGCTGTGTACTAGTGGGTTAAATCAAACTAAGGTGTACAGTATAGATACACATGAAGTATACTTAAGTGAAATCTTGATACTTTATTTTAAGTAGCTTGTGTCTGTGTAGTATTCTGTAATATTAATGTAATTAGAAAGGTATTACTTGTATTTAAGCGGTGTACTAGTGGGTTAAATCAAACTAAGGTGTACAGTATAGATACACGTGAAGTACACTTAAGTACAATCTTGATACACTTTATTTTAAGTAGCTTATGTCTGTGTAATATTCTGTTATATTAATGTAATTAGAAAGGTATTACTTGTATTTTAGCTGTGTACTAGTGGGTTAAATCAAACTAAGGTGTACAGTATAGATACACATGAAGTATACTTAAGTGAAATCTTGATACTTTATTTTAAGTAGCTTGTGTCTGTGTAGTATTCTGTAATATTAATGTAATTAGAAAGGTATTACTTGTATTTAAGCAGTGTACTAGTGGGTTAAATCAAACTAAGGTGTACAGTATAGATACACGTGAAGTACAATCTTGATACACTTTATTTTAAGTAGCTTATGTCTGTGTAATATTCTGTTATATTAATGTAATTAGAAAGGTATTACTTGTATTTTAGCTGTGTACTAGTGGGTTAAATCAAACTAAGGTGTACACTATAGATACACATGAAGTATACTTAAGTGAAATCTTGATACTTTATTTTAAGTAGCTTATGTCTGTGTAATATTCTGTTATATTAATGTAATTAGAAAGGTATTACTTGTATTTTAGCTGTGTACTAGTGGGTTAAATCAAACTAAGGTGTACAGTATAGATACACGTGAAGTACACTTAAGTACAATCTTGATACACTTTATTTTAAGTAGCTTATGTCTGTGTAATATTCTGTTATAGTAATGTAATTAGAAAGGTATTACTTGTATTTTAGCTGTGTACTAGTGGGTTAAATCAAACTAAGGTGTACAGTATAGATACACATGAAGTATACTTAAGTGAAATCTTGATACTTTATTTTAAGTAGCTTATGTCTGTGAACTTACATTTATAATTATGTTGCATAAAGTCTGCAACACATATGTAACAATCTTTAAGTTACACAAGTAGCTGTGTAACAGACTTGGTTTGTATCATATGTGTAACAGTAGCTGTTTATATGTAATATAGATATGTACTACATAATTACAAACTGTACGTACAGTCCGTTCCATAACTTAGTTAAATGGTAAGTACATTTTATTTCGTGTAAGTTTTTGGAAATCCATTAAATCATAGGTATTCCAACCCTAGGCATTAAATATTAAGCTATTTTAGAATAATGGAAGCATTTTACATAGTAATATTATTGTGTACATTTGGTTTGAAAATGAAGATCTGTCAGAGCTCAGACATCACAATATGGCTTCGATGTTTAAATATGATCTGCAAACAGTGACATCATCACAGCACGGCACGAGCTGATTGGCCCCTGCTAATACTGCAGCCAATGAGCTTGCTGCTTAACTTTTAAATAGTGTAAGCAAGTCTAGCAGCATGAAACACTTTTAAAAACCTCCAGCTGTATAGATCTGTTACGGCTCATTACAGCAGCAGCATGTCTTATATGCGTGCACAGCTGTAGCAATACAACTACTGTACATAAATATTTCACTATTCTAAAATAGTTCATACATAGCCAATATTTATTTATTGGATTTCTGCTGGATCATTATGTTCATGTACTGTTTTTGAAGCCTTCTTATCGTACAATTGTTACCTTAAGGAGCTACCTTAAGGACCTGATTTAACCTGTAAAGATAAGATTTATATAAATCTATTTATTTAGGTGAATTCAGTGATGTTAAATAATATTTTTGACCTCTTAATAACTAAGAGTAAGGGTCATTTTCCTATTCCTCATCCAATCAAAATGCATGCTACGGATGCCAAAATGCAGAAAATCGAACCTGATCTGAATGTTTAACATTGACTCAGAGTGCAATGACCTTAAGTGTTATTTTTGTAATCTATAACCCTGTGCCACACAGAGGAAAAGCAAAGACTGCGACCTTACCGACAATCACTGTTGACACTTGGGTTAAAAGGTGATTAATCGGCGGCACGGTGTGGTTTTAGATGCAGGCTTGTATTGGTTCAGACACCAAATTTTGAACACTTCTGTTTCTGTCTGCTCTTATGAGTCTGATCTGAGAGAAAAACACTAGGAGCAATTCAATGGAAATTGGATTACGTCCATTTTGGAGATAAAATTCCATGCTTGAAAACAAAAAAGCATTTTTGTTGCTAAACAACACATGACGTGGGCTATATCTAATCCGTTCAGGGACTGCTCTGAGCCGCAGGCAGACTTTTATCATTCGATTTCCAGCTGAAAAACAATTAATGAAGAGCCAGAGGAGGAAATAATGTGCAATAACTCAGACGAGACACGACCGAAGGAACTGTCATTACCACAACAGCACACAGGCAATACACACGTGCATCACTCCATGCAGAAAAACACATCAGACATTTAGCTGGACAAGAAAACTATATGTCTTACATGATCAGGATTTATATATGGAAAATCACAACTCAAAATATATTCAATAAAAAAACCTGAATGCTCCTGGTTTGGTTCAGTCTCAGAACAAAGGCTGTGATATGCAGTATGGCATATTCACATATTTAATGAAGCGAATCAATTCATATTCATATAAGGAATGAGAAATACAACGCTTGACCTGTTAACACTAACTCAACAATCCTGAAGCAGACACACTCAAAACAAATTGACACCCTGATGATTGTTAGACAATAAAAAAACTGCTCAAAAGCTATTTTGAAAGTACCAAAAATATTATAAGAAATGTAGGTACAAAAAAAAAAAGAAATGTATTACTAAAAAATAGTCATGAGATACGGTATGCCAGGTGTATCTCAACATTACATTACACTAGGCGCGTTTCCATTACCCTTCAAATTGCGCAAATTAAAATTGCGAATTGAAAATACGCATAATGGAAACGTGTCAATTTCACAAAAACTCCCATATATCGCAAAAAAATTATGCTCGCGTGAGGTGGTTTTTCAGGCAATTCGAAAAACGAATAATTCTCAAAAGTGCAATGGAGACATTTTTCAATTTTTCAATGATTACAAGCAATATTATTAATTAAATTAAACACATACAAATGCATTAGAATTAATCAAATGATATGCTTACAAATTAACCATTCAAAATGAGTAAAATAGCAACAAAAAAATTAAGATTTAAACAAAAATATTGATTTCACTGGCCAAAACCCCCCCCAAAAAACTGAATACAATGCATGCCACGCCAGTAGTTGGCGATCAAGAACCACTGCACAAAAATGTAATATGCATGCACATAACATCACCTTTTTCAAAAAGTCATGTTTTTGTTGTTTACATGGAGATTATTCAGGCATTGTGTTCAAAAGTTTGTGTTTTCAGGCCCCCAAAACAGTTATTGAAGACGCCTGATGTTACAGAATCATTGAAGGAGAACAATCTAAACTTTGAGATTACCATTACGGTGATCAGTGTTTGCTTTAGTTGGGCTCTTGACACTTTAACAATTCATTTTGTTTGGCTTCTGTAACTGAGTTAGACAACAGTTAGACAAGCCAAGATAAAAGATGATCGGGTGATGATGGTCAAATCATCTGTGAACACATTTAGAGCCTAAACTCTAGGTTATGTTTACTTTTATTACAGCAGGCCTGTAATTGAACAGCATAAGACCTGGCATTTCCAGTATTATCCTAATGATTTTTTCTGATTAAAAAACGTAAGGGGAATTTTGTTTTACTTTTAGGCACACTCTGACATCAAGAATCAACGTATGAATCTCAATAACAGCATATTCAGATGAACAGATCACAAAAACAAGCTACTAAAAAATATCACATGAAAATAGTCCAAATAAAATAAGTTACTAAGACAGTTAAGCTCACAATTTAATCATCCTGCAATGCATGATGGGAGCAATTGATGAGTTTTTAATTGGTGGCACCCAGAATGCACTGCAACATTTGATGGTCACCATTGTGGTTCTCATGCTGATACTTGATATATGTGAGCTTAAATTAATAATTTTTTTATTATTTGAACAGAAGAACTTTTAAAAATGTATCTGCTTATGTTGAGAATTCGAGAATTGATCGCCAGCTACCAAGAAAAGTAGGTTTATCTAACTGAGTAAAACTAGTACTATTAGTTAACTCAACTTGATTTTATTGCATTTGTATAAAGTCATGTTTCAGTGTTTGTTATACTTAAAAAAGACATGCATGCTCTCAATTTGAAGGGCTTACCTTTAAAAGCCAGTTTCAAACACTGCGTTTTACTTTCCTGAAACACAAACAACACACATTTCTCAAAACTCAAGTGACAGCAGAATCACATCCACACATTGAGCAGAATGACCGCAGAAGCTTGACTAATGCATGTAGTGATTGTGAAACACTCTTGAGCTGTTATAGTCACTAGAAGGCCATATTTAGGAGTATTTGTCATGTTTAACACTCATCACATGCATTGCAGAAGCATGCACAATGCACCAAGGTCACCGTGTGTGCTTATTTGTCATCTGCTGACCTTCTCCACGCTGCTGACCGCCTGAAAGTAGATGTTGTAGTTTTTGCGGGGCGCGAGGGGGGCGTTCCAGTAGCCGTGGTACGTCTTGTTATCTCCCACGGTAAACGGCAGCGGTTCTGGCAGATTCCTGGGCGGGAGCTCCGCTGCGAAGTAATATGGCAGCCCGGCGCTGGCGGCGTTCTGATAGGACACCGGCTCACGGTAACACTCCACGCCGCCGGCCTCCCGCCGCCCACGGTGCGGGTTTATCTCCCTCACAACGATCTGATAGGCGCTGTTGATGACGGACAGAACATGACATCGAGTCAGCATTGCTAATTACATTTACAAGAAGAAGAAAACGTCTCCTCTCTAGCATAATCATGCACAGAAAATCTAAATGGCACCATTGTCTTCATGCAAAGTAATACATTTGGGAATATATAACGGCATAATCCATCTAAGCCTTTGTCCTTCGGATGTTTGTCTGTAGAAACTGGAGGACAACATCTCCTGTGCTCACTAAAGTCGCCATATTCAAATCAGGACTGGCAAGTTACTTAATTTTCCCATTCTAGTAAAATAGATGATGTTCATCAAACTAATCACAGATTAATCAGAGAGAAATCACACCCCAAAATATATGTAAAGTCATTATTGTGTTAAATGAGAAAAGCATTGAATAGACATAAAAGTAGATTTGGAAATACATATTTTGATTCAACAGAATTTATCACACACATGTGCACGTACACACACATGCACACACACGCACACGCACGCACGCACACCCACACACGCACACCTGCACACACACGCATGCACGCGAACACCCCCACACACACACGCACGTACATCTGCGCACGCACGCACGCGCACACACACACACGCACGCATATCTGAATATAGGTGTATTTACACAGACTGTGCAGAGATGGCATGGATTTGAACTGTAATTAGAATTGCATAAATATATATAAATACTGCTTGACTCGTGTTATTCAGTCATGCATCACTGGTATCCTCTGATCAGAGACACACAACCGTTTTGTTGTGACTTTGTTCATAACTACTTTCTTTAATTAGGCAAAAAGAGGCAATACTGACAATATTGTGTCTAATATTTAACATAATATGAACTTATTGTTTATTGAACGTGTATGAATCAGTATCACATTTGCAATTGTGCAGAAATTTTGAAAAAAAAACAGCACTCTGATATCACTAAGCTATATTATAATTATGATATAAGAGAACAATCGTTAAAAGCTAATTTTTTGCCCTCACAGGCTCATATAACGGCACTCTTAGAGGCTTTATCATGCAGTCAGGTGTCCTGAATGTTCACCAGTAACCACATCAGTGTAAGATGATGGACAGGTCTGGATAGGGAGGATGCTTCATCATTTTAACATAATTAATCACACCAAATTAAATCATTAAATTGCCAGCCCAATTTTTTTTTAACATATAAACAGTTTGAAAAGACTGTATAAATCCTTCTAATTAGGATATCTCTGTGAAAACTCTGGTGTGCATCACATTCCTGTTTCCCTTCACTTCCCCCAATGCTGGTTTTCTGCAGTTGCCTTTCTTGACTGAATTTAAACAATAAGTAAATAAGTCTCTCCTCCTTCTCCTCCGTCTGAGTGTGTCTGTCACAGCGACAGCTGCATTACTGAAAGAGTGTTTTCAAGCCCAGATGTGACACAGAGCCTCAAACCAGTCAAACACAGAGGAGGAGGAGGAGGAGGAGGAGGAGGAGGAAGAACTGAACAAGACAGGGACGGAAGGAGAGATAGAGAGTGGGGTATTCGAATATAGGAGTGGTAATGTCACCAGCAGCAGCTCATTACAGCACAGAGAGGAAGTATAGTAACGTCTGGAGGATATGAGGAGACCGAAGAGTCACACGCACGCACGCGGGCACGCACACACACACACACGCGCACACGCACGCACACGCACGCACACTGTCACACACGCACGCACACGCACGCACACACACGCACGCACACACGCACACACAAACACACACACACACACACACACACACACACACACACACACACACACACACACACACACACACACACACACACACACACACACACACACACACACACACACACACCTGATAGGAGCTCCTTTAGCCTGGGCAGGTTTCAGCAGGACGGTGATGGTAGTGGCCGTCTCGTTCAGCGACGCCTCCGACCCATCATACTCCTCTAGAGTAGGTGCTACAAAGACACGGAAAGAGCAAAAGTGTCACCATTTAATAGAACTGTGTTGGGTAAGCTTGTCAAGATGCAAGCTATATTCACAATCTAAAGTAGTTGATCTACAGCATGCTAGCCTTCTGCAAAACAAGCCTGCACAAAAACAATGAGCCTCTCCATATGCTCGACAGTATCACACATTCACTCCACTCAAACTTTACTTAGAGAGCACTTTCAACATCACAAGTGCTGCACAGAGAAGAAAAACGAGAGAGAAAAAACATAAAATCAATGCAGACATAAGATTTATAAACTAAAATGTGACCCTACCCTGGAGCACAAAACTAAATTTTTGGAAATCTGAAAGCTGAATGAATAATATTTCATTAATATAATATAATATAATATAATATAATATAATATAATATAATATATATGGTTTGTTATGATTGGGCAATATTTGAAAATCTGTAATCTGAGGGTGCAAAAAAAAATCGAAATATTGAGAAAATAATCTTTAAAGTTGTTCAAATGAAGTTCTTAGCAATGCATATTACTAATCAAAAATTTAGTTTTGATATATTTACGGTAGGAAATATCTTCATGGAACATGTTGGCTATTTCTACAAATATACTTGTGCTGCTTATGACTACTTTTGTGCTCCAGGGACACACATAAGCAAATTGAACTTGATTGCATTAATAGCAGTGCATTTGTTGTTGTTTTGCTACACAAAATAAAGATTATAGCATTCATTAATGCATTCAATCCGCTGTTATTTTTCAGCTTTCATCTTAGTTTTAGGCAATCAGTTTTTTTGTCATTTGTTTTAGTTTTTAAGATCTAATTAACATTAAATATTAATTTGAGGTGTTTTTGCCTTTTATCAGGTTAGGACGGTTTTGTGGACACGACACTGCGTTTATGTGTTTTGACCTCAGCTCTAGTTTTAGCAATTTTTTTACGTTTTCATTTTATAATTTTGTATTTTATTTCAATGAATGATTTTTTTTTTTGATCAACACTCACTATAAAGGAGCATACTGAAATGAACCAATCTGGACGGATCAGAAAATCACTAGTACTTAGTGCAAGTACGTAAATAAACAGGGGAAAACACCTAACGTGAACAAGCAATGCTGAAGTCGATTTATCTTTTTCAAAAGCTTTTGTTTCGCTTTCCTCAGCCCTGCATGTTTTCTTATCTCCACCTACACTTCAAATCTAAAGTGACGGATTTCTGAAGTGCTAGAAAATCATATTTCCCCTGATCATGCCTGTATTACATCTCAGCGCGGTGACGTACGCAACAGTGTCAGAACGCCTGAGGGACAGGTGATGAGGTTACGCTCATTAGCAAAGCACAGAGAGGAGCTTTAACATCCAATCCAGCTGAGATTAAATCCAGGGCAAATTAAACAAGCAACAGCTTCATTTTCTTTATCAAAAGAATGAGTTTGAACTTGAAACGATTATTCAAATACACAACAAAATATTCTCAAACTATCGTTTCGGGTCAAAAAGATAAAAAACTGTAATATTGTACTATATTTTGGTTACACTTTAGTCTTTCTACTAACTATAAGTAAGCATAATATCAACTAATTCTCATTAATTCACAACTACATGTATCTCTCAGTAGGGTATGTTCAGGGTTAGTAGAATAAGTTTATATACTTGTAAAGTTTCTCAATATGTTGTGGATCCATCAAAATAGCAGATATTAAGTCTATTAATACTCTAATGACTGCTAGCTGACATGTAGTTACTTACTGTTAGTAGACTGTCTAAAGTGGATTATCGATCGAAATAAAGTGTTACCAATATTTCTATTTCAAATAGAATTATGAGCATTCAGTTTTCTGTCCCCTTTTCCCACGCCAACTCTCAGTCCTAGCAATGACATTCTCCTGGCACAATGTAGTGAGATATGAGATATCGGATCAGATTTGCTGTAACACGAGCTCATGCACACCTGATATGTTGGTGGTGACGTTGAGAGTGGTTGGGGGTCCGTATCCCTTGCTGGTACTGGCCCGGATCAGGAACTGGTAGCTGGTTCCTGGATGCAGCTGTGTGAAGTTGTGACGCGACGTGTTCCACGGTAAAGACACCAGAACGGGCGGCCGCAGCAACGGCACTGACGGGTCGAACGAATGCACGCTACTGTAGCTGATCTGGAGACAGCACACACCCAGAAAACATATATATATTTGACGGTTCCTTTCAGTTAACACAAACGGTGCAAGAGAGTGTGTGCTTTTAATACTCGAGCTTTGCACACAAGCACTCAAATCTGACACAGAGGAATTGGGATGAGACACTCGCTCGCAGCATTACCTCATACTGGGTTATAATGCCGTTGGGCTCCAGAGGCTCTTTCCACCGCAGTGAGATCTTATCCTCCGACGGAGTCGCTCTCACAAACTCCCTGGGAACCGGACCGGGCACTACAGCACAAACAGACACAGACGAGGAGAGAAATGAACACTCAGCAAGCACTAAAAGCAAGCAGAACCGAGTAACACTGGCTGCTCTTATTGAACGCTTTAACTTAGCTAGAAACTGATATGTGTTTATGATGATCAGTGATGATATCAATATATGAGCAGAGAGGCTGATGGGCAAAATGAGGCTGATATGCAGCACTAGTGCCACAATAAAACATGATCTGACAAGGAAGATTACTGTATACACACCCTGATAATATTTCAGCAATCATGTCATGCATGCTTGTTTTAGCTAGTGATTCACAACCGAGTCAATATTGATTGATTTGACCAGTTCTGAACCGATTCAGTTTGATTCATTCGAACAGTTCACTCACGGATTGAATCACTGAAATCGTAATGGGATACTTTATAATGAAGGACGAGGTGGATATTCACCTACAGTCCATTGTTGATAACTAACAACTCTATATTGCAGTAGTGGAAACCCAGCTAAAATCATTTTTTGTGATTTGATATTTTCATATACTTCATATAGTAAAGAACATTCGGTGAAAATGTAACCTTTATATATTTAATATTGACTGAGTAAGGTCATGTCAAAGATTATAGTGAAGTTAATGGTAGAAATCAAACTTTGATGCTTGTTATCTCATAATTAGATTTTGAGACTTAAGCCTGGATTTCACAGAGAGGTTCATATTTATATCCATAACAGAATCAGAAAGAAACGAGTATAAATATGGGGGAAAAAACTTCTCATGATCCCTACAACCTTCTGATGCAAAGGCTCCATGAGTGAAAGTAGTTTTGATGACACATATTAATTGTGCCTACACAGAAAAATAAGACTTTAAAATTTTACTTTTTTGGATACAACACCTTATCCCTGGAGAAGTACCCTTAGAAGGACATATTTGTGCCCTTTTCCCCTAACATGCACATATTAGTACCTCAAGGGTACGTATTAATACTCTAAAGTACTAATATGCACCTATTAGGGGAAAAAAGGTACAAATATGACGTTTTAAGGGTACTTCTCCAGGGACAAGCTGTTGTACCTAAAAAGGTACAATTTTAAAACCTTATTTTTCTGTGTGTACATATTAATTTCGATGCATAATATAAAACGTGGGCACAATGTCAATTCTGTACCTGACTGCGATCCTGCGCTCGTTCGCTATAAATCATTCTGCGGGATAAAAAGGCCATCAACACAACACAAAGAAATGGGCAGGAATGATGGTACTCTGGTACGAGTGTGTCATCTCATCAAAACAAGCAAATGTTAGCCTCAAAAGTCATTTGCATATGTGCAGATGAAAACAAACGGCATCGCTGTTTGCCGCGCACACCTAAACCTGGCTTTGCCGGCATTCAGCCCGTGGAGCCGCTGACGGTGGCCTTTATTGTGCAGCAGTGCTATTCACGTTAAGACGCCTGAAAAAAAAAGTTGTGCATGTCCCAGATGTGTCAAGAAATCACAGCGGCATCTTCACAACATCTTATGACTGTCAGGTGCGCTCGTGTTCGATTGCTCAATATATTCCTGCCTTTATCCTTATTTTAATTATTTGCCTCACTCATCTCATCTTCTGAATAAAAAAAGTTATATTTATACATTCTTGACACGTTTCTCCATGAGAGAGATGTTACACAAAGAGGTTTTAACTGTCAGTGTAATCACATAAACATTTTAAATGGGTCAAAGCTGTGTCTTACAACACTTCAGCAGATCTGTGTGTTTCTGGGTGAGATCTATACTACAGTATATGGACAAAAGTATTGGACACCTTGCACCAACAGGGACTGTAATGTCATCGCATTCGAAACACATAGACATTAATATAAAGTTGGTCCCACTTTAGCTGCTATAATAGCGTTCACTCTTCTGGGAAGGATTTCTGCAAGATTTTGGAGTGTGTACCCTAGTAAAAAGTAGGGTTTTAAAAAGTTGGAATATATCCAGTAATTTCTTTTTTTTATAATAATGTTTTGGAAACTTACCGTGATTTTTCCACCCCTTTGCAACCCTAGTAAAAAGTAATATATTCAAAATGCATTTATTTCATACAAAGTATAGTTAAAATCTATTAAAGGTCCCATATTGTACAGCTTTCTGCAGTTTTATTTTAGGTTTTGATGTCCTTAAGAATATATATTTGCAGTAAAAGTACCAAAAACCATATTTTTACAGTTCCTCTTTCATAAGCTCTTCTAAGAACAGGTCGAGTTTGGCCCGTCTAATTAATATTCATGATCCTCTCTTCTGATTGGTCTGTTGTTTTCTGAGTGACGCACGGCCAGGCCAATCACAGGTAACTAGTTAGGGCCGATGTCACAATTACATCACCACGTTAAGCTAGAAGAAAAGCAAAGGGAGAACTAGCGCAGCTTCGGCTACATAAGGAGCTTAAAATATCAACTTGTTGTGATGTTAGGTGCCTGAATCGATGTAATACAGCCTCATATTAGAAATTTGATCACATACCTGCTGCCACTGCCAGACAAAAAAAACATCGACAGCTGTGGTTAAACGAGATAAAACGAGCAGACTAGACAGAAACGATTGTCAAACATGATCGAGTTTACACTTCCTATCAGAAAAGGTTCAATAAAGTATTGTCTTTTATTGTTATGAGCGCATCTGAAGATTTCGTGCATCTCACGATTATGTTGTGTATGAAATACTGTTTGTGTGCATGTGTGTAAAACAACAAACTGACGATGTATATATAATTATTTATAACTGTGTAACTGTGGATGGACTCATGAAGAATCACAGCTATTTTATGCAGGCTGTGTGCACTTTACTGTGGACTGACTGCCCTAGACCTTATCATTTTAATTTGACGAAAGTTTCAAGTGCAGATAATTATTTGTCATGCTACACGTGCAAACACTAAAATGCGACTAAAACAGGAATACTCATGGTATGTGTCTACTTCGAGTACGGATTGAGGTAATCAAAAATCTCTGTATACATGGTAGATTCTTAATCAGAGTATGGTATTAATCGTGTTCACATCAGAATATTGATTGCCACCGCTGTCATCGTCCTACCAAACACAAGCCCTATTCATCTCGACACGTCACTCAAGCATTGGTCTGTTCAAATAGCAGAAGTCATCAATACAATCTGAGATCTGTTTCTATTGCCAAACGGTCTGATTGACACTGAACACCCAAACATCTGTTACTGAAGGAAGAATAGGGTTTGATGCCTTTATACCTGGATGCTCTTCTGACCCCATATTGTTAGTAGAGATCGACCGATATATCGGTTTACCGATATTTTTCCCTATATTTAAGCATTTAAGGTTTTGTAAAAATATTTGTTTATTTTTTATTTGTCACATACAAAATTATACGGAGTATAACCAGCAGTGAAATGTGTTCTCTTGTATTTGACCCATCCAAGTACACACACACACACACACACACGTACACACACACACACTTGGAGCAGTGGGCACACAACACACGCTCACACACATCACACACACACGACACACACAGACACACAACACACACACACACACACACACACACACACACACACACACACACTTGGAGCAGTGGACACAAACACACACACACGCACGCACGCACGCACGCACGCACGCACGCACGCACGCACGCACGCACGCACGCACGCACGTACGCACGCACACACACACACACACACACACACACACACACTTGGAGCAGTGGACACAAACACACACACACGGAGCAGTGGGCACCCGGGGAGCAGTCGGGGGTTCAGTGCCTTGCTCAAGGGTCTCACCTCAGTCGTGGACAATTCCTGCCGGAGCCGAGATTCGAACCCACAACCTCGGGTTACCAGTCCATTTCTCCATTTGAAAACACTAGACATTATTTTGCTTATTGTTAATATCAGTGTTGCTTATGATACTTTTTATAAATACAATTTTTTTATTGTTGTAATTTGAAGATTAAATTTAACATGAAAGAACATTAATTTTCAACAGTTTTTTGTTGTTGTTAAGAACTGAAAGGAGGAAAAACCAAAGCTTCACTCAGTTATTAATAACTGTAAATTAATAATTAGTAAATTAATAATAAATATCGGTTCTGCATATCGGTTATCGGGAGCATAAACATGCAAATAATTGGTATCGGTTATAAAAAATCTATATCGGTCGATCACAAACTGTGGCATTTATAAATGATCAGTGTGGATGACAGGTCAAGTAGTCTTGCGTAGACGGCTGAAGAATTTCATTGGCTTTCATTGGCCGAGACCATGAGGTAATTTGACCGACATGACAAACAACCAATCACAATTCGTCTCATTCAGCGTCATGGGGGAGTGGAAATGACTCAACAATAACAAACCGGTGTGTGACGTATTTTAAAGATCCTATGTCACAAACTTTTAATATTTCACATACTTTTGAAAATCCAGGGTTTAGTTGATCCTGATTACCGCTCGTCGTCACATTTGTAAACGCGACGGCTTTCGTCTATCGTGGGGGGGTTTGGCGCCACGGCATCTTTGTTTCCAGGTGGAACGCTAAAGAATGCACGTCTCCCAGAAATCCTGTATAATTCAACCAATCCGACGCCGACTTTGAAATTCCTGAAGTGTTCCCACGTTTATGTGCTGTATGCATCAGACGTTTAGCCAGCGGTCCGTGAGTAAAAGATACTTTCAGGGAAGGAGAAATGACGTCAGGATGGCGTGAACATTGGATTATTTATGGATGCTCACTGGTTTTGCGATTATCTAGATGTTTGGTTTCACTGCCCCTCTAATCAATGATCTTGATGGCTCACCTCAGTATGGAGGACAAAATGAATTCATGTCAGACTCCCTTGTGCCCGAGCACTTATCTGTGGACCGACAGCGTGCCGTGAAACTCAACTAACCACAACAGAGCCACACTCTTCATACAGTGAGAATCAGTGATCATCCGCCCTACACAGCTGCACAGCAGGCATATTAACACTACATGGAAAAGAGCAAGTCGGCACAATCACATGACACACCAAATAAATCTGAACCAAGTCATTCTAGGTCAGTGGCTCTCAACTAGGGGAACTTACTAGGTGACTTAAAATGATTTAAAATAAGCTTATTTTAAGGCAAGATGCAAACCATTGTTTTTCATGCACTGGTCATTTTGTTTTAACATGCCTTCTTTTAGGCTATATTCACACTGTTTGTGCTTGGGATTGATAACTACATTTATGTACGGGTGTGAGTTTTGAAATGCACTTTGCAGGAGTCTCAAGTACTGTCTGTAAGAGTGTGCAATGAAAGTCATAGTGCTATTCCATTCATGACTATTAGATTTGTGATATTAGTCCAAATGTTTACCCTAACAGTGTCTTTCGAGTCCCGACCCACATGTCTCTGAATGACAAATGTGAAACAGATGGTGAAACAATGCATTTGAAGTCATCTTTTTGGAATATGTATACACAGGGATCTAGACTAACTTTTTTTCTTAGGTGCACCAGCACAAAAGTTAGGTGCACCCAAATTTTTATATAGGCAATATTGACTAGTAAAACGACTAACTAACAATCTGGTCAACATAAAGTTCTTTATTTGAAGCACAATTCTACAAGAAAGGTAACTTACTGAAAAAGTGTTGGTGCTTAAAGTGCTTCACTGAGCAGAGATTTAAACTTAAAACATCTCAAGATAAATTAAATAAAAAGAAAATATAAATTAAGTGTTTTAAGGGCGTCAAACTGAACATCTCGCGGACTATCCTCCATTACAGTTTTTATAACCAATTCTTACTATGTAAAAGAAGTATACTTAGGCCTTTATTGTTATGTCAGAAGCATTTTTATACTCATACCTTTTCTTGATTTAATATTTTGATTTTTTTTAGCTTTATTTTCATTTAAATGTTTAGTTTTGAAATGTTGTTGTATGCATTTGTCATTTTTATTTCATGTCTTTATCTTCTTAAATGTGTGTATATAATATTTATAGTTTTAACTTTTAATTTTAGTTACTTCTTATTTGTAAGTCGCTTTGGATAAAAGTGTCTGCTAAATGACTAAAAGTAAAGAAAAAAAATACTGTTCTGTCTAATCGTCTCTCTGTGCTCATACTGTATTTTAATGCAGCCAAATTCTCAATAAAACTGTTTTACTTTATATATTTGACTGTTTATGTTGTCAGTCAACAGGATAAATATGAAATAATGACTGAAACACGTCCCTTTAAGAATTCATAACCAGCTCTCCCTTCCAAGAAGCTAGTCTGCACAAAAATACTAATTTATAATTGTATTGAGCCGTTGTCTGATGAAATCAAATAAGACACAATATAAGACAAGACAATTCCTGTGCTGTGATTTCTTCTATATTTGCATGTACATTTAGAGAAGCAATAATATCTGTTTTAACTGAACGGGCTCCTCTCAGACGCTCGCTGAACAGAGCAGATGCAGAGAAAGCGCGCTGATCTCTCGCCGTTGCGGCGATCACAGAGACACTCTGAGAGACTCGATTTGTCACTAGTTGCTTTTTTTTGAAAACAAAAAATTGCTATGGGGGTCTACAAAGGCGCTAAATGTCGCTAAGTTGGCAACACTGCACGCATCTCTACTACTCACCTCTTTCTCTCTGTCTGACTGACTGCAGCAGAAAACGTGACGCATTTGTCAACGCGCACACACACATACAGGAATATCTGGACCACGGCCAATCAGAGGGGGGGTCCGCCCTTCACTATCTCTGATTGGTTTAGACCACGATATGAGCCTAACGTGTGTCTGTTGTTGAACCACATAGAGACTTTCTGAGTCGTGGAGACTTTTTTTTTTTTCTCGAACGGCTGGACGCACCAGTGCGACCTCAGATTTTTGTTAGTCACACCCGTGAGAAATTAGGTCGCACGTGCGCTCTAGAGCCCTGATACAGCAGGTAACATAAGTATTGAACACGTCACCATTTTTCTCAGTAAATATATTTCTAAAGATGCTGTTGATTTGACATTTTCACCAGACGTCGGAAACAACTCAAGTAATCCATACATGCAAAGAAAACTGAACAAATACGTTAAGAAATGAAGTTATGTGTAATAAAACGGAATGACACAGGGGTAAAGTATTGCACAGAGAGGTGCCAAAAGGCATGGCTCCACCAGCTGAAATCTATCAGTAATTAGAAAGCAAACCTGCGCCTCGTCAGTGGAAATTAATATGAGCAGGTTCAGTCCCAACACATACAGTACCAGGATGATGAAGATGATCCAAACACAGCCAAGCAAACTCACGACTGGTTTCAGAGAAAGAGAATAAAGACAATCGCCTGACTTTAGAGGTCTGCTACCCGACCCGGGTCCCGAAATACTTTCGCGTCGGGCTCGGGTTCGTAGCTAAACTAAAACTATATGCAGAGGCTACGCTGCTTTCATAGACGCACACACATTACTGCACAGATCTCAGAGATCGCGCAGCGCACAAACAGCACGGGAACTTTTCTTAGTAAAATAGCTTCGATAGACTACTGACTTGCAATGTTATATTTCTCTGCCATGAGGAGGTAACATCGCTGTTTCTGAAGTAACTAAGCCTCATTGCTTGTAGAGAGAGACGGTGCACATGCACGTGCAACATTCATCTCTCTCTCTCTGTCTCTCGCTAATTCAAATGAATGATTAATTAATTCAAATAAATACAATCTGCACTACACTATATCCCTACACTTACCGCACTACATCCCGAGTCTGGTTTAAAGTAGGCCGAATGCTAACAAACCTTAACTGACAAAAATGACCATAAATTGCAAGGTGGAAGAATTATCGTCTTGTCCATACAACCATTAATAAACTCATAAACATAACGTATGCGACCGCTGCACCTGATGTTCATAATCTTTCATAACTGGTGAGTGTTTCTCTTTTGCCTTGTGAACTGGCCGACCCTTGATGAATCTGTTTCTTTATGTATTTGTTTACTGACCGTTGCATACAATCGTGAAATGCAGCATCATATTAAAAAAAAAAATTATTGGGTATTTGTTGTGTATGTGTGTGGGAGAGGGGGGGGGGGGGGGCATTTCGGGCTCAAAATTTAATGGTGGGTCGGACGATCGGGCTTCAATTTTAAGCCCTATAAGAACTAAATTGTTCATAGAAGAGACTCACAGATCCTTCAAGATTTGAGCGCTGAGCAATGCATGCGATAGTTTCTCCTACAGGAGGCGTCTTGAAGCTGTCATCACTAACAAAGGCTTTTGCACAACGTATTAAATACATTTCAGCAGCTCAATACTTTCCCCCCTGTGTCATTGCATTTTATTACACATAACTGCAATTCTGTACTTATTTGATTAGGTTTCTTTGCATGTGTGGATTGCTTGGGTTGATATCGATCGACATCTAGTGAAGATTTCATACCAACAGCACTTTTAGAAATATATTTACTGAGAAAAATAGTGACGTGTTCAATACTTATTTGATCTATTAACATCTTGCATTCCTTTGTATTGGACACAATGTGTGAATGTTATTTCATTATCTTAGTCTACAGATACTGTTGTGCTCAGTAAGGGTAGGGACGTGTGTGTTACAGTCTCATACCATCCTCCTCCGTCTGGATCACGGTCTCGTCGCTCTCTTTGCGTCCCTCCGGGTTGGTGAGGATCATCTTCAGGCTGACGTTGGTGTTGGGCGGCAGGTTGCCCACCACGTGTCGGGGGGCTTTGGGGTCCATCTCCAGGCAGTCGGCTTTGCTCTGGTTGGTTTTGTGGTAGTGGTAGCAGATGGTGACGTTGAAGGTGTGGCAGCGGGTGATGTTGTAGCCCAGCGACTCCCAGTCTACGGCGATGAAGCGCGCCTGCGTCTCTGCGATCTTCAGTCTCTTGGGGGTCCGCATGGGTTCTGAGAGAGAAGACAAGAGACGGGTTACACTAGCAGACACACTCGGCGGGACTCTGAATCAGGAGGAGAACTACATGCACGTTTCTGATTCATAAATACAACTCGTTGCTAAAATGCAATTCGGTAGTCGTCACCCTCCTGGAGGCAAATCAAAGCATGATGATGTGATACAAACACACAATTGCTTGCAATATTAGCTCATCTCACTCCTCTTTTTGTTATGACTTTATGATTTTTTTTCGGCATCTCAGCCAGTTGTGGACATTTCATGCAGATATCAAACAGGCCAGCAAGTTTTATTGCCACTCAAACCATTAAAACGATCTAACTTCATGTTATAGATTACGTAAACGAGTCATTCATGTTCACATTTTCACCTTTCGTTTTTGAACTCAAAGTCTTGGATCAAAATATCATGTCTAAATCTTCCCGTGAAACACCACATTTATTTTATATTAAGTATAGTTTAATCTATATTTACTGTCGTATCACTCAAGACTTATTCATATTAAATTATAATTGAACTTTATTTGGAGCACAGCACAACATTGTGCACAATGCAAATTGATTAATATTAAGCCTAAATGTGTTTTAATGTCACTATTGATGAGGATTTTATGATCTTTGAATAAAATCGGTCTTTAAATGCAGGATCCTGCAATAGTTCCCCTTCAGCACAATCAAATATACTTCAGTATATCTTCAGTTGGACTTCAGCCACACAATTAAAGTGCATCAATCACAAAATTAGTGGTTACAGTTTAGCTTTAAGTTGACCAGTTTAGTGTACGAAAAGTACAATTGCAAGGTATTTGTATTAAGTACATATGTAAATGTACCTGTAGTGTGCTTAGCATGAAATAAATGTGTTTCAAATCAATTTCAGCATATATATTTTTATATAGAGTGTTTATTTAGACTAAGAGCAAATAGCATGCCTCATTGGCAGAGGCTGTTTACACTGACTCCGCCCACTAACGTGTGATTGGGTTCATCAAGACGCTCGTTTAGCATCAGTTCCAGTGATGTAGATGGTAAGGTGCATGCTTCGACCCGAGTTTGAACCCGCCTTTAACTTTTTTTTTATCTTTTCAAATCTAATATCGCATCAGAAAGGCATTTAATTTAACCCTCTGGTTGTGTTCGGGTCAAATTGACCCGAAAAAGATTTTCTTTTTCCCGAAAATACTAGTTAACGTTATCGCATTGGACTCAAACTTACTGACTTTGTTCACATAGGGTATAAGTACTTCTCATTAATTTATTAAACATTTTCGTAATTTTTTGTGGGTTTTATTTCACCTAGTAACACTTGTGGTGTTCCCGGTCAAAAATGACCAGACTCCAAACAATTGCTTATAAATCTGTCATTATGCTATATTATCACCAAATATTGGATTCATTCTTTTTGTCAACTTTTTTTCTTTCATTTAGGACTGGTTTTGTGTTTCTATTTGCATCTGATTAATCGTAGGCCTCATTTATCTGAAAGTAGGTGCCTCGTTTTTTGAGTGATAAAAGCATTTTTTATTAATAATATTCACAATATGAGTTAAAAAATTATGAAAATTTGCACTGTTTATCACACTAGTGTACTTTAATGTTTAATCAGGAGGTTTGCTTTCAAATGTTTTTATTTTGTACATTTATAAGCAATTGATTGGAGTCCGGTCATTTTTGACCGGGAACACCACAAGTGTGACAGGAGTCCGAACACAACCAGAGGGTTAAATAAAAATGAAGGAAATAATTGTGAAGTTGAAAATAAAGTATCGGGTAGGTGTATGGAGGGCTTTATTGTCACAATAAGGTGGCATCCATTTAATAATGAGTCAAAATTATAATTTACACTCAATTCTTTATTATTGCATACTGTTTTATAATGTACTACAGTACTGATGTGCAGATAATTGCCATTATTTGCATTATAAAGAGCAGAAAATCCTGCTATTTTAACTTTGCCTTTAACCACTCCGTTATTGTTTACTAGGGTACATTTGCAGGCTTTCTCCAATCATTTAGTTTCTCTTAAACGCCAACAATTTTTTACAATCGACTTCAATCTCATATTCAGATCTGCCTGCATCCAATCAACAACCAATGCATTCGTTTTACGTCACAATACAGAGAAGACTGAACACTATTTCAGTATCATAGCAATAACAACATTTCTCTTTCTGATGTTTAAATGAAGAAAGGCTGAAGTGAAACGCGAGAGTGAACTAGTTCGAGGGGCGCGAGGGACACACGGGAAGTGCTGTGAAAGCAAATGAGCCACCTGCAGACCAGATAAAGACTCCTTCATACACACACGCGAGCACGCACGCACGCACACACACGCACACACAGACACGCACACGCATGCATGCACGTACACACAGACAGACACACACACAGACTCGCACACGCACGCACGTGTGCGCGCGCACACACACGCACACACACAGACACGCACACGCACGCACGCACACACACACAGACTCGCACACGCACACACACACACGCACACACACACACACACACACACACACACACACACACACAATGCATCAGAGAGAGAGAGCAGTTCTTATAAAGCCTCCCCATAATGCATCAGTGCAGCACTCTAAGATGGCTTGTATTACTGTAATAGAGTAATTCACCTGTGCCAAACACTTCATCAGTGCCATTACTGCACAAACACACACAATGCATCATGCATGCGGCACGGCTTCTGCATTAGTGGTTGGTTATGAGATGTAGCAGATTGTTGGTTATGACTGAATGTCAAGTATGCTTTGACCCTAACATTAATCTTTGACTTAACCTTAACTCTAACTACACTGTAACCCTTGTGTGCAGTCATAAATCAGCAAACCTCTCAATAAAGTCCAGCCTCTGTTTGACCTGAGAGTCAGCTGAGGTGTGTGAGGTCAGAGAGCAGATGTCAAACACACTCAATCTAGTATTGAGCTACACATGGACGCACACACATAAGCCGTGTACAGTAACTATGTATTTTCATGCAGTTTGCTTCAAATGTCTGTAGTATAATAGTATAATGCATAGTTTGTGTTTTGCATTACATTGCATTGGGAAACAATCTCTGAATGTAATAACTGAAATCATTCATGCATCCACATGTTTGTGTAGAGTATGTTTCTACTTTATAGTTTCAAAGCAGCTTTATTGAAAGTACTTGCTATATGACTACTCATCAAATCAATACATTTAAAATATTACTAATTTTGTTAAATTTAAGATATGCATTTAATTATTTTACAAAAATGTATACAATTATATATTATACAAGGATAAACCAGCATGCAGTTGAAATTACGTTGTGGAGTTAATTATACACACATGAATGCCATTGTTGACCAATCACAGTCAGCTGTTCTAGAAAGCCATGTAAACATGAAAAACTATGTAAGTAGGGCATCAAATGAAAGCCAGTGGCAGGTGAGAGAACATGATGGAAGAAGAGAAACTCTGGGGAAGAACCGAAGCAGAAATCCAGATCGGCGGGTGGCATGTGAACTGAGCCACGCTGACGGCTGAAGACTGAATCAAATGGAGAAAGGAAACACACACTCTCAGTACATGTACACGCACGCACACACACGCACGCGCACGCACGCACACACACAGATGCACACACACACACGCACACACAGACACAGACAGAGGCTCGCTCACACACACACACACACACACGCACACACGCACGCACGCACGCACGCACGCACACGCACGCAGACACACACACACACACACACACACAGATGCACACACACAGATGCACACACAGACACAGACAGAGGCTCGCTCACACACACACACACACACACACACACACACACACAACACCACACACACACGCACACTCATGCACACACACACACACACACACACACACACACACACACACACACACACAGAGACACAGACACACGCACACACAGAGACACACGCACGCACGCATGAACACACACACACACGTGCACACACATGCTCACGCACACACACACACACACACACACGCTAGCTCAGTAGACCCTGTGCACACTCAGACACACACACACACACACACACACGCTAGCTCAGTAGGCCTTGTGCATGTAGTCTAATTAAAACGAGACACTCTGAATACAGATGAGGAACTAGTTAACACAGAACAGTGATTGTCTGTTTTCTCTGAGCTTATTAATAACAAAGCCTTTCCCATCATCCCTTTGGGTGACACTTTCTCTCTGACTCATGATTGTCACGAATCCTCAGGAAAGCAGAGAAAACAAGACTTTGGCCTGATAATAGAAGGAATGCAAACCTGGGATACTACGTGTCCAGTAAGGCTAGTGAAATCAGCCAGTAATCTCAACACGTGTGTGTTGGATCAGACTCTGCTGTAGACCACATACAGCTAAACGTGCACATTTTCAATGTGTGGAGTATACAGTATGGTGCATACTTCATAGTAATTCATTTGACATGTTTTCATTCAGCCTTTGTTCATTTGTTTTTCTCCACTGAAAACAAAAATGCTGCGGAAGTGAACTGTATTATTTACCCACAATTTGCATCAACCGAAAGTGTCTATTACTATTTGCTTGTCTCCTACTGTTGTATTATCGTGTTTCGTAACCTGATGCAAAAGCGTGTGCTTTCTGTTTTTAGCACAATGATAAACTGCATTTGAAGGGACCAAATCTCATTACTCAAACTATTAACTTTGCCTCAACAATCTCCTAATGTTCTGCTTATTAATAATTAGTGCGGTAGTTGTTAAGTTTAGGTATTGCTTAGGATTAGGGATGCAGAATATGTGCTTTATAAAGTATTAATAAACAGCCAATATTATAATAATATACATGCTAATTAGCAACTAACTAAAAGTGAGAATTAGTCACTAAACTAAAGTGTTACCAGTAATCCATTTAAACTTAAAGTGGTCACGTGATGTGATTTCTTGTGTTCCTCGTCTTTAGTGTGTTATGTAGCTGTTTGTGCATGTATATGATCTGCAGAGTTCAAGCTCAAAGTCTCCCACAAAAGGTTTTATTCTGTCTAAAAGAGAAGGCAGGTCCAGACCGGGCTAAAACACGCCCGCACATGTCTATGTCACGATGTGGAAATATTTGCGTGGTTTCAGTAACGCAGTGGTGTTGATGCAGCCGTGTCAGGGAGACGCTGTGTGTTTGTATGCGAAAGCAAAAGCACTTTATTTGGGCTTCTGAAAGTAGTTGCATTTAGGAATCACTGGTTAAGATTTAAACACAACAGCACAACCCAAATGTTCGAATTTGTGCAATTAATTTTATGGATGACAGTTTCGTGAACCTATAGTAGAGTACAAGGCTGGCTGCACGAAGGCTATTAAAAAAAACAAAAAGGGTCAATTCTGACTTTGCTATGACAATCTGATGCGTCTGAATCAGCGACTGTAAGTATGCTTTGTTATTAGTTCGAGTATTTGCCATTGACTGTTTAAATGTGGAGTTTTGCACATAACACGCCATGTGTGTGTGTGTGTGTGTGTGTGTGTGTGTGTGTGTGAGGGGCACAGTGTCACATCACAGCGGAGTGTACAGCTCGTTAGAAATCATCTTTGCCACGGCTTGTGTGTGTGTGTGTGTGAGAGAGAGAGAGACAGGGTCAGATCACAGTGGAGTGTACAGCGCGTTAGAAATCATCTTAACCACGGCTTGTGTGTGTGTGTGTGTGTGTGTGTGCGAGAGAGAGAGAGAGACAGGGTCAGATCACAGTGGAGTGTAAAGCGCGTTAGAAATCATCTTAACCACGGGCGTGTGTGTGTGTGTGTGTGTGTGTGTGTGCGAGAGAGAGAGAGAGACAGGGTCAGATCACAGTGGAGTGTAAAGCGCGTTAGAAATCATCTTAACCACGGCTTGTGTGTGTGTGTGTGCGAGAGAGAGAGAGAGAGAGAGAGAGAGAGACAGGGTCAGATCACAGTGGAGTGTACAGCGCGTTAGAAATCATCTTAACCACGGCTGTGTGTGTGTGTGTGTGTGTGTGTGTGCGAGAGAGAGAGAGAGACAGGGTCAGATCACAGTGGAGTGTACAGCGCGTTAGAAATCATCTTAACCACGGCTTGTGGTGTCTGTGTGTGTGTGTGTGTGTGTGTGAGTGTGAGTGTGTGTGTGAGAGAGAGAGAGACAGGGACACATCACAGTGGAGTCAGCTTTCTTAACCGTGGCTTGTGTGCAAACACATTCGAGTTTCATCTCTGTGTCTGTCACGAGACTCTGTTCCTCTCTCGGGCTTAAACTGATGCTAAAACTAAGGACATTATTAACTGTCTTTATATTTACTTTGAAAGCTGAAGCTTGCGATTATGGAAAGGGGCGTTACATTTCCGATGTGGTTGTGGTGTTCGGCAATCACAATGCACTGTGTCAGTTGGCCAATCAGAGCAGACTGTGCTTGTCGGAAGGAGGGACAAGTGTTTGAGAGAGGCGGGGCATAGAGGACCTACAATAATGTACAGTATTTGAAAAATTGTTTTTTGAACATTAAAGCATGTCAACATATTCTGTTACACCAAGTAATGATCTTTAAAAATTGCATCTTATGACCCCATTAAAGGACACAAACAGAGACACCCCCCCACCATGAAAAAGTGCAGCTGTGGTTAAGTAACTGCTGCCGCGAGGTCAATTAATAGATATTTGTGATAGTAGTAGTCTTGAAATGTATTGTTGAAGATGTTTGATTTGTTACTAAGCTTTGATGGCTGTATGTGATTAATTTAGGAAAACAATTGATCTCAGACAGTCTGTTACTCGCACGCTGGACATTCATTTGATTGTGTTTTATGTCAGGCATCTGAATGTGAGAAAGAGAGGTTTTCATTTGGAGCTGTGCCACCGGTGACCCTGCAGGATGACAAAACATTTGTCAGGACTTACTTTGCCACCGCCACAGAGCGCAGGTCAGACGCAATAGAGGACGAGACTCCTGTTGACCTCTCTATTCTCCCTCACACATCTAATAACAGCCCTCGTCCTGTCATGCTCTCACCTCCCTCGAGCCAACACGCTCATTCAGACATCATGATGAAAACACCATCAGAGAGAGAGGAGGAACACGACTGAAGCAGCTAAATGTAATAAAGCTAAAGACGCATCTCTAGGGCCGATTCTGCTCAAAACAAGGCATTATGTAAGTGTCAGTCATCGCAGAGAGCGCGTGTACGTCTCGTATCCTTCTCTGCTGAATCACAGACAAAACTGACACTTAGAAAACAAAACACAGAGAATGCAATCACACACTCACACGCGCACACACACACACACACACACACACACCACACACACACACTCACACACACACACACACACACACACACACACACACACACACACACACACACACACACTCACACACACACACACACACACACACACACACACACACACTCACACGCGCACACACACACACACACACACACACACACACACACTCACACACACACACACACACACACACACACACACACACACACACACACACACACACACACACACACACACACACACACACACACACACACACACACAAATAAAATAAAAATCAACAAATACTGTGAAACCAAATAAATGAGAAACAAATGTTTTTTTTGTAACATCATCACTTAGATGAGGGATGCTAATAGATCGATCGAAGGCAATGCTGGACGATCACGCTTTAGGTCAGTGTTTCTCAACCAAGGGGGGGGCGAGAGATAAAACTACAATATAATATATTCACTAATATTATGACTCGCCTGTTAAGTCATGTAAAAAAATATATAGCCTATGAATAAATAACAGTACCACCTCTCTACGTATTCTGTGTTTCGGACATGAATCCTAATAAACCAATAAAGACCCAGGTCTGATGTCACGATAAAAGCCGGTTTATTTCATGGATTTGCTTTCATTATTTCTGTGTTTTAGATATTAAAAGGAATCATGTCTACTTTTTATATTGGCATTTTTAAATAAAATGCTGAAAAGTGAAAGATGCTTCATCTCATTTGATTATTTCACTGTTATTTGAACACAATTCACACATAACGGTTTACAGCGATTGAATTAGAGTTGATCTGATGTTTTATATCTCAAATGTGGCTGCGATTGCAATTGAGTCGGTCAGTGTTGTGTAAGTCGCTGTTAAAAAGTAATTAATGACTAGCTACTGATTACACCTTCAACCGTGTGATTAGATAACTGTACTAAAACTCTCTCAAGAAAGTATCGCATTACTTATTACTTTCTAAATCCCATGTCAACCAATACAAGGACTGACCCGAATAAATATGACATTACATTCAAACCAACATTTTAACATTACGTTACATTTGATCTGTATAGTACTTAATGTAATTACATTACTTAGCAATGCATTACACCCAACGCTGATGACGTCAATGACTCAATTACCCATGATTCTCTTCTTGCTATGTGTACACAACAGCCAATCAGAAGAAAGCATCTCGTGGCTCTTAAAAAGTTCAATCACATGATTGTGGATCTCTTAAACAGAAAGGGGCGGGACAACGCACCTGTCGCCGTTGCGATAAGAAGATGTCACTCACTGTCGAGTAAAACCCACAAGAGAGGACATTTATATGCATCCGATGCACACCCACGACCCGTGATCAATCCAGCCTGGCTGGAAAAGCCTGAATTTAAGTGGCGAGCTGAAGGCTGATAGATCCCTGACATCCTCCATCAGTTTAAATGTCAGGCAAGCAATAAAACGCAGTGGTGAACAGCAATGAATTGCTCTGATTTGGCACGGCCCATCAAACCCAGAACCACACACACACACACACACACACACACACACACACACACACACACACACACACACACACACGCACACACAGATAACATTTTCTCTGCCAACAATTCCCAGCGTCCCTCTTCCAGTCTCTCTGAGCCGGGATCAATACGAGTGGAGAGCTGCGTTAAGTTGCTAGATTAAAGCATTACTCCTCTGTAATAAAGCTTTATTGATCAGCCACTCCATGATCAAATCCAAGCACACCCCCCTCAGACACGTCCACACCTCACGCCACACGCCCGCCGGGGTCTCTGCGCTTCGCAGGAAGCAGCGGCGCTTTTGGACGGCGTCTCAATTAGTGATCGACCGATATTGATTTTTTATAACCGATACCAATTATTTGCACGTTTATGTACCCGATAACCGATATGCAGAACCGATATTTATTTACTGTTATAAAGTGAAGTCCAATCACAAGGGACTGCACCATCTGACCAATCACAGCAGTGGAAGGCGGGGCTTAGAGAGACTGAGTCGTTATTAAAGCTATTGTTTGAGAAAACTAAATCGTTTTTTGACCTTGGATGCATGTGAACCTGTTTTAGGACACTCATAAAACTATATTAGCAACCTTAAAAATGCATAATAGGGGCACTTTAATGTAAAGTCCTGGCAGAAAATGACTTGTACACATTACACCTGATTAAAATGAGTAATAAATAGATAATTATTCAGTGGAGACTTTGGCGACTCAAGAAAAATGTCTATCTACATCATTTCATTAAAAAACGGGGTAATGCAATTTTAAATATTATTATTATTTACTCAAATTATAAAAAAATCAATACAATTAATAAATATCACTATAATACTACTGAACTGTAAAATACAAATATAACGATGGTTCAATTACAATACTAATATTTAGGGTTGTTTTTGTTTCAAACATTAAACCATACAGCTTTTATTTTGGTGGAAAACACAGGGATTAGATATTTATATGATTACAACATAGTCTGTGCCATTTGATAACCAGGCTAAACCTTGCCAGGTATTGTTAAAATAATAATAATAAGAAAAAATGTGAGGCTTGGTGAGTGTTGATTTTAGGTCATGTTTGGAAACGATTCAGAAATTCCATTATATGTGTCCCTGGAGCACAAACACAGTCTTAAGTCGCTGGGGTATATTTGTAGCAATAGCCAAAAATACATAGTATGGGTCAAAATTATCATTTTTATTTTATGCCAAAAATCATTAGATATTAAGATCATGTTCCATGAATATATTTAGTACCGTAAATATATCAAAACTTAATTTTTTATTATTTGAATACTTCATTTGAATAACTTTAAAGATGATTTTCTCAATATTTAGTTTTTTTGCACCCTCAGATTCCAGATTTACAAATATTGTCCAAACCATACATCAACGGAAATATAATTTATTCAGCTTTCAGATGATGTATTTCGAAAAATTGACTGGTTTTGTGCTCCAGTGTCACATATGTGTGACCAATGTGTAATATTTGATCTTTCTCCTGTCTAGAAACAAACAGTCTGTCTGTGAAGTATAGTGATAAATGCCACACATAAATGAAGGCTGTGGGGCGGAACACAATCAATCCGAGTATATATTATCTGTCCTGCTATGGATGAAATGAATACCAATGTTTTACTGCTGTATGTTAGTTGTGAAGACAATGTAACCGAAGTCTATTTCTTTGTGGTCAGTCTGTCTTTCCAATCACATTCATTTCCGCCTGAATACTCACATTATTTCTCTGTTGCGCTGTAGATTCAGCAACGGCACACGCACGCACGCACGCACGCACGCACGCACGCACGCACGCACGCACGCACACACACACACACAACCACACAACCACACACACACAACCACACACACGCACGCAAGCACGCACGCACACACACACACACACACACACACACACACGCATGCACGCACACACGCAAAACACACACACACACACACACACACACACACACACACACACACACACACACACACACACACACACACACACACACACACTGTGGTTGTGAGGCGGGTCAGTCCGGCAGCACAGATCAATGGTAATCTCATTCACAATGACTTCTCAATGGCACAGCTACCTGATGAATAAACTCATCGATTTACTGTTGTTCTGCTACTTCACG
>CM049816.1:34822360-34824860 GCA_027422435.1 Schizopygopsis pylzovi | reverse complement strand
CGGAAGTGGCAAAATGGACAAAAACCCGTTTTCTATGTGAGACCACGCGAAGCATAAAGAAATACCATCATCTCAGACTCTAGAAAACAGCAGAACGGGCGAACTGACCTCACCTGATCACCTTTTAACATCAGTCTCCACAACAGCGCAAAGCAGCGTTCGTCATCAGCCTTGACACCGTATCAGAGAATAACATCCACAAGCACTCATGCTCGATGGTGGCATGTAAACACCTGTAAAGAGCCCAAACGAGGCTGACTCCAGGCATGAATACATAACGAACCCTCACCATCTGCTACTGGAGTCCAATCAGAAGCTGGCGTCTGTTCATTACACTGCAGAGTCCAGAGGAAAGAGCCATCACATCTCAACTCATTGCCCCAGTCATAAACCAGAAACTCTGCTGAAACCACCAGAGCCCATTTACCTCAGATCAGAGATCTCAACGAAGTCAGAAAAACTCTTCCAACATCAAGAGATCTGGACCCGTATTCACAAAAACATGTTATCCCAGCATTAAGAGTTCTCCTAAATAGTAATAACAGTTTTTAGCTAAGAGTTTTCTCTTAAAACCTATTCACAAAGCTGCCGAGACAAACCTTTACTAAGCAACAGAGAGAAGTCTTAAGGGGGCGGGGTTGATATTGTTGCTATGGATGATGTCAGCATGCTTATTAACTATGCACACAGTGATTGGCTGATAGGGGTCTCTGTCAGAGATTTATTCATATAAATATTGTAGGGCGCAATATTATGTTGCCACATTCAAATAAAGATTTTAACGCAGGCTAAGTGTCACTAATTAATCAAATACATGTTCAGCTAATTGTCAGTCTCTTACATGCATGCTTCTTGTAGCGGATGCATATAATTAACAGAGTAGACTAATCATAACTGATAGTAACACATGCAAACGTAAAAGAAATCCAAACTGGATGCAAGCACATCTGTAACTTCTTGCCCAACTGGTTAATGAAGACAAGGATATAATCAAAGGAAAATATGGGTCTGGGATAACCTCCAAACCCTAAATGTGATACCATTTTAAACGCTCTTTATCGTCACATGTTTCTAAAATGTTTATATTCCGAGACAGATTGCCGGCAACAGTTAGGAGCTACTTTTAGCTTTAAGATGTTTTGTGAATACGGGCCTGGACTGCTAGCCACACTTCTGTTCATTTAACAAGTTCGTTTGCCTATAATCATTAGGAAATAGAGTAAAGTTATTAGGCTTGCTGTCCACTGATGAGGGGCTCGGATGAAACCGCTCCAACTCGAGCTCAGATACACCCCCCAGGGACTTGATTTAGGATGATTACAAAGAGCAAGGCACCTGAGATGAAGGTGGAGGGATGCTGGGACAGCTGAGACTGGAGAGAGGTAAGCAGATGCATATACTCTGGCGGTTTAATGAAAGATGGGCTCGCTCCTCCCTAACTTACGTTTAGGAACTTCATTTACAGCTCTTACTGAGTGTCAACTATGTTTCTTTTCATTCATTTACATTCGCATTTAGTCATTAAGCAGGCGCTTCTCTATCCAAAGCAAAAGAAAACAAGTAGATATAATAATATTCCTACCATTCCTTCTGAGGAACCCCATTATAGTCATAGTTCAACCCAAAAATTAAGATTCAGCCCAAAACTTCATAGTGTTTGTTTGTTTGTTTGTTGGGAAGTTCAGCAGAATGGTTGCTCTCATATAAAAAAAAGCAGCATTAAAAAGTACAAAACATTTATTTTGAAGTTGTAAATAAAACATTGAGTAAATTTGAAAAGAAAGTACACTTTCAGATTTTCTACATGCTTAATTCAGTGTCACTTGTCATGTACTTGTTTGTGAAATTCACTAGCTATTTCTGAGTTAAAGTTTTTTCAGTGTATCATGAAATCTCATTTATGTGTTCGTATATTAAAACATGACATAGTATTGAACCAATGGCAGATGGGCTCAACCCTGGCCAGACATGACTTAAATCTGATCAGAGACCTAAAGCAGACGAGATTTTCTCAGTCTGTTCCTAGCACACATGGACATATATCAGTGTCCTAATCATTTTACAAGCACGTTCAGCAGACACGCTGTCTTTAGGGAAAAGAGCAGCACGGACATCCTACTGAACGACATAAACGATGTCTGCTCTGAAGTATGAACGAGGAGCATTTTCACTTGTTTGAAATCCTAATAAAGCCCCATATCGTTTCACCGGCTTCCCTCCATCTGTCTGTCTCTCGTCTGCGGGACTGTTAGAGTGTGAAGAGCTGGATTAGTTTAAGCTTTTTCCATCATCATATGTTTTCTACTGTCAGGTCTCAAATCTCCCTCCCGCTAGGAAGCACAGGGGGTTACCAGGCAACCAGGGACAGCCCATAATCTTAACAAGGGAAAGAGTGAGATTATGGGGTCTCTGCCACCTTTGTCCCGCCTGCTTGATAGCCGACATGTAACCTGTCTGTGAACTAATTACGCCGAATCAACACTGGATTCACATGCATCTG
>CM049816.1:34814860-34817360 GCA_027422435.1 Schizopygopsis pylzovi | reverse complement strand
GAATTGCAACTTTGAGCCTGTTCGATATTATGCCACAAACACTGTTGATAAAGCTTAAATGCTATTGAACTTGGAACATGCCTTTAAAGTCCACCGTTAGAGCTGTAGATGCTCAACATTTACAACTGGCTATATATCAATAAATTGTATCAATTCGTACAAAACAATACACTCTACCATGCAACATGGACAGCGAGTTTTAAAATCCATCAATGTAAAATGCCCACTGATAAGTTGTCTCCTACTGAGAAATGATTCTGCTTAAATAAGAAAAGCTTAGGAGAGAGAGAGAGCGTAAGGCATGCTGCACTAGGCATGTTTATTGTACTTACCCAGAAGGCTTTCACCTTGACGGACGATGACAATTAGCGATGGGATTCATCCAATCTCACATTCTGCCACATAGGCAGAAAAAAGGGAAGCCGATGTTTCCTGAAATGGCCGATGTTCATTTGTGATGTAGCTTAATTGAAAATTGGCCTGCTAAATCGAGCATGGCGTACGTGTGTGCCTTCGGAGAGCCTGCGTTCAGCACAATCAGCACTACGACCGCACACACACTCATTTAGTTCATGATAATTACAGCACCTCGCTACAGCACAACCTTAAACCTACACACTGAGCTCAAAGTCAAAGAGTACAAAACATGCAGCCTGGACGTAAACATGCGCACACAAACCACAGAAAACCAAGGATTTTTTCCCCTCCGCCACAATGCATATGATGCACTTTGTACAAAGTGACACTCAAAGTGTTTTTCAATTAAAAATATATTTCAGGGATCCCTCGTTTTGAATAGATTTCTGAGAATTAAGGGTGAAAGCTAATCGCTGACCATCACACCCGAGCGGATTTGTCCACAATATGGATGTCATGCATTAAAGGATTAAACTTATAATTTCATTTAGAATCGATTACAATATTCTTTAGGCATGGGTCCTTCAATTTATGTTTATTTGGCATATTTTAATGTATTACTGCTGTACTTTTATATTAGTTGATTACAAAAAACACTTAGTCACTGGGCTAAAGAGCCAATTCACTGCATGTGCCGCAATCTGATTTCCATGAAATGTAATCTTAATTGAAATTTGGCTTCAAACGTGGTCACTCCACTTAAACTGCTTTCCTTGCTTTAACCACAGGACTCAAGTAAGCCAGAGAGAGAATTCTCACACAACTCCATGCTAATTTTTTTCCAGGTCAGCGCTTTTCTGGTTTATATCCTACTTGGCCAACAATAATGATGCTCTAGCAAGTCTTGCTCTTCTCAGCCCACACACTCATCACCGGCGTACCTCAGGGTTCAGTGCTGGGACCCCTAATGTTTTCTACCTACACTGTTTTCATTTGCAATATTTTCTACACATTTCTAAACTTGCCATTCAAAACACAAATCTTATTTCCTGCAAGCTAGCATGCATGTTTTCTCATTATGTGGTGCTGTTAATTGCTTTATGACTTTGTAATCAGTCGGTTAATTAATCCCCAGTGTGATCTCCAAGTCCTGCTTAGACTTGCATAGTTATATTCAACTGTTGGGTAGACACACACACACACACACACACACACACACACACACACACGTTGGTTTTTATGGTTTACGGGGACTCTCCATAGGCGTAATGGTTTTTATTCTGTACAAACTGTATGTGCTATTGCCCTACATCTACCTACACCTAAACTTAGCCCTCACAGGCTTTGGTTCATTTCTACTTTCCCCCCAAAAATGCACACTGTATGATTTATAAGCATTTTAAATTATGGGGACACTGAAAATGTCCTCATAAATCACCTTCTCCTTGTAATACCAATGTTATACCCATGTCATTATACAAATTTGTGTCCTCATAAACCACATAAACAAGGCAACAACACACCACTTGACACACATCACACACTACACACACACACAAACCACACACACACACACACACACACACACACACACACACACACACCACACACACCACACACACACCACACACACACGCGACTCGTCCAGTTTTTTTGTTGTTGTAGGAAACGGTCAAAGAGCCTAGATCAGATTACTTTTCCCATTACTTCCTGTTTCAACAGTGCTTCCTGTTCCTGCAGACACTTTTTGTCTCACTGCATATATTAAACAGTATGCAGCACAGTTGTATGTTACACTGAAGTCACATGACCCTAATAAATTGCATGTTTAATCTAGCGAGTGGCATTCAGTTATCTTGAAACGAGTCACTGAGATGTTCTGAATCGCAGCTGATTTTAGTAACACTATAAATTGAAGGTCAAGTGAAGCACACTGCATTGTGGGATACAGTATTCAGTGCAGCGTGCTTTCTGTAAGTCATGCAAACCGAACATCTAAATAATGTTTCTTCTAATACAACCTGTGGTGGTGGTTCCTTAAAGAGGAGTATAATGCCTTCTTTTTCCTCCTTCTCTAGGGCTGCAAGTAAATAATAAAAACATGAATAAAAATGGAATGGTTTAAAAAACTAGTTCTTAAACT
>CM049816.1:34784860-34809860 GCA_027422435.1 Schizopygopsis pylzovi | reverse complement strand
AAAAAATATGAAAGTTCAAATGCAATTGATGGAGGAGAGGAGCTCCTGTTTGAATTTCAATCAGAGAGCGAGCGAGTGTGCCGCCACTGGGGACACGAAGCATCTCTCCGTAATGAAACCATGCATACACTCTCTTTCCTCTCTCCGGAAGACACTCGTCGCTCCGTGCCTCCTCATATATCTGTCCTCACCGTGTCTTGCCACGTTTAATACGGGAGCCATGGAAACCCGCGGAGAGAATCGCATCACAGCGCTCAAATGAAGGCGCGAGGCCCTTATATGCGAGTGTTTGCTCTTGTGTGCTTTCAATTTTATAAGGGCGGTGGTATACAGCGCATGGTTTGAGTCATGATTAACATATAAAACACCACACACACACACACACACACACACACACACACACACAGTGAGTGGCATCAATGATAGCTGCTCTGCACGCTCCCTTGTTTACTTTATTTTCCAATTATGTTTCTGAAGAAGCTCCAGGCAATTATTTAAGTGCAAATACAGCACACTGAGAGGGAAAAAACTAAAGAAAATACTTTCAATGGAGGTGTGCTGCAGCTGGACCAGGAAGACCCTTGTTTCAATGGCGCTTGTGAATCGTTATGAGACTGTGACTGAACCCGAACCTCCATCTGCTCCGGGGGAGCCCAAAGTCTGCATTTTGGCCCTTTTGTGTGTATTTGCATGATCAAAGCAGGGCCGTCTCTAGCTGACGTGGGGCCCAGTGCGGGGTAGGGAGCGGGTCCATTCACGATCGAGTTTTGGGGGGTGGGGGGGTTGCACCGCCCAAAGGACAGCCCTTGATCAGAGTATGAGTGTATGCATGAAATAACACCAAACTAGGCTAAATGTACCTCCTGTATTTACACTGCACGTGATTGTTCACTTAACAATGAATATCTTAGGTTCCTTGCCTCTGTAATCTTTGGCTTTCTCAGCTGGGCTTTAAAAGACACTAGTACTCAGTAATATCATCGATTCGACTGTACTGACTCAATCAGATGAGAACACAGTCTCAACTAACATTAGCACTGTTATTGAACCGAACTGAATCAACATTCAACTCAACTGAGTCTTCTGTAGAGCTGAAACTGTTCGTGTTTATTACCACAAAACTGCTTTGAATCTGTAGTGCATAAAGCGTTAAATAAAGAAATATGATTAGACTTGACTTGAGTTAAATAATACAGGTTTGAAAGAAATTAAAAGTTCTTTTTGGGGTGTATTATCCCTTTAAGGGCTGTTTGCACTGACAGCAGTTTGCAGACAAAGCAATTGGAAGTCTTTCCTTTTCAGGCAATTAATCAGATATCAAGCACTAAGCGAATGCTATTTTTCCTTAAGACAGAGCTTCCCAAACTTCAGAGGGGTAAGGCCCCTCAAAAACATAGCAAAGGCTCCACGACCCCAACCTTTTTGTTAAAAAATATATAGATTAATGGTAAAAAGATATATTTGTATATTAGATATATCCAATAAAGCAGATTGTCTCTCTGCACAAAATTATCAACATTTTTTAAATTTGTAAGAATTTCATGTGAATTAATTATGAGAACTACCTTAAAATGTAATATATTTATATGCTGGCGAAAGTAAGATGATGTAAACAATCTTTAGAAATACATTTAAATCCATAACACTTCTGCATACTATTTACAATTATATTGCATCGAAGTGTGTAACAGAAGCTACTGTACATAGTTCTATTGCAATGAAATACATAACTGTTAAAAAAAATAAAAGCTAAAAATTGCATTTGTATAATAAGGAGGGGGGGTCACATTTTAGAACAATTAGAATATTTTAATTATTTAAATATTTTGATTTAGCCTGCAATACCCCTATGGCCCACCAGGGGGCCGCGGGAAGCACTGCCTCGAGACATAATGGATTTTTTATGATCCCTGAGCATCCCACTTGAATCACTCCCCCATACAAAACTGCATTTGTACTGGACATGACCCCAAAAGCAGCGGTGGAAAGTGAGGGCTAACTGACCTGCACACTTGGTTCTGGTGATGAGAGCCGGCCCGGGCTGTCCGGTTCCCCCCTCTCCCGGTCGGGTCAGCAGCACTCGGATCTCATACTCCGTGTCGGGATCCAGGTGCCACAGCTTGTAATTGGGTGAGTTGACGGCGTGGGTCTCTGTCCAGCTTCCAGATGTCATCCTGTACTCCACCTCCTTCAGGACGATGGGGCCGTCCCCGAATATGGAGTTAGCGTTTAGCTGGATTAGCAGGTATGTGGGCCCGACGCCCAGCAGCTGAGGTGGAGCGATGGGTCTCGGGGGCTCTGGAGGAATAAAGACACATCTCATCAAACTGTTTCATAAAGACCGAGCTTAACATGATCCGTTTATTGATATTATCTCAAATTTAACTCAAAGTAGAATACAAAATTCCAAAAGTAGATCTAATTAGTTCAATTACATTAATAGTTGCATGCAAGAGTCATTTTTAACACATTGTATTGAGGGTAACGCATTACAACGATTCCATGTAATCAGTAAACCAACGGATTACTTTTAAAATTAACAACAAAATGTGTTACTTTTTCCCATATATTCACAGTCCCCCCCGTCCCATGTTGAGATAAATCAGGAGTGAGTCACAGACGCAGAGCCACTTACTTCAGCCTGTTCACACCAATAACAATAACTATGAAAATAACGATAAAGATATAGCGCAAAATAATCTAAAGCATAGCCGAATCCACACCACAGCTATAATGATAAAAGCACAGAGAAATAGAAGTATTTACGGGTCCAAAAATTCGTCCCCGAACCCGAAGAGACCCGTAAAAGTGCTTCCAAACTGTACACCGGACCCGTATTTATTTCAAAGTGGGACCGAACCCAGTGCAGACCCGAGAAAATGCAGTTAAATGGCACGCGAACCCGACCATTATTCGAAAGTTGGACCCGAACCCGGCTGGGAACACACAGACCCGACTGCACCCGTCCCGATCGGCACATATTGCACAGCAAATGCTATTAAGGCAATAAACAAGCGGTGAAAAAAAAAAGTTTTGCCTTAACTACTGTAAGTAGCCCTCTCCCTGACTGAACACATGTCCATCCATGTTAGGCTCTTCCTCTCGATCTCTTGCCGTCTGAAAGAGTCTTGTATCACTCATTATTACAGCTTTAAAAGTCTGCTTGCTGTCACGGAGACGGATGACTAATGCAACTTCGCAGTTTTTTTCCATCTCGAGTCAACTTCGAACTTTATGTGTGAGTGTGTGTGTGTGTGTGTGTGTGTGTATGTGAGTGTGTGTGTGCACGCGTGTGTGTGAGTATGTGTGTGAGTATGTGTGTGTGAGTGTTTGTGTGTGTGTGTGTGTGTGTGAGTGCATGTGTGTGTGAGTGCGTGCGTGTGTGCGTGAGTGCGTGGTGCGTGCGTGCTGTGTGGTGCATATGTGTGAGTGATGTGTGTGTGTGTGTGTGTGTGCGTGCGTGTGTGAGTGTGTGTGAGTGTGTGTGTGTGTCTGTGTGTGCGTGTGTGTGTGAGTGTGTGTGAGTGTGTGTGTGTGTCTGTGTGTGTGTGTGTGTGTATGTGTGTGAGTGAGTGCTGTGTGTGTGTGTGTGTGTGTGTGTGTGTGTGTGTGTGTGTGTGTGTGTGTGAGTGAGTGTGTGTGTATGTGTGTGTGCGAGTGCATGTGTGTGAGTGAGTGCGTGGTGTGTGTGTTGTGTGTGTGTGTGTGTGTGTGTGTGTGCGTCTGTGTGTGTGTCTGTGTGTGCGTGTGTGACGATACTCTTGGCTAGACAAACAAGCAGAGAGACATCTCATCCACACATAAAACAAGTGAGTCATCTATTTTTTAACACGAGGGGAAACACAGAGAGCATGATGGTGTTTTTCTGTGTGAGATCTTCACATGTCTGCTGATGAAGCGCCGCTCACTTCAGAACAGCATCAGTACAGGAGTCCTGAAGAACACGCTGACACTGGTTTTGGTGGCACATAAACGCTCCATAGCGCCGATACCTAATGAGTTCCTCATCAGCAACACATTCATCTTGATGCGGCGTTTAAAGCTGCGAGACCGTCCACCAGCGCGACAGACAGCTCAAGCTGAGACGATCACTGTCTCTTTCCACCACAGATGGCTCCTGAACTCTACATTTGTTTCAGCTAATTAAGCAGCCCACATGAAGCACAGCAATAACACAAACCATCACGCCAATCACACGCCTGTTGCTCATTCCTGCATGTCCAGAAACGCCTATATGATGCATGATGAGCAGATGCGATTCTGTGCTTCAGTATAAACTGGTCACGGACAGGACCTGCTGTGCTCTTAAGAACTGAATGAAGAGTTGGCTGTTGCATTGTATAACATAATAATCTATTCACAAAGAAATGAATACAATTCTATTCAGCAAGGAGGCATTAAACTGATCTGAAGTGCTTGTGAAGACATTTATGTTACAAACGTTTTTGCACTTTCTATTCATTGTGCATCCTGAAAAATGAAATGTTTCCACATAAATATTGGGCAGCACAACTGTTGATAATAATCAGAAATGTTTCTTGAGAAGCAGATCTGCATGAATATTGGAGAGATGTTTATATTGTGATTATTTGAGTTATACGTTACATATCTCTCGCAGCGCTTATTTAAAAATGTATCACATTGAATTGTATCAGTATAATCAGCAGCTGCAGAATCTTGTTTAATTCTCTGAATAAATCTGTGTGAACTGTTTGCGTTCCTGTAAATGAGCGACCTGTGTAATGCGGTTTAAGTCTTAATGGAATAAAGGAATGGAAAGAAGGAACCAGAGTTAATTGATTTACTGTGTTCCTGCCGGAGGAGGTGCTAGTATCCCTGTGCAATCAGAGCCCGAGGATTTTAATACTGTAATCTGATTCCTGTGTGTGTGTGACACCACTAACAGCAACACTGCAAAATTACATTTCACCAAATAATCCAATCACAACAGCACTAATGCACAAAAGCACTGCCCTGGCAGAGGCAAACACACACGCACGCACACGCACACGCATGCACACACACACACGCACGCACACACACGCACCCACCCACAGGCACGCACACACACACACGCGCGCACGCACACACACACACACAGGCACACACCCACACACCCACTCACACACACGCACGCACGCGCGCACACACACACACACGCACCCACTCACCCACACACGCACTCACACACACACACGCACCCACGCACGCACCCACGCACGCACGCACACACACACACACACGCACCCACACTCTCAAACACAAATGCACACACGCACGCACGCACACACACACGCATGCACATACACGCACACACACGCAACCACACACACACACGCATGCACACGCACACACACACACACACACACAAACCCACACACACACACACACAAATACACACACACATGCACACACACACACACACACGCACCCACACACATGCACCCACACACGCACACGCACGCACACGCACACACACACACACACCCACACAAATACACACACACGCACACACACAGACACACACACACTAATACACACACACGCCACACGCGCACGCACGTACACACGAACGTGCACACACACATGCTCTCAAACACAAATGGACACACACACACACACACACACACACACACACACACACACAAACAGATCTTTCTTATTGTCTTGTCTCGTGTGATGACATCATCACCTCTGTAAATGTATTATTTTAAATGTGACATTTACCGGAGCGAGCTGGTTTTGTCAATCACTCACTGACATCTAACACTTTACCCTTTCACGCCGGTTATTACAGCGTCTGGGTGAAGCGCCAAACCTGTCAACAACACGTCCGGGTCATATTCACCCCGAAATCAAAAGAATGAAATCAGGACATTTGTTTAATTTCTGTACAGGGACTGTTTTTATCGAATGCAGACACTTGTTGTTCCCAGTCCAGTTGAGTCACTCAATCAGTTGTCTTGGACATGGACGATACGCTGCCTTCTATGTGATGTAAAAGATGCTGTTTATTACCATGTCCATCAACAGAGCACATAAAACATCTGCCTTTTACCACTAATGAAGTGGCTCCGGGACCAAAGTCGCATCAAATATGCATTAATGTGTACGGCTGCGCTTGTTTGCTGGGTTCCTCAGAAACGGGGCTTTTTAAGAAGAGCAAAGAGCCCCATTCATTTGTGCTTGAACCTGCAGACGAACGACATTCATCTCAATTGATTAGAGCCGGTGACATCCGCTCTCAAACACACACAAACATGAGCAGAGGGCTTTTAGTGCACTTGTGTCTAAATTGGCGAGCAGTGTTTGTACATTAGCTGAGAGCGTCTGTGAGATTTGTTTTGATGCTTCGGTGGCAGGTCGAATCAGGGTTATTAAACCGTCACTACTAGTTTTAGATCATATGCAATATGATCATATGCAAACTGATATCATTTTATTGTGTTTCAGAAAGTCAGTAGCAACCAAACAAGCCTTTTCAGTGTAGTTTGTACATCCTTGAGTTTACTCAACAATGAAAATTCACCCTCAGGTCATCCCAGATGAGTTTGTTTCTTCATCAGATTTGGAGAAATGTCTCAGTAATGGATGAATGGGTGCCGTCAGAATGAGATAAAAACATCACAATAATCCACAGCACTCCAGTCCATCAGTTAACGTCTGGAGAAGACAAACGCTCAAACAAATCCAGCATTAAGATGTTTTAACTCCAAAGTGTTGCTTCCAGCTAAAATATGAGTTCATAACCCATAATAACACTTCTTACATTGAAAATGTGGTCTGATCTGAATCAGGAGAGAAATCAAGCGCCATTTCAGAACAAATATTTGGCTGGATTTTGATGTGACAGTGTGGATTATTGTGATGTTTGTATCAGACTCACGTTCTGACGGCACCCATTCACTGCAGAGCATCCATTACTGAGACATGTCTCCAAATCTGAGGTAGAAACACACTCATCTGTGATGACCAGAGAGTGACTTTTTTGGGTGATTACTCCTTTAAAAGTATGAAATGCGACACAAAAGGAGCAATTTTGAATTTTTCTATTCATCTATACAGCTCAAAATGCACCATGAAAAGATCATAACAGTGGTCATTATCATTATCACTGAATAATGACTTGGCTAGTTCACCCAAAAATGCTCATCAGACATCATTTACTCTCCCTCGTGTGTTTCCAAACCCGTGTGACTTTCTTTCTATGGAAGTCAATGGTGACAAATGTATGGTCTTGAAAATACCTTCTTTTAGTTTGCAAAGAAGAACGTCATACAGGTTTGGAACCGCACGAAGGAGAGTAAATGATGACAGATGATCATGTTAGAGTGAAATATCCTTTTTAATGTCAGTCTGTTTCTCACACATAACACTTCAGAGGACTTGTAATACAGTGCATATGTATTTGATGCTGGTATGGTGCGCTTTGTCCTTTTGTTAGTTGTCCACACATTTAAGTCAACTCATTTTAGTGTTGCATTTTACTTACATCATTTATTAATAGGCACAAAAAAAACTATTTTTAATTTAGCTGATTAAGAATATTGTCACCGAATGAAATCCAGCACGGTGAGCGTGAATCTGTTTTTGTCAGGTGTCACTGGCTGTTTCATGCGGGTCATCCATCATGTGTGTCTGACATGAGTGAATGATAGTGATGTGCCCTGCTGTTACCCTTCTTTAAGCCCCGAGACGGGACGTCTGTCTTTCCCTCTCAGACACGCACATGCACGCACGCACACACACACACACACACACACACAGATACAGACATGCACGCACGCACACACACACACAGAAACAGACACACGCATGTACGCACGCACGCACGCACGCACACACACGCGCACACACACACACACAGACACACACGCAAGCAAGCACGCACACACACACGCACGCACACACACAGATACAGACACAGACACACACACATACACACACACACACACACACACACACACACACACACACACACACACAGATACAGACACACACACACACACACACACACGCACGCACGCACGCACACACACAGATACAGACACAGACACACACACACACACATGCACGCACGCACGCACACACACAGATACAGACACACACACACACACATGCACGCACGCACGCACACACACAGATACAGACACACACGCATGTACGCATGTACACACGCACGCACACACACACACACACACACACACACACACACACACACACACACACAGAGATACAGACACACACGCAAGCAAGCACGCACGCACGCACACACACAGACGCTCACACACACACACGCTCACACACACACACACACACACACACACACACACACACACACAGATACAGACACACACACACAGATACAGATACAGACACACACACACACACACACACACAGATACAGACACACACACACACACACGCTCACACGCGCACACACTCACATCTAGACTGCTGAACACTGTCATCATGCAATCGGAAAATGCATTTGCCCTCGACTCAACGTCTTATAGTCAGAAAAATAATCTTTTTCTTTGTCATTCATTTCACACACGCAGGACCTGGCAGCGGCGTGTTTGATCAAAGCAAGGCCGGGTTAAAAAGAAGAGGTAATTGAAGAGTGAGAGAGAGAGATAAAGGGGATGAGAATATGTGAGGGAGGAAAAGCAAAAGGAAATATTTCCTGTGGGAAGCGTCGCAGCTTTTTTATTGTGAGGTTTTGATGGGGCTTGTGAAGGGAGAGAGATGACAGCAGCCGAGTGGAATATGGATCAGGGACACGGCAATCTAACACCTGACGGACAGCGTTAGACAGACTGATCCCTGTCTATTGCACATCAGTCTATCTCTCTCTCAGCGCTGACAGATGTGTATCACCTCTCACACACCCGGCTTCTAGGTGTGCAGTCGGCCTCCCAAACTACACTCTAAAAAAAGGGAGCTATATAGTACTAAACGTGGTTCTTGGCTCGTAATCATAGGGGAACCACTTTTGGTGCTATATAGCACTGTATATTTATGGCGCTATGTAGAACCATAAGAGGTGCCATATTGCATTGTATTTATAAAAACAAATGGTGCTAAACAGCACCAACAGTGGTTCTTTGGCAAGTAAAGAACCTTTTAAGGGGCTTATAACAGGTTCTTTGTATGGCAATGGTGCTATATAGTCCCTCAGTCATGCCAAAGAAACCGCTGAAGAACCATACAGAAGCTTAATAGGTTCTGTATATGTAGCGGTGCTATATAGCCCCTCAGTCATACTAAAGAACCGCTGAAGAACCATACAGGAGCTTGACAGGTTCTGTATACGGTAGCGGTGCTATATAGCCCCTCAGTCATGCCAAAGAACCACTGAAGAACCGCTGAAGAACCATACAGGAGCTTAACAGGTTCTGTATATGTAGCGGTGCTATATAGCCCCTCAGTCATGCCAAAGAACCGCTGAAGAACCGCTGAAGAACCATACAGGAGCTTAACAGGTTCTGTATACGGTAGCGGTGCTATATAGTCCCTCAGTCATGCCAAAGAACCGCTGAAGAACCATACAGGAGCTTAACAGGTTCTGTATATGTAGCGGTGCTATATAGTCCCTCAGTCATGCCAAAGAAACCGCTGAAGAACCATACAGGAGCTTAACAGATTCTGTATATGTAGCGGTGCTATATAGTCCCTCAGTCATACTAAAGAACCGCTGAAGAACCGCTGAAGAACCATACAGGAGCTTAACAGGTTCTGTATATGTAGCAGTGCTATATAGTCCCTCAGTCATGCCAAAGAAACCGCTGAAGAACCATACAGGAGCTTAACAGGTTCTGTATACGGTAGCGGTGCTATATAGCCCCTCAGTCATGCCAAAGAAACCGCTGAAGAACCATACAGGAGCTTAACAGGTTCTGTATACGGTAGCGGTGCTATATAGCCCCTCAGTCATGCCAAAGAAACCGCTGAAGAACCATACAGGAGCTTAACAGGTTCTGTATACGGTAGCGGTGCTATATAGCCCCTCAGTCATGCCAAAGAAACCGCTGAAGAACCATACAGGAGCTTAACAGGTTCTGTATATGTAGCGGTGCTATATAGTCCCTCAGTCATGCCAAAGAAACCGCTGAAGAACCATACAGGAGCTTAACAGGTTCTGTATATGTAGCGGTGCTATATAGTCCCTCAGTCATGCCAAAGAAACCGCTGAAGAACCATACAGGAGCTTAACAGGTTCTGTATATGTAGCGGTGCTATATAGTCCCTCAGTTATGCCAAAGAAACCGCTGAAGAACCATACAGGAGCTTAACAGGTTCTGTATATGTAGCAGTGCTATATAGTCCCTCAGTCATGCCAAAGAAACCGCTGAAGAACCATACAGGAGCTTAATAGGTTCTTTATATGGTAGCGGTGCTATATAGCCCCTCAGTCATACTAAAGAACCGCTGAAGAACCGCTGAAGAACCATACAGGAGCTTAACAGGTTCTGTATATGGTAGCGGTGCTATATAGCCCCTCAGTCATACTAAAGAACCGCTGAAGAACCGCTGAAGAGCCATACAGGAGCTTAACAGGTTCTGTATATGGTAGCGGTGCTATATAGCCCCTCAGTCATGCCAAAGAAACCGCTGAAGAACCATACAGGAGCTTAACAGGTTCTGTATACGGTAGCGGTGCTATATAGCCCCTCAGTCATGCCAAAGAACCGCTGAAGAACCATACAGGAGCTTTACAGGTTCTGTATATGTAGCGGTGCTATATAGCCCCTCAGTCATACTAAAGAACCGCTGAAGAACCATACAGGAGCTTAACAGGTTCTGTATATGGTAGCGGTGCTATATAGCCCCTCAGTCATGCCAAAGAAACCGCTGAAGAACCATACAGGAGCTTAACAGGTTCTGTATACGGTAGCGGTGCTATATAGCCCCTCAGTCATACCAAAGAACCGCTGAAGAACCGCTGAAGAACCATACAGGAGCTTAACAGGTTCTGTATATGTAGCAGTGCTATATAGCCCCTCAGTCATGCCAAAGAACTGTTGAAGAACCATACAGGAGCTTGACAGGTTCTGTATATGTAGCGGTGCTATATAGCCCCTCAGTCATGCCAAAGAACCGCTGAAGAACCATACAGGAGCTTAACAGGTTCTGTATACGGTAGCGGTGCTATATAGCCCCTCAGTCATACTAAAGAACCGCTGAAGAACCGCTGAAGAACCATACAGGAGCTTAACAGGTTCTGTATATGTAGCGGTGCTATATAGCCCCTCAGTCATACTAAAGAACCGCTGAAGAACCGCTGAAGAACCATACAGGAGCTTAACAGGTTCTGTATATGTAGCGGTGCTATATAGCCCCTCAGTCATGCCAAAGAACCGCTGAAGAACCATACAGGAGCTTTACAGGTTCTGTATATGTAGCGGTGCTATATAGCCCCTCAGTCATACTAAAGAACCGCTGAAGAACCGCTGAAGAACCATACACGAGCTTAACAGGTTCTGTATATGTAGCGGTGCTATATAGCCCCTCAGTCATGCCAAAGAACTGTTGAAGAACCATAAAGGGAGCTTAATAGGTTCTTTATATGGTAGTGGTGCTATATAGCCCCTTAGTCATGCAAAAAAACCCGCTGAAGAACCACTGAAACACCAAGATTTGGTGCTATACAGCACCAAAAGTGGTTTCCCTATGATTACGAGCCAAAGAACCACTTTTAGTACTATATAGCAGCCTTTGTTTTAGAGTGTTACACTCATCAATCGACCCCTCATCAAAGTCAAACTTACAATATAAGTGACATCTGACACCAGACAAAACTTGAAGTTTGGGGACAGTAAGATTGGTTGATTGATTTACCCAAGTGAAAAATAAAATATACTATACTATATTAAAGTGTCTTTAAAATAAATTTATTTCATGCTAAGTACACTACAAATTTTTCAGCTGCTTACACACATTTTCAAAACGTTACACACAAATCAAGAATTGCACACAAAATTAATCTCTTACAAAATGAAGCACTGCATTCAAAATATCACAAACACATCTCAAACACCGTTGCCATAATATTATAGATTTGTATGTGTTACATAGAGAATAGTGTGTCTGGTTTTGCAGATTTGGTGTGTTTCTGCTGTTTGAGTGAAACTGTGTGACGAGTGAAGATTTCGCGTGTAAGCGGTTGAAAAAACTAATAAAAATACCCCGCAGGTGTACTTATACTATACAACTAATTGTGTGGAAGTCGTGCTGAAGTCCAACTGAAGATATACTGAAGTATATTTGATTGTGCTGAAGGGGAACTATTGCAGGATCCTGCATTTAAAGACCGATATTATTCAAAGATCCTCATCAATAGTGACATTAAAACACATTTTGGGCTTAACATTAAGAAACATGCATTGTGCACACGTAGTATTCCAAATAAAGTTGAATTATTATATTTATATCAGTAAGTCTCAAGCGAGACGTCAGTAAATATGTTAATAGGTTTGAACTATATTTAGTATGAAATAAATGCATTTTAAATATATAACTTTTTTACTAAGGTATTTATATTAAATAAAGACTGGAGTAATGATGCGGAAAATTCATCTTTGATCACAGAAATAAATTAAGGTTTATTATATACTAACATAGAAAACAGCTATTTTAAATTCTAATAATATTTCACAATGTTTTTAATGAGAATTTAGAGTGACACTGAACAGCTCAATAAAGGGGCACAATTCAGCTTTGTGAGCATTAATGAGTATTATTCGTTGGCAGGTTTGGCTAAATGTGTGCTTTAGACCCAGCGTGGCAGTATTTGGTGACACTGAATGAATCATTGATGCGTATCCCCGACAGGGAGCCGATGCGTGGGACGTTAATGAAAAGCAGCCCTGTTCAGTTCTCCATTCTCTCAGATTTCTGGCTCTTTTGGGTTGTTTGCATTTGTTATGTGTGCTCATCATCAGCCGATTGCACTTCATCAAACTTTAACGATGGTGCCGTGGAGTCTTTAAACCCTGCCTCGTTTCAACTCCTGATCTCTGGCTGTCTCTCTAGGCGAATTTACCACCAATCAGTCGGCGTGTTTACGACGGGGAGCCACGCACGCACGGCAGGGTGACAGCCTGTCATCTAGTCATTAGAAAATCACAAGCAGCAAACACTCATCGTCTCCATATCTCTCCAACACAAACATACCTGCATCTGAGAGAAATCTGTGGAGGTGTGCTGATGGGTGACTCCACCACTTCTTGATTTGGCTACATGGTTATTTGAGGATTAAATGATGTCTTCAAATCAGTCATTTACAGGGACTCCCAAACATTTACGTCAGCCGAAGTCCTTGCCAGAAGTGAAATATTCACTCAGTCACTCTGAGGTTGAAGTTAATATTTGTTCAGACATCTGTGATGTTGGTTAACGGTCACATGACATGCAAGTAAACCGATAAAATACGAAATATTTTGATTGTTTGTATAATTTATGTTTATAAATGTTTTTATATAGGCTGTGATTACTTTGTCATGCACTGCAATAACTGATATGACATTCATTTTTAATCTCATGTTGCTAATGGAAATAGATTTAAGGGTGTTCATACTCGTAGTGTCGGAGTGAACACGTTACAATACAAATGTCTTAAATTATTCAAATGCCTGCTAAAATGCTGGAAATTAAGTGAATGTAAAAGTGAATAAAGTGAAACAAGCACATGTTGTGCTCCCAGATGAATATTAAATATTATCATAATATCAGCATTTACTGTGCTGCTCTGAAAATACACTTTTATAAATGAACACAGTGCCGCTCTTCACTCTGAAGCATGCGATAATAGTGGCATTAAAACAGATTTTAGGTTTAAAGGGGCGGTTGACTGTGTTTTTCTAGGCTTGATCGTGTGTATGCAGTGCAGTCTAACAAGTGTTAATGCTTCGTTTGAAATAAAAACACATTATTTTTCACATAATTTACCTTTATTCCACACCGCTCTGTCCCATCTGTGATAAACACGCTGTTTTTATGAAGCCCCTCCCTCAGAAATAAACAACGGGCTCTGATTGGTTATCTGATCCAGTGTGTTGTGATTGGCTAAACAGTCTCTAGTGTGCATCTAAACGTCCCGCCCCTTTTCAGCGGCATGTGCTCCGGTTGTATTGTAAACAATAGCGTCATCTATATTTATTATCAATCTGAGGTCCTGCTTTATTTTAAGTGGCCTTTACTACTATGTACTTACATTGAAATTAATAATTTGATACAATGCACTTATACTTACATTGTAAGTATATATTTCAAAATACCTATATGTAATTAATTTCTGTAATTACATTTATAATTACACATCCCTTGCAGCTTAATCAACCCTTAAACCACTTAACCGGTCCTTAACCTTACCCGCCTCAATAGCAGCAAAAGTGTTTTACAATACGACCACATGTTTAGATGCATAGAAGTTAACGCCACCGAATATAAAGTGTGACCCGATTGAGACGCAGAGGATATTAGTGCCGAGGATCCGCAGAACCTGTGCAAGCACGGCTCTTAATGAATGAATGAATGAATGAATGATGCATTTATATAGCGCTTTTTGTGTATTGTGGTACACCCAAAGCGCTTTACAATCATGTGGGGGGTCTGGTATGTTTGTTTGTTGTTGTCTCATACTTTTAGACGCGCTGTAATTTGTAAATGCTACCGCTTCTGTTAGCTTCTAACACACGGTTTTATCCTGATTAAATGATACTGAAGACGGCGGCATTGATGCTGAAAATTCAGCTGTGCATCACAGGAATAAATGACATTTTACAGTATATTCAAATAGAAAGCAGCTCTTGTGAATTGTAATAATATCACAGTCCTCAGTGGACCGGTGACATCAGGCTGCAAAACCACAAGATTTCAGTTCTAACTGGAGGCTTGAAGAGCGAGTTTGCGGTGGTCCATTAGATGTCCAATAAAAACAGGGCGGTGTTTATTGACTGTTTGCGTTCGAACCGGTTTCACAGCACACGTCTCGTCGATTCAGTTTATTCTCTACAAGCGAGAGAGGACTAATGTCATTACTGCAAACCCTGCCCGCAATTGTGTTTTTTCTTCCCACAGCTGGGGGGACACGCGGATCGATACTTCTCCAGCGTAAGAATCCGCCACTGAAATTTTCATTTGTTACAAAACAGCCGGGAGGGCCCGCTGTCATCCCGCATTAGGGAGAGCGGGAGCTAATAAAGCACTAGCCCGGGGTCACGCGCGACAATAGGCAACTCCGTGCCAGCTCCCATTAGCGCACGCACAAATCCATGGCCCAAAACTTTCGGCTGAAATTACCATCTTTGGTCTCCTTGTAGCGGGGTGTCAGCTGGGGAAGTGTGGTGGAGATATCTGAGCTGTCAGTGTGGATACTCCGCTGGCCCGTATGCCCTCCGGCCGCCGCTAACTATTGCACTCCTCTCAGAGTCGCATCTGTGCACGGCAAACTTCACAACACTCTCCGGACCCGAAAACACCCAATGAGATTCCTTTGCATAAACGGGTGGTGCATAGAAATACGTGCTAATTCCAATATGAATACATTTGTAATATTTAGCGGTGTTTAACTAAGCAGATGGTCGCTGTAGCCATGGAGAAGATCACAGAGCTTTGGGTGATGAGTAGGGATGGGTATCGTTAAGGTTTTAACGGTATTACTACTCTTACCGATACTGCTTATCGATCCGGTACTTTAACGGTATTCTTATCGGTACTTTTTGTTTTATGTATATATATATATATGACAAATTAAGAGCTGAATTAACATTGCTTTATATTCTGAAATGTAAAATAAATATTTAATGAAATGAATATAAAGCATCAATTTGTAAATGCACATGTGTTTTATACATTTTTATACATATTATAAGATACAGTAAGAACATGAACAAAGAAAAAGTAAAACAAACTGAAAAATTCAATAAAACTAATATACAACTGAAAATAAATAAACAGTGCTTTTTTCATGAAGGTCCACTAACATTAATGTTCTGGAAAGTAATAGCTACAAAATAAATCTAAAAGTATTAAAATGTAAATGAACACTGCATAGTTTTCACTGTATGTATTGATAGATTGATGCTTATTAAAGCTATTACGTTATACAGATTAAGAGCTGTGAGTGATTTGAACATTGATGAAGCACCAGTTTGTCACTTTAAGACAATATATTGACACACATCAGATTTTCTCCAAACCGTTCTCATCCACTTAAGACATAAACTGTGTTTAAGTGAATATTCTCCAAGCCGGCCATTTTGACATATTTTGTGTGTATCTTATCGACTATGGATGCGCCCGAAGCTCAAAGTGTTTTGGTGCGCTCCACGCACACACACACACACACACACACACACACACACACACACACACACACACACACACACACACACACACACACACACACACACACTTCAGCCTGGGGAACAGCGTCTCTCGTGCGGATTGTGCTTTCAACGTCTCTTTATCAAACATGTCCCGCGATTTAGCAACAGTAAAGACGGCATTTTACAACAATCACCGATTGAGCTGATTCTGACGTTAAGTTTGGGTTTTAGGGAGGAACGAATGTGTGAAGGGAAGAAGAAATAATGCTTAGAAGCCAAAATCGGAATAAAAAAATAAAATTAGCAGCCGCAGCCACAGGTCTAAAGCGTAAGCAGATGTTTGAATGTTTAGTTCTCTCTTCTATCATAATTAAACCGCTTTCATGTTGCGCGCGCTGAAGCTCCTCCGCATGAGCGCGATCTCGCTTCTGAATTGCGAATAGCAAAAATGCATCATAGACAAATGTTTGAATATGAATCTATATAAAAACAGCTGGTGACTCTGGTGAGATAGAATTTGCAAGATAATGTGTATATATAGCAATAATAAATGTATGTGTGTTTTCTTAATTTCTCCAGTACCGATAGCAGAACCGTTAACGTCAGAGCTTATCGATACTCCGGTCTTTTATAATTTAGCCCCGAGACCGATTAAATACCGGGTTTCGGTACCCATCCCTAGTGATGAGTGCTTAAACAGGGTAGCCGATACCGATCGGAACCGATACCGATCCGATACCAAAAATTCTGAGTATCTGCCGATACCGATATCGATCCGATACCAGCACAGTTTTTTAAATCAGTGTATAATTTGTATATCTCAGTGTGTGTTGACCTGCTCATCACTCTTTTGTGTTTTACACATAATCTACTAAATATAGACAACTTTACTGCAAAGAAAAACAACAAATGAATGGATACGTAATTATAATCTATGACAAAAATACTTTTGGTGGATAATTCAGTAGCAAAAGTTACTCTAGAAAAATCATGAGTGCACAGTTTTATAAAATCTAAAATTAGTTTATATAATATTGGGGAATAAAGAAAAGTGAATAAGTGTAGGACTAAATCTGGTAAAAAAAAAATATTGCTCTTTGTATTGTAAAATACATTCATGGAAAACAAGTAATATAGTGCACGAAAACTTTATACTGTTTGTGTTTGTGGCTTTTGTGGGGTTTAACAATAACACAATATTAGCTATGCAGAATATCGAAATTTGGACCGGTCTCGTCGGACCGATCCAGCAGAAACTGCCAGTATCGAAGCGATACCGATCCCGAATATCGGATCGGCGCACCCCTACTTTACACACTATATATAATAACAAACACGCCTTCCATAGCCTTTGATAACACAATATTGAGTATTAAGAAACTGCTAAATGAACAATAGGCACATATAATCTGATAACAGAACAATAAGATGGATTAAAACTGTAGAGTAGTCACAGGGCCTAAAACGAACATCATGTCAATGGACTGGGATTTACTGACTTACTGGCCATTAATATACATTTTTACTGGTCATGAAATTGTATGTGCATTATTTCATTAAAAAAATGGCAGACCATATTAGGACAATAAAATATTTTTACTTTTTTAAATTATTATTATTATTTATTAAATTTATATTATTACAATTCAAAAAATTAAAGAAATATCACTATAATATTACTGAACTGTAAAGCATTTCATTAATTGTCATTCTATTTTAGATAATAATAGTAATAATTATTACTATTACTATTTTATTATCATAAAAGTTGTACTATGAGGATGTGTTGCAAATGTTATTTGCCTATTCTGACTCTGAAGGGGAATATTGGCGTTTTGGAAATGCCGATCGGCCGTCTAATGATCGCGCTTCTCCCGGTACATCTGTTGCGTAATGGTGCCGCCGGGCATGGCGAGAGTGTTCACGAAGCACAAACAAGTGATCATTTCGGCCATTTGTCCAAAGGGGATGGGGGTGACGGGTGGACGTGGTCTTAGTGTCCATAGGAGAGGCTCTGCTGCTGATGATCGCACCATGTTGAGTCTATTCTTTCTGATCGTGCGCGCTCAAAGGGCCACCGGCAGACCGTACAGGTGCCGTCAGTGTTGGGTAACGTTAGGTCTGTGCGCTGTGCCATGCAATGAGAGATACCATACTCTCAAGAACTATAAACGCTCACCTAGATACCTGATTGGGCAGATAGCTGGTCAACTGATCACAAAAATAGGCACATGTATTTTACTATGGCACAGTAATATAGTAATAATTTACTACTTTCTCCTGTTTTGCTGTTATATCCTTTTTTGCTGATCATTTGTAAAGAAGATAAAAAGACTAATAAGATAAAGAGATAGATAAATAAACATGCTAATAAGTTCATACAACCATTCAATATCTATTATTTCCTGAATATTACTGATGAACTGATAAAAAAGTAGGCTACTGTTCACATTCGTTTTACTACTATATAGTATAGTAACATAGTAATCATTTTGTACTTTCTCCTGTTTTATTGTTGGTTTCCTCTTTTCTGATCATTTGTAAAGAGGATAAAAAAAAAACACAAATAAGTTCAAACATCAATTAAATATCTACTATTTCTTGAATATTATGAAAATCAAGAGGGCCGCCCCCTGGTGATGTCATAATATGCTAATTAGATGAGTATATTTACACCCTACATAAACTTTTGGTCATGCCCAACATTTTTCTAATTTACAGCGGATCTCTATCTTTAACTCCTTTCAAGCCACAAGCTTTTGAAATCTTGATGTAAAAATACAGCATTTTTTTCAAAAAACCCTGGCGCCTAAAGGGTTAAATAACAATAGTCCAATTTATGTATTCATTCATTCATTTGCTTGTTTATTTATTTATAATTTTTTCAGAAAACCACTGGGGGCACTTTTCTCTTTTGTAGACAGCAGATTTATGAACTGGGAAAGATGTTTGGCATATAATGGCTCAACCATTCAGAGTCTGAACTATGCATTTTAATGTACAGAAAAGTACAATAACAGCATGCATAACAAAACAAGTCCTTACCTCTGACGATGAGTCCAGCAAAGTTGGAGACGCCGGATCCTCTCTCTGATTGGGTGACGCAGCGGTACAGGTCTTGGTCCTGACTGGTCACTTCTCTCAGCCGGAAAGAGGCCGCAAACTTCCTGTGGTTGATGTTTTTCGTCTCCGCCACTGGAATATCGTCTCCGTTACGCCGCTGTATGAGACAACACGAGAGATGAAACGTTAAATATTTGCAGGTCTAACTGATGGAATCCAGTTTTCCATGTTTTGAGAAAACGAAATCTGCTGAATAGATATTTTCTGATCAGTGCTGTTCAGGTTTAGGAGGCAAAAGATCTGCGAGTGAGCTGCTTTTGAATGAGCATTGTGGTTAAATGAAGTCTGTCGTCATTATTAGCTATAGCTGAACAACAGTGATATATGATACAGTACTACTGCTTTCATAGCTGTGCTATACAGTAAATGCTGTTCCACCTGGAAACTGAACATGAATTTATGAAATAATTCAAACACAGAGAAGGGCTGTGACTAGGGATGCACGATATATCGTGCATATAACATTACTGTAAATGATGTCGTGGCAGCTCAAACAGCAGCGCACAACTAATAACTATGATTGGGACGGTCGTGTATATAACATTCTAATGAGAACATTATTATAATAAAACGTTGTGAATTCTTTGGGTTTAGTTGCCGTGTTTCAGCGCGTTTTACGGGAAGCCAAGTGCACGAGTTACACATCTGACTAGCGCATAACTTAGTTCAAAATAACTTGTGCATTTCCGTATGTTTGTGCATATATAAGTTGTAATATGTTTATGTTTAATAAATATCTGATTCAGCCTAATTAAGCCGCTATAACGAGCGCTTTAGTTTACCGGTGTTCATACAGCGCACCGCTGCTATTTAAAACAGCGGTAGCCTATTCATTTGTTACTTTTTCAAAATCACTGAAGCATTATTAATAATAACCACCACTTTTATTTTCTCTTATTATTTTCATCAACAATATGGTTCAGTAATTAATATCATTTCATTATTGTCAATGCAGATGGCTCTTCCATCCGTTTTATTCATCCATGCACATGCATTTTGATTCTTTACACACGCAATGATGTCCAATGACTTGTTTGCATTATTTTATTTTATTTGTGAGATTTTTTATGGTGAAATTTGGTAATGGGAGAGTAAAATGTTGTTTTTAAACTTACACTGTTCAAACTAGGCTGATTATGATGAAGTGTTTTGGATGTGGCTTTTAATGATGAGAATTATTTTTTTTAAATCAGGCTCTCAAAAAGTATATACAAATTTGGATATAGATTTATCGGCCAACATATCGGTTATCGGCTTTCAAATATAAAGAATTATCGGTATCGGCCAAAATTTGCATATTGGTGCATCCCTAGCTGTGACATGAGCAGAAGTGAAGGTTCAAGGCCCGTTCCAAGGACCAAGGACGAAAACTATAAAAATAACGATAAAGATATTGTTATAAAAATCATTCTCAATTTAAAGAATAGAGTCCACACCACAGCTATGATGATCACAATCACTTTCAGAATTTTTTTTTTCAGCTGATGAATTATATTAGGTATGCATGGTATTGGGTTTTTGCCGATATCTGATATTTTCCACCTCATTTTGGCCGATACCGATATATTTCATTTTGTTTGGAAACAACACCAAGTCTCTCCTGTGCAGAAATTATAAGCAAACTATTTTTAGTTTTGTTAGTTTTTAACAATACTTATTTATTAGAATTAAATGTAAAAATAACAGTTTTTTTTACAGCACATTGAGGCTTTGAAAATTACTATAAATTAACTATATATCAATTTGTTAACCCAAACATTTTATTTTAAGATTTAACATTTATAGATGGTTTAAAACAAAAGAGTTGTATGTCTCATATCAGGCCGATATTTACATTGACATATCGGCATCATTTCTCATATCGGGCCGATATTTACATTGACATATCGGCATCATTTCTCATATCGGGCCGATATTTACATTGACATATCGGCATCATTTCTCATATCGGGCCGATATTTACATTGACATATCGGCATCATTTCTCATATCAGGCCGATATTTACATTGACATATCGGCATCATTTCTCATATCGGGCCGATATTTACATTGACATATCGGCATCATTTCTCATATCGGGCCGATATTTACATTGACATATCGGCATCATTTCTCATATCAGGCCAATATTTACATTGACATATCGGCATCATTTCTCATATCAGACCGATATTTACATTGACATATCGGCATCATTTCTCATATCAGGCCGATATTTACATTGACATATCGGCATCATTTCTCATATCAGGCCAATAATTACATTGACATATCGGCATCATTTCTCATATCAGGCCAATATTTACATTGACATATCGGCATCATCATATCAGACCGATATTTACATTGACATATCGGCGTCATCATATCAGACCGATATTTACATTGACATATCGGCGTCATCATATCAGACCGATATTTACATTGACATATCGGCGTCATTTCTCATATCAGGCCGATATTTACATTGACATATCAGCGTCATTTCTCATATCAGACCGATATTTACATTGACATATCGGCGTCATCATATCAGGCCGATATTTACATTGACATATCGGCGTCATCATATCAGGCCGATATTTACATTGACATATCGGCGTCATCATATCAGACCGATATTTACATTGACATATCGGCGTCATCATATCAGACCGATATTTACATTGACATATCGGCGTCATCATATCAGACCGATATTTACATTGACATATCGGCGTCATCATATCAGGCCGATATTTACATTGACATATCGGCGTCATCATATCAGACCGATATTTACATTGACATATCGGCGTCATTTCTCATATCAGACCGATATTTACATTGACATATCGGCGTCATCATATCAGACCGATATTTACATTGACATATCGGCGTCATTTCTCATATCAGGCCGATATTTACATTGACATATCGGCGTCATTTCTCATATCAGACCGATATTTACATTGACATATCGGCATCATTTCTCATATCAAGCCGATATTTACATTGACATATCGGTGTCATTTCTCATATCAGACCGATATTTACATTGACATATCGGCGTCATCATATCAGGCCGATATTTACATTGACATATCGGCGTCATCATATCAGGCCGATATTTACATTGACATATCAGCATCATTTCTCATATCAGGCCGATATTTACATTGACATATCGGCATCATTTCTCATATCAGGCCAATATTTACATTGACATATCGGCATCATTTCTCATATCAGGCCAATATTTACATTGACATATCGGCGTCATCATATCAAGCCGATATTTACATTGACATATCGGCATCATTTCTCATATCAGACCGATATTTACATTGACATATCGGTATCATTTCTCATATCAGACCGATATTTACATTGACATATCGGTATCATTTCTCATATCAGGCCGATATTTACATTGACATATCGGCATCATTTCTCATATCAGGCCGATATTTACATTGACATATCGGCATCATTTCTCATATCAGACCAATATTTACATTGACATATCGGCATAATTTCTCATATCCGGCCGATATTTACATTGACATATCGGCATCATTTCTCATATCAGGCCGATATTTACATTGACATATCGGTATCATTTCTCATATCAGGCCGATATTTACATTGACATATCGGCATCATTTCTCATATCAGGCCGATATTTACATTGACATATCGGCATCATTTCTCATATCAGACCGATATTTACATTGACATATCGGCATAATTTCTCATATCCGGCCGATATTTACATTGACATATCGGCATAATTTCTCATATCCGGCCGATATTTACATTGACATATCGGCATCATTTCTCATATCAGGCCGATATTTACATTGACATATCGGCATCATTTCTCATATCAGGCCGATATTTACATTGACATATCGGCATCATTTCTCATATCAGACCGATATTTACATTGACATATCGGTATCATTTCTCATATCAGACCGATATTTACATTGACATATCGGTATCATTTCTCATATCAGGCCGATATTTACATTGACATATCGGCATCATTTCTCATATCAGACCGATATTTACATTGACATATCGGCATAATTTCTCATATCCGGCCGATATTTACATTGACATATCGGCATCATTTCTCATATCAGGCCGATATTTACATTGACATATCGGCATCATTTCTCATATCAAGCCGATATTTACATTGACATATCGGCATCATTTCTCATATCAGGCCGATATTTACATTGACATATCGGCATCATTTCTCATATCAGACCGATATTTACATTGACATATCGGCATCATTTCTCATATCAGACCGATATTTACATTGACATATCAGCGTCATTTCTCATATCAGACCGATATTTACATTGACATATCGGCATCATTTCTCATATCAGACCGATATTTACATTGACATATCGGCGTCATCATATCAAGCCGATATTTACATTGACATATCGGCATCATTTCTCACATCAGGCCAATGCCGATATTTACATTTAAAGCCATTATCGGCCGATATTAATCCGATAATATCATGCATCCCTAAACAATACAAACATTGACAGCCAATCAGAATCAATCCTGCTACACTCTTAAAAATAAAGGTGCTTCAGGATTCCATAGAAGAACCTTTTTGTCTAAATGGTTCCATTAGGAACCTTTAACAACTGAAGAACCTTTCTGCTTCACAATAGCTTCTTTGTGGCGAAAGACGGGTCTTTAAAGAGATGCTTCTTTAAAGAACCTTTGATTCTTTGTGGTACAAAAAATAATATTCTATGACATCGCTGTGAGGAACCTTTTAAGCACCTTTATATTTAAGAGTGTATAACGAGCTGGCGAATTAAAGCGGCAGATAAGCGTGCGCTGAGAATAAGCAGACTAGGGCTGTCGCGATTCGTCGATTTGTCACGACTAGTTGATTTTTAATTATCGTCGACTTCATTTTGCTCACGCCGACTAACCGGCAAAATACCGTAAGTGGTGCATTTCACGGACGAGAATCCATAAAAACACATTATTAGACTGTTTTCCAAGGCTGCATGATATATTAAGCCCATTTAAAAATTAAGCATAATTGTGAATTCACAAACGCTATGATTTAATGAAATAATTACATGCGCTTTAATTATTCACATGCGTGTAGGTTAAGTACGTGCGTCATACAGCGGCTCCGTTCACAGAAACGGTTATCATTTACATGTGGAGCATCTCAAACTCCATCCCTGCATGTTGTTGTGAGTTTGGGTTTATTATAACGTTCATCTGGGAACGCAACGTGCGCCATTTCATCAGATGTGTACGGTAAATAATTTATAAATCTACACAAACACAGGATACATCGCGATTTCAAAATAAAAGCTCAAACACTCACTTACTCGAGTTACATGTTTTGATGTCCACATATTCATCTAATTACAGCAGCTATAGCATTTATGTCCTAAAGAAATGGCCAAATATTAAAGATTAAGTGGATATTTGAATTAAATGGTGCTTGGTCAATATTAAACAAGGATTAGATCGTGCAGTAATAATTATCAGGTGGCCAGCG
>CM049816.1:34732360-34779860 GCA_027422435.1 Schizopygopsis pylzovi | reverse complement strand
ATTAGCGATAAAAATGCATCCGTTTCATATGCTAAATATAGGGAAGGATCATGCAAGGTTTTGCAGCAGTCAATTTACTGGTGTTTGCGCCATTATTTAACATCCAGAAACGCATGTCTTGACTCATTGCATCGTTCATTAATGGAAATGATCTGTCTCTCACTGTCAGTAAACAATTGAGTCTTCAAGCATCGAGGATGATTTCATTGTCCTCTTGCTTCTTAAAAAAAGACACAGAGTGTAAGTATTGGGTCCATCCAATCCTAAAATATAGAGAGGATGGAGAGTTCCTCCTTATCACAGAGCAGCGGGATTATCACGGGCGATTCAACGTTTACTTAACGATGTCAGTGGCTCGGTTTGATGCGATACTAGAGTCACATATTAAAAGAAAGACCACCAATATCTGTGAACTCAGTGTGCATGGATCTACATACAGTGCTTTGTGCTGCGAGATGAAGCAGATGAATTCGACAATCGTCATTCTGGATTTTCGTCAACACTGATTTCTGTGAAGCAGCTTCACATCACACAGGAACACATCAGTACTGTTTCTGATGGGCTGCCCTTAAAATAAAACACTCTCCAACACAGCTCCTTCATGTCCCTCTCTTCCTGCATCATGGTAAAAAGATGTCCTCCGTGATCAGCCGGAAGCGTTCGGAGGGAATATAATCCATGCTGCGAGCGTCAGTAATCCCGGCGCTTCTGCGGATTAGCTGTTCATTGGGAATACCTGCTACATGAGCAGAGCTCAGCAGATGAAACAGACAAAATATCAATCACGTAACATTATACGTGCATTGCTGACATTTGAAGTGTAAGCGTGTGCGCGTCTGCTGATTGTGCCGTCACTTGACCCCTAAACGCTTCGTGCTAAGTGCAGTACTCGGCGTGTAATAAGAGCTAATTATATATCAGTCATGGAGCAGGGCAGCTCTCAGTGTCACTTATTCACTGCTTGTGCTAGTAATGCCCTATCTGATCATTTATTGATCGCTGCTGATGTGCTCAGAAAACACTCACGCTGCTGACATGATGCTCTTGTCAATACTGCTCGTTCCCTGAAAATATTTCACTTATGATCTATGATCATTTCATAGCCCGATTCAATATGAAATGGTATCTGTATAATTCACAGCTAACACTGTGTTTGGGGTCTGTGTGATTTAGTTTTTATTGTTTTAGGCAACATTTACTTGATCAAAAATACAGAAAAAGGTAATATGGCAAAACATTTGGTAACACTTTACTGTAAAGACAAATTTTCACAATTAGTTAGTTGCTTATTAGCATGCCTGTTATTATCAGAGCTGTTTATTAGTGCTTATAAAGCATATTTTGCATGAGCATATTCTACATCCCTAATCCTGCCCAGTACCTAAACCTAACAACTACCACAATAACTATTAATAAGCAGCAAATTAAGAGTTTACTGAGGGAAAAGTCGTCAGTTAATGTTTTTTTAATAGCAAGAATTGTTTGTTTTTGTTTTTTATTTCAAACAGCTGTTCCCTTTCAAGGGAACTCTGTTGCGTCAGAAACGCTTTGCGTGATAAGTCTTGAAGCACATGTGAAATCAATCCAAGGTGTAATTGGGACGTCAGAGCGTGTGACGTCACGAACCAGGAAGCTATAAAGCCTGCCCAAAAGAAGCTGTCACTAGCTTTTTGTGTCTTCACAAGCACTCTGTGTGAAATTGTCTGTCCTATTTGGTGTTGTATCTCATTACTTTACAAAGAGAGCAGATATGGCAAGCAAGCAATGACAAGCTTTTAGAATGTGCATTCTTCCCTGCCCGCGTTATCTAACGGGTGGGGATACACACATTATTTGTGTTGCCTGTTTGGGAGAAGAGCATGCACGCTCGAGAGTGTGCTTCCCCTGCGGACGCTCCGATCCCGCCTGGCGTTCTTTCGCAAGGACGCTCAGCCTCGTGTTCCCCAGGGCTCTGGTCCCGCTGTTGCCGAGGCACAGCGAAGGCTGCAGTCCTGGAGTTCGCAAAGGGATCTGTCAGCGGAGGTAGAGACGGGCTCTGCCTTCACCTGACAGATTCAGTGCCTCGTCTCAGGGTTGAGAAGTACGCGCTGTGGTTTCTTCTGCCCTGATCGAGGCACAGACACTGCAATGATCTGATTCTGAGGTGCCAATGCAAAGTATACTGAGGACTCGCCACCTCAGTCGCATGCTTATGAGGAGAGAGAGGTTGTAACAAGAGCGGTTGAGAGATTGAGTATCGATTGGCAAGCAGAGAGGGAGGACGATCGTTCAAAAAGCAGGCTTGATGAACGCTTCTCGCCTTCTCGCGCACAACCTCAACGCCAGGGATTGCCGTTTTTTTCCCCTGATCTCCACACCGAGATGTGGAGATCATGGGAGATGTAGAGATAAGCAGAGCGTGGCTTTTCTTGCTCCCCCACCTAAATGATGGGGACACGGGAAGCGCGCTCAACCGCAGCCTTCGAAGTGTAAAATGGGTCTGAGGACTGTTATTATTACTTTTATGAAAGCTGTGTGGAAGAAGTCCTGACGCCCGAGGGCTCAGGCCAATAAGGACTCCCTCCCCAAAGTGGAGCGGTCAACACCTCATTTTACGGTGTCCGTCTCCCTTCTGTGTCCTCAGAAGACCGTTCTGCCAACCCTGCCACCTCTTGTACTTCAGGGCGTGGCGGTCTCCGGCGAGAGCATATCTCAAGGTCCACCCGGAAACGTAGTGGCCTTGGGATGCCCACCCCCCTCCGAGGAGGGATTCAGAGCGGTCAGTTCAGATGCTTCCTGTCTGTTCGCCGTTTCAGGAAGTCGTTCTAACTGCACAACTACATATAAATCCAGAAACCAGTCTCGAGAGGCTGGTACCTCTAGTAGAAATTTGACAGCGTAGAACTTCTGCTAATATATCTCGTTGGGTCCTGCAGACTATAGAAAAAGGGTTTATGGGGTGTTTTCCACCAAAGTGGCCCCCCAGCAGGTTCTGTTAATGGAACAAAAAGTGAAAGCTCTGTTAGAGAAAGGGACCATAGAATATGTACCTCACTCCAACAGGGAAACCGGGTTTACAGCCGGTATTTCATAGTTCCAAAGAAGGATGGGGGGTTGCGTCCCATTTTAGATCTTCGAGTTCTGAACGACTCTGTCATGCAGCTCAAGTTCAAGATGTTAACTTTGAGACAAATCGTGCCACAGATCAGATCCGAGTACTGGTTTGTCAGGATAGATCTCAAGGAAGCATACTTCCACATATCCATCCTTCCATGTCACAGGAGGTTCCTGAGGTTTGCTTTTGGGAGCAAAGCATACCAGTATTGGGTTCTTTGGTTCGGCCTAGCATTATCACCCCGCACTTTCACAAAATGCGTAGATGCAGCCCTGGTGCCTCTTCAGCTTCAGGGTATTCGCATTATGAACTACATCGACGATTGGTTGATTCTAGCTCAGTCGCATCAGGTGGCAGTGTGGCATTGAGATGTCGTGCTGGCCCACATGAAAGAGCTGGGGTTATGGCTAAACGCCAAAAAGAGTGTGCTTTCTCCACTACAGAGGACCACCTTCCTTGTCGTGGAATGGGACTCAACGTCGATGCAAGCGTGCCTGTCACCGGCACGTATAGAGTCCATCCTGTCAGCTGTGAAAGGAATAAGGCTAGGCCAGTCACTCACTGTCAAACAGTTTCAGAGACTGTTAGGTCTTATGGCAGCATCATCCAACGTGATACCATTTGGACTGCTGTACATGAGACCTCTACAGTGGTGGCTCAGGACCAAAGGGTTTTTTCCCCCAAGGGGCAACCCCTTTCGCAAGGTTATGCGGCGATGCTTTCGTGCCTTGGTAATGTGGAAGAAACCTTGGTTCCTGTCCAAGAGTCCCGTGCTGGGAGCTTCATGTCATCGTAAGATGCTAACGACAGATGCCTCTCTCACGGGCTGGGGAGCGATCCTAGAGGAACGCTCGAGTCAAGGTCTGTGGAAGGACCATCATCTCTCAAGGCACATCAACCGTCTGGAGATGTTGGCCCCCAACCAGAACTGTGGAAACTGTGGGCTTAGCCTCTGAGGGGGCCCAGCTCATAGACTCAGGTCTCTCAACCGAGGTTATTAAGTTGTTGAGACCATTCTCCACTCCAGAGCTCCCTCCACGAGGAAACTTTATGCCTTGAAGTAGAAATTTTCACTTCATGGTGTAGTGACCATCAGCTGGACACCGTTAACTACCCAGTTGGTACAGTGCTGGAGTTCCTGCAAGAGCGGTTCACTGCAGGGCTAGCCCCGTCCACTTTATAGGTTTATGCGGTGGCCATAAGTGCTTAACACATTCCTTTGGGTGGAATGTCAATGGGGAAGACCCCCTGGTATCTCGTTTTCCTCCGTGGTACTTGAAGCTCTCTCCTCCTCCTTTCAGAATGCGGACCAGGGAAGGCACAATTTGCTTTGCACAGTGCGGGCATTAGATGCTTATGTCCACAGAGCTGCCCTGTGGCATAAAAATTAACAGTTGTTTGTATGTTTTGGACCTCCTAACAAGGGGTCCCCTGTATCTAAGCAAAGGATGAGCAAGTGGGTGGTCGAGACCATCTCATTTGTTTATGAGTCGGCCGGTCAACCTTCTCCTATGGCTGTCCGGTCCCACTCAACCAGGAGTATGGCGGCCTCCAAGGCCTTGATATCAGGAGTTGCTCTCCAAGAGGTTTGTGATGCGGCAGGCTGGTCCTCACCGCACACATTCATCAGATTTTATTCTTTGGACCCCAGGTTCTCAGGTGCTCTCGTCCTAGTGCTGCTCGCTTGATTTCACACAGGACAGGCACTCGTCGCTATGATGCAACGTTCGTTCCCTCTTCAGGGAACCGAGGTTACAGTAGTAACCGAACATTTTCTGTGTGAATATCTGTTAAAATGTAATTGATGCACAGCTGTATTTTCAGCATCATTACTCCAGTTTTCAGTGTCACACGATCTTCAGAAATCATAATAATATGCTGCTCAAGACACATTTCTGATTATTATCAATGTTGAAAACAGTTGTGCTGCACAATATTTTTGTGGAAACTGTGATACATTTTATTTTTCATAAAGACAGTCAGCTTTAAGACGTACGAGAGTGTGAGTTTTAGGAAATTATAAGTGCTTTAAATAATAGGGACAGTCCTGTAAGTCTCTTACACAAGGACACAATGATGACAGTCTGTTAACCTTATTAGCAGTCTAGACTTTTAACTACTGGACCACACCATCCCAAACAATAACACACACACACACACACACACACACACACACACACACACGTGACTCACCACATGGGTAGCTGAGCACCTGGATGTCATCAATGGCAATGAAACCTCTTCTTCTGTTTGTCACCTCTGCCTCGAATATGACCTGCACAGAGAAACAGGAAACAGGAAGTGTGTTTTAGATAAGATGTTACTCATTCATATCGCTCAATCAGATAAATTAATGAATGAATAAATGAGTTTCTGTGCCATTAATCAATGCCATTAATTTCTATAGAAGAACATCTCTATTATTACACCAGACCTCTGCTACAATCCTTGTAAAAAAGAAGAGAGCATAATTATATTGAATGGGCACTTTTAGTGTACTTCAGAAAGTTTTTTATAACTACTTGATAATATAATATTAATGAAATAAAAGGCCACTTAAGTGTACTTGAACTTAACTTTCATACTTAAAAGTACATTTTGAATCATGTTTTAATCATCTTTTGTTAACACATTAAAGCATATATCTTGTTATCATTTTAACTGTAGTGTTATTTGATACAAAAATGAATGTTATTTGAGTGAAAATGATATTAAAATATATATTAGTAAACAGTTTAAACTCATAGTTTAGACAAAGCTTGTCAGTATTCATTAGTAACACTTTAATCATATTTCAAACACAACAGAAATATGAAAGAACATATAAAGATGTACTAAAGTCCTACTTCACTCTACTAATTGAATTCGGTAAATTTAATAAATATAATTAGTAATAAAATTGAATTACAAATTACTGCAATAATATGACACAAAATATAGTATTAGCCAGATATTACTTATGTAGAGTAAACAAGCATGTTAATTACATTACTCTTTTAATTATACAAGCTATTAATTCAAATTCAATTAAAAAACTGACATAAAAAATTTACATTGCAGCAGTTATTATATATATATAAATCGAAGTGTCTATTTAGACTAAGAGCAAATAGCATTCCTCATTGGCAGAGGCTGTTTACACTGACTCCGCCCACTAACGTGTGATTGGGTTCGTCAAGACGCTCGTTTAGCATCAGTTCCAGTGATGTAGATGGTAATACCTATAAATTAAATATAATCTATAGGTATTGGCACTTAGTGTAAATATAATCAATAGCTATTAGCACTTAGCGTAAATAGAATATATAGCTATTAGCACTTAGTGTAAATAGAATATATAGCTATTAGCACTTAGTGTAAATATAATCTATATGTATTGGCACTTAGTGTAAATATAATCAATAGCTATTAGCACTTAGTGTAAATATAATCTATAGCTATTAGCACTTAGTGTAAATATAATCAATAGCTATTAGCACTTAGTGTAAATATAATCAATAGCTATTAGCACTTAGTGTAAATATAATCTATAGCTATTAGCACTTAGTGTAAATATAATCAATAGCTATTAGCACTTAGTGTAAATAGAATATATAGCTATTAGCACTTAGTGTAAATATAATCTATAGCTATTAGCACTTAGTGCAAATACAATCTATAGCTATTAGCACTTAGTGTAAATATAATCTATAGCTATTAGCACTTATTGTAAATAGAATCTATAGGTATTAGCACTTATTGTAAATAGAATATATAGCTATTAGCACTTAGTGTAAATAGAATCTATAGGTATTAGCACTTAGTGTAAATAGAATCTATAGCTATTAGCACTTATTGTAAATAGAATCTATAGCTATTAGCACTTAATGTAAATATAATCTATAGGTATTAGCACTTAGTGTAAATATAATCTATAGGTATTGGTACTTAGTGTAAATAGAATCTATAGGTATTAGCACTTAGTGTAAATAGAATCTATAGCTATTAGCACTTAATGTAAATATAATCTATAGGTATTGGTACTTAGTGTAAATATAATCAATAGCTATTAGCACTTAGTGTAAATAGAATCTATAGCTATTAGCACTTAGTGTAAATATAATCTATAGCTAATAGCACTTAGTGTAAATATAATCTATAGCTATTAGCACTTAGTGTAAATATAATCTATAGGTATTAGCACTTATTGTAAATAGAATCTTTAGCTATTAGCACAGTGTAAATAGAATATATAGCTATTAGCACTTAGTGCAAATATAATCAATAGCTATTAGCACTTAGTGTAAATATAATCTATAGCTATTAGCACTTAGTGTATATAGAATATATAGCTATTAGCACTTAGTGTAAATAGAATATATAGCTATTAGCACTTATTGTAAATAGAATTTATAGCTATTAGCACTTAGTGTAAATAGAATCTATAGCTATTAGCACTTAGTGTAAATATAATCAATAGCTATTAGCACTTAGTGTAAATAGAATCTATAGCTATTAGCACTTAGTGTAAATATAATCAATAGCTATTAGCACTTAGTGTAAATAGAATCTATAGCTATTAGCACTTAGTGTAAATAGAATCTATAGCTATTAGCACTTAGTGTAAATAGAATCTATAGCTATTAGCACTTAGTGTAAATAGAATCTATAGCTATTAGCACTTAGTGTAAATATAATCAATAGCTATTAGCACTTAGTGTAAATAGAATCTATAGCTATTAGCACTTAGTGTAAATAGAATCTATAGCTATTAGCACTTAGTGTAAATATAATCAGTAGCTATTAGCACTTAGTGTAAATAGAATCTATAGCTATTAGCACTTAGTGTAAATATAATCAGTAGCTATTAGCACTTAGTGTAAATAGAATCTATAGCTATTAGCACTTAGTGTAAATATAATCAGTAGCTATTAGCACTTAGTGTAAATAGAATCTATAGCTATTAGCACTTAGTGTAAATAGAATCTATAGCTATTAGCACTTAGTGTAAATATAATCAGTAGCTATTAGCACTTAGTGTAAATAGAATCTATAGCTATTAGCACTTAGTGTAAATAGAATCTATAGCTATTAGCACTTAGTGTAAATAGAATCTATAGCTATTAGCACTTAGTGTAAATATAATCAGTAGCTATTAGCACTTAGTGTAAATACAATCTATAGCTATTAGCACTTAGTGTAAATAGAATATATAGCTATTAGCACTTAGTGTAAATAGAATCTATAGCTATTAGCACTTAGTGTAAATAGAATCTATAGCTATTAGCACTTAGTGCAAATAGCCGCTGCCTATCTATAATATGTAAAGCATAAGTGTGAAACACACTAACAAGACTAATAGAACTAATGCCTGATCAGCAGAACTACTTCAGCATGTGTGTGTGTGAGAGAGAGAGAGAGAGAGAGAGAGAGAGAGAGAGAGAGAGAGAGAGAGAGGAGCTGCGGCTGCACAACGGCATTCAGACAGAACACTCTTGAAGATTTACATCATAATCGGCTCATAAGCATTACTGACCAAGAGCGGGCCCGAGACTGGCTTTTTCAGCCGTGCTTTGAGTTCAATAATAGAAACCTAAGACTGACCTCGCCAGTCACAGGATATTCAATTACGCCTTTTCTGTCCTCGCGTGGGTGTTTGCTTGAAAAGCTTTTTCTCCCAGAAATGAGCAACTGTTTGTGAAAATCTGTTTTGTCTTCCGAGATAAAGAGAATGGGATTTGGCTAACAGAGACGATCTCTGACGCTGTAATGATGACCGCAGGCCAACCAGAGCCTCGTCTGATACAAACTACTGCTAGTGTTGTGATACAGCGTCATCGAACGGTGTAGTTTAATAGCAGTGTCACGGAGGCAGGCTACATGTGTGAAAACAGCTGTTTTAAATGGTAATAACATTTGGTTTATTATCAAATTAATGCAGCCTTGATGAACAGAAGAGACTTCTTTAAAAACCTAATCTTCTGAACGACAGTATATTATATACATTTCAATAATATTTGACTAATTTTCCAGGCTTGAAAAATTCATGTTTTATTCCCCATTCCCTGACATGTCCATGTTATCCACTGCCGTGGGGCCCTGCTGTGTGTGTGTGTGTGTGTGTGTGTGTGTGTGTGTGTGTGTGTGTGTGTGTGGGTGTGAGAGTGTGTCTGTCTGTGTGTCTGTGTGAGTGTGTGTGTGTGTGTGTGTGTGTGTGTTGGAGCGGCTATCACAGAAGACGACTCTGAGCTGAGGAAGCGGCTTTGGCAAGAGTGAAAATTGCTGAAATGAGAAAAGAAGAAAAGCACATAGGATGAAAAAATGAGGTGAGAAAAAAGAGAAGATATTCTGGGACTGGCGTGACACCCCAGCAATTATCCCATCAGCCCCGGACAAAAGCAGCTGTGAACTGGAGATGTGCACGGCTGGACACTTTCAAAACCATCAGCGGCTGCCTGAACCTCAGGTCCACTTAAAACACCCCGACTAATAAGACTGCTTCTGAATAACGAGGCAGCAGGAGTCACGCTCAAATGTCCAAACGACTCCACTAAATGACTAGTTGACTTCTGTCACATTAAACTTACATGTCACTCTCATTCATTCTCAATGTAAGAGACTCTTTGCTCATCTGTTTCAGCCAATTAAAGCAATTATCTACACTATTAAAAACAGGGCCGATTATTTCCTGAGACTGAGGAGGAGCTTCTTCCCTCAGGCCATCAGGCTCCTTAACACAAACCCAGTCTCATAAACACTTACAAGACTCATTATTAACTGTAAAACATTCATATTCTCATCATCCGTATTGCTGCTATGTGTACATACCCGGTACAAAACGTTTGCACATCCCTCTTGCACATCCCTCTTGTTCATATTACTATTTATTAAGTCCCAGTATACTGTTTTTGCACATCTTAATGTTTTGCACTTTTTATTCTATTGCACATTTTACTCTTATTTCTCTTTTTTTTACCATATATATGCTCTTGTGTTGTGTTACTTTTATATAATTTTTATTTTTATTCTTTTGCCCTTTCCACTGAGCGGACCTGATTTGATTTACATTTCACTTCTGATTATACCCTGTATAATTTATTATGTGACAAATAAAGAAACCTTGAACCTTGAAACTAAATCCAATGGCAGTTGTTAGTGAAAACTGCATTAAAATGTTGCAATGACAAAATATTGCACTACATTAAAAATGTAAATGTTATTAAAAATTTGCAATAATTATGTTGTAATACTCGTAGCATTAATATAACAATGTGATGTTATATTTTACAAAAAATGTAAAATGTTGAAATGCGGTTAAGGCCCGTACACACCGGGACGAATATCGCACGCGATATTCGCCGACGTTTAACGCCTCGTGACTAAACAAAGGGCGCCAATGTGAGTGTGCACACCGACGCGAAAAATGCCACGCGTAAAAGTGTCATTTTAAAAAAAACCTCCTCGGGTTCGTTTTTTTGGTTTGACGCGCCGCGTCAAAAACTATCCAACCAATGAGATTGGCGGTTTTGCTCACGTGTCTGGAGCAGCTGAAGTTACAGTAAAACACAACTTGGGGGCGCTCAAATACAAAGTGATGTTTTATAAACAAGTTTCGGGAGGAGCACGCGCAGATAATTAACACAGCCAATTCATCACCAGTAATCACATCACTTATCCAATAAACGCTAGAGAGAACCCCTATAAATAACCAAGCAGCCTTACCTCCATTATCTCTCGTCTTCCAGAATCCCTCCACCACCCCAACTCCTCACCTCCAGTCCGTTTCCACCCCAGCATGGGGTAGGGGGGAGCTTCTGGGTCCGGGCTAAATGCCGAGGTTGGACCCCTCTCCCCGGGCGAGGGGAGTACCCCGGGCTCGGGAACGATTACCGAGCTCGGAGCCCTCTCCTCGGACAGCACGCCAAATACGCATACCGTTTATTCAGTTCATTATTATGTAAGTGTGAACTCGTGAAACAGTCTTGCCGAGCACTAGGGTTGTGACGGTGAGGAAATTTTCCCATTACACACGATGGGGAGTTACATTACAATACCCTGTAAGCGCCGTGCGTGTTTTACTTTGACTTTAATATCAGCGGCAATTCTGCGTCAAGCACTGTTTAAATAAAATAAAAATCAGCCAATAAATTCTCAAATAAATGAGAAACGATTTTTTTTGTTTTTGTAAACATCACTTAGAGCAGGGATGCCTAATAGATCGATCACAAAGACAATGCTGGAAGATCACGCTTTAGGTTAGTGTTTCTCAACCAGGGGGGCGAGAGATACAACTACAATATAATATATTCACTGATATCACGACTCGTATGTTAAGTCATGTAAAAAAATATATAGCCTATACATAAATAACAGTACCACCTCTCTACGTATTCTGTGTTTCGGAGCCGCACATATTTCTCATTGTGTGTAATACAGACAGAACGGTGGCTGAGCAAACTACTGCTCTCGCTGGATAAAAGAAAACAGTGTCAAACTAGTACACACAAGTTTTGATGGACGACTATTGTAATCAAGGAAAAGATGATTACAGTGACATACAAGATCGTGCATTAGGCGCGCGTTATGTCCGTTATGATGCGCAAACGAACTGTGTATGTGCGCTCTCGGCTCACTCATATTTCTGCTTGAACAGATAGTTAGGCTAACAAATAAAAGTGTAGTCTGTATACAATTGTATTTATTTTATTCGTCTTGTATTTATTGACAGAAAAATGTCAATAACATTTTGCTGCCAACACGGAATAAAGTGTCACAGAGAGAAAAATAAAAGTTATATAAAAATTGCAATCCATATTTTTATATAGCTCGATAATAATAAAGCGCAGATATGCTGTTCTGAAAGGACGTATGAGAACGGGATATTGTTAGACCGCCCGCTCCCGTTCAAATTGCACCAGAGTTACCGACCGTTACCACGTTATATTCAGGAAATTAATCCCGCGGCGAAATCTGGTTATCAATTATAACCCCAAACACAATGTTTGATTTAAAATACAGGTAAAAATCAATACTGTGATGCATGGCTCTCGTTCGTTCGGTGCACTGCATTGAGCAGCAGCATTCAGTTTTAATTGCAGTGTCCTCTAACTGAACTAAATTATTTGTACTACTATAAAACAAATCTAAACGACGGTGAGATCTACACTGCTGGGAAGAAATAAGAAGACAAAGAAGATGCAAGGCAAGATGAATGTAGAGCTGCTGGTCTCGTTGGTGTCTGAACACAAATAACTTTATGACAAATTTGTATGATTTTGACAAGCGCGTAAATACTTGCTCTCTTCTTCTGAGTGACAAGCGAGTGTCAGAAGCGTAAAGTTGTGCAGCGCCACCCTGTGTACCGGGGTATTTTTGTTTTACATTAAGCGCCATCTAATGTCAGGGAATGAATTTGCATGTTCACTCGGCTCATCGTCAGTGAAAATCACTTGGGTGTGAACACAAAATACGCGTTGAAAAACGCTGGCGAATAACGCGCGCCGATATTCGTCCCGGTGTGTACGGGCCTTTATGGTTGAGTTTTTTGTCTTTTATCTCCATGTTCCTATCAATGTTGCATAAGGTTTTTATGCATAATAATAACCCTAGAATGTGATCAAACAGTTTAAAATATCTGGGCTAAGATATATAACAATTTTTATGACTGCAGAAATGTGTTATTTGAGTACACACATTATCCCATAAACATAAATTTGTACGTTTCCTGAGGAGGACCTTCTCTCTGCTCACTTCGGGACGACTGCTGCTGCTTCTCAACAAACGTTGTAGGTCTATCGTTTCAAAGAGCAGCTTTGTGAATAATCAAATTCTCAAAAACATGAGTCCAAACCAGTGAAATATGATTTTCAAACCCATGCTGATGAAAACAAAACTGACATTTGCAAAGCGCGTGCATAAAACGCACATTTCCGCAAGCGCGCAATCTCCCTACATTATTGCAAAATATGTTTTGGCGAGATTTACACAAACATGATCTGTTTAGTCTGACATGAACGTTTAGTTAATGGTTGGGGAAAATCTGATGTGTAATATTATATTATATCCATGCATTACAGTAGGTCCTAGAGGTCTCAATGTTAATTAATCATTGGCTGCTCCTGATTAAACTAGCCTACTGTTTATTTGCATCTTTGTTCTTATTTTTAATAACAAATATAAAATAAAAACAGCTATAGTGATTAAAATAATACAGTGATTATTACTAAGAAAAGAATAGGAGGAAAATATTGATTTTGCTTTGGAATCTTCAGAAAATTAAATATAAGTCATATATAATTTTGAAGGTATTTTAATACTTTCAAAATGGAGAATGGAGAATGAAGAATGGAGAAAAATGCTCATTTGGAGTCATTTTGGCAGCACGGGTCACAATTTATTCCCTAGCACTAACCCGCACAGAAAACTTTATCAATCAGGGGAAAAAAAAGAGATGCCACTCTCCTCTCCCATTATTTCATAACACAAAAAAACATGCCACAGGGCTCTAGACTAACTTTTTGCACTGGTTGCACTGGTGCGCCTAACTTTTTTTCTTAGGTGCACCAGCACAAAAGTTAGGTGCACCCAAATTTTCATATGGGCAATATTGACTTGTAAACGATTAACTAACAATGTGGTCAACATAACGTTCTTTATTTGAAGCACAATTCTACAAGAAAGGTAACTTACAGAAAAAGTGTTGGTGCTCAAAGTGCTTAAAGTTAAAACATCTCAAGATAAATGAAATAAAATCTGTTTTAAAATAAAAATACAATCTAAATTAAGTGTTTTAAGGGTGTCAAACTGAACATCTCATGGCTCAATGTCTTATGGACTATCCTCCATTGCAGTCACATGCCCCTCGGATGGCCAACTCCTCTAGTTTGGCCTTCTTGATCTTTGGCCTCGGCTAAACCAGCTAGCCAAACTCTCTCTAGCATCAAAATCTTTCAGACTTGACCCCCTCTACACTGATTCTTAGCAGATCTTCCACTGTGTCTGAATGAAGGGATGCTCTAGTGCAGTGCTTCTCAAACCCCCCTAAACCTATACAAAAATACAGTGCCCCCATCCCACCTCAGACTACCAAATAATTTCACTAAACATTAAAAAAAAAGTATTTAAAGAGAAAAAAACACCTGGTCTGTCTGTGCTCATACTGTATTTTAATTAGGGATGGGTATCGTTAAGGTTTTAACGGTATTACTTCTCTTATCGAGCCGGTACTTTAACGGTATTCTTATCTGTACTTTTTTTATTTATATATATATATATATATATATATACACACACACACGCACATGCACACACACACACACACATATATATATATATATATACATACACACACACACACACATATATATATATATATATATATATATATATATATATGAAGAGCTCTTTTCCAAAACGCGATAAACGCCAAATTAAAAAAAAATTAGTTCGTCATGCCATTTTGCTGTATACTGAACCTATTCACTGCTCCATCAATGTTTCATGCCAAATCGCTATATTTCCTTGTTTAAAATGTACCTCACTCTCCTGACCTCAAAAAGAGGCGCTCTAGCGACTGACGCTAGGGGCTGTAGCCTTTGGCGTTCCTTGTTAGAGCGCCCGCCCCCCGCACCGGAAACCCGGGTTCGAGACCCACTCGGTGTGATGGTGCGGACCCGGGGGGGTTTAACAATCATTGTTTAACATGTTCAGACTGAGCCAACAGATCATTTTAACATGATAAATTGAATATTAACAAAATGTATGGGTCTAGGTAAAAAAAAATTCATTTTCATGAAAACTATTAAAATGGATTTATAGCGTTTTGGAAAAGAGCTCTTCATATATACATACATCTATATTTATATGATAGATTAATTAACATTGCTTTATATTCTGAAATGTTAAATAAATATTAAATTAAATAAATATAAAACATCAATTTGTAAATGCACCAAGTGTGCAGGCATTTTTAGTGTTTTATATACATAAGATACAGTAAGAACATGAACAAAGAAAGAAAGTTAAACAAACTGACAAATATACCATTTGTCATACCATAAAAAAATGTACAAATTAAATGAAAAAAAAAAAACAGTGATTTCATTTTTCCATGAAAAATGTTTCTGACGATTTGTGCTACCCGCTCAGATTGTGCTACCTCCCATTAAAAAAGATAGGTAGCACAAATCGATAGCGAAAAATGCTACCTATCAAATTGTGCTACCAGCCTCTTTTTCATGTGGTTTGAGGCCTTTTTAATTTCCATACCTACCCCTACCCTAAACCTACCCTTCCACACCTACCTTTTCCCTAAACTTACCCTTAAAACAATACACATATATTATTGGTAGCACAATCTGATAGGTAGCATGTTTTGTCGGTACACCGTCCGTTTTTACATGCTTTGTGTATATTTGTGTGTATCCTGAGCAGCCCGCTGTTATCACCACACAGGCCAATAGTGAGCAGCCAGTTCTCAGTCACAGATCCGGTCCAGAAACCTCCAGTGTCTGATCCAGCTCCAGTACCTGCTCCTCCAGAGCGCCCTCCAGTGGCCGCTCCCCAGTCAAGCCCAGTGCCTGTCCTTGCGGTCCAGGAGGACCCGTCAGAGTCTAGCTCAGAGTCTGTCCCTGAAACCCTGGAAATTGCTTCCAAGTCTGTACCTGAGCCTGTTCTTTCATCTCCTGACCCGGTTTCCCAAGAATGCACCCTCCCTGCTGGTGCGGTCATGGCCCCTGAGTTTGTCCCAAGGTCAAGGTTTCTTTATTTGTCACATAATAAATTATGCAGGGTATAATCAGAAGTGAAATGTAAATCAAATCAGGTCTGCTCAGTGGACAGTGCAAAAGAATAAAAATTATTATTAATAGTATTAATAATAATAATTTATAAATTAATAGTAACACAACACAAGAGCATATATATATTAGAGGTGGGCATAGATTAATTTTTTTAATCTAGATTAATTTTGGAATTAATCTAGATTAATCTAGATTAAAATGGCTCATTTGAATTCTGCCGAAGGCATTCAGAATATGTGTGCTACCCAAATAATGACTAAAAGTTAGTCTTTGAGAACGGGTTTCTCAAGCCAGGTGGCGCATTAGACCAGGGGCTCATCTCCTGTTTCCAAAATGCATCACAAACTTTAATCTCTTCCCGTCCCAATCCCACGAAAAAACTGGAGGAAAATCCCGTTCCACTCCCGGAAGAATGACTCCCATTCCCTCCCACTCCCGTGTTGTTGTTGTTTTTTGCCGATAACTGTCAATTACAGTAAAAATATAGTACAGATCACAGCGTGTCCACCTTATTAGTTGAATAAAAACCCCAAATGTCGTTTTTTGTTATTATATTGAACTGAAAGCCATCTTATGCACAGTGTTGCACAGATTAAATTTCATGTAAATCATCCATGCTAACACACACGTCTTCTATTTTTTTTTTTTTGACATTTCACTCTCTATAGATATATTTTTCTATGTACTGTATTTTTAGATATATTCGAGTTTCGAAGTTTCTCGCTCAAGTTCACATGAGACCTAAAGCGTATCCTGTTTGCTTAAAAGTGCAACGTTTTGTTGTTATTCTGAGTGCACACAAATAAACGTAGAGTCTTTACAGATTCGAAAGATGTATTAGGCTACTTTTATCTGTATGACCAAAAATGACGGAGATTTTAAGAGCAAGTGAACGCACCGGAGCCTGTCCTGCAGCAAACGCGCTTCCACACAAACACTTCAATAGCGCACATTTCTCTAGGTTAACATCATATTGAGCGGCCATGTAAAGTTGCTACTACATACATCTTTCAGATGAAAAGCCATATTTGAGGTTGATGAATGATAGGTGAGCGTTTGGATGTCCTGCCCGATTGTATTACCACATAGACCAGCCGTTAACAATCTGTCCATCACGGGCTGCGAGCCTCTAGTTCGAAGACTCGTTCTCGCCCCCTACAGTGCAATTCGGCTAGGTATACATCCGCGCTAAAATATCAGGGTGAAAGTCATCATAGCTTGCGTAGTATAGACCCAGCTCCCAACCCAACTTTGAGAATAGATTAACGGCGATATTTTTTTTATCGCCGATAAGAGTCTCACGTTAACGCAGCACGTTAACGCCGATAACGGCCCACCACTAATATATATATATATATATATATATATATATATATATAGGTAAAAAAGAGAAATAAAGAGTAAAATGTGCAATAGAATAAAATAAAAAAGTGCAAAACAAATAAGATGTGCAAAAACAGTATAATGGGACTTAATAAATAGTAATATGAACAAGAGGGATGAGAGGGATGTGCAAACGGGTTGTACTAGGTGTGTACACATAGCAGCAATACGGATGATAAGAATATGAATGTTTTTTACAGTTAATAATGAGACTTGTAGATGATTATGAAACTGAGTTTGTGTTAAGGAGCCTGATGGCCTGGGGGAAGAAGCTCCTCCTCAGTCTCTCAGTTTTTGCCATCATGCTCCTGAAGCGCTTGCCAGATGGCAGTAAACGGAAAAGGTGGTTACCGGGGTGATTTGAGTCTTTGAGGATTTTAGCAGCTCTGCTTTTGCAGCGTTTGAGGTAGATGTCCTGCAGAGAGAGGAGAGTAGACCCTGAGATGCGCCCAGCTAAGCGCACGACTCTCTGTAGAGCTTTGCAGTCCTGGTTTGAGGAATTACCATACCACACTGAGATGCACTGAGTCAGTACACTTTCTATGGCCCCTGAATAGAAAGTTTTCAGGATTGCTGGTGAGACCCTGAATTTCCTCAGCTGTCGCAGATGGTACAGTCTTTGCCTGGCTTTCTTAACCTGGGTCTGAATGTGTGTAGTCCATGTCAGGTCCTCTGAGATGTTTACACCGAGGTACTTGAAGCTACTCACCCTCTCCACAGGGGTCCCACTGATCATAAGAGGAGTGTAGGGCTGCTGCTGTCTCTTCCTGAAGTCCACGATCAGCACCTTAGTTTTGCTCACGTTCAGAGAGAGACAGTTGTCCTGGCACCATGATGTGAGTCTCTCTACCTCATCCAATAAGGCCCAGAACCACAGTATCATCAGCAAATTTAATGATAGAATTGGAGCTGTGAGAGGACACGCAGTCGTGGGTGTATAGAGAGTAGAGCAGGGGGCTCAGGACACAGCCCTGTGGGGCTCCTACATTCAGGGTTATGGAGTTGGAGGTGAACTGGCCCAATTTCACCCCTTGTGGTCTGGCGGTGAGGAAATCTTGAATCCAGTCACAAAGTGAAGAGGTTATGCCGAGGTCTGAGAGTTTAACAGCCAGCTTGGTGGGGACTATAGTATTAAAAGCGGAGCTATAGTCAATGAATAGCAGCCTTACATAGTTGCCATTTTTGCTGTCAATGTGAGTGAGGGAAGATTGCAGTACCTGAGAGATGGCATCCAAAATAAAAGTTTCTATTTGCATAGTACATGTGACCCTGGAGCACAAAACCAGCATAACGGTCAAGTTTTCGAAACTGAGATTTATGCATCATCTGAAAGCTGAATGAATAATATTTCCATTGATGTATGGTTTGGACAATATTTGTAAATCTGGAATCTGAGCGTGCAAAAAAATCTAAATATTGAGAAAATCATCTTTAAAATAGTTCAAATGAAGTTCTTAGCAATGCATATTAATAATCAATAATTCACTTTTGATATATTTATGGTACAAAATATCTTCATGGAACATGATCTTAATATCCTAATGATTTTTGTCAAAAGACCCATACAGTGTATTGTTGGCTATTGCTACAAATATACCCCAGCGACTTATGACTGCGCCTGTGCTCCAGGGTCACATATGTGTGTGTACTATGCATATTTATTATGTATATATAAATACACACACATACAGTATATATTTTGAAAATATTGATATGCATTTATATTATATATAAATAGATTTAATATGTAAGCATAGCATATGTTTCTTAAATATATACATGCATATATATATATATATATGCATAATAAATATACATAGCATATATTATGTAAACAAAAACGTTTATTTTGGATGCGATTAATCATTTGGCGGCAGTAATTTAAACATAGCCCACTGTGAACACGCTTTTAATTCGCTTCAACCTTTTCAAACGTTATGAATGATTATTGTAGGTTCAAATTGTGCATGTGTAAGGAATTAAATGCAAGCAGAATATGATGTTAAAAACTACGCTCAGAATCGTTTCAAGAGAGATTGTCACAGCCCTAGAGGTTAGCATGTTGCAATATGAATAAAATATACTTGTAGTCGACATCTTTTTTTCCCTATTGCAAAGCATGTTGGTTATCAACGATTCAATGATTCTTAAAATCAAATTTTAGTTTTGTTACTTTATGCATGAAACAGGTCTAAATATTCCCAAACAAACTGAATTGAGGGCTTGTGCAACAAAACTGAATCAGCTGCCTGGCTCTAGGTTTTGAACCAGTTTTCTTTGTTGTAAAAAAACGAGAGTAAAACTACACCAAGGAATATTTGTGTCCCTGGAGCACAAACGCAGTCATAAGCAGCACAGGTATATTTGTAGCAATAGTCAACAATACATTGTATGGTTAAAATTAGCGATTTTTCTTGTATGCCAAAAATCATTAGATATTAAGATCATGCTCCATGAAGATATTTTGTACCGTAAATATATCTAAACGTAATTATTGATTATTAATATGCATTGCTAAGAACTTCATTTGAACAGCTTTAAAGATGATTTTCTCAATATTTAGATTTTTTTGCTCCCTCAGATTCCAGATTATCAAATATTGTCCAACCATACATCAATTAAAACATCATTTATTCAGCTTTCAGATGATGCATAAACCTCAATTTCGAAAAATGTACACTTAAGACTGGTTTTGTGCTCCAGGGTCACGTATAAAATGTTGAGTAAAAACCGAATGAAGAAAACAAATCATGTGGGATTCTAGCAGGAATGCACCGACATATAAACTCAAGCATGAGGACCCAATATTTCAGAAGTTCACTCGTCAGTTGTGCTGATTACGAATGCTTTTATAGTCCCTCCACCGGAGAAACGGTCCACGCTGTCGACCGAAGCCGCACAGGCACATATAGGATCTGTTCCAGGTCTTTAAGCATGTGAATGCACTCTCAAACCGTTTCAAATCTCAAACGCCCAGAGGACGGACATCAGGCGGAGAGAAGACAGACTTCACCACCATTTGTCCAATTGAGCATACATCTGTTCATCTGTTTCAATCTTTGATCCCCGTCTTCTGTCAGAGATAAAGTCTACATGAAACCTAAACAAACACCCCTGGCCATGCTGTGTGCGAGCGACTCTTTCAAGTGCAATAACTTTCTCTGTCTGTGAAAGGACTTTTTCCTCCTGATGTAACCATTGGGGAAAAATAATCTTACATAGAACATGAAGTCCTGACTATCAGCTGCACTCAACACATGGCTCTTTATGAAACAAAACCATGTATATATATATATAAATAAGACATCTTTACAATATCAAAGTAAGGTTTAAATAAACCAATGCTTTGTTTTTGAACTTTCTATTCATCAAACAACGTGTCACGGTTTCTGCAAAGATATTGACTGTTTTCAACATTGATAATAATCATAAATGTGTTTTGAGCAGCAAATAATTATATTATAATGATCATGTGACTCTGAAGACTGCAGTCTTGATGCTGGAAATACAGCTGCGCATCACAGGAATAAATTATTTTTTACTATAAATCACACTAAAAAACTGTTGTTTAAGATTGTAATAATATTTTACAATATTGCCATTTGACTGTATTTTTGATTAAATAAACATAGCCTTGCTGAACTGAAAATAATCTTACCGACCCAAACTACTGAATGGTTTTCTCTATATCACCCGGTGGAACAATTTTATTAATACTACAGGTAAATATTATTTCAATGTATTTTATCATATCAGTGTTTGTATAATAAGACACTTATGCTGTGCACTCACTTGTAACGCAAAACAGAAGCATACTGTATATATTAACCAATAATTTACGGTATATGTCCAATATCCACCAAATAACAGTAGCTGAAGTGAGTTACATAACACGGTGTAAATTAGGGCTGTCAAATTGGCTGAAAAACTAAATTCAAATTTTTTACAAAAATATTATCAACATTTACATTAAAAAGGCATAAATTGTGTTAAGAAAATTTTATTTTTGGTTTCTCTCCTGAGGCCACAAGAGGACGCATCGAGCACAAAATTACCAAATGCACGTTTCTTCAAAGTAGGGCTGGGAAATATGAGCAAAAATTAATATCTCTGTATTTTTGTCCTGTATACGGTACATATCTCGGTATTTTGTATTTGGATTAAACAGATACAGGTGCTGGTCATATAATTAGAATATCATCAAAAAGTTGATTTATTTCACTAATTCCATTCAAAAAGTGAAACTTGTATAATGTATACATTCATTCCACACAGACTGATATATTTCAAGTGTTTATTTCTTTTAATTTTGATGATTATAAGTGACACTAGCAAACTAGTTTCTTAATCTAGTAACTACATGGTTTTTAAAAGTTGAACTTGGATTCATTGTACATGTCTTTGGGCTCTCTTGTGTGAGACTCGAGTGCAACGATGATAGAAAATGCAATAAATATGTGTTCTGTGTGAACGGCTCGGTTTCAGTTTTGAGGTAAACAACATCTTCTCCACATTGATGTTCTCTTTTTCCACAATATTGTGAATGTGCAGCACCGCATCGAGTAGGTTCGATGGATAGGCAAAAAAATGATTTAAATTTAAAAATGTGCGAATTAATTACATGTTAAGTCAATGCAAAGACGCGAAAGACAATCCTGCGGCGCTATTCGCACGAATGAGGCGACGCGAATGGCGCGAATTGAGCGTTTTTTTCGTGCGATCCGCGCGAATAGCGCGAGTTGAAAAATCTGAACTTTGGCGGATATTCGCGCCGCGTTAACCAATCAGGAGCTTGCTCTAGCAGTGACGTCATTACGAGCGGAGGCAGAAAATCCCAAACAACAATGGAGGACAAAGTAATTGTGGTTGTATGTGGGTACCCGGAGCTGTATATACATCTTCACACTTTTACAAAAACAGGAATACATTTTGCAACGAGACTGGAGCTGCCTGCAGAAGCCCCCCCACATGACGCGAATTCGCGTCTGTTGTGTAGTGAATTTCACGCGCGAATGGCGCAGTAAACTCAAAATGTTCAAGCGTCCAACTTCGCGTGAATAGCGCGATTTATTCGCGTCCGGTGTGAACGCAGCTTAAGACTTGGTGTTATTGGTGGTAGAGCATGGTGCTAGCAACGCCAAGATCATGGGTTCGATTCCCAGGGAAAGCAAGAGCTGATAAAATGTAGAAACTGTAACTTGAATGCAATGTAAGTCGCTTTGGATAAAAGCGTCTGCTAAATGACTAAATGTAAATGTAGACACATGGAGAGACGGTTCATTCAGCACACAGATGTGATGCTGTAGAGGTGTCCAGGAGCAGCTTTCATTTGGGACTCATCCATGAGATCCACTAGGAGCTGCTGTTTCTCTCTCAACAGGTGAGTTCTGGGTGAAAGAAAGCCTCTTGCTTTTATAAGTATAGAGTTTAGATCAGACCATCATGTTCCCAGAGATGGAAAATCAAACGCAAATTGGCCAAGAGCTGCTGGCAACCCTAAGATTTATATCTATGTCCTGATTTCACTGCTGAAAAATAAAACGTACATACTCATACTGCATTCAGAAAACCTCCAATATGAAATAACATGCTGATTGGTTGAACTAACACCTGCTTATCCTTGATTGCATCCATCACACTTTCAAAATCATGATTACTTGTTTTAAAACTAAAAACAACAACTACTTTTAAGGGAAAGTTCACTAAGAGATGTAGGTGACTAGTTTTCTTCAGTAGAGCAGTGAAGCAGATTTTTACGAGAAAAAAATTGGTGATTCATAAAATGCAAGTCAGCAGCTACTTAAAGCACCTAATTTATACCCGTGGCTTCTAGTGATAATATGAAGCAAAACAAACAATGTGATCGTTTTCCTTCCACTGTGTTTATTTTTCAATAGGATCGAATGAAATAAGATTGAAATGACCTGAATATTGAGTCTCCATCTGTTAGTTAGCCCGCTCACTTTTGCCCAGTACAATAAAACTCTGCTTATGCCACAGCTGCTGGGATTTTTTGTTGTTTTAATAGTGCACATGCTTATTATTTACCTAATATATAACTACATGTGTATTAGGGCTGTGCAATTAATCGCATGCGATTCTCATGTGCATCTCGTCAGTAAAGCCGGCTCCGTGATTGGTGGTAAATCTCAAATCACCTGTTTTCAAATGGAGCGGCATTTAATACACAGAGCCGTAGTTCAGTGACAAGCTACACAATATCACGTTCATAAGCGAATGCGATTCATCTGCGATATTGCCTTGAAGTACGGCTCTGTGTATTAACTGCCGATGAGAATCGCATGCGATTAATTGCACAGCCCTAATGTGTATTGATTTCTACATGAATATTTATGATTTTCTGTAAGAAAGACAACCAGCACAGTTATGGAGAAAATCACTTGGCTGAGACAAACAATCATACAGCCGATTTTAGAGCACAAAGCAACACCATTGACCACCAAGTACCACACGTGCAATAAGTTAAACACAGCCAGAGTAAACAGGAAGTTAAACTATGAGCTCAGGCGTCTCAGATAAGTGAACTTGCAGCAGGATTACAGAGCCGTTCTGAATGCTGCCGTAATTGAATTGACTCCCGGGGAAAGCGTGGCACTCACAGCGAGACGTTAATGGCTGCAGGTGAGAACAGCGGCGTGGATGTCGGAAGGTGTGTGTGTCCCGCCGTTTCCTCTATAAATGCCCGTTGGGTAAACACTCATTTCTCACACAGGCAGGTCAAAAGGTCGGTTGCGTGAACTAAGCGGCGCATCCAGATGGTACTAGCATTCAGCCAAGGGTTACTGGCAGAAAATGAAACAGGTTCATGAGCAATTTTTGTGCCAGTGAAGTGCGTCCTTAGGAGCATGTGCTGGAGAGTTTGTGTGAAGTGCTCATTAATCATTTCAGTGCAAAACGAAGAAGAAAACGACGAGAGCGATGGAGGAAAGACGACAGAAGGCTCGACATATTAGACGAGCGAGTTTGGCCGGCTCTCAAAGCCACAAGAACACATGAACACGAGTTCAGATCCGCAAAGCTCTGGTTTAGCGAGTACAGAGCTGTGGTTTATGTCCGTATGCTGTCCAACACTGGATAGATTGAACTAAACCACCACACCACTAATTACACCCAGTTCAGCAGACCTCAAACCTCACAGCTCGGGCTGAATCTACCCAAAGCTCTGCTCCATACTCCAGTCTACATAGGGAGCGTGCACATTAAATGGAAACCAATGATGACTGATTTGAGATGCTCTTCATAGGCAACAATCAAAGCTAACGGCACAATGCTTCAGGGCTTTCATAAAGTCCAAAATAGCAGTTACAATAACAAAAAATCTAATGATTTATCTCAAAACCGAAGTCAATAAAGCACAGCAAAATAACAACAGATCACACCCAGTTCAGTTTGATGTACTGCTCATTTCACATGTTAAGGATGCATGTGCTGAAGTCAGGTGCACACTCTGTGATTTCACTGATGTTTTTGTTAAATACCAGCTCTCACTGTACCAGTAAATCGCATGTGGTTTAAGCCAAAGCTCAGGATTTATGCATGGTCCGATCCTCGCGCTGCGACTTGACTGCTCACACTATAAATGTGTAATAAACACGTGGGACCCGTGGACTTGTGTAGCCTCCATCGTTTCTGTCCAAACCACGTTTCCCTTCAGTGAGGGAAAAAACACTGGGCAGACGGTTCTTAGCTCTTCTTCAATGGCACGATACCCTCACGAGGGGTGTCAGAAATATATTTGACCCTCTGATTACTGGTCGGGAGAGGCTAATCTCCTGCATGACAAAAGATGCACGACATGAAATCCGGCCCAACTCGAAGAAGAGTCTGAAAACCGGATGCCCTTCTTAAAGGTGCAGCAGAAATACGTTCTCATTCATTCTCATGGTCACTGTATTTCAGTGCAAAACACATTACAAACAGACCTCAGGGAAAAAAATATCAAATAATAAAAACACAGAATGAACAAAACTAGTTTATATGCCTTAAATCATGTAAAAACAGCAGGTCACAACTTTTTTCAGAGACTACCCTGTTACAGCATATGCTTGTTAGTAGGGGTGTGCGATATATATCGTCTGCAATAATATCGTAATTGTTGTTTTAACGATGTGCAATTTGACAATATCGAGTATTTTGCAAAAACCCAACTAACACCTACATAGTGCACGCATACATTATCCTGCACGGTGATGAAGGGGTTAAACAGTGCACGCATACATTATCCTGCGCGGTGATGAAGGGGTTAAACAGTGCACGCATACATTAGCCTGCGTGGTGATGAAGGGGTTAATCAGTGCACGCATACATTAGCCTGCGTAGTGATGAAGGGGTTAAACAGTGCACGCATACATTATCCTGCGCGGTGATGAAGGGGTTAAACGCATACATTATCCTGCGTGGTGATGAAGGGGTTAATCAGTGCACGCATACATTAGCCTGTGCGGTGATGAAGGGGTTAAACAGTGCACGCATACATTATCCTGCGTGGTGATGAAGGGGTTAAACGGTGGACGCATACATTAGCCTGCGTGGTGATGAAGGGGTTAAACGCATACATTATCCTGCATGGTGATGAAGGGGTTAAACAGTGCACGCATACATTATCCTGCGCGGTGATGAAGGGGTTAAACGGTGGACGCATACATTAGCCTGTGCGGTGATGAAGGGGTTAAACGGTGCACGCATACATTATCCTGCACGGTGATGAAGGGGTTAAACGGTGGACGCATACATTAGCCTGCGTGGTGATGAAGGGGTTAAACGCATACATTATCCTGCATGGTGATGAAGGGGTTAAACAGTGCACGCATACATTATCCTGCGCGGTGATGAAGGGGTTAAACAGTGCACGCATACATTATCCTGCGTGGTGATGAAGGGGTTAATCAGTGCACGCATACATGGTGATGAAGGGGTTAATCAGTGCACGAGCGCATTTAGAGCGTGTTCTTTCACTGCATGATTCAGTCGATGCATTAAGAGTGATCGCAAAATTCAAGATATCGGGGCAGAAAATGTATATATTTACGTTTCATATGATTAAAATCACACGAAGAGAGACGTTTTTTTCTTCAAAATACGCATGATTGCAAATGTCACATTGATTTTATACAACAGTTCAATAAACAATGAGTTAATATTAAGTGACTTAGACGCCATATTGCCTGTTTTTGCTCCATTTCGCCGACACAAAATAATTATAAACCGCCACAGCGCTGTTTTGCGTCTCTTAGCAACATGACAGTGATCCGTTTATGAATGATTCAAACGTTTAAATGATTCGGTTCAGTCGAAGTGACTCACTTGCTAAATGAATGAATCATTTAAATGATTCGGTTTAGTCACAAAGACTCACTTGCTAAATGAATGAATCATTTAAATGACTCGGTTCAGTCGCAGTGACTCTTTGCTAAATGAATGAATCATTTAAATGACTCGGTTCAGTCACAATGACTCACTTATTACCAGTGACTTTCTGCCACCTACTGGCGATTTGAATTTCACATTTAAAGTATTTTCGTTTTTAAAATTATTTTAAATATCAGTATTCAATGTTTTATGTTTAAAATGTAAAATAAATATGCATTTGTAACTGGTTAAATCACTCCTTATCCCTCTAAGCTGCATTAAACAGTGTGTGAATACATCTAAACACCTTCAGATGCAACTTCTGCAAAGATTAATTTTGATAATACTGGTTTCATTTGTTTGGTAACTGCCTAAATGTAATCTTAATTGACTGATTAAATGTAACAATTTGACTAAAAAATTTGACACTAAAAAAAAAAAACATGCTTTATTAAAGGTAAAAATCAATTTAAACTTAAACTAAAAGATTAATAAATCACCGATGTTAACTGACCATACAGAATATGAAGAATATCAAAGACTGCACGGTAGTCAAATATCAGCACAATAACACACTCGGCAAAATATCGTCTAATTATCGTTATCGAAAAAATCCCAAAAAATATCGAGATATTTTTCAATATCGTACACCCCTACTCGTTAGGTTTGTTTTGAAGCATGGCTGCTGGTTTGAGCTTGTTTCAGCTGGTCCTGAGCAAGAACTAAGACCAGCTTAAAAAGCTCAAACCAGCAGCCATGCTTCAAAACAAACCTAAACAGGGTAATTCAACTTCTTTAAATCAAGAGTTGGAGACTATTTACTCCAAGAGAGAAAAGAAAGAGAGTAACGGAGAAGGAAACTAACAGTCATGACATCAACTATTGATGGTTTGACGTGAAACAGATCTTGTTCTAGAGTTCAGTGTGAGCACGTGTAACGGATGTAGCTATGCCAGTAAGGGCTGTGTGTAAAACCTCACTCTCCTGACCTCAAAAAGAGGCGCTCTAGCGACTGACGCTAGGGGCTGTAGCCTTTGGCGTTCCTTGTTAGAGCGCCCGCCTCCCGCGCCGGAGTCCCGGGTTCGCGACCCGCTCGGTGAGTTGGTGCGGACCCGTGTCAGGGGGGTTACATTGGTGCCGTGACCCGGACGGGAGTGAGGTTTAGGGGGGTGAGTGTAACGGATGTATGCCAGTAAGGGCTGTGTGTAAAACCTCACTCTCCTGACCTCAAAAAGAGGCGCTCTAGCGACTGACGCTGTAGACTTTGGCGTTCCTTGTTAGAGCGCCCGCCTCCCGCACCGGAGTCCCGGGTTCGAGACCCGACGAGTTGTGGCAGTGTGGACCCGGGGGGTTACACACAGAAAGCAAATCCTCAGTCAATGTGAAATGTGCAGTGCGATGTGCAATGTGAAATTAGTGTGTTCAGAGGTCTGATGTTCAAGTCAGACTCAGAGCATAACTGAGCAGAATAAAAAAAACGTTCGCGTTACACACTTCTACAGAATACAGCCTCGACCCGTGACAAAACCACAGAGAGTCAAACACATGCAGAGCAATCAGAAACACTTCACGGAGCCCAATCTTCACTTTAGTCGCAGTTGAGTTTGTTCCATTGAGTCAACTTAGAAGTCCACTAAAGTTAGTCTAGCATATATAAACAAATGCCCTTGTTATTTGCTAAGATTTCTAAATATGTAAATACGCTCTGCTGTGATTGGCTAACCTTGTGTAGATGTAATTCAAACTAGCTGCGAGACAAAACTTAAAGAACATCCTATTTAAAAACACATTTGCAGTGCTGACACTGATTATCAGTGTAATGTATTATCGAAAATCACATTTACAGCAGTTTAACTTTAATTCTACAGGGGCTCCAATAGACTAGTTGATTCTACCGAATGAGCAAAGGCACAGCTTAAACGAGATCTGTTAACATTCAGAGAGGACACAGACCTGTCACACTGCTCTCTTTGATTGCTTATGAAATGGGAATAACTCAAATGGGCTGTTGGGTTTTTGGCATTGATGTAAAAAGCAGGCATTCATATCCCTGCCGCTCCGGCCCCGGAGCTCATCTGCAGCTCAGAGAGGAATCGCTCAGCCTTCAGCGGAGGAAAAAACTGCATGGTGTGAGAAAAAACCCAACAAATGAAATGCATTCATAATGAGTCATTCTGCGGCATTAAACACAGCATTAATGACCATTTAACATAATACCAGGGTTACCGCTATTACAATAAAATGTGGTAATCAAGACCTTGATCTTGCACTGATTTCACAGCAGTAAATGAACTAGCATTTTGGGCTTTTTCGCAAATGCACAGAATTGAAATGCATAGTGGCCATTATCTAAACAAGGCTGATGAAGTAGATGAGAGGCGTCAGCGGCTATCAAAACACAACACTGACGCTGTCACAACACCCTCAACAAGATGGCTGACAGAAGACACTCAAGATGGCAGTCACACTTCCCACAACCTTAACGCGACCGTTCTGCGCTAACAGCCATATCACAAACTGCCTACGCCACCTCTGCAGCACTCAAACACATCAGTCCGAACGGCACGGCTTCTTTAAAAGCGCTCTCATTTTACAGGCCAGTGCGGCGCGCTCTCCTTCATGGCAGTGACCCACATTAACAGGAACGGTCCCTTTTGTTAGGCAAACACTGGCCAGGAGATGTAGAGCGGAAAACTCTGTCACTGCGCTCCAATGCTCGTCCTTCCCAACGCTCAAGCCCTTCAAAAGCACTTAACCAGTCGTTCAGAGCCACCAGCACTACAAACCAGGAGTTTCAGGAGCAGGACGGTTTTGTAGTTTCCAGTAAAAATGATATTTATTGTCCAAAGATAAATTATCCAGTGAAAAGTTACAAATTACCAATTACCTTACACCAATTTGCTCAAAAACAATTAGAGTTATCACTCAAAGTTTCTTCTGTGTCCTTAAAATAAAATAATATCTTATATAATTATAAATTGTATTTAGCTACACTATGCTGTTTATCACTTTTGTATAAATGAGGGACCTGTATTTAGTGAGAATTACTGCTACATAAATTAGATCATGCCTTTTTATTTTGTATTGTATCAATATAACTAAAAAGCTACTGCCTCCTTAGGTAGGAATGTCTACAACCCCCCCCCCCCGAAGTACCTATGATCTTAGAAATGCAATGTTCATGTACCACGAATGAACACAATGTAAAAGGAGAGTATTTCTACCTATGTCTTAATGCATTAATCTTGATTTGTTGATATAAATCAATTGATTTTGGTATATTCAGTGATATTAAATAATATTTATGACTTGAATTAAACCCGTTAATGCAGATGTTCAATACGGTGAGACAAGATGCAACAGCCTGAGATATACACTATATTGCCAAAAGTATTGGCACCCCTTCTAATGAAAGGTTTGACTGCTTTAGTAATTTCCATGAGTACAGATCTTAATGTTTGAGCATATAATGATATTCTAGGGAATCTAATTGTATAGCAACAGTTTGTACAGAACTCTTTTCTATTCTAACATGACAGTGTCTCTGTGTATAAGACAAGAATCAAAGAGAAATGATGATTCAGTCAGTGTGGAAGAACTTGACTGGTCTGCAGAAAGCAGCTGAACACCTCTGGTGTGACTTTAAATGAGCCACAAACTCATCACCAAACACTAATGACTTGTTCATACGGATACAATCATCTCATACACTTCAAAACTGATGCAACAGGGGTGGAAATACACTTTTTAAGTACATTATGTATCTTTGTTTGCACAGTTTGGAAGTGCATTTCTCTCTTCTAAAGAAGGGGGTGCTAATACTTTTGGCAATATAGTGTATGTCTGATTCAGGTCTATGTAGACTATTGATGAAAACCAGCAGATTGTCATATCATCATATCATCAGCCTGTACAATATCATCGTGCTAATTGATTTATTTACTAACTAGTTTCATAGCCGAAGTGTGAACCAACTCCACTGTAAGGCTAAAAGCAGCCTAATATTGTTTATATGACTGAATTTGTATTAAACAAGATAACAATTTAATAGAAACATTGTAAGTTACTAATTATAATGCGTACATTTCCCCGATTCAAACAGCAGCTACAGAAAGCACGAGTTTATTTACTTTAAAAAACACTCCCGTTATAATCAGTGAAGCTCTCTACACTGAATGATGAATACATCTCTTATGCTTTCATTGGGCCTCATTCATGAAACACGAGCAGGACGGATATTTGTGTAAATCGCTGTTCTGATGTAAATTTTCAGATTCATGAAAGCATTTTCTAAATGTTAGCTGGAACGAAAGAAATGTACACCTGCTCCGTACCACGTGTAAATTGTGCGTCAAACTTGATGTGTTCATTTCGGCAAACTGAAGACACTGAATTTTGATGCACTGCCGTTATAATATATATATATATATATTTAGTTTTTTGTAGCTGTGAGTTGAGAACTGTTTAGCTTTGGGTAGAACGCTTGTCACTGTCACTTATTACCCAGCCGTCCAATCACAGGAGGACGGGGGCGGGACAAATACCACACCGACCAATCATCCTGCGTCTACAACAACTGAAGAACAATAGAGAAGTTAATATTGCTGATTACTGCATTTTTATATTTAGTAATGTTCTTCAAAATAAGATACTGGTAACACGTTACTGCCGTGCCGTGTATATTCCACTGCGTAGTAACCAAAGCGCTCTCAAGCGCCACCAGCTGGTCGTTTTCAGAAGAGCACCTGACATTGTTACAGCTGGCTAAAAACGCTTTGATGGACACGTTAATTGAATATTTATTGTTAGACATATGGCCTATTAAGTCATTTTTGCATTTATACAATATACTGGAGCCAAACCTAAGAAAGTGGACCAGAATATTCCACTGTCTTCCTGGACAAGCGCGCAGCTGTAATTCATTGGCAGGGATTATGCATGAAGTTCATAAACATACACACATTTACAAAGCGTGAGAAATAAACTCTATGACTCCTCTGAATGCCTCTGACTGGCCATTGTGTTACTTTTGATAAATTTTGATATAGCTAACTATTATATTATATATCTAGCTTAACTATATAGACAACTATTTGACTATAAAGACACTGGTGGTGGTTGAGGAGAGACCCCCCCACATGATTATAAAGCGTTTTGGGTGTACAGCAATACACAATAAAGCACTATATAAATGCATCATTCGTTCATAACAATCAAAACTGTAAAAACAAATACAAAAATATGATGGAGCAAATAAGCCCTAAATAGCATTACTAGCCTGATAATAATAATACTCGTCCACAGGCAACATCGATATCGTCTACAGGCACAATGCTCCCATATACATCATACAACACACCCCCTCATAATGTGCTTCAATGTAGTTTTTATCAAATGTTTGAAATGTAGTCAACTACTTTTCCCAAGCGATCATCTGACTGCAGTGTAGAAGCAATTACTCAAAATAACTGTTTCCCCTCAAACTGCTAAAGATATGGACTCCAAGCTCTGTGTAGGATGTGCAGAACATGACAGTAAAATAAAGCAGAGAGCAGGGTGTATGAGAAACGGCGTTTACACGGTCAGGTCAGGGTTGTGTGTGCACCATTCAAAGCCAGTTCATCAACAACACTCCTTCAGTGGACCCGGGAGCTCAGCCCGCGCAGCGGCGACTACTTCATCAGGTTTTCCAGCTGGAGATTTAGGTGCACATCAACCGAAAGGACAATCAGTGCATGCATAAGCATCCAGAGGCCGATTCATGAGGCGGATCTGAGTGCCCTCGGCTGAGACGTCCCAATTTTACATCTGAGCTGATCCATAAAGAGACAGATCTCCACATGAACACCACTTTTTTGATGTTTGTGATAGCAGAGGGGCATGAGAACGTGCATGTCCTCTGGTAGAACGATTAATAAAGACGACGAGAAACTGTCTGGCATTTCTTTCAACATTTACATTTATGCATTTAGCAGACGCTTTTATCCAAAGCGACTTACATTGCATTCAGGCTATACATGTTTTTTGTATTTTTACTTTTTAAAACCAAAATCAATCAACTCAAATCTTTCCCAAATCCAGTAGTGATGCACCGATCATGATTTTTCATCGATACCGATTTTTTTCTTTAAGCAAAAAAAACAAGAAAGAATGAAAGTATACATAAATTTGGTATTTAACAGGAGAAACTGCCTTTTGGCTGTTGAAAACAATAACTGTAGCCAGATTAACGGCAGTAACTGCGCAGTAAGTATTCAATACAAACATAGATGGTCCTGACATTAACATTTAGTTTTTGTTTTTAAATTGAGCTGAAACTACATAAAACTGGCCTTAAATGAAAATATTAGCCAACGTTAATTAAAGGTAACAACTGCAATAGATACAATACATTCAACACAATCAAAACACACTCAACAGATTAATCAGAGCATTTGTGTTTGCTTTTAAATTTGGTGTAAAGAGAAAATGTATTTACCAGTAAAACTAAATAAAAACAAAGTAGGCTATATACATAAATGATTCCAAAATGTTCAATCAAATTATGTTTAGTGCAATGGGTAAAACAAAGATTGCTTTTTAAATCAAATTAAGTCAATGTAATTTTAAGGTCAAATAAAAACAATCGTAACTGACGTTTATTTCTGGCTTCTCAAAAGTGCAGGGCGTGGACAGATACGCTCGCGCAGAAAAGCGGCTCTTATTTGATATCATAGACTTTACCTGGGCGGGCCGGAAATCTCCCCTCGCTCTACGCGTTTCATACAGCTCGCTGTGTGCTCGAGAACTGTCGACACTCCCACAGACAACCTCCTGTATTTCCCATACGTTCATTTATTTAATATCAATATCAACCGCCCTCTGCCATCAGCTCCCGCGTGACTTCAGCACTATATTTAGCAACTTGCAGACCCTTTGGCAGCTTTTTTTCTCCATAACAGGCACACACTGACAAACCTAGCGACTTTTTTTTAATAAACCTTAGCTTTCATTAATTTGTAAGATGTCTCCAGTATTGCCCCAGGCCGCGAGCATGAGCTCTGTACAGCGTCGCCTCTCTCTGCATCTGCTCTGAGCGGCAGAGAAACAGCGCATTCAGTTAGCCGTAACACAGCCGACTCGTCAATACATCATTAACTAAATTAATAGGGATGGGTCACGATTTTCGAATATTCGATTAGTCGATTTAATTATAGCATATCGATTACGTTATGTGATTATTTTCTAAAGGTGTACCCACACTGGGTGTTTTGAACCGTGTCTGAGCCCCAAAGCCCTGTTCGTTTGACTGATGTGATCGCTCCGGATCACTCTCTCTCTCTCACACACACACACACACACACTCTCTCTCTCTCTCACACACACACACACACACACACACACACACACGGGGGGAGACGGAAAAAAATAACTGCACACACTGATGACAGAGTAAATGGACCCCTTTTAAAAGTTTTTCCCCCACCAGAATTAAGCTTTCGAATCCACGGCACCGGATCAGATAGGTTTCCATTCAAATCAATGTGTCAACTTAAATCCGTTCAGTCGCGGATCAGATCGTAAAAACAAACAGGCCAGGCCATCAACGAATGAATAGAGGCTTATCAATGGAGTGGGAAGTGCGGGAACTCCTTGGTCTGTGACTCCAGCAGTTCATTATTCAGACTATTTTCAGGGTATCATGCTAGCTACCTTGCTATAATACTGAGCCATTTAAACGTGATATTTCTCACATTTATTCAAAAATGTCTGCGGTATTTTTGACCATGGCACTACTTTTTCGGTGTCTACTTGCTTACCGTCTGAAAAAAAGGCGAATGTCCGCCTGTTCGTCCTGCTTCTTTCTTTTAGCTCCTACCTTCATTTCATTTAAGCACCAGTGACAGTCGGACTGAGCGGTTTTTTCAAACGATGCCGCAAGCCGGCGTTTACGGGCTCAACCAAGTGTACAATCGAGGGGGGGTGGTCACAGTTTTGTTTCCCTTGTTTTTCCTAAATTGAAAGTAAATCGGAAATAACAACAGATCCACTAGGCTACAACCAGGGTTCATAAAAGGAGGGCATATCATATGTCACATATTACAATATAATAGGCCTATTATTGGGGGGGACAGATTGGTATTTTTCACGTCCCCCCCAAAGTATATGGTGGTTACGCCCATGAGTGCCGTCATTCAGGCTGTTCACAATATGTTTTAGCGCGTAATGTTTTAAGAATGATATTCTGTTTAGCGTAATATGTTTTAAGCCTAATATTAATTTATTAATCAAACGGTTACGTTTTTTTTTTTTGAATGTTCATGCTCATTTTAAATAAAATATAAATGTCCTAACCTTATGAGCAGTTGATAATCGACGGACTGTTCTGTTAATAAATGCCTCATTCGGTTATGTTATATTAATATGTTTCAGCAATCATAAGTTATGACCATTAATTGGCTCAGGTTAAGATAGACTATTCTCTAATTAATTAAACTGTTATCTTACAGATTGAAAGCCTGAATAGTTTCTCTCCTTCTCTCTCTCTCTGTGTGTGTGTGTGTGTGTGTGTGTGTGTGTGTGTGTGTGTGTGCGCAGGGGTGCGATTTTCGAATAGTAATCGAATAATACCCAGCGATTATCGAATATTACTTAAAATGCCCATCCCTAGTTTCCAAGCACTTGTCGTTTACTGACTGTTTGGACTTTTAAATTATATAAACATAGTTCATCTGTTAATGTGTTTAGTTTGTGCGCTGAATGACACAAAACAGTAGCCAAAACCACCGCATATAGTCGCTTTTTAGTGTAAGTTAGATGTATATTGATTTTATCAGACGATGTCGCGATTATTAATCAGGATTTAAGGAGTATAGTGAGAGTGATTCCTGGTTAATATGTAGCATTGATGGGTCGTTTTACTATTTATACTTTTATGTATGACTACAGAAAATATAATGCGAACAGGTTTATTGAGCATTCAGTTGTATTACAGTATGTGAGTAGAACAGATCTGAAGTGCCAAAACTCGTCTGAACGCAAACTTGACGCAATGACGTCATAAATATGCAAATTAACGTGTGACGTCACAAGAAACACTGAGTACACCAGCGGCTGTTCGCGTCTTGGTATCTGTTTTTCTGTGTTCGTTGTGCTTGTGCCGAATGTCTTCAATGCAATTGACTTGTTCGCATTACAATGTAGTGTGCACGCGGGCGCACTTCCAGAATAATTGGCCAAAAAAAAAACACGATTTATGGCCGGTCAACCGGTGCGTGCCTAAAATCCAGTGTTTAAGTAGATGTAATGCCACTGAACATCAGTATGGATCACATGAGCTTCGATGCCTGCACTCCCATTGGTAGTCACCAATAGATCAACTCCTCATTTACAACTTTGTGCATTTCTAACAGTCGCTGTCGCCTTAAATCACATTGAAAAGGATCCCAGTTGCTTTCGTACTGCAGAATACTATCAGTGTGAACACCCCTTCAGGCAGAATGATGCAAAAATCAAAAGTAGCATCTAATGTGTCTGTGCTAATCCACCATAACTCAAAATGCATCCCTGTAGGTGTAGAGAACCCTCTCCAGGCCTTGTGCTCGCTTACTGTTACAATGAGTCACTCAGCCACACCGTCCAAACGACTCCCTCAAGGACCGAGACATCAACCCATGCGGCTAGCCTCACGTAATGTGTGCAATTATGGGAAAACACATCATGCAAATATGTTTGCATCCCATTATGAAAATGTTCTGTTTGCAGAGAGTGCAGGAATGGACCATAATGAGCCTGTGCACCAACTAATAATAAACTAATGTAAACTAATGATCATTTTCAGGCCACATTTGTCTTCCCACTTCCCAAACTTTCTTTTTATCCACATTTCTGTCTCTTTCGCTTTCTATTCTTCTCTCTTTTGCATCTCTTTTTATCCACATCTGTTTTTTCCTGTCCATCTCTTTCTTTTCCCTCATTTGTCCTGTTCATTTTTGTCCACATTCATGTCTCTTTCTATCCATCCCTCTGTCTTTCATCTTTCTATCTTCCTCCGTTTATCTTTCTATCCACATTTCTGTTGTCCCTGTCTATAATTGCGTCTTTCTTCTGTCCATTTTAGCCCATGTTTATCTTTTTCTGTCCATGTCTCTCTTTTTCTATCTTTCTCTCTCTCGTTGTCCACCTCTTTATATTTTTCCTTTCCATCCGTCTCTCTTTTTCTATCTTTCTCTCTCTCGCTGTCCACCTCTTTATATTTTTTCCTTTCCATCCTTCTCTCTTTTTCTATCTTTCTGTGTCTCGCTGTCCACCTCTTTATATTTTTCCTTTCCATCCTTCACTCTTTTTCTATCTTTCTGTCTCTCGCTGTCCACCTCTTTGTATTTTTCCTTTCCATCCTTCTCTCTTTTTCTATCTTTCTGTCTCTCGCTGTCCACCTCTTTGTATTTTTCCTTTCCATCCGTCTCTCTTTTTCTATCTTTCTCTCTCTCGCTGTCCACCTCTTTATATTTTTCCTTTCCATCCTTCTCTCTTTTTCTATCTTTCTCTCTCTCGCTGTCCACCTCTTTATATTTTTCCTTTCCATCCTTCTCTCTTTCTCTATCTTTCTCTCTCTCGTTGTCCACCTCTTTATATTTTTCCTTTCCATCCTTCTCTCTTTTTCTATCTTTCTCTCTCTCGCTGTCCACCTCTTTATATTTTTCCTTTCCATCCTTCTCTCTTTTTCTATCTTTCTGTCTCTCGCTGTCCACCTCTTTATATTTTTCCTTTCCATCCTTCTCTCTTTTCCTATCTTTCTGTCTCTCGCTGTCCACCTCTTTATATTTTTCCTTTCCATCCTTCTCTCTTTTTCTATCTTTCTCTCTCTCGTTGTCCACCTCTTTATATTTTTCCTTTCCATCCTTCTCTCTTTTCTATCTTTCTCTCTCGCTGTCCACCTCTTTATATTTTTCCTTTCCATCCTTCTTTCTTTTCCTATCTTTCTGTCTCTCGCTGTCCACCTCTTTGTATTTTTCCTTTCCATCCTTCTCTCTTTTTCTATCTTTCTCTCTCTCGCTGTCCACCTCTTTGTATTTTTCCTTTCCATCCTTCTCTCTTTTTCTATCTTTCTCTCTCTCGCTGTCCACCTCTTTGTATTTTTCCTTTCCATCCTTCTCTCTTTTCTATCTTTCTCTCTCGCTGTCCACCTCTTTATATTTTTCCTTTCCATCCTTCTCTCTTTTTCTATCTTTCTCTCTCTCGTTGTCCACCTCTTTATATTTTTCCTTTCCATCCTTCTCTCTTTTTCTATCTTTCTCTCTCTCATTGTCCACCTCTTTATATTTTTCCTTTCCATCCTTCTCTCTTTTCTATCTTTCTCTCTCGCTGTCCACCTCTTTATATTTTTCCTTTCCATCCTTCTTTCTTTTCCTATCTTTCTGTCTCTCGCTGTCCACCTCTTTATATTTTTCCTTTCCATCCTTCTCTCTTTTCTATCTTTCTGTCTCTCGCTGTCCACCTCTTTATATTTTTCCTTTCCATCCTTCTCTCTTTTTCTATCTTTCTCTCTCTCGTTGTCCACCTCTTTATATTTTTCCTTTCCATCCTTCTCTCTTTTCCTATCTTTCTCTCTCTCGCTGTCCACCTCTTTATATTTTTCCTTTTCATCCTTCTCTCTTTTCCTATCTTTCTGTCTCTCGCTGTCCACCTCTTTATATTTTTCCTTTCCATCCTTCTTTCTTTTTCTATCTTTCTCTCTCGCTGTCCACCTCTTTATATTTTTCCTTTCCATCCTTCTCTCTTTCTCTATCTTTCTGTATCTCGCTGTCCACCTCTTTATATTTTTCCTTTCCATCCTTCTCTCTTTTCCTATCTTTCTCTCTCGCGCTGTCCACCTCTTTATATTTTTCCTTTCCATCCTTCTTTCTTTTTCTATCTTTCTCTCTCTCGTTGTCCACCTCTTTATATTTTTCCTTTCCATCCTTCTTTCTTTTTCTATCTTTCTCTCTCTCGTTGTCCACCTCTTTATATTTTTCCTTTCCATCCTTCTTTCTTTTTCTATCTTTCTGTATCTCGCTGTCCACCTCTTTATATTTTTCCTTTCCATCCTTCTCTCTTTTTCTATCTTTCTCTCTCTCGTTGTCCACCTCTTTATATTTTTCCTTTCCATCCTTCTCTCTTTTTCTATCTTTCTCTCTCTCGTTGTCCACCTCTTTATATTTTTCCTTTCCATCCTTCTCTCTTTCTCTATCTTCCTCTCTCTCGTTGTTCACCTCTTTGTATTTTTCCTTTCCATCCTTCTCTCTTTTTCTATCTTTCTCTCTCTCGCTGTCCACCTCTTTATATTTTTCCTTTCCATCCTTCTCTCTTTCTCTATCTTCCTCTCTCTCGTTGTTCACCTCTTTATATTTTTCCTTTCCATCCTTCTCTCTTTTTCTATCTTTCTCTCTCGCTGTCCACCTCTTTATATTTTTCCTTTCCATCCTTCTCTCTTTTTCTATCTTTCTCTCTCGCGCTGTCCACCTCTTTATATTTTTCCTTTCCATCCTTCTCTCTTTTTCTATCTTTCTCTCTCTCGTTGTCCACCTCTTTATATGTTTCCTTTCCATCCTTCTCTCTTTTTCTATCTTTCTGTCTCTCGTTGTCCACCTCTTTATATTTTTCCTTTCCATCCTTCTCTCTTTTTCTATCTTTCTGTCTCTCGTTGTCCACCTCTTTGTATTTTTCCTTTCCATCCTTCTCTCTTTTTCTATCTTTCTCTCTCTCGCTGTCCACCTCTTTATATTTTTCCTTTCCATCCTTCTCTCTTTTTCTATCTTTCTGTCTCTCGTTGTCCACCTCTTTATATGTTTCCTTTCCATCCTTCTCTCTTTTTCTATCTTTCTCTCTCGCGCTGTCCACCTCTTTATATTTTTCCTTTCCATCCTTCTCTCTTTTCCTATCTTTCTCTCTCGCTGTCCACCTCTTTATATTTTTCCTTTCCATCCGTCTCTCTTTTTCTATCTTTCTCTCTCTCGTTGTCCACCTCTTTATATTTATCCTTTCCATCCTTCTCTCTTTTTCTATCTTTCTCTCTCTCGTTGTCCACCTCTTTATATTTATCCTTTCCATCCTTCTCTCTTTTCCTATCTTTCTCTCTCGCTGTCCACCTCTTTATATTTTTCCTTTCCATCCTTCTCTCTTTTTCTATCTTTCTCTCTCTCGCTGTCCACCTCTTTATATTTTTCCTTTCCATCCTTCTCTCTTTTTCTATCTTTCTCTCTCTCGCTGTCCACCTCTTTATATTTTTCCTTTCCATCCTTCTCTCTTTTCCTATCTTTCTCTCTCTCGTTGTCCACCTCTTTATATTTTTCCTTTCCATCCTTCTCTCTTTTCCTATCTTTCTCTCTCTCGCTGTCCACCTCTTTGTATTTTTCCTTTCCATCCTTCTCTCTTTTCCTATCTTTCTCTCTCTCGTTGTCCACCTCTTTATATTTTTCCTTTCCATCCTTCTCTCTTTTTCTATCTTTCTCTCTCTCGTTCTCCACCTCTTTGTATTTTTCCTTTCCATCCTTCTCTCTTTTCCTATCTTTCTCTCTCTCGTTGTCCACCTCTTTGTATTTTTCCTTTCCATCCTTCTCTCTTTTTCTATCTTTCTGTCTCTCGCTGTCCACCTCTTTATATTTTTCCTTTCCATCCTTCTCTCTTTTCCTATTTTTCTGTTCTGTTCTAAATGCAGTCAAAATGACCAAACATCAAACCATCAATTAACTTGCTCAAATGTGTTAGTCAACCAAGCAAGATGCAACCGCTATTATCATAAAAGCTGCAATGCTGTTCTCCTTCAGGTCCTCTTCTAGTGAAGCCCTACCTGACTGAAAGCAAGGGCTGATGACCTTCTCTGTTCTCCTGCCTTGATTAATAACTTAATATCGTATTAATTAGGGGATTTAGCTGAGAGTGAAATGCTTTAATTTCCTTGAGCAGAATCTCCTGTCTGAAAACGAGTGATTAAGCGTCGGAGAGGTGAAAAGTGAAGGTCGCAATGCTCCGCTCTCCCCTGTTGTTCGTGTCTTTGAGCACATTTAAAAAGTGTAATTGTGTCACGTATGACAGTCCTTTGACCACCCCCCCCCCCCCCCTCCACTCTCATGTAAATGGCAAAGTATTTCAGATCCCATCCGAGGAGTGTTCAGAGACAGCAGCTGAAGGAAGATTAATGGTCTGTTACCTGTCTATTTTCTCTCGATTTCTTCAGTTCTCCAGTAATGGCTTTTACCCTGACACGATAAGACGGTGCTGCAAATTTGTTCAAATGTTAGCAGCCCATTAAAACATTCCTAAATCTGCCTTACTGTTCAAACAAGCCCAAGGGCAGATAAAACCCTGCGTTTCCACTCTCACTTTGTGTTCGCTCAAATTGGAGACTTGCCTCAGACTCTCCAGCCATGAGCTTAGCGAGTGATTGCACGCAAGGTAATCTACATCTAGTTTAGTCCAGCCGTCTGACGGACTCACCCTGGGGCAGGTCAGAGGGCAGGTACGGCACTTCTTGAGCGCTGACATGTGTCCAGTCGAAGTCGTCGTAAGGATCCTGCTGGTAGTCACATTGTGCTGGGCCATCATCGAAGGAGCAGCCGCCTGGAACAGAGCAACATTAGATACACGTTACAACACAAACACTTAATTAGTACAGCACCTGACAGCTTTCTGTGAGCCAGACACACACAGCGAGATCCAAAAGTATGTGACCCCTAGTTAAAATGTCAATTTTTTGCTTAAGTCAAGTGGTCAAGTTAAGTCAAGTCCAGTATTAAACCCACCCAAATACATCTTTATTATGAATGCCAAATTTGTATTTTGAGCACAGATTTTCATTTATAAAGTATTTTATTGACACCTTTTTATCATAGGTATCATATTAATAATTTTGCATACGATCATGATATATGCATATAAAGGGTATATGAATATGATACGTGACAGTAATGATAATTTAAGTGCTATACAGTACCGTCTGATACATCACTGCACCATGATCAGTATTTTCGTCAGGATAAATATCTGAAAATCATGTTTTTACAACAGCAACCCTTCTCTGACGCAGTGCCAGACTTTGTTACTCATTTACAGAGATTACAGATAGCTCAGTCTTATTAGGAAAACTGCAGGAAAAACGGGTGATATTGAGTAATAGCACATACAGTCAAAGACTCACATCGGCTAACAGGAGCTTTATAAACCTCTTACAGCCACACAGACCTGCAGAAAGCATAAGTCATCTGTGATTCATGCCGTTATGAACACACAGAAACCGGCGGTTTGGTATGTTAGTGTTGTGGTGCAGCAGTAGTGCATTACACACTTACAACATAAAGGACAGTTCCATGCAAGAGTGTGTCACGTCCTGCTGCCATTCTCACTCTGTGAGAGAGTATGTGTATGTGTGTGTGTGTGTGTGTGTGTGTGTGTGTGTGTGTGTGTGTGTGTGTGTGTGTGTGTGTGTGTGTGTGTGTGTGTGTGTGTGTGTGTGTGTGTGTGTGTGTGTGTGTGTGTGAGTGAGTGAGTGAGTGATGTGTGTGTGTGTGTGTGTGTGAGTGAGTGAGTGAGTGAGTGTGTGTGTGTGAGTGAGTGAGTGAGTGTGTGTGAGCGCGTGTGTGAGTGAGTGAGTGAGTGAGTGAGTGAGTGAGTGAGTGAGTGTGTGTGTGTGTGTGTGTGTGAGTGAGTGAGTGTGTGAGTGTGTGTGTGAGTGAGTGAGTGAGTGAGTGAGTGTGTGTGTGTGTGTGTGTGTGTGTGTGTGTACCTCTGTGCGTGTGCGTGTGTGTGTGTGTGTGTGTGTGTGTGTGTGTGTGTGTGTGTGTGAGTGTGTGTGTGTACCTCTGTGCGTGCGTGTGCATGTGTGTGCGTGTGTGTGTGTGTCTGTGTGTGTGTGTGTGTGTGTCTGTGTGTGTGTGTGTATGTGTGTGTGTGTCAAAAATATCTCCCCTATTCAGTTCATGAGTGTGAGTGAATTGTTCACACAGGATGTTGAATTGATGTTTGAATTGAAATGACAGGATGATGAATTTACTGAACTGCAATTCAAATAAATTTACACAACAGATTAATTGCATTAGTAAAACACAAGCTTTGAGACCAGATATAAATAATTACATAATTCATTTTGACTAATTATGCCAATTTATTCAATGACATGTACAACATTTATTTTACACTGCATAAGCATTTTTTTCTGGGGCTCTGCCATCATGATCCATCAAATAAAATATATTATAATTAAAACTTCAACGTAACTATATACCACTTAATATAAATGCACATTTCTAAACACACACACACACACACACACACACGCACACGCACGCATGCACACACAGACACACACACACACACACACACACACACACACACACACACACACACACACACACACACACACACACACACGCACGCGCACGCACACACACGCACACACACACACACAGATATATTGATATACAGTATATTGATATTTCAATATAATATTATGTGCATTTCATTGAGTGTTCATGTATATATGTGCGCTCAGATGGGAGCTGAGTGTGTGTGTGTGTGTGTGTGTGTGTGTGTGTGTGTGTGTGTGTGTGTGCGTGCGTGTGCGTGCATGTGCGTGAGTGTGTGTGTGTGTGTGTGTGTGTGTGTGTGTGTGTGCGTGAGTGTGTGTGTGAGAGAGAGAGAGAGAGTGAGTGTATGCAATTGTTTTTTTTGTAGTTTACTAATACATATTTAGAAATAAGGGTTTGGTATTTTAAGGAGTGGTGGAGTGATGCAGTAAAGTATGACAGATTGTGTTAATCAACAATAAGATGCAAGACATCGAACTGAGGCAAAAAGTCCAGCATTTTTATGGACTATCATTTGATTTGTTTAGTATAATAAAGTCCACCAGTGAGGTAAAGGAGAGTAAAATACCAGCAACATCTCCATCCCCTCCGATCTCTAACATGCAGACCGGCCATTCATCCAAACGATTAACTATCATCATCTAGAAACACTGTTTGACAGGCCGTCATGACTGACTCAGAACTTGTTGTGTCTCTGAAGCAGTGCATTCATTATGTGAGGTTTTCTCACCTGTGTAAAGGTCAGGCGCTCCGTGTTTTACATCCACTGACCTTTACAACCTCTCAGTGATTTCACAGAGCGAGCAGAAATCCAGACAGATGAAGGTGTTAATTAAACGGCCCTGAATAATGTCGGGAAGGAAATATCTGCACCTTCCCAAGAGACCACACAAGCTTATCTGTGACACGAGCCCAAAGTTACACATGGAAATGAGTCCTCATCGTTCAACAGATCTCTACGCCAGACTGTATCGCAACACACAACAACTTTGAGACGCGAGCACATTTTGCAGATTCTCTAGTTGCAGGACAATGCAATATATAAGCATAATAAAGTTTTAATTTAATTTTTAAGTGAGTATCCTGTGCCAGTGTGGTGTAGACTTAGTTTTGAACGAGTAAAACAGGTTTTCTTCATTTTGCACTTCAAACACATGCAAATGTAGGAAACGGCTGACAACGACTTCTGCAAACAGACTGTTGCAAGAGTGGATCGAGTGTGTAAATGAACCAAAGAAGAAGAAAGCTGACTTCCAGAGTGCAGGAGACACGTCTGCACACTGATTATAAAGGCAGACTAATAATACCGCTGTCATTTACTGCTAATCCACGGACTTAGTGCCATGTCATGCTATAATCATTTGAGACGCACAAAATTAAAAGACGTGTCACTTCTCGTGCATCCAAAAGCAGTAATAAAAGTTACATTATGAGCTGAGCCTCAAACCTCCAACAACACGACGTTTCGTCTATTACTGGACATATGCATGAAAATGTGTGGGCGAGTTTTGTTTAAAAATGCATATGCATGTTTATTATAATTAGTTTCTTTCTTTGAAAGATCAGTCCGGCAGATGAAGATGACTGAATCTTCTAAATACGTTTGCTGCGTAAATCAAGGCCAAAGTATACTTCACTTTGTACGCGTACGTACGCGAGGGACAGCGTACAGTGACGCGAATTTCGTCATCAGATTAGTACGCAGGTCGCACATGCGCATTAAACTCTCTTGCAGTAATTAGTGTATCCACAAGGTGGAAACGCTGCCGGGGGGGGTATCGATTCACAAGGTAGCTGAAGAAAAACGGCATAAACATATGACTTCACACGCCTCCGGAATAAGCTCAGACGCTGTCCGGCTTCCCAAACGGTAGCTTACGCAATACTTGGTCACGACTAGCATTTCTGCTGTGCTTACCGGACGTCTATGAGTTTTCCGTCCGTGTCCTTCGTCTCTCTGTAATCTTCATAACTGCTCTCTACGGCCCCCGCTAGGCCAGGAGAGGTACTGCAAGGTATATGTGTACGAGTCAAATTAACTATACTTTGTGTATACGCGTACGACTGTGCGCATACGCTAACATACGCTTAAAAAAGAAGTATACTTAGGCCTTCAGACGGACTGAGATGCAGCGATAAATACTTGGACGGACTTATTAAAAATGCAATTTCATTCTCTGCCAGCAGGAGGCGCTTTAAAGCGGGAGAAGAAGAGGTTTCCCCGAAAACAGCTGTTAGGCTACATTACACAAAGCAGCGCTGAGCTTACAAACGCTGCTTTATCAAGCATATAACATGCCAGATCAAATGACATCGAACATTTTCTAAAGACAGTGTTCCTTCAGAAATACAGTGCCTTGTTTTGATTTTTAAACGTGCTCATGTTTATTCAACGAAGCCTTTTGGAAACGTTTTGTGGACGGGTCGCCACAAATAAATAAATGTATGTGAAACACATCCCATAATACAACAACCTGAGCCCAGCTTCATTACTCATCACTTTAACTGTGTTTGTAGCCGGCGCCGCTAACAGCCCGATATACAAACACAGACAGTTCACTTCAGGCCCGATGAAACGTTAATACGTCTATATCTACGTTAAACCGAGAATGACTTAATTTCTTCTCGTCGTTAGCTCCTCTGTGAGCGCTGGGCATCAGTTAAATGTATTAGCGAAAGTGTGTAATTTTAAACAAAGAGACTCCCGAATCAAAGCCAAACATCTTCAAAATACAACACCCACTGAATCGTCTCGCAGCGTTTAATTTATCTGCAGCACTGGAAACCGAGCTCCGTCCTCGCAGCGGCGCCTGCCCACATTCACACACACATAATACCCTCCAGCATCACAAAACCAAACACCTCCACACACCATCTGACTCTCTTTGACGCGCCAAGGCGCCGGAATAGCCACGGATAGCTGGCCCGAGGACTGAGCGCTGACAACAAAACGCGCTTATGTGCCGAGCACAGAATTCATCTGTTTTAATAGAGCAGCGGCTATTCAGGAGCTCAAATCGCCAATGCCTTATGCATCAAATATCTTTCATAGCCCACCGAACGCTTGGCGCTTCACGGCCTCGGCGCTGGGCTCGTTGTGCAGGACAGACGGGCAGAGCGCTTTAATGAGTCCATAACACGCCGCTCCGCTCCAGATGGGCCCGAGCATGGCTCCTGCATTCAGCGACGCTGCAAGGACACTATGATTTGCATACTGCAAATATTCAGCCTTGCTAATGAAATAATAGCCTGCTCTTCATTTACATAATAAAAGAATGATTGTGTCTGATGAAAACTCAAGGGCAAAGCCCCAATGAACACGGGTTAACAACTCCATCCCCGCACGCTCATAAACATACACTTATTAATAGCATCTTTCCCTGGACACAAACCACCCCACGTTCTCGAATTAAAACACCGGAATCGATTCCTAATCAATCATAAAGCCATCAGCTGCTGAACTAAATTGAAAAACACATATAATGATCCAATCAACATGAAGAAACGCACTCGTGTCGTTTGGGGTGGAATGGGATAATGTTATTTTACAGAAGGTTAGTCACAGACAGCATCTGATTAATCAACTTCACTAGAGATCTCATAAATAAAACCTGCTTTATTTTACCCTGCGCCATTCATACTTACACTTCTAATGGTGAACGCACAGCTTTTAACCCCGTGGTGCCTAAACACAGCCAGCATAAGTTGTTCAGCAACCAATCGTAAACTCAATAATGGTGTCTTCATTAAAAACGCATGAGTTTACAAAGCTGCAAAATCTTTAAAGCGCTGTTCGGTTTCAGTTCAAACTGCAAAGGCACATTATTAACTGTGTTATTAACACATTAACTGTGTTATTTATACAGTTTTGCTTCGAAATGTCTTTAAGGCAAACTGATGCTGGTGGAAAAGTAAACTCAAGTCTCTCCGTGATTTAAACGAACTCCTCGTTTTCCAACTCCCCAAGACTTAAACAGTTGAGTTTTACCAATGATATTACGCAGCACCTGAAAACAGTCCCTAAAGCTAGATCATAACTAGTTACCTAGCTGGGGACTACTTTCTAGCGCTGCGTAATATCAGTGCGGTACGGCAGCAAAGCCCCTAGATTATTACGCCGGAACGAGAGAATAGTTCCTAGCCATATCGGTCTAGAAAATCCCAACTTTTAATTTTACGTCAGTCTCAGTACACGATGTAACTACAGACGAGTCGAGCTTTAAATAGGAAAAGTATGGAAACTCTTTGGTCATTTTTGAGCGAGATGCTAACGGTCTAATCCGATTCAATGATCTATGCTAAGCTACGCTAAAAGTGCCAGACCCGGAGATCGGCTGAACGGATTCAAAAACGGTAAAACTCAACTCTTTAACTCTTGGGGAGTCGTAAAATGAGGAAATGGGTGTTCCTTTAAATTAAAAGACAGCAAACGATAAGCAAGCGCAAAAAATGACCTTAGTTTCACGGTGTTGAAGAAACAAACGACTTCGGTGACTTTCAAAACCACTGCTATGATGACGGCTAAATGGCTTCTCTCACTTCTACCGAAAACTAAA
>CM049816.1:34697360-34717360 GCA_027422435.1 Schizopygopsis pylzovi | reverse complement strand
TTAAATAGAACATCAACCGATATTTAAATCCTTAAATAGAACATCAACAGATATTTAAATCCTTAAATAAAACATCAACCGATATTTAAATCCTTAAATAGAACATCAACCGATATTTAAATCCTTAAATAGAACATCAACCGATATTTAAATCCTTAAATAGAACATCAACCGATATTTAAATCCTTAAATAGAACATCAACCGATATTTAAATCCTTAAATAGAACATCAACCGATATTTAAATCCTTAAATAGAACATCAACCGATATTTAAATCCTTAAATAGAACATCAACCGATATTTAAATCCTTAAATAGAACATCAACCGATATTTAAATCCTTAAATAGAACATCAACCGATATTTAAATCCTTAAATAGAACATCAACCGATATTTAAATCCTTAAATAGAACATCAACCGATATTTAAATCCTTAAATAGAACATCAACCGATATTTAAATCCTTAAATAGACCATCAACCGATATTTAAATCCTTAAATAGACCATCAACCGATATTTAAATCCTTAAATAGAACATCAACCGATATTTAAATCCTTAAATAGAACATCAACCGATATTTAAATCCTTAAATAGAACATCAACCGATATTTAAATCCTTAAATAGAACATCAACAGATATTTAAATCCTTAAATAGAACATCAACCGATATTTAAATCCTTAAATAGAACATCAACAGATATTTAAATCATTTAATAGAACATCAACAGATATTTAAATCCTTAAATAGAACATCAACAGATATTTAAATAATTGAATAGAACAGCAACCGATATTTAAATCCTTAAATAGAACATCAACAGATATTTAAATTAGGGGTCGACCGATATGTGTTTTTCAGGGCCGATACCGATACCGATTATTACAGATCAAGTAGACCGATAACCGATATTTTGAACCGATATACGTGTCTGGTGTAAAAATGAAAATGAATGCCAAAATTAATAATAACAAGAGCTCTGACAAAAAAAAGTTCTTTAAATGCTTTTAAACATGTCTTTAATTCTGAAAACTGTTAATAACAACAACATTAAATAAACAGTAATATTAATAATAACATAAGTACAGAGATCACCCAGAAGCATTCTGTAAACATTTTGTAAAACTTAAAGTAAACGTATTTAGCGTATTGTGTGATTATTCTCAACAAAAGTTGTAATAATTGTTGTAGTTGTATTACGTATACAGTAATATATTCGGCTAAACCGAACTTATATTTTGACAGGTTGCCATGAGGACCTTTTACGTTTCTGTAGCCTATGTATATATGATATGGCGATCGTTTTACTCAAATGAAACCGTCAAATGCTAATCAAGTGACTGCGAGCAGTTCTGGGGATGTTGTTCATGTATTTATGTCCTCATTTAGTGAGACGGCAGACGCTGAAGTCACCGCGAGCATCACACGCTTCAGTATGTATGTGTGCAGTAAATGAAACCGCACCTCTGTGTCATTCATTAACAGAGATGCAGAACATGCAGGATTCATATTTAAAGTGTTTTTGCGGCTTAATATTTATAGATACTAGTCCATAGCGCGAGTCGATTTAAGTGTACTGACCTACTTTCCGTGACATTCCGCGTTATACGGTAAATTCCATTATATGACTGCATTCCGCGATTCCGCCCGCATTTTCCGCATCGCGGACATCATAGGTTATATTGAGGTGTTTTGCAACTTCAGCAACGTCTGCTGCTGCTTTACCTTTGAGAGACAACTGATGCGTGATCACTGAGGCAGCTCCAGTTAGCATGTGCTTTCAGTGTGAGACTGCCTTCAGTTTTCCGCGTTGATTGATCGGACTCGTGACTCTCTACATATCAGATGAGCGGTGGGCGGAGATTGCTCTCAGAGATTGAGAGATCGCCTCACTCTCACAGAGTGTTGAGCTCAGACAGGCTGCATCGAGCCAAATAGTGCATTTAAACATTAAATAGTTTCACCTGTATTATTTATTCACCAATAAATAATGTCACCTGTAAATAGTATGTTTGTTTGCATAAAAAAAAAATAAAAAAAAAAAATAATAATAATTATCGGCAAATATGTTTTTAAAATGGCCGATATCGATAATCGGTAAAATGCTTAATATCGGCGCCGATAATCGGCCAGGCCGATAATCGGTCGACCCCTAATTTAAATCCTTAAATAGAACATCAACCGATATTTAAATCCTTAAATAGAACATCAACAGATATTTAAATAATTGAATAGAACATCAACAGATATTTAAATCCTTAAATAGAACATCAACCGATATTTAAATCTTTAAATAAAACATCAACCGATATTTAAATCCTTAAATAGAACATCAACAGATATTTAAATCATTAAATAGAACATCAACCGATATTTAAATCCTTAAATAGAACATCAACCGATATTTAAATCCTTAAATAGAACATCAACCGATATTTAAATCCTTAAATAGAACATCAACCGATATTTAAATCCTTAAATAGAACATCAACCGATATTTAAATCCTTAAATAGAACATCAACCGATATTTAAATCCTTAAATAGAACATCAACCGATATTTAAATCCTTAAATAGAACATCAACCGATATTTAAATCCTTAAATAGAACATCAACCGATATTTAAATCCTTAAATAGAACATCAACCGATATTTAAATCCTTAAATAGAACATCAACCGATATTTAAATAATTGAATAGAACATCAACAGATATTTAAATCCTTAAATAGAACATCAACCGATATTTAAATCTTTAAATAAAACATCAACCGATATTTAAATCCTTAAATAGAACATCAACAGATATTTAAATCATTAAATAGAACATCAACTGATATTTAAATCCTTAAATAGAACATCAACAGATATTTAAATCATTTAATAGAACAAAACCAAACCATATTTAAATACCTTAATAATACGGCTATATCTAAAACCCCAAGGCTCACTTCTATCATTGTTAAATATTGTTATATCGCCCAAGCATTACTGACATAACAGTATAACATTCTGTAAAGCTGCTTTTAAACGATACATATCATGAAACGCACTGTACAAATACATTTGACCTGACTGTGTGCATCCCTATGTTCACGTGGCATCTGACACCCATATGTTGGTCAAATCTTGGTTGAAATGTTGGAAGTCTGACTTCAAGTGGCACTTTATTGCACTTTTCCCAGTAGACGTAGTTAATTCTGCCTTTTAAGGGTTGCAGCACAAATTCTACAGTACTTGCTGCTGAGGCTGTTGTAAACCGCTATCGGATGCTAAATCTACTAAACGAACACGTTGACTAATTGAGCTATCGTTAAGCCCCGCCCCTCTTAGTTAAGGTTGCTCGAACAGAGTTACAACAACAGACAGAAAACCTTGTCTCATGATGTTTTTGCACAATTTTGGACACAGAAGGCCACCAAATGGGAATCAAATATTTCATGGAGGGGTTATAAGATATTAAAAGATAAATACGGTGGGTACCTCGAGTGTTTACAGATCACAATGCAAGCGGGAGAAGTCTCATATTACGATCGTGGATGACAACATGCAGATCAACACTGTTCATGTATCACAGGGGATGATTAAATTGATGAGCATTTAACCAGTTTAAATACTGAAATGTAGACCTTTGTTTATGTGTTTTTGCCCTACACTGTACAAGACGCGATCAGTCTGCTGTATGTTAGCATGGACTCACTAACTTTAACGTTAGCTAGTTTTATCTAGCGATACCTTGCTGAAGCACAAGATAACATTAGCGTGCTTGAAAAGTGGAACTTAATGAGTGTATGACAACCAGAAAGTGAAGGTTGTATTGGGGTTGAATACTTATGGACATTTTGCTCTGTTTTGTTTGGATTCAGGAAATGTAATATAATAAATAATATTGCTCTCAGGATACCTGGAATCAGTGTTATAAGTACCCCAGGCACATCGCTTTATCATTTTTGATGCATAAACCCCATAAAACCGATGCGAGCTTCAGATTCTCCAATGTTTCTCTATGACGCTGAAACCTAAAGATGTCCGAGCTCCTCCCCGTGCAACTGATACTCGACTGTCATTGGCTAGTCTGCGTTCGAGGGGAGGGGCTTACCGATAGCTCAATTGCACAATGAGCTACAGAACAAGCACGTTCAAGATGTTTGCATAAGCTGCTGAATTACAAACAAAATCTGCCTTTTTTGAATCGCCATAAAACACTAAAAGCTACGAGATCTGTGGCGACTGAAGGAGGTCACCTCAACGACTCAACTACGCTCAAATCAGTACACAAACCCTCGGACACGCACTGCGTTGATAACATCCCATCATTCTCCTGACACAAAGAACCGCGTCAGGTTACATTAAACTGGGCAAAGAGACGGAGCGAGAGAGAACGGAGCCTCTTCATGGCTTCAGCGCTGCATCTTCCACTGCCACTTTCAATTAAGCAGCAGGACACCTACGTCCGGTCACATCACCAGAAACAATAGCTGAACTGTCCCGAAGTGCTCATTAATTGTGTTTTGTTGCTATTTGGACTGTGAGGCTTGAGAACAATAAACAGCGCATAATCCTTCAGAAGTTCACCCACCAAAACTGTCATATATTCATTTGCGTGTCCATTTTTCACACAGGCTGACACGTACAGTAGCTGTTTGTGCTTCTGTACCTTTAACACTTAAGTAAATGGCCACTGCTGTGATTGGTTAATCTTCTTATATCTGTGTAGTTCACATTGTTGTACTTCAGCGGAGCCGCTTGGATCCCGAATCGCTGTGCGATGAACCATAAGTGAAGGTAGGTAACTGTAGGTGGTAATTTACTCTTACTCTAAATCATTTAGTGTCAATAAATGATCACAGACACCAGGATAAAACGATGCTACATGCAAATAATAACATCCAACTAAACACATAATCATGCATAATTAAGATAAATATAAAATAAATAAGAGAGGGGAAAACACTTCCTATAGCTTTTGTTGTTGCCCTATCAAATTCTACACCTAATTTCAAAGCAACTCATCTGTAAATGATGACATGCTGAATTAGGCGAATACCAAAACATAGAATTGCTTTCGTCCTGTGTTGTGTCTCCATTCTTCTGTATCTCTGATGTTAGGGAACGTTGTGCACTAAATATCTGCTGTGACAGAGATAAAGGACTCTGGGCTGAAAAGCTGAACATTCATGAAGACCCCTCAGATCTCATTACAGATCAACAAACACACTGTACCGACAAAACAAGCCATCTAGCAAGAGGTTATCTGAGAGTATTACCAGTCCCGAGAATCGCTGGATGTTTAAACAGTGTGTACAATTCCTCTGGTGCTTTCTTGAGGAGCTTCAGCAGCACAGTATGAGCTGCAGCCGTGCTCGAGTTCAAGGGCTTCGCTGGCATTTTTCAGATATGGCCCAAGAAAACACAGCATCATCCCCATAATAAACAATGTTTGGTGAGGCCAAAACCTCCCAATGTCTTCAGCGGCTACTCTGAGAATTTGCACAAGTGAGCGAATGCCTCATTTGTTTTCTCCAGGAGAAGATACAACCATAAATTGTAGTGCGTAAGACGGCGGCCTTGTGGGAAAACGCAGACACCTATGAAGAAAATGAAGATGTTAAGAACGCTGACCAGGCTGAACATGAAAAATCTGAGCGCTCGTCCCGAACTCCTCATGAAATTCATATTAGACTGAGTTTATGCTGCAGAGCGTCTCTTGGTGTCTCTGCCGCTGGTTTTCTGTGATTCAGAGCCGTTCTGCTCAGAAGGAGTCACTTCAACATCTGCCCTCATACAAAGACTCGTCCAGCTTCAACCACCCTTTCAAAGAAGTACTAAATAATATATAGATATATCTGACCCTGGAGCACAAACGCAGTCTTGAGTCGCTGGGGTATATTTGTAGCAATAGCCAACAATACATTGTATGGGTCAAAATTATAGATTTTTCTTTTATGACAAAAATCATTAGATATTAAAATCATGTTCCATGAAGATATTTTGTACCGTAAATATATCAAACTTAATTTTTAATTATTAATATGCATTGCTAAGAACTTCATTTGAACAACTTTAAAGATAATTTTCTCAATATTTAGATTTTTTTGCACCCTCAGATTCCAGATTGTGAAATATTGTATCTCAAAAATAAATACAAAAATTGTGACTTATGACTGTTTTTCTGGTTTTCACTGTCACACACACACGCGCGCGCGCACACACACACATTCTCTGCCATTTAAATATTATAGCATATAAGAGTAATGTCACAAGGCCTGCTAAGAACATGTTTGGATCGTACACTCCATATTTAAAATAAATAAATACAATTATTCCAAATATAATCAAAGCATGTTATAAAAAGTATGAATAGTTATATTATTTTAATATACCACAATGTATGCTGAGCCAAAAACGTTCTTGACAGATTTCATGAGATTTACCCATGAATTATCCAAATATATATTACGTTTCATGGCATTATCCTCTGTTACGGTAAGTGAAACATGGTACCACCACTTTTCTGAAAAAAAGGAAATCTCTACAATACATCCACATACACTCTCTCTCTCACACACACACACACACTCTCTCTCTCTCACACACACACACACACACACACACACACACACACACACACACACACACACACACACACACACACTAGGGATGGGTACCGAAACTCGGTATTTAATCGGTCTCGGGGCTAAATTATAAAAGACCGGAGTATCGATAAGCTCTGACGTTAACGGTTCTGTTATCGGTACTGGAGAAATCAAGAAAACACACATACATTTATTATTGCTATATATATATATATACACATTATCTTGCAAATTCTATCCCGCCAGAGTCACCAGCTGTTTTTATATGCAATAATATTCAAACTCTTGTCTATGATGCATTTTTGCTATTCCCAAATCAGAAGCGCGATCGCTCACGTGGATGAGTTCAGCACGCGCAACATAAGCCCTGTTTATGATAGAAGAGAGAACTAACCATTAAAACATGCTTACACTTTAGGCCTGTGGCTGTTATATTAAACTGAGTTTATTTAATGGTTTTTTTAGCTTCTAAGGATTATAGCCGCGTTTCTTCTAGCACAACTTCCTTCCCTTCACAGCGGCGCGCATTCGTTCCTCTCTGACCAAAACTTAACGTCAGAATCAGATGCAATCGTCTGTCGATTGTTGTAAAATGCCGTCTTTACAGTTACTAAATTGCTGGACATGTTTGATAATAAAACGTTGAAAGTACAATCCACACGAGAGACGCTTTTCCTCAGGCTGAAGTGTGTGCGCGCGTGTGTGTGTGTGTGTGTGTGTGTGTGTGTGTGTGTGTGTTTGCGTGTGTGTGCGTGCGCGGCGCGCTCTAAAACTGACAAGCAAAATACACTTTGAGCTTCGGGCGCGTCCAAACGATCAAATACACACAAAGCATGTAAAAACGGACGGCTTGGAGAGTATTCACTTAAAACACAGTTTATATCTTCAAGTGAACGAGAACAGTTGGGAGAAAATTGTGTGTCAATATTTTGTCTCAGTGACAGATTGGAGCTTCTTCAATGTTAATCAAAGAACAAAATACAAAGACAAAATCACTCACAGCTCTTAATCTGAATAAAGTAATAACTTTAATAAGCATTAATCTATCAATATATACAGTGAAAACTATGCAGTGTTCATTTATATTTGATCACTTTTAGATTTATTTTGTAGCTATTACTTACCTGAACATTAATGTTAGTAGACCATCATAGATAAATGAAAGCACTGTGATTTTTTTTTACATTTGTACATTTGTTTTATGGTTTGACAAATTGTATATTTGTCAGTTTATTTAACTTTGTTTCTTTGTTCATGTTCTTACTCTATCTTATCTTATGTATATAAAACACTAAAAATGCCTGCGCATTTGCGGTGCATTTACAAATTGATGTTTTATATTTATTTAATGAAATATTTATTTAACATTTCAGAATATAAAGCCATGTTAATTAATCTGCTAATCTATCATATAAATATATATTTCATACATATATGTGTATGTATATATGTATGTATATATATAAATAACAAAAAGTACCGATAAGAATACCGTTAAAGTACCGAACCGATAAGCAGTATCGATAAGAGTAGTAATACCGTTAAAACCTTAACGATACCCATCCCTAACACACACACACACACACACACACACTCTCTCACACACACACACACACACACACACACACACACACTCTCTCACACACACACACACACACACTCACTCTCTCTCTCTCACACACACACACACACGAAGTGAACCTGAAAGTCCTGCTTTGTGTTGATACTGACACCTGATTCCTCCACTAGCATAAGTAAATAAACCCAGAACAATGTAAAGCTGATCGATTCAGAGGCTCTTTCAGTGCTTTTACCAAATCCAGTTTAGAGCCAAACACCTTCCTGAGTGATCATCGTCCATTTGAACTGTCCTCCTGTAACCCCAGCAGACCGCTGGCCTCCAAACTCTACAGTATGACTATGAACTGACACGAAAAGTAGAGTTGGGTGATATACTGAATATTCACAATGTATTGCTGATGGTGCAATACATTGTGAATACATTTGATCTTGCTTCTACAAGTCTTTGAGCTCTTTATTGTGCCGTGTTTCACAGGACTCAAACCCGAGTGCTTCACATCACACGTGCGATGTTGTACCGGGGGTGCGCTACCAAGCAAGTTTGCCATGTCAGAAAAGCCAAACATATGGAGCTGGTTATGTGATGCAAACGTCAAAATGGATACAATTTTACAAATTACAGTAAAAGTGTTTGTGCTCATAACCTTGCATTCTGCAAGAAATCCCATGGAAATAAATCTTTATTAATCCATATCTGCCCCTGGTAGGGATGGGCAATTTTGGCAATTTCTTATTTCGATCATCGATAGGTTTAAAAAACGATTAATCGAGTAATCGAGGGGCGGGGGCGTATGCGGGGGGGCATGGCTGTAATGGAGATAATGAAAAGATCTGACGACTGTTATGAAAATGAATGTTAAAAATTGAAATATGACATGAACACATGATTAGATGTTAGATTATGATGCAGCAATGTTAAAAATAGAAGCATCGAAAAAATACTAGCTGCCTGAGGTGAAGCTGACTGTATGCCAATAAACTGAAACCTGTTCTATGACATAAATCAGATAACTTAGATACATAACATAGACATGACATTACAACTTGTATCTGCACGAAAGGATGCATACGCCAGTAAACTTTAAGTTACGTGCTATAGTACGAAAACTATTTAAATTGAAGTATGCATACTGTTGAACCAAATACATCACTGCTGCATTATTACAGGATCAGTATTTTTGAAAAAGAAACTGTTTGTGTGTGTGTGTGTGTGTGTGTGTGTGTGTTTGTGTGTACACTGCTCCAAGTGTGTGTGTGTGTGTGTGTGTCCACTGCTCCAAGTGTGTGTGTGTGTGTCCACTGCTCCAAGTGTGTGTGTTGTGTGTGTGTGTGTGTGTCCACTGCTCCAAGTGTGTGTGTGTGTGTGTGTGTGTGTGTGTCCACTGCTCCAAGTGTGTGTGTGTGTGTGTGTGTGTGTGTGTGTGTGTGTGTGTGTGTCCACTGCTCCAAGTGTGTGTGTGTGTGTGTCCACTGCTCCAAGTGTGTGTGTGTGTGTGTGTGTGTGTGTCCACTGCTCCAAGTGTGTGTGTTTGTGTCCACTGCTCCAGGTGTGTGTGCACTTGCATGGGTCAAATACAGAGAACACATTTCACTGCTGGTTATACTCTGTAATATTGTGTATGTGACAAATAAAAAAATAAAAAATGTATAATTTATTTTTTTACAAAACCGATATCCGATTATGGTAAAATGCTAAAATATCGGTAAACCGATATATCGGTCGATCTCTACTTCAAAGCCATGCATCTCTCTCTTCTCACATCTGTACTTTGAACCGCATGCTGTTGCAAACTAAACAATCAGAGCTCAGGTTGCCGCCCAAAGTACTGCTAGAACCAATCAGGATTGTTTTCATGATCGATCCTCGCTGTCACGGCCGAGTACCCGAGTACTCGATCGCTGTTGCACATCCCTAGCCTCTGTATTCATAATTTGTGTGAAAAAGGAAAAAAAAGATTTTGGTGATTTAACGAAATGTTCATTTTAACTGGAAACCGCAGTGAACTGAGTATAGGTGTGTTTTGAAGTTTTGGAAACATTTATGTAGAGGCACAATTTTCCAATGAGCCTGTGTGGTACAATAAATCTACACTCGTTTTGTAACACCATACGTTTCCTAAAGAGCACGACTAGTTTCATAATTAATGATGTGTAAACACCTGTTTAAATTAATAGTGTCTCTCATTTAAATTCCATCAATGCACTTCAGTGACTGATATCCCTGATTGTGTCAGAAACGTTAATAAACGTCTCTGTGTTTCTTGAAATGCTTTAGTCTCACTCCACAGCACCGCAGCACAACAATTGATATTTTACCCGAGAACTTGTAAGAGTGAATTGAATGCGACGAGATCAGAAGACGTTGGTTTATTGAGTTTTCTTCACTGGCTGCACTCGAAAACAAACACACACATTGTTCAAAAAGACTCCATCCAAGACGAATCCATCATCTAATGAACTACTGACTCACTTCCTAAACTCAATAAGAGAAAAAACTCTTTCAATCATTTAAGAGAATGCTGTTATAATATTAGCATGGCATGCATAGCTAACTGTTCTGTATTATTCTATGGATTTGATTAGGGATGCACCGGTTGACCGGCCAAAGATCGGAACCGGCCGGTTTTTGCTTATAATGCGCGATCGGCAACCGGCCGGTTTTTGTCTTTTTTTCGGCCGATTTTTCCGAAAGTGCGAACATGTCATTTGTGTGGAAGACATTCGGCAGGAGCACAACAAACACAGAAAAACAGATACAATGAAGCGAACTGCCGTTGGTGTAACATTACTGGCACACAAATAAGAGCCGCTTTCCTTTGCTGCTCTAGCTGAAGTTGCTAGTGATGGGTCGGTCTTGAACGATTCATTCATTTTGAACGGATCTTTAATGAGACTCGAGAAGAACGAGTCGTTTCGGGGAGTGATTCGTTCAGTCGCGCATGCGCACCATCCTAAAGGTTATGTACTGGAATTAGTTCACCTGTTTCGAGTCTTCGGGTTTTTCGAGTCGTTCGTTCATCTTAAACGAGACTCAAAGGTCCGAGTCGGTAAAATGATCCGAACTTCCCATCACTAGAATTTGCGCGAGCGTATCTGTCCACGCCCTGCACAAGAATAGACCGTGAACAGTTGTTCAGCGCAGCTTCTCACGTGTTGGATGAGAAAAGAAACAGACCAACTTGCGACAAAGCTGAAATGCTACTTTTTGTAAAGAATAAAACGTTCAAACGTATAAACGTCAGTTCTGTACAAGATTATTATTTTGATTTTACCTTAAAATTACATTGACTTAATTCGATTTAACAAGCACGAGCTGTAGCATCTTTGCTTTTGCTCGGTGCACTAAACATTATTTGATTTAACATTTTGGAATAATTTATTTATATAGCCTACTTTGGTTTTATTTAGTTTCACTGGTAAATACCTTTTTTCTTTACACCAATTTTAAAAATGACAACAAATGTTGATTAAGTAACATCTTTGTTTGGACTGTTGAATGTGTGTTGGTTGTGTTGTTTAGATTGTAACTATGCAAATGTTGCCTTTCATTTCACATGGTTACTGTTAATGTTTTCATTTAAGGCCAGTTTTATGTAGTTTCAACCCAATTTAAAAACCATCTTGGTCCATCTTCAACTGGGGTTGACCAGTTGAACATGAGGCAGAATTTGTAAAGATGCTTGTTTGTTTTTTCTAATAAAATATATTGATAGGCATTTAAAATTTGTTTAATATGCTATATCCATTAAAATAAAAGCTTAAGAACATTTTGAATTGTAAATAATTTTAATCAAAAACTTGTGACACAGCCACTATGTCATATTGAAGTAACACCACAGACGTAATTATAACACCACAGACCTTATAACGCAAGTTACTAAAGGCTCTGTGTTACCAGAAAATGCATTAACACCAGAGACAGTAACACCACATACAAATCAGCTTAGACTTTTCTAAAATGGAGGCTACCATCATGATGATTTCAAGATCAGGGGACATTTTGGAAATATCAACAAGTATGTATTTATATATTTTTTTATAAAAATATGCCAGATCTGCAAGTTATCAACATAACACCACATACACTAATGACAACACATGAAATTGTCAGAGATTTAGCTAGCTTCAAAATGTATAAGAAAGAATGTACTCCCCATGCACCCCTCAGATCAACCAGCACCTGCAGTGACCGTTACACACAGGAAGTAGTCCAAATAGAATTCTCCATTTTCTTAAAGGGGTGACATCCATTGTTGAAACACCACAGACATGAATTTGGGGGGCAACTTTTTTCTTAAATATATATATTTTTTAAACAAATATTATACATGTTAAATCAAATCTATATTCACTATATAAACACTTTATTTGTGTTAGAATCTTTCATTATTTCTTGTTGGTTGCTTAAAGAAAAAAAAATCGGTATCGGAATCGGAATCGGCCAGTTTGCTCGAAAAAAATCGGTATCGGAATCGGCCACGAAAAATCATGATCGGTGCATCACTAGATTTGATATTGATGCTATTTGTAAGACTGACCGTGTGTCCTCTAAAGTCTCTGATACTGGGGAGCACACACACACACACACGCGCGCGCACACACCCACACACGCACGCACACACGCGCACGCACACACACACCCACACACACACGCGCACACACACACACGCGCGCGCACACACCCACACACGCACGCACACACGCGCACACACACACGCGTGCGCGCACACACCCACACACGCACGCACACACGCGAACCCACACACACACACGCGCACACACACACACACGCGCACGCACACACACACACACACCCGTGCGCACACGCACCCACACACGCACACATGCACACACACGCGCACACACACACACGCACACGCAGACACACACACACACACACACACACACACACACACACACACACTCACACACACACACACACACAGGTGGATCGGTAGAATATAACACAGCACAGTGACATTGTCTGTCCATCCTCTGTGAGCAGGAGGAAGAGGAAGGGCCATCTGGAAGTGCCCCCTGATCACAACCTCCGGTCCCAAATCCCATATGGCAGCACAGGAGCCCGACCCTTACACACACACACACACACACACTCATGACACGTTATCTGCTCAAGCATAACAATAAACTACAGACACAAATACATGCACACATACACACACACCTTCTGTCCAAATGTAGTAGGACATTATGAACACATATTTCCTCCAACCAATTATTTACAGCAGGTCACACACACACACATACAATGCAGTACAGTAAATCCATCTACAACACAGTTTGCCCAAATAAAAATATAAAAATGACCACTTGTTTAAAATTGATGTATGTGATTGTTTGGTAGTACTTTTACTAAGTTCATAGAAAAAAATACACACAGATGCTATAAAATAATGTAATACTTGGGATTGATTAACTCGCTATTTACTAACTAAACTGTACTAACTAGTCAAACAGCATCTTAAACAGCCATACACAAGTTCAACCAATGGCAAGTGTTTGTCTAACCAACAGCAGAAATATTTCCATTTAACCACCTAATGTCCTGATAAAGCAATAAAGCAACAAAGTGGCAGAATCAGCACATCTGTGGCACAGACGTCTGACAGCAGGTTTAAAGACAGAGATTACCCACACATGTGGTGTGTTCAACAGCTGTCAGATCTTCACTTTCACCAGATTTAGTCCAAAAGCCAGGACATAAACACAAAGGGGCCGTGATAAGGGCGCAGAAGCCAGTCTAACTGGGTCAAACTTTTCCAAATACGAGAGAAGAGACTGAACGCAAGCCAAGATGGCCGAAGTGATCTCACGGACAGAGACACAAAAACGAGGTCACTCAAAATGGCCGTCAGCATGAGGACGATCACAGAGAAGAATGTGGAGGACAAGCTTCTCGAAGATTTAAGGTCGAAACCCAACTTTGATCCACATAACACAGAAGGAATGTGCATGACATATTTTGATTAAAATTCTTGTAATTCAGATAAAAAAAATTGAATTTTTTTTGTACACATTTTTTGCAGATTGCTTCATTCTGACGATTTGTTTTAAAGGTGCATTAAGTAATATTAGCCCCAAAACACTTGTAGCTAGGGCTGTGCGAGATGACGATATATATCGGATGGACAAAATAAAAAGTATATCGTTTCATATTATGTTCTATCGTTTATTTCGTGGTGTCGCAAAATACATTGTTCACGGTAATACCTTTTAATCATTTGAGTGACTGCGATCTTTATACGCCGTGTGACGAGAGACAGAACGAGCACAAAACCAGGAGCTCGTTACTAAACGAGGACTACATCTGTAGCATGCTCTCGCGTTAAAGCACTGCAGTTTTAAAACAACCGATGTTAAACCGTTGAAAATCAAACAACAGAGCTATATGCGTGCGCGTCTCTTTCTGTGTGAGAGGAGCGCTTTTTCTTTATTGCTGACTTTGAACAATTACATAAACACACTTATATGCGTCAGAATCCCCGTCTTTGCAAGTCTCCTCATAAACACAGTGATTTAGGTCTTAAGAGAGAGTAACCGGCAGAAAGAGAAAACGCAATGTAACAGTAACTGAGCTATATTGGATCCGGACTTCGGTCTTAAAGGGGAAGCGTTCCAATATTGATCCGGTCTTAAAGGGGAAGCGTTCCAATATTGATCCGGTCTTAAAGGGGACGCGTTCCAATATTGATCCGGTCTTAAAGGGGACGCGTTCCAATATTGATCCGGTCTTAAAGGGGACGCGTTCCAATATTGATCTGGTCTTAAAGGGGAAGCGTTCCAATATTGATCCGGTCTTAAAGGGGAAGCGTTCCAATATTGATCCGTCTTAAAGGGGACGCGTTCCAATGTTGATCCGGTCTTAAAGGGGACGCGTTCCAATATTGATCCGGTCTTAAAGGGGACGCGTTCCAATATTGATCCGGTCTTAAAGGGGACGCATTCCAATATTGATCCGGTCTTAAAGGGGAAGCGTTCCAATATTGATCCGGTCTTAAAGGGGAAGCGTTCCAATATTGATCCGGTCTTAAAGGGGACGCGTTCCAATATTCGTTCATGTTAATCATAACACACTGCTAGAACATCTCTTACTGCTCTCGACTAAATCACTTTTATAACTTTAATGAGAATAAATAATAATAATGATATATTTATAATATGTACAGAATCTATACATAACACATGTGTTAGTTATATGTATAATAGATAGATAGATATAATTCACACAGTGAAGACTAATTTATCTACACAATGCATGTAGCGTTTCTTATTTATTGTAGTTTTTGACCTATTGCTTGCAATTAGTTTCTTATGCTTATTTCATCACTGACTGTTTATTTATCTTCAGTGAGGTTGTTTTTCTCTCTCTCTTTATGGTTGTATTAGTTTGATATTGGTGACAAGAATTATGAAAATTCTATGGTGTCAAAGATTTTAATATAATAAAAACCTTTTTAAAATAAAAAAAAATTATCACTATATCGTGATATAAAATTGGTCATATCGTGATATAAGATTTTGGTCATATCGCCCACCCCTACTTGTAGCCAATCAGCAGTAAGGGGCGTGTCTAGTAATGATAGCGCGAAAGAGAGCGCTCAACAGGACGGATATTATCAGATCGACTACAGATAGAGAGATGGCAGATACAAAGGAACAAAACATTAATAAGAAATAAACATTGGAGCAGCTTTCCAGCGATGGAGTGAACTCAAGGAGCGTCAATCGGACGCCCATTGCATTGTTTATTCACACACAACTTATCCGTGTTGGCTTTTGTTTGAATATGCATGTGTGTCATCTTGAATTGTTTCAGCGATCTGCCATGGTTGAGTACGTATGTGTGGGGCGGAGACATCGAAATAGGGGCGTGGTCCTGTTGGGGTATGGGCGTATATCTTTTGGTGCTTTCTAATATCAACATTGTTTGGCAAAAATCGCTTAGAGCACTGATAATGGACTTATTATTTATTCAAATTGCTCCAAAGTGTTACGATATTGGTGCAGCATTTCACATACTTTATTGTACCTTTTTACTTACATGTTTGCTAGTGTTTTTTAAGCTCATCTGTGCTGTTATTGTAATGACGCGAGAGCGAGTGCATATGGTTAACAACAAGTAAATCACGGGACAGAAAATGTATCAGTTTAAGACAATAGCTCTGATTGGATTTAAACTCTTGACATCTGGAAATAGCAGCAATAATCAGCAGGGAAATATTGCAGACTATTATGCTTAATTCGAGATAATTCATAAATCATGATCACGACTGAAATATGATTTAAAGGGGTTATCGGATGGCCATTTTACACAAGTTGATATGATTATTTAGGGTCTTAATGAAAAGTCAATAACATACTTTGGTTAAAATTCCTCAATGGTAGTGTAAACAACACCTTTTTCCCTGTCAAAACCAGCTCTGTTTACAGCACGCTGTTATAGTCCATGTCCCTTTAAATGCTAATGAGCTCTGCTGACTCCGCCCCTTTCTTCCGTGGGGTGACGAGCAGTACTGTTTACTTCAGCCGTGAAACTGGCTAACTAGCACATTATTAGGAAAAGCAATTTGCTAACTCTTAAACTCACTTCTTCTGTAGATAACATAGATGTATTTAGCGAACATAGATGCATTTATGTAGATCGGGGATCGGCGTATTCACTTCAAAATGAAAGTAACTTTAATCCTCTGCGTCTTCAGCGGCTCAGATGTCAGGAGTTTTCCTCTTAACTAGTTATAGCATGAAATAAACATGACTGAACATCAGGTATCTTGTTTCAACCACAGAGAGACAACAATACACACCATTTTTCAAGTTCAAGTCCACCAAGGTTAATCTACTCGCCTGACAAATATGGTAGATTCTGCGTTATGATTAGTCAGATCGCCTGTCTTTCAGTTTATGATCCATTTTTTGGTCAATTAGATATTTTGGTAACACTTTAGTATAAAGACCAATTATCTCTGTTAACTAGTTGTTTATTAGCATGCCTATTATTAACATATTGACTGTTTATTAGTACTCATAAAACACATATTCTGCATCCCTAATCCTACCCAATACCTAAACTTAACAACTACCTTACTAACTATTAATAAGCAGCAAATTAAGAGGCAAAAGTCCTAGTTAATGGTTTGTTAATAGCGCATATTGGACCTTAAAATAAAGTGGCCGATACTTTTATTTAGTTTAGTTTTATCCAGTTACCAGATCCTCGTTGTTTTTGTCTTGAAATTGTTTGATGAAATTATATAACCTGAAGATACTGTCCAGTATGTTGTTTCATAAATCCGTTATGTTAGTATTTGAAACTATATATACCACTGTGACTTTCACGTGTCACTGCTTGAAATGAAGTAGCTCATCAATGCTGATAATCATGTCAATCACAGGTTTTAACATTTCTAAAATAAACGACTTTCAGTTTTCTATGAAAAGCGTTTGGCTCCCATTCAAGAGAGCGTGTTGAATCTGGCTTTAAAGGTCCCTTGAAGTGCTTTGAAGCATGCAGCGTTATTCTATATGTTGGCGTCATTTGAACTGAAACAGGACGACAGGGCGGGACATATCAAGCAGCCCCGCCCCTTTTTAAAACAGCCAATAGCGTTCGTTTATCTGTTAGCCGTTCAGAGCCGTTGCGCTCCGTAAAGCCGCGTCTATATTGCTTTAAAATATAGCATTCGGTGTATAATTCAAATAGGTCCGGTACGTTTTGTGGTTTGCTGCGCCAACTCGCGCATGTGATCCGCTCCGTGCTATCGTATCTCTGGACCGGAGCAGTGTGTGTGTGTGTGTGTGTGTGTACGTGTTTGTGTGTGTGTGCGATGGTTAGTGTGACACAGCGCCAAACCAAAGCATATTTACACTGTCTGAATCATTCCCTGTCCCCTATATAGTGCACTACGTGCCGTTCACCGTACAGAAAATACTAACACTGTGAACAGGCAATCTCAGACACAGCTTCAGCGTCTATTTATGGTGCAGGCGGCGGGCGCTTCAGACTCTAGAGAGCATTTGATTGGACAGAAAGTTTGATGAGAAGATGAAGTACGATGTGAAGTGTGTGTTTAGCGGAAGTGACAAACTCCAAGCTTTCAATGCTTATATCTTCTAAACACGAATTGTGTCACTGTTTTGGAGCACACTGGCTTATATGATAACTTTAAGAATAACATATTGATACTAACACCCAAAAAACGTTGATTTCATGGGACCTTTAACACGGGAGCCTTGACGCAGAGTTAACCACAATAACTTTATTCCATCGAGTGGCTCTTGACTGAGTGACGCAACGAATGTATTATTTGTTCTCAAAAAAAAAGCTTTTTCAAGAAGCCAAACAAAACACATTCCAGCGATATCTAAGAGGCTAGCGCTCGCTCATATTATGAGAGGATCCGAGCACACTTTGCATGAGTACTAAACAGACAGGACATCTATTATCTGCTGAATATGGGAGCGTTCAGCATCCTCCTCCTCGACTCTCTGCTGAAGCACATCAGCCTTGAATATTTCCTTTCATCTCCTCATTAATGTCAAAATATTACAATTCACATATTTTCCTTACAGTATTCACCCCACAACACTTCTACCTTCCACTACAAGAGGAAAAAAAATTAAGCAGACATGCCAACTATAAAATAATAAAGCCAAGTTGATTTTTTCTTTGTGTGATCAGTGTCACATGGGAACGTTTAATAATCAGAGATTATCATAATTTTAAAGCTTTCTCACAGATCAAAGATTCACTTACATACTAATTTTATTTTGTGATGCTATTTAATTTTAACATTGACATATCCAGTGTAATTTTAGTATAATGTTTGTTAAATAGTATATGGTTTTAGTGAACTATATTTACCCTGGACCTCTCCGCATGTTTCATGTCTGGTGGCAGATGTGTGAATGAAAGAACTGTGGGTCAGAGAAAGTGATAGAGTGATTCTGGACTTCCTTTGCCCACAGGAAGGTGACAGTGGGATCTCAGTCACACTAGTTAAAACAATTTCAGCAAACATCGGGGGGAGGAGAGAGAGAGAGAGAGAAGAGAGGAGAAGGAGGGAGAGAGAAGGAAGAGAGAGAGGGGAGAAGAGAGAGAGGGGGGGGAGAGAGAAGGAAGAGAGAAGAGAGAGGAGGAGGGGGGGGGGGGAGAGGGAGGGGAGAGAGATTGGCCAACACCGCTCGACACACACACACGAACACAACCACACCCCAAAAAAAACAAAGCCCAAAACCCCTCCCAACCCAAAAAAACAAACCCAAACCAAACCCCCAAAAAAACAAAACCTAAAAACCAAATATACAAAAACCCTTAAAAAAATATAAAAGCAAACAATCCCTTCAGTCTTAGGGCCTTCAACAATTTTTTAAATTAAAGAAATCCAAGAGTAAAAGAACCAAAACACAAATCAGGTAAAAATTACAAAATATTGAAAAAAGAAAGAAAAGTAGTTCAAAAACCTTCTTTGGCGGCCCCTTAGGTCTCATAATCGTTTCCGCTATAACGGAGATCTACTCTCACAGCCGTGTATTGTTTTGATGAAAATGCCCTTGTTTTTAAGATTTGCTTTGAATCTTCGCCCCGGGTTTTTGGGTGGTGTGGGGGTTGTGTGGGTTGGGTGGCGTTGGGTTTTTTTGGGCATTCGTAAGTGGTTGTGTTTGGACGTCGGCTGTTGGATTGGTTGAGGTGGTCTTTGGGGTCGGGTCGGGTCATCGGGGGGGGGTGGGTTGGGCTCGTGCGTCATGGTGGGGGGGTTTTGGTTCAGCTCTTGGGTTTTTTTTGGGGTGTTTGTGGTCTCATG
>CM049816.1:34657360-34694860 GCA_027422435.1 Schizopygopsis pylzovi | reverse complement strand
CAAATCAACAGAGTCTGTGGGATGATCCTCAACAACACACTTCATGTCTGGAGCTCAAACACACAGAACTACATTAACAGACAACATTTTAACAGTAAGATTTCATGTTTTTAAAGAAGGCTCTTCTGCTCACCAAGAGTGCATTTATTTGATAAAAAATACAGTATATTTGTACGATTTCTGAAGATCATGTGACACTGGAGACTGGAGTAATGATGCAAATTTGATCACAGAAATAAATGACAGTTTAATACATATTCACATAAAAAACAGCTGTTTTAATTAGTACAAATATTACAGTTTTGACTGTATTTTGCATCAAATAAATGCAAGCTCGGTGAGCAGAAGAGCCTTCTTTAAAAACATTAACATCGTTTGACTGGCCGTGTACTGAAACGGGGAAGTTCATGCAAAGGCGTTCTCCCTCGACTGTAATTCACGTCAAGGCCTGGAGTGGGGGATGAGCGGGGGTCTTTTGTTCAGCGTGGGCTGTAAATTCCTGTGTGGAGGTGTGAGGAAGGGGTGATGATGTGATTAAAGGGTCATGAAACCCCCTGTTTCAGCACTGGTTAGTTTTTCACCACAGGTTTAAAACAGTGGGCGTGGTGCGCTGGGAGGGGGGGGGGGGGGGTGGGGGGGGGGGGGGTATGCAGACAGATTGGGTTCAGACAATTTCATAAAAAAACAAATATAAATGCACAGCCGTTTGCACTCTTCATCAAAAACATATATATGCACCTGATAACTGTTTAGGCTTGTTCTGCTGCCTTTGGACAGGTTGTGTCACGGAGCTGTATAAACACTTACACTCTTACTACACAGCAAAAACAAACACTCTCCTTCGATCTCTCTCAGTTAATGTCATCTCACTGAAGAGTCTGCCATAGCTAATCAACACATGCTGTTCGGAATACTTAAGCGAAGCGTCTTCTCATTGGATAAGAACACGCAGTCTCATGAATAATTAAATAGACACCGACGCGTCATCGATGTACTATAGTCACAAACTGTGACGTCACCACGATGTAGATTTTAAACCCGGAAGATTTAGCAAAAAAGCTTAAAATGAACCAGTTTTCTCCAACAGTTAAAATTATGGGATGCTAACATCGTCTTCTATGATGTGCAACACAAACTCAAATCTCAGAAGTAGTAGTAGTCTGGGCTTTCATGAGGCCAAGACAAAGAGCCCTCACATCACTCTCATTAGCATCAATTAACACCAGCATAATGAGAAACCATCTCTACGACCCGTGCTCCTGCTGCAATGAGAAATATCACCAAGCAAATATGTATTTGTCTGCGTCTGGATCTGCACCGGCTGACGTCTGGGCTTTAGCATAAGTTTGCAATTATGTTTAATGTTTGTGAATCACCAAAGCTGCATTTATTTGATTAAAAATACGGTAAAAACGGCAATATTGTGAAATATTATTACAGCTTGAAAGAACCGTTTTCTGTGTGAATATCTGTTAAACTATAATTGATGCGCAGCTGTATTTTCAGCATCATAACTGCAGTCTTCAGTGTCACATGATCTTCAGAAATCATAATAATATGCTGCTCATTTCTGATTATTATCAATGCTGAAACAGTTGTGCTGCTCAGTAATTATGTGGAAACTGATTTTTTTCAAGTTCTTAAAAACTGCTTTTTAAATATCAATATTTAGCATCATTATAAATCGTCACCTTTGATTAATTTAATGCGTCCTTTTCGAATAAAACAAACATTTGAATGAGTACAAAAAAAAAAATCACGGTTATCGTTTATAATAATTTCTACTGTATTCACGATAAATTAATGCAGCTTTAGTGAGCAAATCGTAATAATCCAGCATATATTTGCATTGTTTTGTTTGAATATTTTGTGATCTCGCTCCCGGAGAATAGATGAATGTTTGAGAAGAATTGTGTCTTTTGGTCATCTAAATATGAGTGGAAGAAAGTATGGTCAATAACAATCACGTTTTTCATCAGTAATAAAGTAAAAGAGGTCGCTTTTAAAATATTACACAGGATTTGAGTGGTGTTGTTAAAGAATCTGTAACTCATCTTTTCTTTCAATGTTTATACTCAAGATTATTTTGGGTAGATGTCTCTATCTTCATTAATACATATAGGAATGTACAATATCATATTTGATTTTGACCATTGATTCTAGAAGTACAGTGTTTTATCTTACACAGCTAATTATTTAAACTGGAACGTATCATATTCATGTAAAGAAATGGGCTAAAGCTAAGCCAAAATGTGAACTTTTTATTAAAGAAATTAAACAATATGGTATTACTTTGCACAATATTAGAAACAGAAGAGCTGAAAAAAGAACTATGTCAGTTTTATTTGGTTAATTCAATATTTTTACTCTTCCCTGCCAAAGATCTTAGTTTTTTATTGTGATTTTTTTCCCTTTCTTTCTCTGTATACCCTTTTTCATTTGTTTTTGTTGTTTTATTTATACTACTGTTGTGAGATGTATATGTTTGTATTAATATGTACATAATTGCATTAAAATAAATACTAAATAAAGAATGCACACAGGTTTGATTGACAGCGCCCCATGAGGGGTCACCTGTGCTGACTCTTCAGGCGATCACAGATGCTCCCTAAAACATCGGACCTTCTGCAGTAAAGTATGCTGAAAACACGAAGGAACAGATGCACGGCTTCTGTTTGTTTGCTTAAAGGAACACGCTCGGCACTTCAGCTTACAGCAGATCTTCAGCTTTAAAAGAGCCTCATATGAGGTTCCTGGTCTCAAACAGGTAAGCTTAACAATATTACATGTACTGTTATATCTACCTGTTCTCTGTTAGGCATGTTTATTTATTTAAAATGTATATATTTTGAATAAATATTTATATTTGAAAAATATTATTTTTGTTATTATTTATAATGTTTTTTGGGGGGAATTATGAAAAACTGAAAATAAAACCTCAAACACAATGTTCAAAAATGTCGATATGATGCATGCATATAAACCAAAAGTCTAAAACAGTTTGACTAAAACGCCCCTGATAAGTTATTTTTAATTAATAATAACTAATATTAGAGTTATTCCAGCTAGGTTATAGTGATGAAAGAGTACTGCAATAGTACACCAGAGTGATTTTTCTCCCGAGCCGTTGAGGAAAAATCCTGCTTCTGTCATTTTTCAATACAGTGTCATTACAAATGCTATATTAGCTCTTACGAGTGGAAGTCAGACATCAAAAGTAGGCCAGTTTGAGCTGCGATGTGCAGATATACGACACCTTAATTCCAGCTGAAGCCTGATAGGATGCTAGAGAGGATTTCACACGCGCACCTCAAAGCAGCCGGGAATGAGAGACAGGTACATCACGGAGTCTCACACACACGTACGATCTCACGCGCACACACACACTATCTCACGCGCACACACACACTATCTCTCACGCGCACACACACACACACACTATCTCTCACGCGCACACACACACACACACACACACTATCTCTCACGCGCACACACACACACACTATCTCTCACGCGCACACACACACACACACACTTTCTCTCACGTGCACACACACACACACACACGCACGCACGCACACACACACACACACACTATCTCTCACGCGCACACACACACACACTATCTCTCACGTGCACACACACACACACACACTATCTCTCACGCGCACACACACACACTCACACTATCTCTCACGCGCACACACACACACTCACACTATCTCTCACGCGCACACACACACACTATCTCTCACGCGCACACACACACACACACACACACGCACGCATGCACGCACACACATGCGCACGCATGCACGCACACACACACGCGCGCACGCACACACACGCGCGCACGCACACACACGCGCGCACGCACACACACGCGCGCACGCACGCACGCATACACACACACACACACCACACACACACACTCTCTCTCTCTCTCACACACAGGCACACACACACGCACGCAGGGACGCACACACGGACTCTCTCACACACACACACACACACACACACACACACACATGCACGCAGGGACGCACACACGGACTCTCTCACACACACACACTCTCTCTTACACACAGACACACACACACACTCTCTCACACACGCACACACTCTCTCACACACACACACACCTAGACGTGTTCAAACTTGACATCTCCAAACCGTCACAGTGTTGACACAGATATAAGACAGTCAGATGAATCATGGCGAGGCTCGCTCTCATCTCACATCTGTCAGCCTTCTCCTGTCTCAGCATGCGCTCACACGGACACCAGGTAAAAACATTGATCGCAGGAGCTTCCGATCACAACCATCCTGGAGCCGTGGAGTCAGAGGACATGACAAGCATCGAGAAAAAACACAAACGAGATGACAGAGATTAAACGCTTCTCGGATGTTTCTCCTGTACTCTCATGTCTATGTTAAATCTCATACTGAGAAAACCACAAAAGCAATCTTTCACAAATGACTTGATGAGAGACTCCTAAACAACAGACTCAAATACTCTCAATACTCAAATCTCTTTATTATTGCAATATTTTCTTTTTGAATCACATTTGCTTGCTTGCTGCTCGCTTCTCAAATGTTCCCCCTGAACAAAAGACCTCAGAAATATCAAGCGTTTTCTTTATAAAGTCTCTATAAAGCTGGACCATATCACCTAAAATCAAAATTTCAATTAACTGAGCATTTGACTTATGATTAATGAACGATTATTTTATTTGATTATTGTTTTTGCCCTCATAGTTCACTGACAAAGTTTGTACTGTAAATATGCTATTAAAGGTGTCATGAAAAAGTGCATTTCTTATCTTTGTGATTTTAAAAGATTGAATATTGGACATAAAAAAATTAAATCAAAGCACATATTTCTCGAAAATATCTTATTAAAAAAAATCCACATTTCAGTTTGAATGTACAATAATATTTTCAAATTAAAAATATGTAAAACGTAGTGCTGTCAAACGATTAATCAAAATTAATTGCATATTAAATTAAAAATATTGTTTGCATATTATATGTATAGGTAATGTGTTTATTTATTATGTATATATAAATACACACATACAGTATATATTTAGATGTATATACATTTATATTATATAAATATACTAAACAGAATATTTTTGCATGGATGTGTTTGTATGTATATATACACAGTACTATATATATATATATATATACACACACTCATATATTATGTAAACAAAAACTTGATTTTGGATGCGATTAATCACGATTAATCGTTTGACAGCACTCGTAAAAAGCATATTTTACTTTAATATTTTAAGCGCTTGTATGTTTTTAAGGGGAAGGTCATGGTTACCAGTTCAGGCTGCTGCTGTGGGTTGCTTATTAATTCATTTTTTAATTAAAGCGATCACCCTTTTCAATTTTGGCGGAGGGAAAAACTCAATTAGGCTCGTTTTAAACAGCAATCGAGCTTTTTTTGTTTCTCGGACCTGACAACCCTGAATAAAGTATTAACAGTACAGCTGGACGATATGGCCCACATCAGTTTTTAATATCAGTCGATATCGATAATTATCACGATAATGTCAAATCTTTATTTCATTCAAGTTTAAAGCCAGATTTTTGCTCCAAAGTGAAAGCTGTAGAAACCAAACCATTAATCTCCCTTAACACAATAAATGTATTTTGGCAATTTCCAGCGTTATGGATGTGACATCTGAACTCATTATGACAGCTAAAATGTGTCAGTAAAAACAAACTTCTTACAATATTTAAATTGGCTATGCATATACTCCGAGCACCCAATCTGGAGAACTGACAGCCAAAATATATTTTTCTAAAATATATTTAAGCCCCCCCAAAAAAGGTAAATAGTCATGCGTTATGGATGTGACAGGAAATAACATAATTTTCAGTATACTGTATGATTTTCTTTAAAGTCTGTCAACTTTTAAGTCAAATGTATAAATATTGATATCCACGTGATGAAGGGGTCTTAGCTGAACATAAAAATACCAATGTTTAAAATATGTAAGTTTTTTATGAAGTGCATTTTGAGGAAAAAACAAAGTTATGGATGTGACGTGTCTGAAATACACACAAAATCTGTTTAAGAAATCAACAATCAAATCATCATGTCACTTTTGTTGACGCATAAAATTACTCTGAATACTAGTTTTGACATTAAGAAAACCATCTGAAATGATTGTAATGATTTTTAAAAGGGTTGTAGCCCCAGGGTTTGAACTCACGCCTAGAATTATAATCACATTTATTAGATTGGATCCCACATAATAATACAATATGTAAAATAATTGATAACGAGAGAAGATGAGGGTGAAGTAACTTATTTATTTCATTTGTTCATGCTTAACACTTTTCTTTCATTAAAATTATAATTCATGAATTTTCTTCTTAATGAATATTTTTCACTTTTTTTTCATGATAAGGATGACCTTTGCATGGATTTGCCCATTTCTTAGTTTATGCACGCTCTAATGAGTGATATTGTTTCAAATCAAGAAACAGGGTTGGGTTGCCTCATAATATTAATAATAATAATATCACTTAGAAATGCATATTTGAGAGTAGCTTGAAGCACATTTTAGTTCATTATCAAAATCAGTAACATCTGTAAAAAATTGTAGCAACCTCAGTTTTGTATGGTAACATTTATTTTAAGTTTTATTTTTAATTATTAAGCATTGGTCCCTCATAGTAGCATGCATTTAAATCATGATAAACCGTTAAAACCACACATATAGCATGTCAATAACATGGTAAAATATAACTAAATGGTTTTTAAGTAGTCTATTTGTATGAAAGACAGTAGTCTAAAAGCATTCAGTATAAATGCACACATGCTATAGCGGCCTTAACCACACATACATACTATAATTATACACCACTACTCCTATAATAAAACTCAATGTGAATATCCCACATATATAGTTGATGTGTGGAGTGTAAAGCCCTCTGGCTGGCTCGCCGCACACTTGAATTCAACACGGACTGGATCTCAAAAATGCTTTTGCTTTTATTCATCAGAAATAATCAACAGATGAATCGATTATCAGAGAGTTATTGCTAACAGTCCCATGCGTTTAATATCGTGGATGCGAGAGCTATTTCCGATTATTGTTCCCGCCGTACAACGTCTCCTCTGTGTCTAGAGTTTGAGAAGAGACCTCAACCACATTATATCAAACCCTGCCCTAAAAAATCACAATCCCAGTCCCTCGTTTTATTTCTCCCGAGGAGTTTCAAACTTGATAAGCATCCATCTGAGAAGCTGATGAAGTCTCCCGAGCGACGCGCCTCTCCGTGACGCCGGCACACGGCCTTTGGCGTAGCGCTGGGAGCGAGAGAGAAGAGAGAGGGGGGATGTTTTCCTTCAAAGAGAGCGCTGCAGGCTTAATTTGATAATCACCACCATCATCATAATCTTTATGGATATCAGGATGCTCACAAATCACAACACTGCGCTCTTTAAAGCCGACACCAATAAAGCAAAAACTATCTAATGACCAAATCCTCAATCCGACTTTCCCTTCCTCAGGACGGCCGGTCAGCTCTCTAAAGGAGCTTACAGCACTGCTGCCCATTGCTGCTATAATCCACAAAGTGCTGCCACCACAAACAAACAACCTCCTCCACTCTGGACATGCATGTGCTACTCCGAGAGCCATTCACTTCACCTTGACCCTCCGGAAAATACAGAAATGACACTATACATCTCACGTTACTATTTGACTCCATCAAAGAATGGCATTCATCACTGTTTATCCTCTCCTTTCATGTGATTTGAGCTTCAACGCACGTCTCTAGTCTCGACGAAACATCATGCAGCACTTTGACTTGAGTCGTTACTATTGATTCATTTGCATGTCATATCTAATATGATGATTATGCCATAATACTCCTACAAAAGTTGTGTCATATATGTGACCCTGGAGCATAAGTCGCTGGGGTATATTTGTAGCAATAGCCAAAAATACATTGTTTGGGTCAAAATTATCATTTTTATTTTATGCCAAAAATCATTAGATATTAAGATCATGTTCCATGAAGATATTTTGTAACGTAAATATATCAAAATAAATTTTTGGATTATTAATATGCATCGCTAAGACTTCATTTGAACAACTTTAAAGATGATTTTCTCAATATTTAGATTTTTTTGCATCCTCAGATTCCAGATTTACAAATATTGTCCAAACCATACATCAATGGAAATATTATTAATTCAGCTTTCAGATGATGCATTTAAAAACATTGCCCTTTATGACTGGTTTTGTGCTCCGGGGTCACGTATAGCACGTAGTATCTAGACACACACGCTCAATCTCTCCTGCACATCTTTATCACATAATGATATGTTATTGCTAATAATTATTAGCTGCACTTTGAAAGGCTTTGAGAGTATTGCATTACAACGCTTGAGGGAGTAACGGCTGCAGCACTGACGATAATGACCTTAAAGACACTAATGAACAAAGCTACTCAACTCATGGACCACGGACTAGGACTCGGCATTCATTTCAAACCTTGGGGACTGATCCGGGTTCAATCTGGATTCATTCAGATATATCATGTAAGGGAGAAAACCTGTCAATGCATGCTGTAAACTATAGAGGGAACGCTATACTACATACTCAAGTGATTTATAATCAAACATTTATATTTCACACAAGACACTTTCTCTAATAATAACAATCTTATTATACGTGACCCTGGAGCACAAAACCAGTCATATGTGTACATTTTTCAAAATTGAGGTTTATGCATCATCTGAAAGCTGAATAAATAATATTTCCATTGATGTATGGTTTGGACAATATTTGTAAATCTGGAATCTGAGCGTGCAAAAAAATCTAAATATTGAGAAAATCATCTTTAAAGTTGTTCAAATGAATTCTTAGCAATGCATATTACTAATCAAAAATTAAGTTTTGATATATTTACGGTACAAAATATCTTCATGGAACATGATCTTAATATCTAATGATTTTTGGCATAAAATAAAAATGATAATTTTGACCCATACAATGTATTGTTGGCTATTGCTACAACCTGTGATGCTGTGCTCCAGAGACACAAATATAAAATAATGTTATATTAACGTTTAACGATACAATAGTGCATGCTACAATTAATGCTTTGCACGTTTTGTTCCACTGAAAACAACATAAATCAGTTCTTGCCGTTTAAGAATCAATATCAGGTCATTGAAATGAGATAATTAAAATCAAGAAATCAATATTCACAAACCACTGAGAGCTGAGAATAACTTCATACATTCACTGAGCATCAGCTCATGCTATGAAGACTATGTGACGTTATGCAGGACTGGATTAAAAATCCTACACTAAGCACTAAAGCGCCTGACGTGCCTGTCACGTATTGATTTTTCATGCATAATCTGAGGAACTAGGAGAAAAAGCGCTGTCTGAAGACAATACCTGTCTGCTGTAAATAGATTCTGTAGCGAGTCTGCAAAATACGCTCGGCGCTCTCTCGCAGCTGCTGTGATAAGCAACTTGCGTCCAGTGATTTAACACAGACATAAGGCGCTCTGTGACCTGTCAGCAACACAAGCACATACTGCTCTGCAGATGGGACACGCTGCCGGCCCGGGCACCCTTCTTTCTTTCATGTCAAAAAAAATACCAAAAAATAACCTCTTTTTGTTGGTGCACATGGGAAGTTAATATTAACCAATAATACAATACACCACAAGATGCATTTCAAGTCAATGTGAGACTCAAATTGACACTATGTACTTTCTTAAAGGGATAGTTCACCCCAAAATAAAACTCTCTATAAACATTATTTTAAAGAATGTAGGAAACCAAACAGCTGATTGACTTCCATAGTATTTTTTCTTAAAAAAACAATATTTTGTGTTCAACAGCTGAAAGAAATTCACACAGGTTGAAGGTGAGTAGTTTATGACGGAATTTCTGTTTTGGGATGAACTGTCCCTTTAAGATATTCCGGCTCTTATGGGAATATGATTCGAACATTTGAAATGTTTGCTTAAGCACTGCTAATTGACTATTTTTGTTCCCAGTCATTTTTCTTTATGTGATGTTTGATTCATTGCGGTTTCCCGTCATACTCCAGGGTTTCCTTTGGCATTTATTTGGCTAACGAGGCTTTTGGGAAACGCACCCCTGATTGGCTGATAGATAAAATCAATTGTTCTTTTCTAGTTGGCTATTACATGTTGAAGCGCCACACGGATGCCAGGCAGTCAAGTGCGGTTCTCCAGGAGCATCAGATGCTCATTCCTGCTGATTGTGTTACACCGAATCTCAGCTCTCACGGGCGAAAACCTTCGGTGTGGAAGACAAAACACACGCTCATATTCTTCCACTCCTCTTCAGACTCACTAAACATCACTTCACATCCCGTCTCTATCATTACGTCCACACCGATGACACACACGGCACAGAATCGGCCAAAACAACAACCCGAAAAGCAATGTATTATATTCAAATCATAAGCTAGCCATTCAGGACTCACGCACAAATGCCTTGTTAAAGTCACACGAAAGACCTTGTTTTCCCTCGGCTGTAAACACACACACACACACACACACAGACACACACACACTCACTCACGAGCGCACACACACACACACACACAGACAGACAAACACATACACACACGCAGACACAGACACACACACACACACACACACACACGCAGACACATACACACACACAGACACACACACACAGACACACACACACGCAGACACATACACACACACACACACACACACACACACACGACACATACACACACACACACACGCAGACACACACACACACACACACACACACACACACACACACACACACACACACACACACACACACACACACACACACACGGCTGTAATAGGAGTCTGCAGCAGTCGGGGAAGAAATGTGCAGAATTTGTTATTGTGTCTGAGTGCCGTTCACAAGGCTTTCCTTTAAAACCTTTTCAAAATCGGCATGCCAACTCCTCCAAAGAAATGCAAAAGCAAACTTTCCATGCGTCCTTCTCTGTAATCATGTTTCTATGACAGCCTGAGGATTCAGAAATTCATCCTGAATGTATCGGAGTAAAGAACCAAGACGGGGCTTTTTAACCTACAAACGCAACTCCAGCTTTGAAAGCTGATTGCGAGGGAATTCTGGGAGGTGACAGCTTTCCTGTTAGTGTGCATTTGGGGGGGGGGGGGGCAAACACAGCTTAATGATATCCGTTGATGTGTTTGTGTGCATCACTGCGGCACATCAGGACGAGGCCATCGGGTCAATTACTCAGACACAGATGCCCTGGACAGATGTTGATGATGAGGATGATGATGATGATGATTTACGACTCACCTTTCTCCGCGTGTCCCGTTTGAGCTGCGTCCAGAGAAAGAGAAAGAGAGCGAGATCAGGGATTATCTCGCTCATTCACAGCTCTCTTCACTTCCATAACACGCCGGCATCATTACACCAGTCACTAACCAATCTCAGACGCCCGTCATTTGCCATCCGTTGTTTTTGATTACTCTAATAGAATTAATCCGAGGGTTAGACTCACTGATTAATTAATCAGCAATTACACCGACAGCTGTATCCCCCCCAGACGAGCTGTGATACGGTTATAGTTCAGACAGATGTGAGCATCACCTCAAATCACAAGATTAGATGTGCTGGAAAACATTTGTCTGAAAACAGAAAACTTTTGTGTGTTTTACAAAATGTCCATAAAACAAAACACACGGTTTAGCTTCATCTGACCTCGTACTTTTACAAAGAGAGCAACAGTAACAATGATGACGGACGGCGGTAATAGTGTGGCAAGAACACCGTGATTCACATTTAATATCTGATACCGTGAAACAACTCAGAAAAATGTCACAGTGACACATTTAGACACACTATAAAAAGCTACTTTATCCTCATAAAACAACTAGAAACATTTGACAGAAGCATTTCATCAGTTAGTCTTGACAATATATCGAGATGCTTCACGTTTGCGCTCCAGCTTAAATAGCTCTATCCTAGATTAATACAATTATATATATATACACTGATTCGGACTCTAAAAAAACACTAATGAAAGAAACAGAATTACCAAATGAACTGAATTAAAAAAAATGCATTTTGAAAAGTTCCCAATTTCCCCGAGTTCTAAAAATCCTCCGGAATTCCGAATGTTGGAATTCATATTATAATGTGACGCAATCCTGAGGACGCTAATGGAAGCATAACATTCTAAAGGAACACATTCTTACAGATTCTAACAGCCCTTTACTTTTCTAGCAGGACACAGAACACTGTTAAGGCGGTTTCGGGGGTTCTTGCATTCATTCGTCGAGTCGCTGGAAATGAAATCTAGTTTTCGTGTTGTTGGACAGAAGGAGGTTTCACGAGAGAACCCGCGAGCGGGTGGCTGAGGAGGTTAATGGAGCACTTTATGATACCTGTGTGTCCCTGTTCTCCGACACAAAACTAGCCCAAACCACCAGCACCCTCGCGCACTGACACCTGGACACACAAATTAACTTCTGAGGTGTAGACGTGCGCTCGTGCCACACATAAAGCACCGCGCGCGTCCAATGCAACAACCGCGTAAACTTTTGCTCGTTCCGCTCCGGGGATCGATAAAGGTAAATCTTTGGCCACTTACCGGGTATGTACTCGCTTCCAAACACCGTGTGCAGGAGTAGTACGCTCAAAATGACGGTATCCATATCTGTCGGTCGAGTTGAGAAAGTTTTTGAAAGTGTTGGGAAATGTTTCCTATTCCAGCCGATCCGCGCGCCCCATGCTCTCTCTCCGCGTCTCGCTCGCGCTCGCTCCGATACTCTGTTGCGCTGCGAGCGGCGAGAGAGAGGGCCGTGACGTCACCGGCGCTGTTCAGGAGGAGACAGGCGCCCCCTACTGACGGAGACTCACACAAACACACACACACACAGAGAGACACACACACACACTAGAGGGTGACACGGGAGTGAATTCTCAAACCTCTCCCGTCCAAAAATTGATCTCTTCCCGTCCCAATCCCACGAAAAAACTGGGGGAAAATCCCGTCCCGTTCCACTCCCGGAAGAATGACTCCCATTCCCTCCCACTCCCGTGTTGTTGTTGTTTTTTTTTTTTTTTGCCGAAATCTGTCAATTACAGTAAAAATATAGTACAGATCACAGCGTGCCAGTAAACAACACACCTTATTAGTTAAAAACCCAATTAATAAAAACCCAAAATATAGTTTTTTGTTATTATATTGAACTGAAAGCCATCTTATGCACAGTGTTGCACAGATTAAATTTCATGTAAATCATCCATGCTAACACACACGTCTTCTATTTGTTTTTTTTTAGATATTTCACTCTCTATAGATATATTTTTCAAAGACGGAGTTTCGAAGTTTCTCGCTCAAGTTCACATGAGACCTAAAGCGCATCCTGTTTGCTTAAAAGCGCAACGTTTCGTTGTTATTCTGAGTGCACACAAATAAACGTAGAGTCTTTCGAAAGATGTATTAGGCTACTTTTATCTGTATGACCAAAAATTACGGAGATTTTAAGAGCAAGTGAGCGCACCGGAGCCTGTCCTGCAGCAAACGCGCTTCCACTCTCCACACAAACACTTCAATAGCGCACATTTCTCTAGGTTAACATCATATTGAGCGGCCATGTAAAGTTGCTACTACATACAGCTTTCAGATGAAAAGCCATATTTGAGGTTGATGAATGATAGGTGAGCGTTTGGATGTCCTGCCCGAGTGTATTACCATATAGACCAGCCGTTAACAATCTGTCCATCACGGACTGCGTCATTCACTTAACCAGCCACACCAAAGCAAACAGGAGGAGAGCATAAAGAGACAGGTCAATTAGAATTGAGTTCAGAATTAAAACATACAGTTTATAGTTTATTTATATAAAAGGTATATTTGTGTGTAAAGTTTGGTATTCCCGCGGGATTCCCGTGACCCGTGGGATTCCCGAAAAAATGTCAGCCTCTAACACACACACAGCTTTATCAGCGGAGAGAGAAACAACTGCATGCTTACAGTCTTCTGCTTCTCCACAGCTTTCAGCAATTAATTCAGCTCGAAACACTTAATGTGCTGAAAGAGCTTTTGTTTAAAAGCACGCGTAAAATCTTACCTGGAAATCTCACCTGCACTAGGATCTGCACATGGCCAAACAAAAGCAGCCTGCACTTTGTAGCCAATCGCAAAGCCGTTCTGCCTGTCAGTCATTTTGAGTGACACTAGCAGATCAAACGTACTGTGGGCGTGGTTTTGGGAAGGAGGCGGTGCTTCGAGGGATAAAGTGTTGATGTATTGGGCAGAGTACAATAACTTTAATGTACAGACTCCATTTAAAATCTGTTTGGTAATTTAAGTTTGAGGGGTGTTGTCTGTTTTTGATTCTATGAACATTACACATTAAACACCAACCCCCCCCCCCCAACTAAAATCTTAATTTAATTAAAAACTAATCTTAAAGCTGTTGTCTTCTGTGGAGCTGCTTTATAGCTGAATCAAATTCATGCATAATTGATTCATTGTTAATAAATGATTAATTACAACAAACTGAGCAGAATAAGGACATTAGTGTCTTCTATAATTTGTTTCATAATTAATTACTTTACACAGTTATCGAAATGAATCAGAACTGAGTTGTATTGTATTGTTATATAAAGTCTTATAAATGGTCTATAAATGGTCTATAAATGGTTTATTACCGTATCATCACATCAAAGTCATTAAAGTCTGAATGCTTGCTCATTATAATATGCACATACTTATTTGTGATTTAATTTATTTCCATGCTGAATTGGGATTATTAATGCTTGCACCTTCTAGAGACAGTGTCGCAGTTATGTTCTTGCTGTCTATCTGTATAGCCTTGTTTATCGTGTTAATAAAGCGTGTTCGAATTGAACCGAACTGCACCGAGAAAGAGAAAAGGAGAAGCTGTGCATGTGTGTACTATTGCAGGGTCAGAGGTCATGACCTCTTCAGCCCGCTGCAGCACCTCTGACTCTCCTGCAGTCATTGCATGTTAACAGCTGTATTTAATGCACATGCACAGCACCCAATGCATTCATGTGTTGATGGGATTACCGCGTCTCAACCCCAAACTCAACCCTGCGCTACAGAAGAGCCAGAGAATGGAGGGAGAGAGAGAGAAAGAGGGAGGGAAAATAAGAAAACACACCACACAACAAAGTGAACGAGTGAGCCGCTCGAGGCTGCAGGTATTGCAAAAATGAAAGAGAAAAAAACATAGACGAGCGCTTCAAACAGTCGCTTTGATAAACAAGGTTATGTGTACACAGCACCAGAGGAGTAAAGGTAGGCCAGGTTTATTAAAATAACAGTTTTCTTCTCTCTGAACACGGCTGTCAAGACTGAATCCAGTCCACTTCTGAAAGACACTGATTCTCTGAGCAAACCAGTGCCTTTAATTCTTCAGATGCACAACAATTCAACTCGTTACCAAGTTACTTACAAATATAACATTGCAAGTTATTCTTCAGCATCTTGATAATCTTACTGGCAAACTATTTGAGGATATGAAAAATGGATAAAAGGTATTGTGTGCTCGGGAATCAGTGTTAATGATTTACTGTAACTTAATGAGATATGAATCATGAATTTAATTCAGCTTTATTAAACAATAATATGTCGTTATTATTCTCTCTTTTTGTGCAGCAGTTGAATTATGTTTGGGATCTCGACTGATATTTGTGTTACAGTTTTTTACAATAATTTTTGCACTACAACTTTTCTCGATTGCTAACATTTGGTCCAATTTTCCAAATCATTCTTGAAAAAAGACACGTTTCTCAAAACTTTTAACACGTTTCACATGTTTGCACACGCGCTCCAATGTGCTCAATGTTTTCTGCAAAACTCTACACAATAACGGCATCATTTTGCACATATAGGAGCCATGTAAACATTCATGTGTGATGTCATGTGACCATGGGAAAATACAGATGTGTCACTAATTACATGAGAATTAAAGCACCTGTTGTGGGATTGGGGGGTGGAAAGAAGGGGGTGAGTGTCACGCCCGGTTGCTTGCACCACTGTGAGGTATTAGAGGGCGTTCCTGTGTTTTGTGTTCCTGCCTGTTGTTCAGGTCATGGACTCCATTTCCCATCATGCTGTGTTTTCGTTAGTGTATACCTGGTTCAGCTGTCCCCCCTTTCCTGTGTTTCCTGTGTTTGTGTATATTGAGCCCCGGTTTGCTATACGCCGATTTCACGCAGCCGCCATTTTGAAATCGAAAGCGAGGCTCCGGTGGGAAGAAACCCGGAAGTATTGCCTTTAATCACAGGAGCAGCGATGTCATATTGTTGTGTTCCAGGCTGTACATCCTATCAACGAAAAGAGTGTGATAAAGAGTTGTCATTTCATCGCTTTCCGATGTTTTTTTTTTTTTTTTAACAAAACAGCTTGTGGGATTCGACATCCTTCATCGGCCCATTTTTCGACATCTGCAATATTAAATCGCGGTAGCAGCTCTAGGTTGGTACTCCAAGTCATTGTTGTTTACCTTTACTTCCGGGTTTCTTCCCACCGGAGCCTCGCTTTCGATTTCAAAATGGCGGCTGCGTGAAATCGGCGTATTGTCTGTGTGAGTTGTTGATAAGTGTTACCTCATGTATTTCTTGTGACCCTTTATTGCTTCTGTCATGTATTTTGGACGTATAGTATATCTCTGTGGATTATAATTAAAGGACCTTAAACTGCATTTGGACCCGCTGCCTGTTGCATACTTGTGCTCAGGTATGACAAGGGATCCAGCAATTTCCATCATGCGCCCACAACAAGGTACTCGTTGTGACCCTTTTGTCAGGGTTTTGTCACACCAGTTTACTAGAGAGAGAGACCCATCTACAGAATTATCAAGGGAGTGACATTTATTGACAAGACTGAGATTAACAGGGCTGAAGTGAGAGTCCAAACAGTAGGAAAGGGCAGTCTGCTAAAGAACAGGAGGATGGTCGAAGTCAGACCTGGACAAAGCTTGGCTGGAGAACAAAGGAGATAGAGCAGCACCAGTCAATGAGATCACTGGAGATCAGGCAGCAGCTTGAGCAACCAGAGCTAGATACTTTAAGCTGTAGTGAACCCAGTCCAGTCCAGGGGAATCCGGACACAGAACAGGAACAAACACTAGACAAAATACAACACACAATACAAGACAGAACAACAAGCAACAAAATAAGATACTAACTAAAAAAAACTAAGACAAATGAATTCAAACTGCAGAGAGCAAATAAAACATAAACGATGAACCAAAACGTAATTTCCAGGAATCTGTAACTGGAATATAAACTGGCTAAGACAAAATCTAAATAAATAAAGAAGCCAAATTAAAGGCTAGAGAAAACTAGAGCAAAAATAAAAGACAGGAACTAGACAAGAGCAAAATAACAAAAGCAAAGAAATACTAAAACTTCAAAAGAACTAAATGCAAAGCTAGACTGACAAGGAGCGTAAAAAAACACTACTAATACGACTAGTTGACTGACAATGAATTATCTTACACACAAGGAACTAACGCAACGAACCAGCAGAGACATGAAGGAAAGGGGCACAATATAAAGGAGCAGAGCACATGAAGATTAGGTGGACACAATCACATAAACGAGGACTAAACGAGGGGGTGGGGTAACTGGAAACCAGGAGGCAGGGCGAGAGGAGCACATGTGCTCAGACACAAGACAAACAAGGACACATTAAACAAAGACAGAACAGACATGACTGCCAGGGCAGGACCCTGAAACCTTTAAAGAAACGTTGTTCCATTTATCAAAGGCGGCGTGATAGTGAGGCTTATGTGGACGAGTTTATTTCATATTGCCACCTTGTACCTGGTGATGATGCATTACTGAGGGACTGTTTTTGGAGTGGGCTTGACCTGGATATCAGCTTCAACTTGCCTGATGAGGATTCAGGTTGGTCCCTGTCGCAATATACTGACTTTGTTTTATTGTTTTGTGCATCTGAGCTCACTGTCGGGGAAGTGGAAGAGAAAGTCTCCTGTGTCTACATTTGAGTGCAGGTGAGGACACGTTCGAGCTGCATTCGGTGCAGCTGGAGCTGGAGGCCGTGGAGAGACGGCTCCACGAGCTGCTTGGGAAACAGGCCCAGCTGAGGAAACGGAAAGCAACGCTGGAAACATCTCGGGCTGACGCTCATAAGTCCGCGTTCAGTATGCAGCGCGCTGCTAACACTCCCAGCACCTCTACTCCGTGTGTTTCTCTGCACAGGCCCCGTGCAGCCGGGACGCGATCGTCACAGATGGCCTTCACTCCGGCGCCGGGAAACCACGGACCCTGGGTGCAGCAGCGAAAGACGCGATCCAGGCCCCGGGCGACGACTTCTCCCCCCCCGGTCTTCGACATCTCATCCCGGAACCGCTTCGCTCCTCTCTGCGAGACTGATCGTGACGCTGTGGTCATCGGAGACTCAATCGTCCGGCATGTCCATGCTACGTTAGCTGAAGGTAAAGTGCACACTCATTGTCTCCCTGGTGCTCGTGTTCTTGATGTTTCTGTGGAGATACCTGCAATCCTGAAGGATGACGAGAGCGTTGCAGCTGTTGTGATTCACGCGGGGGCTAACGACACCAAGCTGCGGCAGACGGAGACACTGAAGAGGGACTTCAGGAGCCTGATCGAGACGGTACGCAGCACATCGCCAGCGACGACGATCATCGTGTCAGGACCTCTTCCCATGTATCGACGAGGACACGAACGGTTCAGTAGACTGTTTTCTTTAAATGAATGGTTGTTTTCATGGTGTAAAGAGCAGAAAATTTGCTTTGTTAATAATTGGAATCTTTTCTGGGAGCGTCCTAGACTATTTCGTGCTGATGGCCTGCACCCCAGCAGAGTCGGTGCGGAACTCCTGTCGGACAACATCACCAGAACGCTACGCTCCATCTGACTAGTAAGCCAATTCTCCAATAACAGCTATGATGATTTTTGTTCTACCCACTTAAATGATAAAGGTACTTGCAGTGTCCAATCTATACAGACTGTGTCTTTTCCCCGAATAGTGAGATCAAAATATACATTTAATGCAGGATCTAGAACAAATCTGATCGTGATTAAACCAGAAAAATGGAAAATAAATGAACAAAAACAATTTTTTAAACTTGGGCTCCTAAATATCCGGTCACTCACAACGAAAGCAGTTATTGTAAATGAAATAATCACAGATAATAGTTTTGATGTACTCTGTCTGACTGAAACCTGGCTTAAAACAAATGATTATTTTGGTCTAAATGAATCTACTCCACCAAGCTACTGTTATAAGCACGAGCCTCGTGAGACTGGTCGTGGCGGCGGTGTCGCAACAATATATAGTGATATTCTCAATGTGACTCAGAAAACAGGACACAGGTTTGACTCATTCGAAGTACTTATGCTCAATGTTAAACTGTCAAATAAGCAAAATAAATCTGTCCTATCTCTTGCTCTGGCTACTGTGTATAGACCGCCAGGGCCATATACAGATTTTCTAAAAGAATTTGCAGATTTCCTCTCAGACCTATTGGTTAATGTTGATAAAGCACTAATTGTTGGAGATTTTAACATTAACGTTGATAATACAAATGATGCGTTAGGACTTGCGTTTACTGACCTAATAAACTCTTTTGGTGTCAAGCAAAACATCACCAGGCCCACTCATCGTTTTAATCATACGCTAGATTTAATAATATCGCATGGAATTGATCTAACTGATATAGATATCATACCTCAAAGTGATGATGTTACTGACCATTTCCTTGTATCATGCATGCTGCATATTACTGATATTAACTATATGGCTCCGCGTTATCGTCCAGGCAGAATTATTATTCCAGCCACTAAAGACAGATTCACAAATAACCTGCCTGATTTATCTCAACTGCTCTGTGTACCCATAAATACAGATGAACTAGACACAATTACTAGCAACATGGGAATTATCTTCTCTAATACGTTAGAAACTGTTGCCCCCATCAAATTAAAAAAGGTTAGAGAAAAACGTGCTGCGCCATGGTACAACAGTTATACCCATTCTCTCAAGAAAGAAACTCGTATTCTTGAGCGCAAATGGAGAAAAAGTAACTTGGAAGTCTTTAGAACTGCTGGAAAAACAGTATGTCCAGCTATAGACAGGCTCTAAAAACTGCAAGAACCGAGTATATCCGCAAACTCATAGATAATCTCCAAAACAATCCAAGGTTTTTATTTAGCACAGTGGCTAGATTAACAAATAAACAGATGTCACCCGATCTAAATATTCCCTCACAGTTTAATAGTAATGACTTTATGAATTTCTTTACTGATAAAATAGATAATATCAGAAATACAATAACAAATGTAGATTCTACAGCGTCTAGTACTTCAGCTTCATTCATCGCACCCAAAGAAAAACTGCAGTGCTTTACAACTATAGGACAGGATGAGCTAAATAAACTTATCACTGCATCTAAACCAACAACATGTTTATTAGATCCTGTACACACTAAACTATTGAAAGAGTTGTTACCTGTAGCAGAAGAACCGCTTCTCAATATTATTAACTCCTCGCTATCTTTAGGTCACGTCCCAAAACCATTTAAGCTGGCGGTTATTAAGCCTCTTATTAGGAAACCAAAATTAGATCCTTGTGAACTGGCAAATTACAGGCCCATCTCAAATCTTCCGTTTATGTCGAAAATATTAGAAAAAGTAGTGTCTGCTCAACTGTGCTCCTTTTTGCTAAAAAATGATATCTATGAAGAATTTCAGTCAGGTTTTAGGCCCCGCCATAGCACAGAAACTGCACTTGTTAAAATTACAAATGACTTGCTTCTTGCGTCAGACAAAGGCTGTATCTCATTGCTAGTTTTACTTGATCTTAGTGCTGCGTTCGACACTATAGATCATGACATACTGATAGATCGATTACAAAACTATACAGGTGTTCAAGGGCAGGCTCTAAGATGGTTTAGATCCTACCTGTCCGATCGCTACCACTTTGTTTATTTAAACGTCCATAAGTCCATAAGTTAAATGAACTGTTTTGATGCTTCTTTTATGCTGCATTTGGTTTCGTATGGAAAACAGCATCATGAACATTCTGGTGTGTGTGTGTGTGTGTGTGTGTGTGTGTTGTATATGTGTGCTAGTGTGTGTTCAATGAAAGAAAGTTATAGGTTTGGATCAATTCTTGCAGTGTAAGGAATGAATGGCGGCTTGAGGCAAAAATGCCACCAAAACTCAAGATATGGGGCAAGAGTTGTTGTTTTTTTATATACACTCACCGGCCACTTTATTAGGTACACCTGTTCAATTGCTTGGAAACACAAATTGCTAATCAGCCAATCACATGGCAGCAACTCAATGCATTTAGGCATCTAGATGTGGTGAAGACGACTTGCTGGAGTTCAAACCAAGCATCAGAACGGGGAAGAAAGAGGATTTAAGTGACTTTGAACGTGGAATGGTTGTTGGTGCCAGACGGACTGGTCTGAGTATTTCAGAAACTGCTGATCTACTGGGATTTCCACGAACAACCATCTCTAGGGTTTACAGAGAATGGTCTGAAAAAGAGAAAATATACAGTGAGCAGCAGTTGTGTGGATGAAAATGCCTTGTTGATGTCAGAGGTCAGAATGGGCAGACTGGTTAGAGATGATAGAAAGGCAACAGTAACTCAAATAACCACTCGTTACAACCAAGATCTGCAGAATACCATCTCTGAACACACAACACATCGAACCCTGAAGCAGATGGGCTCCAGCAGCAGAAGACCACACCGGGTGCCGGTCCTGTCAGATAAGAACAGCACACGGAGGCTACAATTCACACAGACTCACCAAAACTGGACAATAGAAGATTGTAAAAACGTTGCCTGGTCTGATGAGTCCCGATTTCTGCTGCGACATTCAGATGTAGGGTCAGAATTTGGTGTAAAGAACATGAAAGCATGGATCATCTTGCCTTGTCTCAACGGTTCTTGCTGGTGGTGGTGGTGTAATGGTGTGGGGATATTTTCTTGGCACACTTTGGGTCCATTAGTACCAATTGAGCATCGTTTAAACACCAGTCTACCTGAGTATTGTTGCTGACCATGTCCATCCCTTTATGACTACATCTTCTGATGCTGCTTCCAGCAGGATTATGCACCATGTCACAAAGCTCAAATCATCTCAGACTGGTTTCTTGAACATGACAATGAGTTCACTTTACTCAAATGGCCTCCACAGTCCCCAGATCTCAATCCAATAGAGCACCTTTGGGATGTGGTGGAACGGGAGATTCACATCATGGATGTGCAGACGACAAATCTGCAGCAACTGTGTGATGATATCATGACAATATGAACCAAAATCTCTGAGGAATGTTTCCAACACCTTGTTGAATCTATGCCACGAAGAATTAAGACAGTTCTGAAGACAAAAGGGGTCCAACCCGGTACTAGCAAGGTGTACCTAATAAAGTGACCAGTGAGTGTATAACCACAGATAAAATGATAATTTATGAAAATGTGAATGATGTGCAACAAAATACAATTTTAAGTTCAGGATTGTGTTTTAGCAAGATGTTTTTCTAATTTATGTTCATATTTTCAAATGACATGTAAATTAACAAATGATTCCTCTTACATGACATGGCTTACACTAATTGTAAGGCAAGTTGTGTCACTGGACCCTTTATTTATATATTATTATAATTATTTTAATCAAAATTCATTTGTTTCATGGCTGTATGTTAAAGACAATTTCGTCTTAACGTAACAGACATACTTGTACCCTTACCTCATTTATCTTTACCTACAGATTAATTTACAGATTGGCACAGCTTGCCCCACTCCACACTCACCCAGTGCTCTTGTTGATATCAGCTTTACTGATTGAAGAATATGTTCCCATAATATTTCAAGAGTCATAGTTGTGTTTCTCTTCTAACAGTACATGATGTTTCTTTCCTGCAGGCAAAGCTGAACTCTGCTCTGATCTTTTGTGCCTTGAATTTTTCATGAATGTTTGCCTCTTGATTTTCTTCTGCTTGTTTTTGATTGATTATGGACTTTGCATTATTGAGTCATGTGTCTGGTTCATTCAGTCACATGTGGTTTATCTTCACTCAGAGCTAATGTGGCTGCTTACTTCTGTATATTATCATGAGACACTAAAACCTCAAAATCTTTGAGAAATGAGCAACAACAACCACACGACTGCAACAGAGCAAACAACTGTTCAATTTATCATAGCGCACAGATCAGCTCACTGTCTGAGTCTCCAGAAGAGCTTCTGCTCCCCTCAATCCCTGAATTTCACGCTATTATGGTACACAAAATTATTTCATAGCAATGCAATAATCATAAAAACAGCTGTGATCACTATCATTGTGTTTGTTTGATCCGAAGGAAATTACAGGATGAAAGATTAAAATAGCCTATGATGAGCACATAGTGATGTGTTACTGCCAATTATATTCAAAGTGCCAGCAAATCTCACGCTGTCATATTCATGACAAATTACATAGCAGATCTGATTTTGATATTATTGTGATAACATATCAGTGAAACTTGCAGTAGAACACTTTACAGTAAGGTTTAATTTGTCACCACTAGTTAACTAGTTAGAATTTATAATCTAAATAACATTTAACAACAATTTATTAACCTTAATTCATTTTAATTTCAACCTTTAAAAATACATTTTTAAAATCAAAAGTTGGATTTGTTAACATTACTTAATGCATTTTGAACTAACATGAATAATCAATGAAAATGATTAACTAACATTAACAAAGACCAATAAATGCTGTAAAAACACATACTGCTCAGAGTTAGTTCATGTGTTACGGGGCGAACGAGATAAGAGGCGTGTGGATCCATATGCAGAGCTTTATTCATAGACATAGACATGAAACAGGCGAGGGTTAGTCAATGGCAGACCGGTATGTTGTAGGCAAGATAAAAGAGTGATCCAAAGACAAGTGTGGGTCAAACGACGGCGAACATAATCCAGAGGGCTGAGCAAAAGGATAATCCAACAGACAGGTTATATTACAGGCAAGGGACAATCGTAGTCCAAAACAGCAAGACAAAAGGATAATCCAAGACAGGTTATATTACAGGCAAGGGGCAATCATAGTCCAAAACAGCAAGACAAAGGGATAATCCAAGACAGGTTATATTACAGGCAAGGGGCAATCGTAGTCCAAAACAGCAAGACAAAAGGATAATCCAACAGACAGGTTATATTACAGACAAGGGGCAATCATAGTCCAAAACAGCAAGACAAAGGGATAATCCAAGACAGGTTATATTACAGGCAAGGGGCAATCGTAGTCCAAACAGCAAGACAAAGGGATAATCCAACAGACAGGTTATATTACAGGCAAGGGGCAATCGTAGTCCAAAACAGCAAGACAAAAGGATAATCCAACAGACAGGTTATATTACAGGCAAGGGGCAATCGTAGTCCAAACAGCAAGACAAAAGGATAATCCAACAGACAGGTTATATTACAGGTAAGGGGCAATCGTAGTCCAAAACAGCAAGACAAAAGGATAATCCAACAGACAGGTTATATTACAGGCAAGGGGCAATTGTAGTCCAAAACAGCAAGACAAAAGGATAATCCAACAGACAGGTTATATTACAGGCAAGGGGCAATCGTAGTCCAAAACAGCAAGACAAAAGGATAATCCAACAGACAGGTTATATTACAGGCAAGGGGCAATCGTAGTCCAAAACAGCAAGACAAAAGGATAATCCAACAGACAGGTTATATTACAGAAAAGGGGCAATCGTAGTCCAAAACAGCAAGACAAAAGGATAATCCAACAGACAGGTTATATTACAGGCAAGGGGCAATCGTAGTCCAAAACAGCAAGACAAAAGGATAATCCAACAGACAGGTTATATTACAGGCAAGGGGCAATCGTAGTCCAAAACAGCAAGACAAAAGGATAATCCAAGACAGGTTATATTACAGGCAAGGGGCAATCATAGTCCAAAACAGCAAGACAAAGGGATAATCCAAGACAGGTTATATTACAGGCAAGGGGCAATCGTAGTCCAAAACAGCAAGACAAAAGGATAATCCAACAGACAGGTTATATTACAGGCAAGGGGCAATCATAGTCCAAAACAGCAAGACAAAGGGATAATCCAAGACAGGTTATATTACAGGCAAGGGGCAATCGTAGTCCAAACAGCAAGACAAAGGGATAATCCAACAGACAGGTTATATTACAGGCAAGGGGCAATCGTAGTCCAAACAGCAAGACAAAGGGATAATCCAACAGACAGGTTATATTACAGGCAAGGGGCAATCGTAGTCCAAAACAGCAAGACAAAAGGATAATCCAACAGACAGGTTATATTACAGGCAAGGGGCAATCGTAGTCCAAAACAGCAAGACAAAAGGATAATCCAACAGACAGGTTATATTACAGGCAAGGGGCAATCGTAGTCCAAACAGCAAGACAAAAGGATAATCCAACAGACAGGTTATATTACAGGCAAGGGGCAATCGTAGTCCAAAACAGCAAGACAAAAGGATAATCCAACAGACAGGTTATATTACAGGTAAGGGGCAATCGTAGTCCAAAACAGCAAGACAAAAGGATAATCCAACAGACAGGTTATATTACAGGCAAGGGGCAATCGTAGTCCAAAACAGCAAGACAAAAGGGTAATCCAACAGACAGGTTATATGACAGGCAAGGGGCAATCGTAGTCCAAACAGCAAGACAAAAGGATAATCCAACAGACAGGTTATATTACAGGCAAGGGGCAATCGTAGTCCAAAACAGCAAGACAAAAGGGTAATCCAACAGACAGGTTATATTACAGGCAAGGGGCAATCGTAGTCCAAAACAGCAAGACTAAGGGATAATCCAAGACAGGTTAATAATCAGGAAACAAGATGTAACTAGACCTCGACTAGAACTAGACAAAACTCAGACAAGAAACTGGCTCCGTAAAGAGCTATCACTTGAAGAGCGATAAATGCAGACAATACTCGGCCCCTGAGCAAGATATGATCGGGTGTTATATAGTGTGTGTGATTGGTTTCAGCTGAGCATGTCATTAGTGAAATGGCTGCTGGGAAATGTAGTCCAGGATGGCATGCAACAGTTTGTGTAGTGTAAGAGTCAAAGTAACCTCAAGGTGACATGGCGAGCAGACAGAAGACCACGGACAGAATTTGTGATATCATGTCAGTTCATGCATTAACTAGTGTTAACCAATTAGACTTTAATGTCAAGTGTTTCAATTTAGTGTTTTATTATGAATGGATTTGAAATAGTGTATGAGCAGTAATGCTGTATTGTGAATGTAGTCATGAATAAACGGTTTTATTATGTACAACATGAGTGAATATATATATTCATACTGTTGCTGTTACGGTATTGTGTTTTTAGACTAGTGTTGTATTGACTAATCAACATCCAGGACTGCAACTATCCAGTTTATAATACACACTTTATATAATACATGACATAAAACTGTCATATATACAGCAAAATATACAAATCATATATATATATATATATATATATATATATCAAGGCCGTAACCATGTCTTGAACATTTGGGGAGGGACCAATTTATAGTTATATATTATTATTATTTTATTGATATGCCACACCTGTGAGGAGGATGGATTATCTCGTTCACTAACACAGATTTAGACAGATTTGTGAACAATATTTGAGAGAAATATGCCTTTTGTGTACATAGAAAACGTCTTCGATCTTTGAGTTCAGCTCATGAAAAATGGGGGCAAAAACAAAAGTGTTGCGTTTATAATTTTGGTCAGTGTATATATATATATATATATATATATATAAAGGCGCTGTTTTAATCGACTCATGCACACACATTATTCACACACACAAACTTGTCAACAGGGTCATTCTACAGAAACGTCCTCTTTTGGTATGGCAAGATGTTTTTTTTATGTTTTTTACATTTAAACATTGACCACATTATTAGATTACCTTTTGACTTTATGAATACATATAAATTACAGCTTTGTTTGAGCCTTTTTGTGCAATTATTTCAAGACCACATGTATAATTTTTTTTGTCACGTGTATTACCTTCTTTAGCAATATTAAAAGTTGTATGAAATATATTTCTCTATTTTTTTTCTGCACATGTAGTCAGAGTTACAGAAAAAATATGAAAATGCAAGAAATAAGGAGATTATGATTTATTTATTTAATGTGACAGACAAAAACAGTACAGTAACACTATGAATAACCAGTGACATACATAAGAGCTGATATACTGATCTTCACTGGTGTGATCCATGAGGAAGATAACACCAGTGACGTAACACCTCTGCATTTCACAAAATGTCTACTGCAAGGTATCAAACCACAAGCTGTCAATCATGGTATACTCTCTAAATTACTTCGTTTAAACCATTTGTATTACTTTTATATTTATTTTTTTACAATTCCCTAACAATAAATAGTCATACCAGTGACGTCAACTAAAAGCGTCATATTTAATCATGAGATAAATTAGACAATTTCTCATAACTAAAAATAAAAAGTGGACTAAACATAGGCATTTTTCCATAGATCTTCAGAAAATATGAAGGAGGAAGTCAAGTGATGTCATCAGTGTGATTTTTTTATTCTAAAATAAAAGACTTTTGTTAAGCGGTAACACCAGTGACAACTCCCGGGGACCACTATTTTCAGTATATATTTTATAACATGTATTTGTCTTTTTTTTATACCATTTATATCATAAATTTGATACTTATGAATAGACTTTTATATTTGAAATGGTAAAAAATCCTGTTTTTGACCTCAAAATAAAGCACGGTACATGGCTGTAGGGACGAGCAGTTTTGTGGTACTTGGAATTCTATATAATTAATAATAAAAGTAATGCCACATTGATGGCTCAGGAAGATGTAATTGTTCAAATAACTTATTGTTTCATTTAAAAACATATAAAAAATTTTAACTCTAATGTGCATTTCAATTGTAGTATTTCTGTAAAGTCTATAAGGACAGAAAAGTGGACATTTCTGTAGAATGACCCAACACTACCCCGCGAATTTTATTGTAATAAAACCGACTTTTAATACAACCTAAACTCTTACCCTGCAGTTTTTCTCGGTCAAGTGTGTTAAAGTAGAGGTTTTCAAGGGCCAATATGAGTAAATCTTAATTTAAGCTAAAAGAGAAAAGATAGTCACGTCGTTTTGGATGCACTTTATTCGTATCCAAAACGATGTGAACATCACGGAGCACTGAACACTCTCGTATGTTTCATTCACTCTCGAAGCCAGATAGCGCTCTCGCGCAGAAAGTCCAAAACGGACTAAAAAGAGAAGTAATAGTAACGTTTGACGGTCATCCCGCTATCGCTGTAGCTAAGCTGAATAACAAGCATAAAACTTAACTGAGGAAACCTGAAGACGATATGGTTTTTGTGTTTTTCAACTCTTCTCTAGGTAATAAATACCTAATAAATAAGTTGAGCCGGATACTCGGCTGAAACGAGTATCCGGTACGGATAAAGCACTTTTGCCGAGTACGAGTATCATACGAGTAATACGAGTCAATATCTGTGCTCGGATTGAATAAAAATTATCATTGGGTAGCTGACTGTGTCTGCGTTCTGTGATAGGCTAGTCACAGCGCCCCTCCCCTACACACATACAGGTTTAGGGGCCGCTCACATATCGCGTCTTTTGCGCGCTCAAGTTCGTTATTTCAAATGTAGAAGCGCGGTATGCGCGCTCATAATGGAAGCGACGCGGTCGTTTTTTCCAGGCGCGTCCGCGGCGCATCGAGATAAAAACATCTAAACATTTCAGAATGCCGCAAGCGCACCACGGGTCATGTGACGAAATTTCCTTCTTGTAACGGAGAGCGCAGCTGATGGTTGCTTAGCAACGACAAACGCCTCCGGAGCGCAACCGCCCGAGCGCTTTGGAAAAAAGGAGAAAGCAGCGCGCCTAGCGTTTTCCACGCGTTTTTAGGCGCGATATGTGAACGACCCCTATTGTGTTGCTGTGTCCCGCTCTGCTCACTCACACACAGAACACTAAGAAGAGAAGAGAACAGCGCGCTCTCTCTCTCTCTGTCTCTCCCTCAGTCACTCAGGTTCGCGGGTTTTTTCCGTTAACGTTTAGGGTTTCTTCAGCTTCAGGTTTGTTTTTTACTTTGGTTTGTAGTACTTACTTATTAACCAGTACAGTTTTGGTAAACGTGGGGTTTGTTCAGACGTGGTGCTTGGTAGAATGCGACTCGCGTCTCTGCCTGTCGGAGATTTTTTTCTTCTTTTTTAAACCAAGAGAGTGTCTGACACTTTCTTGCTGTATTTCATAAAAAAAGGAAGTAGTGGTATAAAACTATATTACAAATGAATTAGCTACACACACACACACACATACCTGGTGTAAAAAAAAAAAAAATTCACACTGACCATAAAAAAATTAAAAGTTAAAAAAAGAAAGTTATGTTGAGATGAAAACTCTTGTTCATTACATTTTACTTCATAATTGCAACCGCATGTGTTGTATTCATTGTTGCAAAACTTGTTCTGTATATAGTTCGTTTGTTATCGTGATCAAAACCATTGATCTGAATGCTGTCATGTAAATAGTTTTCTAATCAGCAATAAATATAACAATTTCTGATCAACCCATATCAATTGCATGCTTAAAATAACATACCGGTTAAAGCCCCGCCCATTTCAAGACAACCCGACCCACTTCCAGGTTAAATCCCGCCCACTTCCGGGTTAGGCCCCGCCCAGTCTGAGTACAGATACAGATACAGATAATTCATATGGTTAACAGATACAGATACAGATAATGCTGTACTCGCTCATCCCTAATAAATATGAATGATACAATGTGATCCTGGACCACAAAATCAGTCTTAAGTGTCAATTTTTCGAAATTGAGATTTATACTTCATCTGAAAGCTGAATAAAGACAAATTCCATTGATGTATGGTTTGTTATGACAGAACACTATTTAGCTGAGATACAACTATTTGAACATCTGGAATCTGAGGGTGCAAAAAAATCTAAATCGCTTTTAAAGTTGCCCAAATAAAGTTAATGGCAATGCAAATTACTAATCAAAAATGAAGTTCTGATATATTTACGGTACAAAATATCTTCATGGAACACGATCTTTACTTAATATCCTAATGATTTTTGGCATTAAAGATAAATCGATCATTTTGACCCATAAAATGTATTTTTGGCTATTGCTACAAACATACCCATACTTATAAACATACATAAGACGTTTTTTGTAGTCCAGGGTCAAATATATGTTATGCCTTATTCTGTGATAAAAATGGATAAAAATAAATGTGTTTGTAATATATATATTGTATATATATATACTGATTGTACAATCATAACCATATGATGTTATTATTGTCCAGCAGTATATTTTATTTCTTAGCCAATTAAAAGTAAGAGATAATATTTTTTGTCAATTATACATGCAAAAATACTATAATATTTATTATTATTATTTTTACATTTGACATTTCTTTCCCCCTCACTTCTGAAATGATTGCTACTCCTCTGCCCTTCAACATAACTGAATATAAAACTTTAGCTATATGCCGTGTTAACTTTATTTGGGCATCAAATATTTTGCGGCTCCAAGTGAGTTTTATTCGGTAGGAAAGGGGCCAAAATGGCTCTTTTGACGTTGCAGGTTGCAGACCCCTGCCATAGGCCTACTGAATCGCGTTTTTCGGGGTATTTTTGAAATAGGACTAAATTCACAGTTTCATTGTTTGTGGGGATAGACATAAAGATGCAGATAATTAACACACGCACATTTCATCTCTCTCTCTTATAATTTATATCGTCAAACAGTTGCAGATTTTGTGATTTGATTGGCCAGTTGAATTATTTTGACGTTGACGAGCGCTGTTACCCCGCTGAGGCAGATTAGACTGAAAATGTTACTTTTAACGCTTTTTATCATCCTAACAAGAGCACTGCATAATGCAGGACAGCAGATCAGTGCAAGGATTTCAAATATTTCTAATTATCCCCCTCAATGTCTTTGGAGGTTACGGCCCTGATATATATATATATATACAGGCCCTCTATGTTTAGAAGATAGTTTAAAGCTGTGAACTGGAGGTATGTAGTGATCAGTGCTGCTCAGTGTTCATTAATGATGTTTAACCGGAGAGATTAAACACTGATCAGATAATCAAAGAGGTTTTTTACTACTGTAAAGCTGCTTTCTTTAAAGCAATCTAATGCCTAAAGTGTTATAGTGCTGCATTGCAAGGCTATATCCACTTCACTGTGATCAGATGCTTTCTTAACTTCTGTTTTCTCATTGCTGTCACGTGGTGATGTGTTTATTTTGTTATTGAGAGGAAAGCATGCTCACTTCCAGCAGGATGGATGGCGTTGGGATGTTCACTAACATTAATCTTCTGCAAAAGTATTTACCCCTAAACGAGGAATGTAAAATAACTTATCTGCCTTAATTGCATCAGCTATTGTGATTGGCAGCAACCTTGTACATGCTCATCTTGCAGTTTTGTTCACACACAGCATGCAATTTCCCCAGGATTTAAAACCCCTTAAAGCATCATTTTAACATTAGTCCCTGCTGACACATGACCTCTAAACAAAGAAATGATGTTAAATGTATGACTGCATGTGTGAAAGCGCCTACTGGACATCGGCCCGCTCTGTCCTGCTTGTGGAGTTCAGCCGAGAGCAATTACATCCCTCATTTAGAGCATTTGCTTCACTGCTCATTGCTAAATAAAGGCTTATTTTAATAGTTTATTTGACATGCAGTTAAGGCCCTTAACATTTCTAAAATATACAACAAAATAAACACACACTTTCTCTAATTACACACATCTAATTGACTCGTTTAACTCAGATCCAGGCTCTGTTGGTGGATTCTCCTTCAGCCGCTTCATACACACATCTGTGAAGTCTCTCACATCAAACCTGTGAATTCATCTGCTGAAATAAATACACTTTCTGCTCCTCAAGGACGGCAGTTTGACATGATTGTGTACTTCTGACAGACAACTGATTCCCTCAGGGACAGCACAAACAGTCTGCAGCCGGCCTGTAAAACAGAGAAAAACGTGAACTTTCACAACATTTCACTCTGGGCCGTGAGTCTGGACAGTCCATAACGCACATCGCTCTGCCTGGGGCACATTTTACATCTGTAATTTGTCCTGACAGCAGGTTATAAAGAGGATGAGAAGGGGCCGGATTGATCAGCAGTTAGCACGGCGGTGCTTTCTATCAAGCAGGGTTTGGTACGAGCTTCACCGCTGTGCAATTATCTGCCAGCCGCTTCTGCTGGGATAAATCTGAGCTCTATTAAAACACCAATGATTTTTCAGTTAAACTCTTTTGGATTAGTTCATTTTCACTAAGTTAAAAGTGCTAGACTGCAGGCAAAAATACACATCAGTCCATGAATAAGTGGCACTTCTTGCTTACGAATCTATGTGTAATATCCTTACAACAAGATCAATTTTCAAAAGTGTGTCAAAAAGTGTGTACGATTATACGATTTTCTAGTACTATGTAGTAGTATTTTGTTGATTTGGGTTGAAGATATTTTTTTTGTACTGACATGGAGCGGACCTGACTTACATTTCACTGCTGGTTATATATTCACTATATAATTGTGTATGTGGACAAATAAACATCTTGAATATATGCCACAGACTTCACTAAAATGAACATATTAAAGAAAAAAAACACAAACATACTGATGTAAAACATGATTTTCACATTGTTAAAGTTTTAATGATCTTTCATGCAGTGTGTGTAACACAGCTATAAGTGAATGAAAACACCCTGCAAGGTTTGAAATCTGAAAGTGCACCGTGTATAAAGTTATTGGCCGTTTCTCAATATGCGTCATTGTGTTTTTGTTCTACGTCATCATCAACCGTCGGGTTCAGTTTCAATTCTCAAGAACGCAAGTACAGAGGACGCACGAAAGTGCCCGGATGTGTTCTTGATATCGAGGATGCTTTGGGCGAATGCCAAACGGAGGTGAGCATCCCTGTGCCCTGCTCCCTTCGAAGGGCAAAGCCCTTGAAGTGTGTTCTTTGAAGGGTGTAGGGCATTACCGTCTTGTATAAGCGTTTGGGACTCCCTTGTACTTACCTTGTTCCCTTCGCTAACAGACTTCTGGAAGGGCCCTTCGTGAAGGGATTAAGTTGTTCACTTTAATTTGGAACGCCCCTACAAACGCCCCTTCAAGGGCGCAAAAAAGACATTTGGAATTCGCCCATCAAGCGCAGACTTGAGAGAATCGAGCCGTTAGAAATCCCAGAAGACGCTGCGGCCGGCCGGCCGGTGTACGGAAGCCTGTAAGCTTCAAACTCGCTCTCGTAAAATACTTGATGGCTCTTTAGGTTGAAACATATATCGTTTAATTTTGCTTAATTTGAATAAAGTTATAAGACCTGGAGAAAGTCTGAATTTTTATTGGCATATTAAAATTAATCTTAACAGTTAAACTTATAACGCTGTCGAATAAAACGATAGTCAATTATATGAAAATAATATCTATAATAGTATGAAATGTTTTAATAAGTTATGACATTTGTTTGTGATGTTATGTTATATTTATTGTTCATTGGCCGCTGCTTATGCTTAGACTATGCGGACAGTTAAGCAAGAACGCAGTACATCTCAATTCTCATAAGAGTGCGTTCTGTGTCCTCGCGTCCTTCCGAGTTCGCTCTCCAAGGAAGGCCCTGTCCCAAATGGCACCCTAAACCCTCGCGGTCTTCCTCTGAGTCCGCACTTTCATGGCGTAATGCCACTTTGACTGTCGGGTAGAAGTCTGGTGGGAGCTTGCACCAGTGCGGGCTCGGCAGAAGTGCGGATCGCATAATAGCAGCAAAGGAGGCACTCGCGAGCACCCTTCTGAACACTAAAATGAGGAATGGGACAGCCTACGGTCTCGTGGACGTAACGGACACACGCACACGGCAGCCATTGTAAGTCCGTAAGACCGCAAGTGCACATGAAGTGTTCCATTTGGGACAGGGCCGAAGCCTTGCAAGAGCAAGTCCGTTCTTTGGGTTCTTGGAATTTAGCTATTGGTAAGCCCCTCCCCTCGAACGCAGACTAGCCAATGGCAGTCGAGTATCAGCTCGGACATCTTTAGGTCTCAGCGTCATAGAGAAACATTGGAGGATCCGAAGCTCGCATCGGTTTTATGGAGTTTATGCATCAAAAATGTTAAAGCGATGTGCCTGGGGTACTAATAACACTGATTCCAGGTATCCTGAGAGCAATATTATTTATTATATTATATTTCTTAAATCCAAACAAACAGAGTAAAATGTCCATAAGTATTCAACCCCAATACAACGTTCATTTTCTGGTTGTCATACACTCATTAAGTTACACTTTTCATCTGCTCAAGCATGTTAATGTTGTCTTGTGCTTTAGCAAGGTATCTCTGGATAAAACTAGCTAACGTTAAAGTTAGTGAGTCCATGCTAACATAAAGCAGACTGATCGTGTCTTGTATGGTGTAGGGCAAAAACACATAAAGGTCTAAGGTCTACATTTCAGTATTAAACTGGTTAAATGCTCATTAATTTAATCGTCCCCTGCGATACGTGAACAGTGTTGATCTGCATGTTGTCATCCACGATCGTAATATGAGACTTCTCCCGCTTGCATTGTGATCAAGTAACCCACCGCATTTATCTTTTAATATCTTATAAACCCCTACATGGAATATTTGATACCTATTTGGTGGCCTTCTGTGTCCAAAATAGTGCAAAAACATCGTGGGACAAGGTTTTCACACTGACCGCTCTCATTGTAAGAGCATGAGCAACTCTATTTGTTTGTACGAGGGAGCAACAGTAACTAAGGGGGGCGGGGCTTACCGATAGCTCAATTGAGAAACAGCCATTGTCTCTCAAAAGAAAGAATCAACTCTGTATCATTTAAAAGAGTAATTTTTTAAACGAATCCCAATCCATTTCATGTTGACATCAACATAAGACATTAGCATATTTCCCGCCCACTTGCTGGTCTTTTCACGTTGGTTTGAATGAAAATGCAAATTCATTCAGTGCCACTTTGGAGCGGTAAGAATTGTTGTTTTCTCGATAACGCTGTACACAAAGCAGCACTACAAGCTGTTTATTTTTTTATTATTTTAATTTTTTTGCACTGCGAACGCTGCTTTATCAGGCATTACAGGCGTGATGAAATTAAAATGAGAACAAAGGAGGGGTTTGGAAAAATGAATCGTTAAATGAATCGTTTGAGAGTCATTGAGCAAATAAGGTAAAACTAAATGCATATAAGACAATGAAAGTGTTTTTTGACTTTGCATGCATGTCAATCTGTTGTTGGGGACTCCCAAAACCAAAATATGAACCTTTCATTACCCATAATTGGGGCAGTTTAAGTCTACTGCCCTTAAAGCTGTTAAATTAAGATATACAATATTTGTATCACCCTGTAGGTGATCTCATCAGATGTTTCTTGGTTTTACAGACACCCATGTTAATAATTATTACGGGATTTCCGTTAATAGGATGTGGCAAAGCGTCAACTCCTTTATTGATTAAAATGTTGGCAAATGCTTTAGATTTCTGAATGTGAGAACACAATCCAATTGGCCCGCTATTTTGCTTTAGCTAATTCTATTTGCATGTGTAATTGCTTTGGCTGTGTCCATAACTTCATTAGGATAAAGCTACGCGGCGATGTTAATGAGATCTGCTCTTATTGCTGCCTGCCTTCATCAGATCTCTCCCGCAGCAGATTAAACTCGCCTGCTTGTTATTCCTGCACACAGCTGAGCTGACAAATATGATAAAACCGTAAGCAAGCAAAACACAGGCGCACCGTGGCATGTGTTCGTGGCATGCTTGGCCAGTCATCTGGAGGCCTTACCACGGCTGTGTCTTCACAAACCTCATCAAAACTTGTTGAAAACAAGCAAAAAGTACCATATACTTGTTTTGGATGATCTACCGTGGTACTAACATGGTTTTTGTAAACATGTAACATAGCATTGCAATATTTCTGATATGGTGATAAATGGTATTACCCTGTTTTTGACAGCAGTTATGCCGTTTTTTGGCATGTGCCAAGAATTTGGAACACTATAGTGTTTTGGTTATTATAAGTATTATAATTATTATTGTATTACAGATTTTGGACATGCAATATGGTATTTTAAAGGGTGCATGTCACATGTATGGTACAACCATGGTCTCTAAAAATTACCATTGTAGTACCATGTTGTTTTTGATTAGTGTTTCTATTAGACCATAATGTTTGTGTAATAGTAACTGTATAGTATTATACTGTATTATAATGTAACATCATGGCGCAGATATATGTGTGTGTGTGTTGTTTGACGTATCATAGGTTTCTTTGATATGCAGACATAATACCATGTATTAGCATGTTTTTATGATAATTACTGTAGTACAGCACTGCAGTGCCATATTATTATAGTGTTTTGAATATGTAACATGGTATTGTTATCTTATTTTTGGACATGTACTGTGATATTACCACACTTTTTTTGGGATGTGACACCATCCCAGCTAACAAAAACATGCATTTTTAATGTTCCTGTTAAGTTCCGAAAACATTATTTCTAATGTTCTCTGAATGTTTAAAAGGTGTCATTTATTAAATGTAAATGTATATATCTTTGTTATGTGAATGTCAGAGAAAACGTTACATTTGGGAAAGTTACTTCCAAGTTCAGTATGGAGTACCACAAGGCTCAGTACTCAGACCGTTGCTTTTCACTGTGTACACGCTAACATCCAACTAAAAACGTTTCAGAAGAAAGGACAATAAATAAATGCTTTTTTTGTGCTAATGTTTCTAGAATGGTATTAACTTTGAAAGAACATGATATTACATTTGCTAGAAGAAAGTTTGTTTATATCTTTGAGAGAATCTTTCCTGTTATTTGTGGTTACACCACCATGTTGCTCTAGACATGATTACTAAAACCATGTTTTTTGGGATGTGTACTATGTAACAGTATTCCTTTAACACTTAAATTAACATGGCACAAGAGTATGGTAATCCATCCATCAGCACATAACTATAGTAATCATTAGCTACCTGTAACATCCCCACAGTAATATGGTACTTTTTGTTGAGGAAGTTCCTGCATGGTGACTCTGATTCTCTTCACCTGCCTTCATCTGTGCTTCAAAGACCAACCGTCCTATTTGCAATCCAAATTCTACGCAATTAACTAGTATGTAATTATCTCCACCAGCAACTGGAATAGCACCAAAATGAGAGCTTGTCACATGAAAGGTGATAATAAAAAAGAGCCTTTAACATTAGAAATTAACATGTCACATTCTTCACCTCGGCTGCTGCATAAGTTAATAAGGGAGGCAGAGAAGGTATAAATATTAGCGCTCCTACTGCTACACACACGCACGCATACACACACACACAC
>CM049816.1:34562360-34654860 GCA_027422435.1 Schizopygopsis pylzovi | reverse complement strand
ACATTGTAGGATCAATCCACATTTTCAAGACTGGGCACATAAAACGAGATCACTGAAAAATAAATAAATCCATATTGGTCAAACACTAATCTGAGAAGTGGAGGAGACATGTGTCCATCAATGTTAAAATCTCTAAACATCCCAACAACTCATTCGGTTCAATTTAATAAGATATTAAGGCTTACAGAAAATATTGACTACTATTATCTACTTTATTTCATTTTACCTCATGGGTAAATGCATTTATCTTGTCTCAAGGATAATCTTCACTTTTTTGCTAGATTTGTGCTTAAAGCAACAAAGAACAATTTGGCAATGTGATAAACTAGATTAAGTTGAAAACAAGTAGTGTTACAGGAACCAATTTTACTTTTAAAGTGTCTTGCTTTAAGAGTGTTTACATATTTTACTGGCAAACAAGCCAGAAATACTGATTAAGAAATTAACTTTATGCAGTATGGTGGTTATGATGCATAAAAAAGCAGCCAGCCTCAGTTGTGTGTGTGTGTGTGTGTGTGTGTGTGTGTGTGTGTGTGTGTGTGTGTGTCTGTGCATGCGTGTGTGCATGCGTGTGTGTGTGTGTGTGTGTGTGTGTGTGTGTGTATGTGTGTGTGTGTGTGTGTGTGTGTGTGTGTGTGTGGGGCATGTTTATGTGGTTTATGAGGACACAAATTTGTATAATGACATGGGTATGACATAGGTATTACAAGGAGAAGGTGATTTAGACATTTTCAGTGTCCCCATAATTTAAAACGCTTATAAATCATACAGAGTGCGTTTTTTGAGGGAAAATATAAATGCACCGTCTCCTGTGAGGGCTAAGTTTAGGTGTAGGGTAGGTGTAGGGCAATAGCACATACAGCTTGTACAGTATAAAAAACATTACGCCTATGGAAAGTCCCCGTAAACCATAAAAACCAACATGTGTGTGTGTGTGTGTGTGTGTGTATACGTGTACATGTACGTGCACACGTGAGTAGGTGCTGTGTGCGTGCGTGCGTGCGTGCGTGCATGCGTGCGTGTGTGTGTGTGTGTGTTCAATGAAAGAAAGTTATAGGTTTGGATCAATTCTTGCAGTGTAAGAAATGAAAGGCGGCTTGAGGCAAAAATGCCACCAAAACTCAAGATATGGGGCAAGAGTTGTTGTTTTTTTATATACACTCACCGGCCACTTTATTAGGTACACCTGTTCAATTGCTTGGTAACACAAATTTCTAATCAGCCAATCACATGGCAGCAACTCAATGCATTTAGGCATCTAGATGTGGTGAAGACGACTTGCTGGAGTTCAAACCGAGCATCAGAACGGGGAAGAAAGAGGATTTAAGTGACTCTGAACGTGGAATGATTGTTGGTGCCAAACGGGCTGGTCTGAGTATTTCACAAACTGCTGATCTACTGGGATTTCCACGAACAACCATCTCTAGGGTTTACAGAGAATGGTCCGAAAAAGAGAAAATATCCAGCGAGCGGCAGTTGTGTGGACGAAAATGCCTTGTTGATATCAGGTCAGAGGAGAATTGCCATACTGGTTAGAGACGATAGAAAGACAACAGTAACTCAAATAACCACTCGTTACAACCAAGGTCTGCAGAATACCATCTCTGAACACACAACACGTCGAACCCTGAAGCAGATGGGCTCCAGCAGCAGAAGACCACACCGGGTGCCGCTCCGGTCAGATAAGAACAGCACACGGAGGATACAATTCACACAGAATCACCAAAACTGGACAATAGAAGATTGAAAATACGTTGCCTGGTCTGATGAGTCTTGATTTCTGCTGCGACATTCAGATGTAGGGTCAGAATTTGGCGTAAAGAACATGAAAGCATGGATCATCCTGCCTTGTCTCAACGGTTCAGGCTGCTGGTGGTGGTGTAATGGTGTGGGGGGTATTTTCTTGGCACACTTTGAGCATCGTTTTAAACACCACAGTCTACCTGAGTATTGTTGTGACCATGTCCATCCCTTTATGACTACAGTGTACCATCTTCTGATGTACTTCCAGCAGGATTATGCACCATGTCACAAAGCTCAAATCATCTCAGACTGGTTTCTTGAACATGACAATGAGTTCACTTTACTCAAATGGCCTCCACAGTCACCAGATCTCAATCCAATAGAGCAACTCAGGGATGTGGTGGAACGAGAGATTCAGATCATGGATGTGCAGCTGACAAATCTGCAGCAACTGTGTGATGCTATCATGACAATACGAACCAAAATCTCTGAGGAATATTTCCAACACCTTGTTGAATCGGTCACAAAGAATTAAGACAGTTCTGAAGTCAAAAGGGGGTCCAACCCGGTACTAGCAAAGTGTACCTAATAAAGTGGCCAGTGAGTGTATAACCACAGATAAAATTATAATTTATATAGTATTGAGTGTAAACTTGACCCTCTCTGTGAAATCTGTGAAAAAAGGTTACATTCTCACAGATGATTTTATGTAGAAAACAGTAAATCACACACAAAAAAAAAATCAACACGAAAAAACTAGCTGGGTTTTCACAGAGAGGGTCACATTAATATTAGCAGCAAAATAATATGTGTTATATAATTAAGAGTTAAACAACATGTCTGTTTTTGCTCTATGTTACCAACAAAAATAGTTCCAAACAAAGCCACAGCAGAAGCGCTGCGCAACTCAGAGCAACACACACTGTAGTCTCCGCCTCAGACGTCATGTCCACGGACCGGTGGCTAAACGTGAGCCATGAAACGAATGAGCCATGAGAGAAATGATACCTTCTCTGTCTTGTCTGTCAGCATGTTGTCAGTTTCCTCTTTGCTCCACAATGTATTATTCACTGAGTAAGAACATGATGAGAACGGCATGGCTTGTCTGACGTAGCAACAGTAACTAAGGTGGGCGGGTTTTTGCAAAGGGTCAATTACAGTCCTTAAGTCTCTTATTATTTTAATTCAAATGAAAAGCAAGAATATGACATAAAAAGTGACACATATATGTAATAAGGTAAAAAAAATCCATCATAAAGGTTCCCCCCTGGAAATCAATTTAAGAAATCAAATTTTGCCCCTAAACGGGAATATTAATTTCTGTCCCTACACTCTTGTGAAACTCTATTCTCTACTCTATTAAATGCTGTTATGTCCGTACTGTTAACATTATTTTGATTTGGACATAATCCTTAAATATTCTCATAACTTTCAAAGATTTTAGAAGTATGACATCTGCATCTATTTAAACGAGAAAGAGAGATACTGGAGTGAGACATTTGCTGGAGTTCAAGAGCCCAGTGGAAAGCATCCCCACTACAAACAGCACTGAAGAATAGAGTCCCAGCCTGTTCATTACGACTCTAGGATAGAACCCGATGGAATACAGATGCATCTCTCTCCCGTCTCTGTTTCCAACGCTTTCTTGTGCCTCTTCGTTTCGACAGGGACCCCAATCGATGCTTCTCAACTAGGTTAATATGGCACTTTAGAAGCAGTCTATTCATCGGCCCAGGAGTACACACTCAGATAATTGCTTTTTGAATTGCGTTGTACTGGGAGTGCGTGTGTAGCGACTGAGGCCTACCGCCCTCTGTTGGATCTCTGATCGTTTTTCTCATTGGACATCACAGTGCATTCCCGAAGCAAAGAAATGAAGAGAACTCGGAACAAGACAATGGAAATATGTTATACATGGCACGAGACTATCCGCTGCTGGATAACATCTATGATTCAAAGGCTTGATTCAAGGCTTGTCACAAACAAGAAAAAAAATTGTGAGGTGTCATTATGATTATTTAACTGCTCCCGATCGAGATGGAGCGTTCCCGAACTCAAATCGTAAATATCAAATATGGTTTTAAAACCGTTGAGTGTGTGGCCAGCCTAACCCCTTGTCCAAAAACCCACACTTGTGGTCTTTGCACTTGACTACTTATATGATGTATTTCCAGCATATGGCCCAAGTGTCCAAGTGAGGATGAAGACCACAAGTGTGTGTCGAACTTTTCATTACCTGATAGGACACACTTATAGTGTTGTAAAAACGCACAGCTTTATTTTTTATTTAAAATACTTTGCATTTTAAAATCAACCTCTAAATGTCTGCTCAGTAGTCTCTATAACATGACACAATTTAATTTGTGGTGCTTCTAATTAAGTGACGAAAAGCAGTAGCAAATGTTGCACAAAATAAATATCACCACTACTCATCTTTGCACCAATAAAAACTGCAACACTTTGTTTTTCTACCAAATACTTTGTAATAATATGTATTTATTATATGAATATTTAACTTAGCTTGTGTAAACTCTCGCGAGATCTCGGTGAAAATCTCATTATTTATTCCAAAACATGATGCATGATGGGATACACTAAGCCTGTAATAGCGCTCCAGAGCAGTATTCGAGATAGTGGGGTTTAGTGTGCTTTAAGAGCACTGCGCTTGGGCGTGTTTAATGCTGCATTCACATGCTATCGGGATTATCGTAAATACAAGCTTCCTAGTCGGAAATTGGACATGAACGGACTTACAGAGGCCTTATATGGCCAATGTACTGCTAGGGAACTTGTATTTACGATAATCCCGATAGCACTTGAACGTAGAGTAGCAAGGAGGTATAACCCTTATTGCTATTGGCTGGTGTCATGCAAAAACTTTAAACCAATCAGAGCCCATGTTATTGCTATTGGCTGGAGTCAGTTTAAAACTTTAAACCAATCAGAGCCCATTTTGGGGATTATAAAAACGAGAGTGTTTTGTGGCTCGGGATGCGCCATCATTGGTACCGCCCCTTTTTGTGGATCTTTCAAAATCATAATCTAACATCTAATCATGTGTTCATGTTTTCATAGACATGTTTTCATGTCATATTTTAGTTTTTTTAATTCATTTTTATAACGGTCTTCAGATATATTTATTATCTCCATCACGGCCATGTCTCTCTGTCCATCCGTCTGTCCATTGACATGGTCAATACTAGTTGACACACACACACTGTGGATTGTCAGAATCAGAATGAGCTTTATTGCCAGGTATGTTTACACATACGAGGAATTTGTTTTCGTGACAGAAGCTCCACAGTGCAACTGAATGACAGAGACAGGACAAAAACACAGATAATAAAAAGAAGAATTAAAAATAGAACAAGTAAATAAGGATTAACAATATATAAATTGACAATTGCATGTACAGGTACATTACAATAGACAGTTTTGCATGTACAGGTATATTGTGTGCAATTTAAAATGTAGACTAAGTATGTGTGTTAGATAAATAAGTGTATAAATAGTGTGTGTACCATAATTAATTGTCAAGTGTTCATGAGATGATTGCCTGAGGGAAGAAACTGTTTCTGTGTCTGGTCGTTCTGGTGCTCAGAGCTCTGTAGCGTCGACCAGACGGTATCAGTTCAAAGAGGGAGTGTGCTGGATGTGAGGGGTCTAGAGTGATTTTGTCAGCCCTTTTGCTCACTCTGGATTAGTACAGACAGTTCTAGGAGGGGGGGGTTACACCAATGATTCGCTCAGCAGTCTGGACTACCCTCCGTAGTCTTCTGAGGTCAGATTTGGTAGCTGAGCTAAACCAGAAAGTTATTGACGTGCAGAGGACTGATTCAATGATGGCAGAGTTGGGCCGTTTCTCAATAACAAATTACGCAAAGTTTGAACTTGTGTCCTTGGTAGTTCGGACTTCGCAAGTTCGGCTCGGGAGTGCGAACTCCTGAGGATGGGAGGACGCAAGTCCGGTAATTGGGCGAATAAAACAGCAGCGTACTTGATAACGTCAGTCAGCTCGCCTAAGTTATCTACACTGTTTTACAATATGACTATATACGATATCAAACGCCACTGCCTCTTTTTGTTTTCATGCAAACATATTAATAGCTGCAAAAATGTAGTTCAGGGAACGTACATAGGATTAGAGTGAAATTAAATATTACATCAAACAGCGTTGCCTCTATTCGGTTTCATTAAAAATATTAACAGCCACAAAAATGTGGTTCATGCAACATGTACACGCATTACAAATAAAACAAAATGATAACAAACGTAACTGCCTTTTCATTTTCTTCAAAATATAAAACACAACCCTCTTTTCGTTTTCATTTTTAAAATATAAAACATTAATATGTGGTTTAGGTAACATGTGCACATATACTCTGATTCACTGTATGTATAATAAAATGAAATATGACAAGCACAACTCTGCCTTTTTTGTTAAATGTCAGTTTTAACGAACAATAATAGCCATTATAAAAGTAAAGTATAAGAGACTTATGTAATAGGAAATAAAGATAAAAGCAAACAAATCAGTCACGTTAATAAAGTTAAGCTCCAGGTTGTTAAGACTGCACCAGCTCCTTAACCTCCTGTCTGTAAGCAGACTCGTCACCGTCCTGAATGAAACCGGCCAGTGTGGTGTGGTCTGCAAACTTCAGGAGCTTGACAGAGGGGTCAGTAGATGTGCAGTCGTCCGTGGAGAGAGAGAAGAGCAGTGGGGAGAGAACACAGCCTTGAGGAGCTCCAGTGCTCAGCTTTTATGAGCAGCACCCACTTACTGTGAGGTGACGGCAGTAACATCTGTCTTCAGTGTTTCAAAATCTGCTGTTAGAGCTGGATTTAGTGCTTAAAACACATTGTTTTATTACTATTCTAAATATAACAGCAACAGGCAATCGTTGAGGTCCAAAAAATACATAAAATAGGGTACAATGTACTGTATTAATATGATGAAATTTGTTTTTGTGCAGTTTTGTGCTTCATTGCATTGTGTTTTAGGGTTAATGGAAATGTATGTAAAGTTAATGGATTAGCATTAAATTACAGATATATTTTCCAAGTTTTATTTATAAATAAAAATGTATATCAATTTGTATTAATATTTGATTTTAACAGCTTTGCAGTGCAGATGATAGGTGATACAATTGCCCTTTATATTTGCACATTTTGTGTGTTTTTACTGCAAAGGCAACAATCTTGAATCTCCACTGATATTGTAAGTCTCGATGACAGAGCTTGGAAAAATACATGCTAGACCCAAAAGAGACACCTAAAAAGGAAATTAGGAAATATTCAGCTATTCACATTGACAGATAATGATTATACGCACAATTATATCTAGTGGAAAATATTGTTATTACAGATGTCATTCACAGTTACAAATAAATAGCTGCCCCTGAGAATCAGAAATTCATGAAAAAATTCAAAGTTTTGTAAAGACTGGATGTTGTTCACAATATATGGGCCATTTAGTTATTATGGGCCACAATCAAAAATATAAAAAACCTGTTTGAATATATATATATTAAAGATTCATTTTTAATGGCTTTGTTATCAATTGCCAAAAAAATTAAAGTAAATGCAAGTCAAAATAAAATATCCCTTGATCAAACTAGTGTACTTAAATGTGCAATGCTATTAAATGTTCTAGAGACTATTTGACTTGCTTATATCTTACAAAAGCTTTGACATTTTTTTCTGTTTCTGATGTTCTTGGGATTGTTTCTGCCATTCAGAGGGGAAACATTACTGTAGCCCTTATGGTCCCATTATTAACTAAAATGAAAATGTATATTCATTACAGTGTCAGAAAAAAGTGTTTGGGAGCACATGAATAGTGGGAGGAATTTCTCTACAACCTGTCATCCAGACACGTTTGGCAGAAACAATATAAGCAGCAAATCAGTAGAAATACAAAACGAGTTCTACCTTCGGCATTTATATTTCAAATGGCATTTGACCACTTTCGCTGTGAGTGTATCTGAATCTAACGTGCAGTAAATTGACACATTATGTATCATTTTAGTATTTTGGAAATAAAGTTGGCATCTTTCGGGCTGTAATCGTGCATTTATGAGCACAAAACTATGGATGCTATGGGAAGGATTACACAGTGGTTAGAGCAATCGTGTCTTATCTTGAACACTGGTAAAACAAAAGGGATGTTTTTTCTAAAATGAAGGCGTGTTCTTCTAATGCAGATATTTGTATAAATGCTGAGAAGATAGAAATTGTCACTGATTTTAATTATCTAGGTTTAACGTTTGACTCAAACCTTAGTTTGAAAAAACATGTAAAGAAATTGGCGAGGACTAAAAAAATATAGTTTGATACATTTCAGACAAATTAGACAATGTCTACTTACTGATATAGCTAAGATCTTTATGCATGCTACAATGTTTTCTCATCTATCATATTGTCTTGTTGGGGTCAAGCAGGAGAAACTGTTACTAAACCTTTAAAATCTCTTTACAAACAGACTCTAAAAACTTTGGACAAACAGTCTAACCAATACCACCATTGTAGGGTTTTGGAGAAATACAATTTTCTGAGCTTTGACAATTTTAGACTTTTTTCGAATTTATGTATGGTTTACAAAATGTTAAATGGCTTGGCCCCTTCTATACTTCGTGATATTGTGCACTTTCATTCTACTGTCTCTGCAAGATTTACTAGATCATCATCCACTAGTGATGGTGTTATTCCCTTTCGTTACTCTGTTTTTGGATTATGGTCTTTCTCAGTGAAAGCTATCACATGTTGGAACACTCTATCGGAAGACATAAGGATGTGCATATCTATTGACATTTTTAAATTAAAACTAAAATCTTATTTAAAATCAACTCAACTCTGTAAACACTGACATGGTTATGGAGTGGCTCTGATATAATGTGTATAAGTATCATTGTATTGTATGTTTTTTGTGTGTTTTACTGTGATTGCGATTATCTGCGGATGGAAACTAGCCATTGGCTAAATTCGGTACAATGCATGAAATGGAAACATTTATGCTAAAATTGTGCATGGTCCCTTTTCTAATAAATTGTAATAAAGAAATAAAAGAAAGAAAACCAGTCATAAGTGTCAATTTTTCCAAATTGAGATTTATGCATCATCTGAAAGCTGAGTAAATAATATTTCCATTAATGTATTGTTTGTTATGATCGGACTATATTTGGATCGAGATACAAATATTTGTAAATCTGGAATCTGAGGATGCAAACAAATCTAAATATTGAGAAAATCATCTTTAAAGTTGTTAAAATGAAGTTCTTAGCAATGCATATTAATAATCAATAAATTACGTTTTAATATATTTACAGTAGGACATTTATGAAAAATCTTCATGGAACATGATCTTAATGTCATTGGCATAAAAGAAAAATCAATAAGTTTGATCAAAACAATGCATATTTGGCTATTGCTACAAATATACCCAGCGACTCAAGACTGGTTTTGTGCTCCAGGGACACATATGCAGTATTATGTGCACTTGCTCTACGTTTATCTTACGTCACACACTGTTGGCTGTGCTGGCATTCGGCAATGCTTTGATAAATCAATCAGTGTCTTCCTCTAAGCTAGGTCCTAGAGTTACATCAGTTTAAGATTCGGCCACTGAGAGATTCAGACTTATTCAAAGCTGTCCTACAAATCCCAGAACTGGCAGCACAGCTCTGAAACGAAGGCCCTCAGAGGAGCACTTGTGTTTGCACATTTCATGAGACAAGTCTGAGGGAAGTTTTCCAGAGCTTCGCCTTTAATAATCTCCCGTATAGGGACCCAATATGTTATCAAGACTTTCTTCATAAAGCTTCTGCTGCGTTAGCTGAACATATGTGCTTTGTCCTCGATTAAAGACATCAGAGAGAAGGGAAAACTCTTCACCTCCACAGTTTCCTCATTATTCTCAGCGCCCAGTAAATTGATTTGTAATTACGGCCTGTCTGCCGCGGATCTTGAGTAATTGTCCTTCAAGTCGCTCAAAGAGTTTGCTGTACACTCGCTGACCGTGTCCGAATTATTCCACCTATTGATAGCGCACGATGAAGGGCCATTACGTCTCATTATTGGCCGCGCCACTAGATTCGAGCCCGTGACCCCGTGTGCCTCGAGCTCATGCTGCGATCCGCTTCAAACCAGCGGCTGACATTTCCTCCCGCTTCACACGGGTCTCTAATCTCGGTCCCCCTGCAGCGCAAGGTTCCTCAAATCAGAGCACGTCACATTGCCGCGTGGATAATGCGCCAGCACCGTACGTGGGCTGCCGGAGTTACACGGAGGTGGGAAGTTGCAAAACAAAGACCCTGCGAACGAAAGAAAGACAGAAAATAGAGAGAATGCACTCAAAACATGGGCGTTTTGCCATGAAAAAACGAAAGCGTATTGAATCTCATGCCTGCGGATTTGGCTGCGTCGAGAGGCTCGCCTGCCCGTGCCAAGTTCACAAATCCACGCACATCTGTTTGCTCGTTTGAGTCTGCGCTGGCTTAATGAGATCCCCTCACACACCCGCTCCAGCCCCAGCAGCTTTAGCCCGGACCTGCGGTGATAGTGTTAGTCTAATTAGAAGAACACATAGCAGCAGCCAGAACCTCATCGACATTATTACAGCACTTCTCGCAGACTTAGACCCTTCGCAAGGCTTTTTCGTCTTCATCTAGACCTTAGAAACACAGAAGGGAAATTGTATAAGTCTTGTCTTGCATTTATTTTTTTCTGACCCCACTGGCAACCCCCCCCCTCCCACTTAAAAAAAAAACAAAACATAAAACTCACCAGATTTATCTATACTTGCATTTTACAGACGAGTCAAAATCCCTATAAAGTACCTTTGGTGTCCTCATCAGAATCACTCAGTCACCATGAACATAATACAATATAATGATAAATGAATATATGATAAATGATCAAACATTTGCACTCATAACTACAAATACAGTCTTTTTATACCATTTTCTTTGATTGGATGTATGTGATTTTGGCATGTCCCTCACGCAGCTCACCTAACTTCAATGAGTGTAAAAAGTGGTTAAATAACACAACATTGAATCATTTTTAAATGTTCTTATTGCACTCAGCCAGTTGTTAATAAAACAAGTCAGATTGTTCATATTATATTATATTTTCATAATAATATTAAGCATTTTGCATGTGTCCCTGTCCACCCTGTCATGATGTTGTAAATGCCCCTTTAAGAACCCCTCTGATATACTCTGTGAAATACCCCCCCCCCCCCCCCCCCCCATTGTGCCTTTCTTCAGTGGAGGTTAAAACATCTAATGCAAGTATCTACACTTATATTTCCTCATTTTCATCATATTGTTTGTAGTTGCATGTTGTCAAGCTTAACATGTCCACCTTGTCTTAGTAAAATATTAATTTACATAAAAGTTTTTCAGAAATTCTAAATATATATTTTAAGCACTACACATTCAGCTTCAACAACGAACCAATTTGCTGGTACACCATGTGTTTATTAAATGCTAACTTTAACCAAAAATGTCCACCCTGTCACCAAGGGGGGTCATGTGCATAATTTTTGCCAAATTCTGATAATGATTTAACAAGGGCTATCGATACATGTTAAATTGCTGTGATTAATTATGGGGAAAAAGGTTGAATTGATAAATGCATTTACTGCACTCCAGCCCAGAACAGAATGCAGCAGCGCAGTGATGAACATGATGAAAGGCAACGACTCAGAGTGATGTAGCCTGATAGAATGTGCCTAAAATTCAAGATAAGTGAAGATGCTTTTATCTAAAGCGACTTACAGTACATTCAGGCTATACATGTTTTTTATCAGTATGTGTGTTCCCTGGGAATCGAACCCACAACCTTTTGTTCAATGCTCTACCACTGAGCCACAGGATTCAAATGATGCTCCAGAAGGAAAAACCATGCATTAAGAGTGTAATTTTACCAAAGAACAGCAGGAAGTTTAACTGCTTCAGGACAAACAAGAGACTGGTGAACAACTATCACTAAACAAAAAAACGTATTTTTTATGGCCGAGAGAGCCGGTGTTGTCATGCCACTGGGTTGAAATATGGATGTTGTCCCTAGACTGCCTGCATAGCAGCCCCACTCTTTTTATTTATTATTTTCTGGCAGCCAATATATTATTTTAACCAGACCATCAATAACAAATTTGCAATTGATAATGAATCATTCTTTTAGCACAAGTCATTGCTTATTGTGAACGTGGTCGTTTGAGGAAGGCTTTAAGACCAAGTGGAATCCTCTGCGGAACTCGTGCTGACGCTAATTCACTTTCACTATCCGCTTTTTGATTTTGCCAAATCAGTTTGGGCGAATGCAAACAATTTATTGATCATGAGCCCAACATCCAGCAAGGCAGGAAAACATTCAGTCTTTCATTGTAAGGTACATACAATGTACCTTACATGATTGTTTTTTGCACATCTTGTTGTTTTTTGCACATCTTATTGTCTTTTGCACATCTTATTGTTTTTGCACATCTTATTGTCTTTTGCACATCTTATTGTCTTTTGCACATCTTATTGTCTTTTGCACATCTTATTGTCTTTTGCACATCTTATTGTCTTTTGCACATCTTATTGTCTTTTGCACATCTTATTGTTTTTGCACATCTTATTGTTTTTGCACATCTTTTTTGCACATCTTATTGTTTTTTGCACATCTTATTGTTTTTGCACATCTTATTGTTTTTGCACATCTTATTGTTTTTGCACATCTTATTGTTTTTGCACATCTTATTGTTTTTGCACATCTTATTGTTTTTGCACATCTTATTGTTTTTGCACATCTTTTTTGCACATCTTATTGTCTTTTGCACATCTTATTGTTTTTGCACATCTTTTTTGCACATCTTATTGTCTTTTGCACATCTTATTGTCTTTTGCACATCTTATTGTCTTTTGCACATCTTATTGTCTTTTGCACATCTTATTGTTTTTGCACATCTTATTGTTTTTGCACATCTTATTGTTTTTGCACATCTTTTTTGCACATCTTATTGTCTTTTGCAATCTTATTGTTTTTGCACATCTTTTTTGCACATCTTATTGTTTTTTGCACATCTTATTGTCTTTTGCACATCTTATTGTTTTTTGCACATCTTTTTTGCACATCTTATTGTCTTTTGCACATCTTATTGTCTTTTGCACATCTTATTGTCTTTTGCACATCTTGTTGTTTTTTGCACATCTTATTGTCTTTTGCACATCTTATTGTTTTTGCACATCTTTTTTGCACATCTTATTGTTTTTTGCACATCTTATTGTCTTTTGCACATCTTATTGTTTTTGCACATCTTATTGTCTTTTGCACATCTTATTGTCTTTTGCACATCTTATTGTCTTTTGCACATCTTATTGTCTTTTGCACATCTTATTGTCTTTTGCACATCTTATTGTCTTTTGCACATCTTATTGTTTTTGCACATCTTATTGTTTTTGCACATCTTTTTTGCACATCTTATTGTTTTTTGCACATCTTATTGTTTTTGCACATCTTATTGTTTTTGCACATCTTATTGTTTTTGCACATCTTTTTTGCACATCTTATTGTCTTTTGCACATCTTATTGTTTTTGCACATCTTTTTTGCACATCTTATTGTCTTTTGCACATCTTATTGTCTTTTGCACATCTTATTGTCTTTTGCACATCTTATTGTTTTTGCACATCTTATTGTTTTTGCACATCTTATTGTTTTTGCACATCTTTTTTGCACATCTTATTGTCTTTTGCACATCTTATTGTCTTTTGCACATCTTATTGTCTTTTGCACATCTTATTGTCTTTTGCACATCTTATTGTTTTTGCACATCTTATTGTTTTTGCACATCTTATTGTTTTTGCACATCTTTTTTGCACATCTTATTGTCTTTTGCACATCTTATTGTTTTTGCACATCTTTTTTGCACATCTTATTGTTTTTTGCACATCTTATTGTCTTTTGCACATCTTATTGTTTTTTGCACATCTTTTTTGCACATCTTATTGTCTTTTGCACATCTTATTGTCTTTTGCACATCTTATTGTCTTTTGCACATCTTGTTGTTTTTTGCACATCTTATTGTCTTTTGCACATCTTATTGTTTTTGCACATCTTTTTTGCACATCTTATTGTTTTTTGCACATCTTATTGTCTTTTGCACATCTTATTGTTTTTGCACATCTTTTTTGCACATCTTATTGTCTTTTGCACATCTTATTGTCTTTTGCACATCTTATTGTCTTTTGCACATCTTATTGTCTTTTGCACATCTTATTGTCTTTTGCACATCTTATTGTCTTTTGCACATCTTATTGTCTTTTGCACATCTTGTTGTTTTTTGCACATCTTATTGTCTTTTGCACATCTTATTGTTTTTGCACATCTTTTTTGCACATCTTATTGTTTTTTGCACATCTTATTGTCTTTTGCACATCTTATTGTCTTTTGCACATCTTATTGTCTTTTGCACATCTTATTGTCTTTTGCACATCTTATTGTCTTTTGCACATCTTATTGTCTTTTGCACATTTTATTGTCTTTTGCACATCTTATTGTCTTTTGCACATCTTATTGTCTTTTGCACATCTTATTGTCTTTTGCACATCTTATTGTCTTTTGCACATCTTATTGTTTTTTGCACATCTTATTGTCTTTTGCACATTTTATTGTTTTTGCACATCTTTTTTGCACATCTTATTGTCTTTTGCACATCTTATTGTCTTTTGCACATCTTATTGTCTTTTGCACATCTTATTGTCTTTTGCACATCTTATTGTTTTTTGCACATCTTATTGTTTTTTGCACATCTTATTGTTTTTGCACATCTTATTGTTTTGCACTTTTTTTATTTCATTGCACATTTTACTCTTATTTCTCCTTTTCTTACCATATGTATGCCCTTGTGTTATGTTACTTTATATAATTTGTATTCTTATTATTTTGCACTGTCCACTGAGCGGACCTGATTCGATTACATTTCACTTCTAATTATACCCTGTATAACTTATTATGTGACAAATAAAGAAACCTTGAACCTTGAACCTTGTAATGGTGTTAATTAGAGAGAGAAAATGAAAATTCTTGGCTATATAATAATTTTGTTCAAAATTTGAAGTGCCATTGTTTAAGAAAAACACTTGATTGACTGATGTTTCATAGACCTTCAAATTTCAAATTACTACACTTCATTTATTTCAAATGAATAAATTACTACACTTGTGAAGTCACAATTCTATAATGCTACAATTTACTCTGGTCAATGACATGTTTCGTATGACAATACATTTATTTTCAGTATAATTGTACATAAATAGGTTAAACAAAACCATTGTGAATATTTCTGAGAACTTTTTAACTGCAGGCAGACTGCCTACATTATTATTATTATTATTATTAAACCTTTATTGAAGCAGGAATGAAAAACTCTTGAGATTTAAAATCTCATTCACAAGAGGGTCCTGGCCAAGAAAGGCAGCACATTTAGTTACACATAAAACAAAACACATTGGTTTACATACACAGAAACATACACAATTTACTCAAAACATTTACAACCACAGTCTACAATTAGATCCTTTAAACTACATCTAAAATAATTTAGTTTAAGCATAACTTATCCTGTAATTGATTCAATCAAATGGAGCAACATAACTGAATGCCTGTTTACCCATAATAGTCCTGTGAGTGAAGCCCATAATTCTTTACACCTTTTTTAAAGATATTCTGCTGTAAATATGAGGGAAGAAAACCTAAAATGGCTTTATATATAAATACGTACCAATGCTTAAGTCCACGGGATGACAACAACTCAAGAGTACAATAAACAATGATGAGTAAGGGCTTTTGAATTTGTGATGAACCTTAATGCTCCATCATAAACTGAATCCAATGCCTGTAAACAATGCTTAGATGCCTGCATATATATATATATATGATATCACAGTAATCCAACCCTGACACAAATGTAGCTGCTACCAATCTCTTCCTTGCTGCAAGAGAAAGACAACACTTGACTCTAAAAAGGCCCAGTTTTGACTTTAATTTTCTCACAAAGTACTGAGGCCCAAAAGAATGAGAATCGTCAATTAAAAACCCCAGGTATTTATACTACTTCAATCTCCAAACCCTGAAGAGTAGTAATCGAGCATGAGTCTGAATGTAAACATCATAAGTTTAGATTGCTCTGCATTAAGAACACGTTTTAAATCGCTCCGTGTACGCTGAACTGCATCACAATCAGATTAAAGATGACTCCGAGCCTGATCCAGTGTCGATGCAGAAGAGTAAATCACCATATCATCAGCGTATAGGTGAAAACTTGAATGTGCAAGGTTATTCCCAATATTATTAATATATAAAATAAATAATAATGGCCCAAGGACCGATCCCTGAGGTACGCCGATCTTTACAGTCCGAGTACTAGAAGTGAGTCTCTCTATATTTATACATTGAGATAAGTAATTAACAAACCATCCAACAATATTTACTGATAAACCTACACCATCATGATTTCATGAACTACGAAATCAAAAAGCCTTAGATAAATCGATAAAAAGCGCAGCACTGTGTTTTTTATTATCCAATGAAACCATTAAATAATTGAATACTTTTGTAATTGCTGTGGATGTACTGTGTTTTTTTCTAAAACCGGATTGGATCTCTGCTAAGACATTTTTAGAAGATAGAAACTCGTTTAATTGATCATTCACAAGCGATTCCAAAACCTTTGATAAAATTGACAATTTCGAAATAGGCATATAATTATTCAATACAGTTGGATCACCCCCTTTAAATAATGGCAGCACATAAGTAGTTTTCCAGATAGAAGGAATTTCTGTCATGAGCTGGGTTTGCTTCTTTTTCTCTCTCTCTCACACTCTGTTGTACACACACTCTCAAACGCGCACACACACACACTCTCACACACACACTCCACACACACACACACACACACACACACACACACTCACATACGCGCACACACACACACACACCACACACACGCGCACACACACACACACACACTCTCACACGCGCACACACACACACACACACACACACACACATCACACATGCGCACACACACACACTCACACACACACACACACACCCACACACACACACACACACACACACACACACACACACACACACACACCACTTCCACACACCACACATCACACACACACACACTCACACACACATGCGCACACACACACACTCACACACACACACACACACACACACACACACAGCACACACACATGCAGACACACACACACACACCACTACACACACACACACACACACACACACACACACACACACACACACACACACACACACTCACACACACACACACACACACACACACACACACACACACACACACACTCTCCATCACACACACATGCATACACACACATACACCTACTCTCTCCCCCACCTGTTTGTCATCACAATCAGCGTTCGCGCTGCTTTGCAGTGACACCTGTTCTCTCATCTAATCATTCCCTCTATTTACAGCGGCTGTGCTTGCGGCTCTCTGTCGGATTATTGTGTCATGCATTGAATGTGGTCTCTTACTTGTCGTAGACTTAAGAGTTCGTACCTTGTCTTGTCTCGCCTGGAGTTGCTGTGAGTTTCTGGTTTTCTCGGTGTCCTGCTGCTGCCTCCAGTGAGCCCGGTTCCACGAGGTCCCTCAAGACTGTAGTCCCTCGGACCAGACCGTCTACAGTTTTGTTTTGTGATTTTCCTTCCGGTTCTGTGTCTACGCACGACAGACTGCCTTGTTTTGCTCCTTCATTAAAGACTGTCTTGACTAATCCTTTTGCATTTGGATCCTTTACACTCCCCGTTGTGACAATTTCATTTGTAGACAAAGAAAGATTAAAAAGATAGGTTAGTGTGGCACATAGATTTTATGGTACAGTACACATATTTGGAGCATCCCTTGTTCTGTCCCTCATTTTCTTAACGAATAAAAGCTAAAGAATCACAATTGTCCCCTATATTCAAGATTATTTGTACAGTGCTTTTCATGATACAATCACGATCACATGTGTTTGCACACATGTGCCAAAGCATTTGCAATCTGCTCAAATCAATAAGAAATTCCAATCTGATGAGAACAAGAAGCTAATTGTTCAGAGATCTCAACTTATTGTTATTGTTCATTCGAGAATTGAGCCAAAGCAATTGAGAAAAACTGTAATAATAGGCATGCTATATTAAAATACATGATTATATTTCATAATTACTTCAATAATATGATCATGTATTGATGGATTGTAAGATGGATATACAAGAGGATAACATACATAAACATACATAGACCGTGTGTATGGCCCAGAAACACATATGTTACACAGACAATCTATCCATCCATCTCCAAACCACTTGTCCTCTGTAGAGTCACAGAGATCCTACAAAACAAGCACCGCTGATTCTCAGAAAGGCTGTGAGATCAGTGAAGCTCTGTATATCACAAACACGCTGACCTTGCCAATGAGGGGAGCGTATTCATAACATGCGGTGCCTGGCTTGTTTTAGCATCAGTGACTTACACCAATGTTGTCACAGTGTGTTTCAGGGCTTTGATTGGAACATACTGGAAGCACGAGGAGAGGAGAAACAGATCAGCCAGTGATTTCAAATACTTGTTTTATAATACATCTGTGCAGCATTTAAACCTTTAGGAGGTGGACACATCCCCAGCACAGCGCTTGATAGAAGAAAAGACTGTATTGAGTAAATAAGGACCGAATTGTTATATTAGTAACCTGTAAGAATGCTTGAGCTTTATTCTGAGGCACCTTGGCTGCATGTTATTATAATCAGTGATCATAAATGAAGCTCAACGACTCACTGCTGGAACTGACAGATTCTAATATTATATTTGAGTTGTGTATTTATGAATCTCTCAACATCCGGTTATGAACAAAACACACCTTGTTCCAGAAGAAACTACTTTTATTTAGTTGCTCATCTAAAAATATTCAGTATAGAAACATCTTTCTTTCTTTCTTTCTTTCTTTCTTTCTTTCTTTCTTTCTTTCTTTCTTTCTTTCTTTCTTTCTTTCTTTCTTTCTTTCTTTTCTTTCTTTCTTTCTTTCTTTCTTTCTTTTCTTTCTTTCTTTCTTTCTTTCTTTCTTTTTCTTTCTTTTTTCTTTCTTTCTTTCTTTCTTTCTTTCTTTCTTTCTTTCTTTCTTTCTTTCTTTCTTTCTTTTTTCTTTCTTTCTTTCTTTCTTTCTTTCTGTTTTTCTTTCTTTCTTTCTTTCTTTCTTTCTTTCTTTCTTTCTTTCTTTCTGTTTTTCTTTCTTTCTTTCTTTCTTTCTTTCTTTCTTTCTTCTTTTTTCTTTCTTTTTTTTCTTCTTTCTTTCTTTCTTTCTTTTCTTTCTTTTCTTTCTTTCTTTCTTTCTTTCTTTCTTTCTTTCTTTTTCTTTCTTCTTTCTTTCTTTCTTTCTTTTTTTATTCTTTCTTTATTTCTTTCTTTCTTTCTTTCTTTTTTCTTTCTGTTTTTTCTTTCTTTGTTTCTTTGTTTCTTTCTTTCTTTTCTTTCTTTCTTTCTTTCTTTCTGTTTTTCTTTCTTTCTCTCTTTCTGTTTTTTTTTCTTTCTTTCTTTCTTCCCCCTTTCTTTCTGTTTTTTTTTCTTTCTTTCTTTCTTTCTTTCTTTCTTTCTGTTTTTTTTTCTTTCTTTCCTTCTTTCTTTCTTTCTTTCTTACTTTCTTTCTTTCTTTCTTTCTTTCTTTCTTTCTTTTTTTATTTTTTTATTTATTTCTTTCTGTTTTTCTTTCTTTCTTTCTTTCTCTTTCTCTCTCTCTCTTTCTTTCTTTCTTTTTTCTTTATTTCTCTCTCTTTCTTTCTTTTTTATTTATTTCATTCTCTCTCTCTCTTTCTTTCTTTCTTTCTTTCTGTTTTTTTTTTTTTCTTTCTTTCTTTCTTTCTTTTCTTCTTTCTTTCTTTCTTTCTCTTTCTTTCTTTCTTTCTTTCTCTCTCTCTCTCTCTCTCTCTCTCTCTTTCTTTCTTTCTTTCTTTCTTTCTTTCTTTCTTTCTCTTTCTCTCTCTCTTTTCTTTCTTTCTTTTTTCTTTATTTCTCTCTCTTTCTTTCTTTTTTATTTATTTCATTCTCTCTCTCTCTTTCTTTCTTTCTTTCTTTCTGTTTTTTTTTTTTTTTTCTCTTTCTTTCTTCTTTCTTCTTCTTTCTTTCTTTCTTCTTTCTTTCTTTCTTTCTTTCTTTCTTTCTTTCTTTTCTTTCTTTCTCTCTCTCTCTCTCTCTCTCTCTCTCTTTCTTTCTTTCTTTTCTTTCTTTCTTTCTCTCTCTCTTTCTGTTTTTCTTTCTTTCTTTCTTTCTTTCTTTTCACATTTCAGATGAACTTCTATTAAATGTAGGAATACAAAAGAAAACAACTCCTTATTTAATTAGTATTTGTTATTTAATAGTGTTGATTTTTCCCCCACCACATTAAAAAGCACCAGCTCTGCATTTGAAGATGCTCGGCTGTCTCTCCAGTTGGAAAGGATGGCATATAGAGTATGATTGGCCCCATCACATTCAGGCCATTTCACATTTTCCACTGAAATCCCATCATCTGGAGCCATGTTTTTCAGGGAATTGACTGCAGTTGGCAGCATCCAAGGACTATCAAGTGTGCATAAGGTTTCCCATCTTCATTTGAAGTCTCTGTGTCCATCCACAGCAACCGTTAAAGACCTCTGTTCTGCCAAGCGGAGGTGCTTTTGGACTAGTGCCGCTGACACTTCACTAAAGTCTCCACTGCCGGGATAAGATTTATACTTGTAGATTTCATCACACACCTTCTCCAATATGTCCCATTTCATTTTTGTAGTCATTTTCCTTTTCCTTTTTCTAACTGGAGTTCAGTATCAAGAGAAAAGCAAGGAATATTAAATTATTTTATATATTTTCTGTGGTAAAAACATTGATTTATTTGACTGTCTGTTTGGCTGAACAATGGAAGACAGCGAGGGTGTTCAGAAAAGGTGGTACAGAATTGGCACACTTCCCCTTTTAAGTCTAATTTAAAGAATACATCTTATCAAAGTTGTATTTTTAGTACCTCAATAGCAGATGTGAGGATTTTGTCAGTGCTGGAGTAACTGTCTAATGTATTAATCATAATAAATCACTATCACTCTCTGGTGTTGGGCTCAAATCACTTTCACACATTTAGATATTCTCATCATGGCATGTTTGACATGGTGCCAAACGTCACTGGTTCTGTTTATCCGTCACTATGCATATATGTGAATGAGATCGGAGAGTGTTTGCACTGTGTGGCTTTCCCTTCTCTGTGTGACCTTATCTTAGTATGAACAAAGGTGAAAGATTCCTTCAGAAACTTATTTTTACAGTTATGTCACAGTTTGGCTTGGTGGGTCAGATGTGTGGATTTTGCTTGGCTGCAGATTAAATAGTATGTAAAAACGGATGTATAATAGGATGTAAAAAACATGCACCACATAGTGAACTATACCCAGCTAACAGGAAACATTCTCACAACATTCACAAATTAACTTTATTAATATTTAACATACTACGTTCTCATTGCATTGAGGAAACATCATCAGAACAGCATTTTTGGAATAACCGTATGAAGTTATTTGTACTTGAACATTCTATAAAACCTGTTTGTAACCTTTGAATATTTGGACTTTTTAACATTCTTAAAATATTACAAATGAAATAATATTTGGGGTAAAAATACAATTGGCTGAACATTAAAGAAAATGATTTTGCAATCTTTAGGTAAAGTTTTAATCACATAAAAAAAACTGGACATTTCAACATTTTATCAAAACAATGTTCCCACACACTTTTATATAACTTAAATTTGTTACTCAGAAGTATCTGTTACTGAAAAATCAGATCACGTGAGGTCAGACATGTTTTGAAAGTTCATGCTGCATATATTATCAACTTTGTTTAAATCACATGGGCTGCTGGGTAACAATCACCTGTAGCTCTACGGCTGTATGTGGTCATTACTTAAAGAGTTTGCATTGAGAACTGGTCACTGATAAAGACTTGAAGACTCTTGATCACGACAGACTGTCCTGCAGGAGCAGATCTATTTTCATAATGATATTCTCATCAACGCATAGAGAAACACACAAACTGAGGCACTTATGAAAAAGTGCTGTTTCAGAAGCTCATCATTTAATAGCCTATTAGTTGCTAGCAGTATGTTTATGATTAGTTTTTATATGAAGTTAACTGACTGTCAAAAGTTGTTTACTACGCTCCAGAGACAACGAGGGAATAATAAACAAACTGTAGAACAGGATCTCGTGTGCTTTTCATGCATGATTGGCCTGGTAAGTGCCTGAGCAATGAACATGGTGAATTATGACAACAACACGCGACGCTAGATAACATTTCACAGTCAGATTTGTGGAAAGAAGCAAAGCAGGCTCATTAACCTCCAGACACAGCTCTGTTTAACTTTATTAACAACCAAGCACCACCAACCAGAGCAAACAGAAACGCAGACTCACAGACAGAGAGGATCATTTGTTATCTATTTGTCGTCAAAGGCTGTTATCATTCCTTTAATGGAACATATAACCCCAGAGACGCTGCAGAAACAGCCCAGCATTAATATTAGCAGGTCCAGCACCCTGTGGCTCACATCCAGCTGAGTCCATTTCAGCTGCAGGTGGAAGAGTGCCGGGAGCAGAAGCGTCATGGCCGCCCCGGTCACGCTGCCCGTGAGGCCCATGAGGATGGAGAAGTGAGGCACGTACAGTGCCATGATGACAGTGAGGAGGAGGAGAGATCCACGCAGGAGCAGCGTCCACCGCTCGGACCCTTCTGGGCGGGGACCGCTTTCTTTCTTTCTTTCTTTCTTTCTTTCTTTCTCTCTTTCTGTTTTTCTTTCTTTCTTTCTTCTTTCTTCTTTCCTTTTTCTTTCTTTCTTTCTTTCTTTCTTTCTTTCTTTCTTTCTTTCTCTCTTTCTGTTTTTCTTTCTTTCTTTCTTTCTTTCTTTCTTTCTCTCTTTCTTCCTTTCTTTCTCTTTCTGTTTTTCTTTCTTTCTTTCTTTCTTTCTTTCTTTCTTTCTTTCTTTCTTTCTCTCTTTCTGTTTTTCTTTCTTTCTTTCTTTCTTTCTTTCTTTCTTTCTTTCTTTCTTTCTTTCTTTCTCTCTTTCTGTTTTTCTTTCTTTCTTTCTCTCTTTCTGTCTTTCTTTCTTTCTTTCTTTCTTTCTTTCTCTCTTTCTGTTTTTCTTTCTTTCTTTCTTTCTTTCTTTCTTTCTTTCTTTCTTTCTTTCTTTCTCTCTTTCTTTCTTTCTTTCTCTTTCTGTTTTTCTTTCTTTCTGTTTTTCTTTCTTTCTTTCTTTCTTTCTTTCTTTCTTTCTTTCTTTCTTTCTTTCTTTCTCTTTCTTTCTTTCTCTTTCTGTTTTTCTTTCTTTCTTTCTTTCTCTCTTTCTTTCTTTCTTTCTCTTTCTGTTTTTCTTTCTTTCTTTCTTTCTTTCTTTCTTTCTTTCTTTCTTTCTCTCTTTCTGTTTTTCTTTCTTTCTTTCTTTCTTTCTTTCTTTCTTTCTTTCTTTCTTTCTTTCTTTCTTTCTCTCTTTCTGTTTTTCTTTCTTTCTTTCTTTCTTTCTCTCTTTCTTCCTTTCTTTCTCTTTCTGTTTTTCTTTCTTTCTTTCTTTCTTTCTTTCTTTTCTTTCTTTCTTTCTTTCTTTCTTTCTTTCTTTCTTTCTTTCTTTCTCTCTCTCTTCTCTCGTGTGTGTGTGTGTGTGTGTGACACAATTTCCTCACCTTTGAAAAGGGTAATTTCATTGTTGTTTGAAAAAATATTTTTAGACTCTTAACATTCAAATATTGTAACAATATTTACTACATCCGACCCAAATTCACTGACATAAGCTCAGTTTTAACATTTCATAGAAATTTGAGGAAGTATTTACAACAGGCAATAGTGAAAAGGGCTTTAAAGGTGCATGACATCAGATTTGAATGAATAAATAATACAAAGAATACAATATTATTGTATACAATAATACAAATTTGCCTTTTCCCCACCACCTTAAAAAGCACCAGCTCTGCATTTGAAGATGCTCGGCTGTCTCTCCAGTTGGAAAGGATGACATATAGAGTATGATTGGCCCCATCACATTCAGGCCATTTCACATTTTCCACTGAAATCCCATCATGTGTAGCCATGTTTTTCAGGGAATTGACTGCAGTTGGCAGCATCCAAGGACTATCAAGTGTGCATAAGGTTTCCCATCTTCATTTGAAGTCTCTGTGTCCATCCACAGCAACCATTAAAGACCTCTGTTCTGCCAGAAAGGTGCTTTTAGACTAGTGCCGCTGACACTTCACAAAAGTCTCCACTGCCGGGATCAGATTTATACTTTATCAGATTGGAGATTTCATCACACACCTTCTCCAGTATGTCCCATGAGTTCAGTATCAAGAGAAAAGCAAGGAATATTAAATTATTTTATATATTTTCTGTGGTAAAAACATTGATTTATTTGACTGTCTGTTTGGCTGAACAATGGAAGACAGCGAGGGTGTTCAGAAAAGGTGGTATAGAATTGGCACACTTCCCCTTTTAAGTCTAATTTAAAGAATACATCTTATCAAAGTTGTATTTTTAGTACCTCAATAGCAGACGTGAGGATTTTGTCAGTGCTGGAGTAACTGTCTAATGTATTAATCATAATAAATCACTATTACTCTCTGGTGTTGGGCTCAAATCACTTTCACACATTTAGATATTCTCATCATGGCATGTTTGACATGGTGCCAAACGTCACTGGTTCTGTTTATCTGTCACTATGCATATATGTGAATGAGATCGGAGAGTGTTTGCACTGTGTGGCTTTCCCTTCTCTGTGTGACCTTATCTTAGTATGAACAAAGGTGATAGATTCCTTCAGCAACTTATTTTTACAGTTATGTCACAGTTTGGCTTGGTGGGTCAGATGTGTGGATTTTGCTTGGCTGCAGATTAAATAGTATGTAAAAATAGATGTACAATAGGATGTAAAAAACATGCACCACATAGTGAACTATACCCAGCTAACAGGAAACATTCACAAATTAACTTTATTAATATTTGACATACTACGTTCTCATTGCATTGAGGAAACATCATCAGAACAGCATTTTTGGAATAACCATATGAAGTTATTTGTACTTGAACATTCTATAAAACCTGTTTGTAACCTTTGAATATATGGACTTTTTAACATTCTTAAAATATTACAAATAAACATTAAAATAAAATAATATTTGGGGTAAAAATACAATTAGCTGAACATTAAAGAAAATGTTTTGCAATCTTTAGGTAAAGTTTTAATCACATAAAAAAAAAACTGGACATTTCAACATTTTATCAAAACAATGTTCCCACAAACTTTAATATAACTTACATTTGTTACTCTGGTGAATGTAAAGAAGTATGTTAGTGAAAAATCAGATCACGTGAGGCCAGACATGTTATGAAAGTTCATGCTGCATATATTATCAACTTTCTTTATGTCATGTAGGCCACATGGGCTGCTGGGTAACATTCACCAGTAACTCTACAGCTGTATGTAGTCATGACTTAAAGAGTTTTCATTGAGAACTGGTCACTGATAAAGACCTGAAGACTCTTGATCACGACAGACTGTTGTTTGTCCTGCAAAAGCAGATCTATTTTCATAATGATATTCTCATCAACGCATAGAGAAACACACAAACTGAGGCAGTTATGAAAAAGTGCTGTTTCAGAAGCTCATCATTTAATAGCCTATTAGTTGCTAGCAGTATGTTTATGATTAGTTTTTTTATATGAAGTTAACTGACTGTCAAAAGTTGTTTACTACGCTCCAGAGACAACGAGGGAATAATAAACAAACTGTAGAACAGGATCTCGTGTGCTTTTCATGCATGATTGGCCTGGTAAGTGCCTGAGCAATGAACATGGTGAATTATGACAACAACACGCGACGCTAGATAACATTTCACAGTCAGATTTGTGGAAAGAAGCAAAGCAGGCTCATTAACCTCCAGACACAGCTCTGTTTAACTTTATTAACAACCAAGCACCACCAACCAGAGCAAATAGAAACGCAGACTCACAGACAGAGAGGATAATTTGTTATCTATTTGTCGTCAAAGGCTGTTATCATTCCTTTAATGGAACATATAACCCCAGAGACGCTGCAGAAACAGCCCAGCATTAATATCAGCAGGTCCAGCACCCTGTGGCTCACATCCAGCTGAGTCCATTTCAGCTGCAGGTGGAAGAGTGCCGGGAGCAGAAGCGTCATGGCCGCCCCGGTCACGCTGCCCGTGAGGCCCATGAGGATGGAGAAGTGAGGCACGTACAGTGCCATGATGACAGTGAGGAGGAGGAGAGATCCACGCAGGAGCAGCGTCCACCGCTCGGACCCTTCTGCGGACGGGTTGAGCTTCAGGACGCCCGTCTGCAGTATTTCTGCCGCGGCATAGAACGGTAGAGGGTACGAGAGGAGAGCCTTTGCCAGCAGACACAGGTTCACCACCATCCGCAACGCGGTGGGCAGGTTATCGGTTATCACCTAAGAATAAAATAAATAAATACATGTAAGGTTCATGTAGCTCAAAAAGTAGAGTGCTAGTAATGCCAAGATCATGGGTTCGATTCTTAACCTCGACCTTGAATGCAATGCAAGTCGCTTGAGATAAAAGCATCTGCCAAATGCACAAATGTAACCCAGAAAGAAATGACAGTGACATGGCCATAGCTACCATTCACTGCCATGTTGGATATGTTGCCGAATAAATATCTCCTTTTGTGTTCTACAGTAGAAAGAAGGACGCTTATGTTCCCAGGGTCCTGTGTTCCTAAATTAGCCTACACCTAACCATGAAAAATAGGACCCATAGTCATGTGTTCATCATTTATTTTTCACATAAATCTAGGGTACATAGGAATAATATCAGGATTTGTATTTCTGTCTGAGTGGACTATGCCCTTAATACAAAGCAAACTTGTCTCAAGTTTGGTTTAACACTGGATTACCTTCTTGACCCAACCCAGAACCGAAGGCATCCCCAGTGATGGGACAGATTCACACTCACAACTGTGGCCAATTTACTGTGTCCAATCCACTGCATGCTTTTAGACTGTGGGGGGAAATAGCCTGGAAGAAACCCACGCTGACACTGGGAAAAATATGCAAGCTCCACACAGAAAAACTCCTGCCTTGGCCAGGACTCAAACCCGAGGACCTTCTTGCTGTAAGGAGACAGAGCTTCCCACTGAGCCATCTTGGGCCGCCCTGAGTACAAAGAAAACTTCCCAGAAATTGTATTCTCAATTTCAAATCTTAAATTCTCAATAAGTGAATCACTTTTGAAGTCACATCAGTAATACAACTCTAGTGATGTCCACAAGATGTGCACTCACACTTTTAGTGTTGAATACTTAGCATGTATTAATTGTTTTACTACATGGAAACATTGCTTATTGTGAGTAGTATTAGTGATAAAGACTTTTGGACCCAGCAAAATGTCGTACAACATAACATGCTTTTTTTTCTGCTGTATGTGGTTGTAAGCTGGTAAATTAGTGCATCCTACAACTGCAGTCTTATGTGTTCATTGCACCTCTTTTGTTTCCTCTCCCCAAGTGAGGAAGGCCACCACGGAGAACGCTGTCTTCAGTACGCAGGCCAGACCGTGAGTCCAGTCTATCATGCTGTTGAAGTCTAGCCTGTCAGTCATGCTCTCCTCCAGCGTCGGCAGGTAGATCTGTGATGTGTAGCTAAAGATTATCACCCCCACTGCAACCTGGAAGCCTTCGAAGTCCACCACTACTGCACTCAGCCTCCTACTAGCCCACTGCGGCGACTGACGGAGGCAGTAGCCAATCACAATGAAGGTGATGAGGAACTGAGCCAGCGAGCAGAAGAGGCTCAGACGCGACACCACCCGCAGGTCACGGATCAGCATGCAGGGCACCAGGATGAGAAAGCTGATGGCGGAGCAGGCCGCCGGGGTCAGAGGTAGGAAAAACAGGCTGTGGCACATCAGGTTACTGCTAACAACCAAGTAAAGGATGCACGTCATTAGCAGTTCCACCACCTGCGCGGCGTTCACCACCTTAGCCCCGATGTAAGGGCAGATGTGTCTGCAGCAGGCGGTAGCGATGTCCTCGTAGGTGCGTCTGACACGGACCGAGTGGCCATTCTCGTCCTCTTCATACAGGCAGGACACCAGGATCTTTCCGGTGTAGCTACAGATGAGTGCGGCTAACACCAGCAACAGCAGACCCATGTACCCGCTCTGCAGCAGGGCGTAGGGCAGTCCCAGCACAAAGATACCCTGAGAAAACAAAAGAACAAGACGCCTGAGATAAATAAATAGCTAAAATGACTCTTCTACACAACAATGAGATGAAATGAAGACTTGCTGAAGTCTCTCACATATTTCCATTAGTTTTGAAATAGATACCAGAAATGTCAATATGAGATCTCAATAACTTAATTTAAAAACTTATTTCCCATCTTATTTTCTCATCTCCCACATCCACATATGTTGTGTAGCTTTGTACTCATGCTGTAAGTCAAGAACTGAGTAAACTAAGTTAAGCATGAGTATTAATATTGCTGTTACTTGATGAAATCAAACCAACTTCACTCTCACGGCAGTTTATAACTATTTTACATTTTGACGACTTGAAGGCAAATTCATATTAATTCAGGGCTGTCCACCTTTTCAGTTCAACTTGGAGTGAGAATTCTCCTACGGGTACATTTACTGTCATTTTTACTGTACTTTTACAGCAATGAATGAGAAAACATGTTTTAAATAGAAACTTTTGAAGCGAGAATTCTCATATGGGTACTTTTACTGCAATTTTTACTGTACTTTTACAGCAATGAATGGGAAAACATGTTTTAAATAGACACGTTTGAAGTGAGAATTCTCCTACGGGTACATTTACTGTCATTTTTACTGTACTTTTACAGCAATGAATGAGAAAACATGTTTTAAATAGAAACTTTTGAAGCGAGAATTCTCATATGGGTACTTTTACTGCAATTTTTACTGTACTTTTACAGCAATGAATGGGAAAACATGTTTTAAATAGACACTTTGAAGTGAGAATTCTCCTACGGGTACTTTTACTGTAATTTTTACTGTACTTTTACAGCAATGAAAAGGAAAACATGTTTTAAATAGACACTTTTGAAGCGAGAATTCTCCTACAGGTACATTTACTGTAATTTTTTACTGTACTTTTACAGCAGTGCATGGGAAAACATGTTTTAAATAGACACTTTAAAGCGAGAATTCTCCTACGGGTACTTTTACTGTAATTTTTACTGTACTTTTACAGCAATGCATGGGAAAACATGTTTTAAATAGACACTTTAAAGCGAGAATTCTCCTACGGGTACTTTTACTGTAATTTTTACTGTACTTTTACAGCAATGAATGAGAAAACATTTTAAATAGACACTTTGAAGTGAGAATTCTCCTACGGGTACTTTTACTGTAATTTTTACTGTACTTTTACAGCAATGAATGAGAAAACATGTTTTAAATAGACAGTTTTGAAGCGAGAATTCTCCTATGAGTACTTTTACTGCAATTTTTACTGTACTTTTACAGCAATGAATGGTAAAACATGTTTTAAATAGAAACTTTTGAAGCGAGAATTCTCCTACGGGTACATTTACTGTAATTTTTACTGTACTTTTACAGCAATGAATGGGAAAACATGTTTTAAATAGAAACTTTTGAAGCGAGAATTCTCCTACGGGTACATTTACTGTAATTTTTACTGTACTTTTACAGCAATGAATGAGAAAACATGTTTTAAATAGAAACTTTTGAAGCGAGAATTCTCATATGGGTACTTTTACTGCAATTTTTACTGCACTTTTACAGCAATGAAAAGGAAAATATGTTTTAAATAGAAACTTTTAAAGCGAGAATTCTCATATGGGTACTTTTACTGTAATTTTTACTGTACTTTTACATCAATGCATGGGAAAACATGTTTTAAATAGACACTTTGAAGTGAGAATTCTCCTACGGGTACTTTTACTGTAATTTTTTACTGTACTTTTACAGCAGTGCATGGGAAAACATGTTTTAAATAGACACTTTGAAGTGAGAATTCTCCTACGGGTACTTTTACTGTAATTTTTACTGTACTTTTACAGCAATGAATGGGAAAACATGTTTTAAATAGACACTTTGAAGTGAGAATTTTCCTACGGGTACTTTTACTGTAATTGTTACTGTACTTTTACAGCAATGAAAAGGAAAACATGTTTTAAATAGACACTTTTGAAGCGAGAATTCTCCTACAGGTACATTTACTGTAATTTTTTACTGTACTTTTACAGCAGTGCATGGGAAAACATGTTTTAAATAGACACTTTGAAGTGAGAATTCTCCTACGGGTACTTTTACTGTAATTTTTACTGTACTTTTACAGCAATGAATGGGAAAACATGTTTTAAATAGACACTTTGAAGTGAGAATTTTCCTACGGGTACTTTTACTGTCATTTTTACTGTACTTTTACAGCAATGAAAAGGAAAACATGTTTTAAATAGACACTTTTGAAGCGAGAATTCTCCTACAGGTACATTTACTGTAATTTTTACTGTACTTTTACAGCAATGCATGGGAAAACATGTTTTAAATAGACACTTTGAAGTGAGAATTCTCCTACAGGTACTTTTACTGTAATTTTTACTGTACTTTTACAGCAATGAAAAGGAAAACATGTTTTAAATAGACACGTTTGAAGTGGAAATTCTCCTACGGGTACTTTTACTGTAATTTTTACTGTACTTTTACAGCAATGAATGAGAAAACATGTTTTAAATAGACAGTTTTGAAGCGAGAATTCTCCTACGGGTACTTTTACTGTAATTTTTACTGTACTTTTACACCAATGAATGAGAAAACGTTTTAAATAGACACGTTTGAAGTGGGAATTATCCTATGAGTACTTTTACTGCAATTTTTACTGTACTTTTACAGCAATGAATGGCAAAACATGTTTTAAATAGACACGTTTGAAGCGAGAATTCTCCTACGGGTACTTTTACTGCAATTTTTACTGTACTTTTACAGCAATGAATGGCAAAACATGTTTTAAATAGACACTTTTGAAGCGAGAATTCTATTACGTGTACTTTTATTGCTAATTTTACTGTACTTTTACAGCAATGAATGAGAAAACATGTTTTAAATAGACACTTTGAAGTGAGAATTCTCCTACGGGTACTTTTACTGTAATTTTTACTGTACTTTTACAGCAATGAATGAGAAAACATGTTTTAAACAGACAGTTTTGAAGCGAGAATTCTCCTACGGGTACTTTTACTGTAATTTTTACTGTACTTTTACACCAATGAATGAGAAAACATGTTTTAAATAGACACGTTTGAAGTGGAAATTATCCTATGGGTACTTTTACTGTAATTTTTACTGTACTTTTACAGCAATGAATGGGAAAACATGTTTTAAATAGACACTTTGAAGTGAGAATTCTCCTACAGGTACTTTTACTGTAATTTTTACTGTACTTTTACAGCAATGAATGAGAAAACATGTTTTAAATAGACACTTTGAAGTGAGAATTCTCCTACGGGTACTTTTACTGTAATTTTTACTGTACTTTTACAGCAATGAATGAGAAAACATGTTTTAAATAGACACTTTTGAAGCGAGAATTCTCCTACAGGTACATTTACTGTAATTTTTACTGTACTTTTACAGCAATGCATGGGAAAACATGTTTTAAATAGACACTTTAAAGCGAAAATTCTCCTACAGGTACTTTTACTGTCACCAATATCATATTATTACAGTGTCAACTGAGGATGTTCGTTTTTCTTTACAAATAATTTGTATTTGAATCAAATTGCATGCATTGACATGAAATCCTCAACTCTGTGATGTGGCTCACACATTACACAACTTTTCACAAGGAAGAATCGCCAACAGCTCTCTGTCTTGTCTACAAACTTTGTTTCACAACCAATGATCTATAATGACTCCTCCCCCAAACTTTCCTGTGCCCTGTATCTGCTCTCTCATTGGCTGTGGGTCATTACCAGTGTCATTTCCAGTCAAAACAAATGTCACACTTGACTTCAGGACTGTAAGGATTGTATTAGCGCTTCTCTCAGATCGTGTCTTTGATAACACACTACACGATTGTCATTTGCATAAAAGAGCACCAAATTGCCTCTGATTTTATGCATTTTGTGCACAACAATCATGGCAAGATCATGCTAAAATTGTGCGGTGTGCCTAGCATAACCTGCATGTCTTTGGACTTTGGGTGAAAACCCATGCTGATGTGAGGAGAACATGCAAACGCCACACAGAAAGGACTCCTTGGACTGAAAGTGTGAGGTAAAAGTGTTTTAACTTAAAGATAAAATCTATCTAGTATTTATTTTATTGTTACTTCTTCTAAATCCATCCATCTATTCTACAAACCGCTTGTTGGGCCGCATGGATTCTGGAGCCTATCCCAGCATCTCAGCCTGGATGGATGGTCAGTCCATCACAGGCTCCACACACACACACACACACACACACACACACACACACACACACACACACACACACACACACACACACACACACTTCTCCGAAGTCATTTTATGAGAAATGTGAGGCAAAGTTGATACTTGAACCATAACTGATAACTTCATAAAGAAATAAAGAGGAACCTCTGAGCACATAGAGGTTTGGCGCTAGTCTCACATGCATATAAAGGCGACTAGGATAGATGTTACACACACACACACACACACACAGCTGTGTGAAACACACACTCACAGCCGCACAGCAGATGGGAGTAATGAAATCACACCCTCTCACACACCCTGTACTAATGAAGTCGCAGTCATCTCTAAAGAGGCGCTAAGTGACAGATATTTTATCCTGACTATAATTGTTGGTAAATTGCTTTGTGTTAGACACAATGAATAAAGATACAACACTGCATTAATTTCCTCTCAGGTCCTAATGACTGTATCTCTCGTGAACAGACGACAGCTGATCATTCACACGGCAGAGAGAGAAAGAGAGTGCAGAGCCTAGTGAGAAGCATTTTAAGGCTTCATAGATGCTCTTCCGTACCAAATGTTAGCTGCGTTCGCCAAACTCGAAGGCAACATGCTTGTGTCTTTCACACTTAAGACAACCCCAGAATGCACTGTGACAGCTCTGTGAAAAAAATGGCAGATGGGGTCAAAAGAAACATGGTCAAAATAAAAATGTATTTAATTCAATAATTATGAACAATTTCACCCAATATTTGTGTGTTAGGTAATTTTAACGCTCATTATGGTTGTTAGCTTAGCAACATGTTAATGTCAATTACAACTCAAAGTTCTACTATAAAGCAGCTCTGCAGTGTGCTCAGGTTTTTACTGCATCTGATCTCGACCTGAGATCCCCCCCCCCCCCCCATTGCATCAGATGTGTTTAATAGCCAGGTCAAACTCTTCCAGATAGTTTCGAACCCCAAACCTTGGATTTGCTCTGAATTTGTTCAAAATTACGGCACGCCAGTTTGTTCTTAGATTGTACTTGAAGTATAACTCATTCAAACTGACAAAAATGTGTGACCTGCACGCAGCAATTTTAGCTTATATGCAATCAATTCTGGACTTTTTTTTTTTTTAATCAAATCACCTGAACCCTAAATGTCATGTGACACTCAGGTCTATCCTAAAACAGAGCTGCAAATCATCTACTGATGAGGGTCACTGGAATGCTACCGATACAGACAGCAGAGAGCAAGACAACTCGCGCACAGATTCACAGAGAGTAAGACAGGAGCGTGAGAGACAGATGAAGAGGGAAAGAGAGGCACGTTACGCTATAAAGTAAAGCAGAAGGATGCATTAAACAAGCTCAAGCAGCAATAACGAGCTGTGTGATTATTAACAGCTCTAAATATTACCCTCAGCCTCAAATGGGAGCGAACAGATGAGGTAATGGGGTGTCATTCACATACACAAGGATTTATGCTGCCATAAGTCAATTCAAACACTTGTGCAGTCATTCTAAGCATGCAGAATCTGAGGTTAGGAAATCGGCTGATGATCTTTTACTTAACGTTTTAATTTAAGAGCATAACAGGCAGCACTTTCCAAACACCCCCGGGTGAATTAACTTTACACTACTGAGTGCAGTAATTCAGCACTAAAACATGCATCATTAACCACCGTATAATCTAGATATGTTGGCTAGACTCGATTTCAAGTCCACCTTAGACTTTGAAAGTAACTTTAAAAAACTACATGTCAACTAATTTTTATTAGAGTATTAGTGGACTGTTAGATTAGGGTTAGAGTTAGTAGAATCTGTAAAGTTATCTGTAGTCATTAGAAAGTGTGTGTTGGACTATCAAAATAAAGTTTTAGCAGATATATTAGGCAGACAGTCGACTAATACTACTAGTTGCACGCTGTACAAAACTGACAGGAATTACAGGATTAAAGAGTATAATTTTACACTCAGAAATGTACCATGAAATCAATGCATGCTGGGCTATTTTCTTACAAATGACAGTGAATGGACTGCAGAATGATGCTAACATCACTCTCGTTTTACTGTGAATTCACATTACAGTGTTCATCTTTAACTGTGCCGCTGTGAGAAATGTACTTGTTTACTGCTGTAATTGTTTTGAAGTCACCATAATGGTGATTAGTGTTTGTTTGGGATCTTGTATATTCATATTCAACTTTCTGATCTAGTCATGTCAGAACAAAAAAAATATCAAAATGATGACAAATATGATATGAATGGCAACATTCAACAAATAAAAACGACACCACATCATACACCAACATTACAAAATAAACAAACAACATAAATCTTCAAAATCAACATCAACAAAGTCTCTGCAGCATGATTTATTCATGCCGCATTGCATGCTGGGAGCCTTCATAGCACATAAACACTGTAAAAACACAGTATGACTCTGTTTGAGAGTGCTAGATACAAGAGAAGCCCCCGTGAATGCAATTATTAACCTGGAGTACACTGTAAACTCACACTAAAAATGTTAGCAGTGTAGTTGCAGCTACTTAAAGTTAGTAGAACGTCTGAAGTTGACTATTGAAATAAAGTCTCCCTTAAAACACGTTGTGAGGTTTATGCTAAAAACATAACCAACATTTGTGGTACACAAAGTTTTTTTTCTCTGAAAATATTAAATATTCTTACTTTTTATGTTTTAATGTTGGTTAGATATTTGTATTGTAAAAGAAGTCAACAATACTGATTAATAAAAAGTTATATAATTGTTATATTTAGAAATGACATATATGAGAAATTGTTATATGTTCAGATGTGGGATGCCACTGAGCAGATTCTCTGAAGAGCTGATTGGATGCTGGCCGTGCCGTCATGCAGAAAGTTTCATCCTAACTTTTTTGGCAGCTTAATTTTTAATCTGGTCTACATAACTCATTTTCTGAATCGGATGCAAAAACAACACCATGTGCAAATACGTGACACTACGAGCGAGTGTAATTCAGTTTTAGTGAATCCCCGAGTGCTGTGTTGTGTGTACAGTACCTGCGGTCAGCTGTACATTAGCTTTGCACTGAACTGAAAATGTGCTCACAGCACGTGTGTGATGCAGCGGTGTGTGTGTGTGTGTGTACCCACCTGTATGGCATTGGTGACGTTCCAACCCGCCTCCCAAGTTGTGATTCTCGGCCATGTGCTGTGAGCTCCGCCGTCCTCACAGGAACCATCTGAGCCATATACAGCCGGACTTTCAGGACTGTCACACCTGCAAACGTCTCCATACGTCTGAGCCAGCTCATCCCTCACCACCAGACCTCGGTTCTCCTCAGCGCCCGCATGCAAGTGCTTCATCCAGAGAGCCTCCGCACGGCTCTTCACCCAAGAACGTGACATTGCTCAGCCACTGAATGTGGAAAGAGTGCACAGAGCCGCTTGGCTTTCACAGCTTTACCTCACATGAAGTGTCTCAATCCAGCCAAGCTCACTAACATCCATCAGATATGTCGTACTGTCCGGCCAGATGTCAGTCTGAGCACTGCAGACGCATAACGGAGATCCGGGCCATCGCACCGGTGAGGAAAAACTGTCTGTGCATCCATTTTAAATTGGGCAACAGCAACACAAAAGTGTGGAGGACTGACAGGCCGATGAACTGTAACTTTATAATCACTTAAAATATGTGTTTGTTTGGAAAATGTTTTGCTTTCCATTTTGTCAGAATGAGGACGGTCTGCTTTTGGTGAATGCAGATGAGACCAAACGTGTGAGTCCAACACTAGAGGGTGCAGAAGAAGTCCAGAAACTCCAGAGCATAAGGACATTTAATCCAGCGTGTTTAACTCTCACACACACTGAGAACATTACATTGAATATACATACAACACGCGTTACAGCATGTTGTTCCTCCAAACAACTCAAACTGAGCGTGAATACATCATGCAATAATATGATTTTAACTGATTGCTGATTTTATTTATACTTTCTTGCTGTTTTCTCATCTCTGTTAGTTATAGTTTGTGTGGTATGTTTACAGATTAGTTCATCTTTAACTCACCCGTCTGTCATTCTAAACCTCTGTGACTTTCGTTCATCTGCGGAGCACAAAAGAAGATATTCTTAACTAACAAGGAGTTGGCCCTGGACCCTTTAAGCTTATCTTGAAATTATTATAAAAATGGTCTTTATTCTCACTTCATTTCGAGTCATTGGTCTATGGTAAATCTACTTAATTTTTATTCTTGAATAGAAAAACTATTTTGTAACACAAAACTACAAAACTAAAACAGTTTTTTCAACAAAAAGTAACTTTTTCTATTTACTTTAAATGAGGTTTTACAGACATGTTGCCTAAAAAAAAGCTAAAAAAAAATCGCATATACTTCTTTTGAATTCATTATAAAAAAATTCTATGCTACTTTATTCTCACCACATTTCAAGTCATTGGTCTCAAGGATAAATCCATTACATTTTTACAATTTAATAGAAAAACTTTTTTTTTGTAACAAAGCTACAAAAGTAAATTGACAAATACTAAACAAACGTTTCAACATAATGTAGCATGTTCTGTTTTATTTTATATGAGGTTTAACAGACGTTATTTGGAACTTTTTTATGTGAAAAAAGTCTATGGAGTTTTAATTCGAGACACGTTTTTCTGCTTTCCCAGCAGAGGAAATGCAGAGGAATGTGATCTCGGACGCCCCCTCCTAAAGCGCCCGGGACAGGAGGGCTGAGCTTGTGCCAGAGGAACCCAAACTTCCCAAAGTCACTCGTGGAGTTTCTGGAGGCTCCTGGACTGTCTGCTGTTCGACCGAAGAGGCAGATCAGGACATGGACAGAGCGTGTTTAGTCGTGCTCCTCGGGCTGCTGTGGCGATGTTGTGGAGCTCAGCAGAGAGGTGAGTGTGTGTGTGTGTGTGTGTGTGTGTGTGTGTGTGTGTGTGTGTGTGTGAGAGAGTGTGTGTGTGTGTGTGTGTGTGTGCGCACTCTCCGTATTCATGTGGTGATTTACTCGCCTGAAATATAGGCTGCATGTCCTTTTTGTTTCTTTGTGAAATAGCTGGCTTTGTATTATGGTCGACTGCCAGAATTTAAACAATGATAAATTATTTGTGACTTACTACTGATATAACAAATTGAACTTACATTGCTGTGTCGACCTGACTCAGTTCGGTGTTTAGTTTTATTTTATTTATTTCAATCTCTGTTTTTCGTTGAAATCAATCACGTGCATGCCCCCATTTATCACCATAATATTACAAATAGTTTTTGTCTCTGCATTTTCTGCTCAACCCTATTATTCTGTCTACAGAGATTAGTTTATCTTACAATTTCATTACATTTCATCTTATATTGGTTCAGTTGTTGAACTCTGTTATAGAAAACAAATCATGTTGACATTTTAGACATTTCTAAAGCACAAGTCAGAATAATATTGACGGTGAATAATGTTCTGTGGTGCAATGACACCATTAATCATGTGCACTGATCTTCAGCCCTGTTACATTGAAGCCACACGTCATGTGATGTATTTTACTTTTGTAATCTACTTTCATCATTATGTGTGATTACAAACAGTGAAACCGAGTGATTCTACCAGAATTTGTGCTATAAAAAATCTCTTTAATATATATTTTTTCATTGTTTTCACAAACAAGATGCAATATCCTTCAGTGAAAATGACGGTCAATATGTTGATGAAAGTTCTCATGCTCTCTAACCGCTTACCCCTATTCTGACACACGAGCAGTGGTCTACTTTCAGCTTTCTAGCACAAGCTTTCTTCACTGAGTACCCTTGAATGAAATCAATTTGTGAGCATCAATGCAGGGACCATGGAGTGACCTTTTAATATCACGCTGCCTTAAATGCTTTGTTAAGATCCATATTGTTTCATTTCTGCTGCCTCTGAAATGCTAGAATCTTCCAGAGCTGCTTGTGTCAATGACATTTCTTTAGCGTTTAATGAAGCAGAGAAGATTAACCCAGAAAAAGCCTGCGTGAAGCATCTTTCATCTTTTACATATAGTTGCTGTTGAGTGTGTACGTCGACTCGTCATCGTCCTCTATGTTCAAACACACACTGGAGACTGTGTGTGATCACCAGGTGTGTGTGTGTGTGTGTGTGTGTGTGTGTGTGTGTGTGTGTGTTAGTGGCAGCTAAAACCAAATCTTGGGAGTATTTTTAGAAACTAGGAATTGTTTCTATTCCTGATTTAGTAGACCAAGAACAGTGTACATGAAATGCAGAGTCAGTATTCTCTGAATACACTGATTGATGAGACAGAAAGAGTTCAGAAATGTTTAGAAATTGATGTGATGCTCCATCCATGCTGAAAAGACCAGCACTACCCTGAGAAATTATCTATTGTTTTTTTCCCTACAGATCAATGGTAGTTTCTCGGCTGGAGTAGGACTCTGTGGAAATATGTGACCTGCTCGCTGCCTCCAGAATAGTGTAGTTTTACAGCGGTTAACTTGACCATATTAGCTATAATAAAAACCTGCATGTGCTGATGACACCAGCCTTCATAGCTTCAACTATAAGACTTTCCTAGTAATCAGCTTTGCTGCACTAAACAGCACTGGACCTGCATGGGAACTCAGGCTGGCCTAAGCTGGTCTTTTCAGAGGGTTTCTGCATAACATGAGCAGTTTGATGTGCTGTCAGAGAGCTTTGTAGTCTCACAAATATCCAGCATCTACAGAAATCCCCAGAGAAAGTGTGTGAAAGCAGCAGACAGAATATGCTTACATGTGTGATCCGTCATGAGGCTTTTCCTCTTATCAAAATCAATACTCGGTTAATGTGGCACTGAGCTCTAGATGTGATGCTGGATAGTGGCTTACGGATGCACGTGGGTTGTACAGTCACAAAGTCAAATGTATTTACGGTTTAAAGAAGCACGTCTCATAATAGATTTATGTTCAAATGTAATGTATTCCTGTGATGCGCAGCTGAATTTTCAGCATCATTACTCCAGTCTTCAGTGTCACATGATCCTTCAGAAATCATAATAATATGCTGCTCAAGAAACATTTCTGATTATTATCAATGTTCAAAACTGTTGTGCTGCTGAATGTTTGAGTGGAAACTGTGATACATAATTTTTTCAAGATTCTTTAATGATTAGAAAGTTCTAAAGAACAGCATTTGAAATATACATATTTTACATCATTACAAAAGTCTACTGTCACCTTTGATCAATTTAATGCGTCCTTGCCGAATAAAAGCATTAGTTTGTTTAAACCCCAAATGAATGGTAATGTAGATAGAGCTAGAAAGAGAAAAGCATCTTTGTGGCTATTATCCACGTTCAGGCTTTGTCTCTGTAATACCTCTGTCAGAAAAAAAAACTGTTTTCCGAATGCTTGAGAAGGAAAATCAATAGGTAATTCCACAACGCCACCAATGAATAGCCCAGTCCGATCAGGTCTGACTTTATCCTGGTCACCGTTGATGAGCAGATGCATAATACGCTCTGATGGATTGTTTTCAATGTTTTACCGATTGCTTGACATTGATTTGCTTGCACGCAACAAGAATGGCCTCTAGGCTTATTTATGTTTGAGCAGAGAATGGTTTGAGTATAATGACAGAGAGAGAGAGAGAGCAGAGAGATTAATTTAGTTTGATATTTCCAGCATTGTTCTGTTGAAGGCATTGAGGTGCAGTGCTCTATATTTTACTCTAATGTTTCCATTGTTCCCTGCAGTCCCTCTGCAAAAACTACCTTTAGGGGTTCAAAAGCTTGTAGTAGTATGAAATAGTTAGAATATGGAGGTAAAATACAGCTTGGTTTCATTCAAAGGCCCAAACTGAGAACATATGCAATGTGCTTCAGATGCTGATAATTATTTGATGAAATTCTGATCTCAATAGATACTGACATAAAATGATCAAAATATCAATTGTCACTCTATGAAACGCTATGGGAACGCTTTTAGCGTGACTGCGCTCACGCGTGTAATCAGCCCAATGGAGTGGCGAGACGTAACGGGCGGGGTGACGTAGAGACCAGGAAGCTTAAAAGCATGTGTGGTGGGAACAGCGGCAGCTTCTGTCATTCAGTCAGCGCTCTCTATTTGTTTCAGTCCTATTTATTGTTGTCTGTCTTGTATATTATTACTATGGCTAAGAGAGATACTAAGAGTGGCGACAAGCAGCATTTTAGATTGTGTGTTATTCCCTGCCCTCGCTTCATCATGGGTGGGGATACTCACAGTCTATGCGTTGTTTGTTTGGGAGCGAAGCACACTCAGTCAGCCTTCAAGGGGGCTGGTTGTCTGCATTGTGAGCATCTCTCCAATGATGGTCCGATCCCAGAGGGCTCTCTTTGAGGAGGGAGTCCTCACCAGCATTCCCCATGGCTCGGGTCCTGCTGCTGCCGAGGCTTTGTTTGTGGAGATCGCAAGTGGATCTGGCAGAAGGAATGGAGACGGGCCAGTCCCTTTCTCCTTCCTCACCCTCCTGATCCAGTGCCCTTTCTCAGAGATTGGAAGCACTTACTACGGGCTCTTCCACTCAGAAAGAGGGCTCGATGCTCCGCCCATCGTCCTCCGAGGAGGTCGATGTGGATATCGTCGATGAGACTGCGGATTCGCCACCCCAGTCTCCCCAGTACGAGGAGTTAGTGGAGGTAATTCTTGTGGGGTAGCAAAGTTACACATCAATTGACCTGCCGAGAAACAGACTGAGCTGCCAAAGAGCAAATTAGACAAACACTTTTTGTGCTCGCGGCCATTACTTCCACGCTGAGGTCTGACATTTTTTTACCGATCTCCACACCAATGTATCGAGATCGTGGGCGAAGCCATTCTCGGCCCGTATCTTCAGCACCTCTGCTAGTCACTATTCCAACGTGATGGGGCTGAATGAGCACGGTTACAGAGCGATGCCCCGGGATGAACAGACGCTTGCGAGCTATCTGTCTCCCAGCATGGCATCGTCTCTGAAGGCCCTGATATTGCCCTCTAAGCCGCTGCATACTACATCAGCATCAGTGGTTAGGCTGGTGCATGCTTGCATTTGATGGCTGTGTTACATACATTTACATTTAGTCATTTTGCAGATGCTTTTATCCAAAGCGACTTACAATTTGGGAATACATAAAGCAATTCATCTTGAAGAGGCAAACAGACAGAGGAAGTTCTTGTAACATCAAGTCTCAGACATTGTTCAAATAAGTACGGGCTAGCAAGGGAAGGAGAGAAAGATAAAGATAAATAATAAATAATTTTTTTTTATTTAATTTTTTTAGTTTAGGCTGAAGTGTCGAAAGAGATGAGTTTTCAGTTGTTGCTTGAAGATTGACAGACATACCAAGCTGACCTGCTTAAGGAGTTAAATGAGGGCGAGGAAGTGAAAGCAGATGACATCACTGAGCTTAGGAGGACCACTGATCTATCTCTCCGCTCTACCAAAGAGACCTCCCGTGCTATTGGCAGGTCCATGGCAGCAATGGTGGCTGCGAGGAGGCATTTGTGGTTGACCCTGTCTGAGATCAGAGAGAAGGACAGGGTCTTCCTCCTGAACGCCCCGCTTGCGCCTTCTGACCTGTTCGGCAAAGCATCAACTCGATCGTCGACAGGTTCCAGGAGGACCGTAAACAAGCGACGGCATTTCAGGCCACTTCAGGGCACCGAGCTAGCAGTTCTAAGCATACCAGAGGTCAGTTTTGAGAGACTGATTTCCTTAGTACACTATCTGGCAGCGTGGAAACTTCTCCCAAACATGTCTCAATGGGTAGAGAGAGGCTACAGAATTCAGTTCAAGTCTCATCCACCGCGATTCAGCAGAGTTTTTCCCACTCTCGTGGGCCCCGAGCAGGCTCTGGTAATGGAACAAGAAGTAGATACTCTCTTGAGGAAGGAGGCAATCGAGGTGGTCCCTACAGCTACAGCTGGTACTTCATCGTTCTGAAGCAGGATGGGGGATTGCATCCAATTTTAGATCTGCGTCGTTTGAACCACTCAGTCAAGGAACTGAAGTTCAAGATGCTCACTCTCAAGCAGGTCCTGTCTTAAATCAGGTCTGAGGACTCGTTTGTCACGATAGATCTGAAAGATGCATACTTCCATGTCTCCATGCTTCCTCAACACAGGAAGTTCCTGAGGATCACTTTGGGGGCCGAAGCTTACCAATATCGGGTTCTTCTGTTCGGCCTTGCACTCTCACCCCGCACTTTCACAAAGTGTGTGGATGCTACTCTGGCTCCTCTGCGACTTCAGGGCATCCGCATACTGAATTACATCGACGATTGGTTGATACTAGCTCAATCAGAGCAGATAGCGGTTTGGCATCTTTCAGCTCACATGAAAGAGTTGGGGTTAAGACTAAACACCAAGAAAAGTGTGCTTTCTCCATTACAGAAGACCACTTATCTGGGGGCGTGGTGTGGGATTCGACCATGATGCAGGCACAGCTGTCTCCTGCTTGGATCGAGTTGATCCTCACTGCAGTCCCGAGATTCATAGAATGCCAGTCACTCACTGTCAAGTGCTTTCAAAAACTGCTGGGTCTGATGGCAGCTGCATCCAACGTGATACATTTTGGCCTGCTGTACACGAGACCCCTACAGTGGTGGCTCAAGTCCAAGGGGTTTTTCCAGAGGAACTGCCGCCATCTCATGTGACACATCAATTGCCTGAAAATATTGGAAAATATTCGAGCTCTGAAACACTTCCTTCCAGACCTGAGAAGCCATCATGTAAGGCAAAAGGTAGTGGGTTCAATTCCCAGGGAACACACATACTGTTAAAAAAAATTATAGCCTGAATGTCGTTTTGTACAAAAGCGTCTGCTAAATTCATAAATGTAAATGTGGTGTATGAGATTTGGAGAATGTTTGGCCAGGCTCAGGTGGATCTATTTACGACTCAGGAAACATTGCACTGTCCACTCTGGTTCTCTCGGACTGGACGGCATGGTCGAGGCTTTATCTGTATGCCTTCCCCCCAATTGCTCTTGCTCTGAGTTAGGTTCTCGAACCTAATTTAACCTCTCGATGGCTCTCCATGGGAGATTCCCATCAGGAAGGATCTCCTCTCACAGACAGAGGGTACAATCTTTCTCCCCCGCCCGGAAGTGTGGAAGCTGTGTAGAAGTGTGGCCCCTGAGGGGGCACAACTCGTAGCTTCCGGCCTCTCAACCGAGGTTATTGAGATATCCTCCAATCCAGAGCTCCCTCAATGGTTAAAATGTATGCCCTGAAGTGGAAACTCTTCACTTCCGGTTGCTTCAGTGCTGGAGTTTTGGAAGCTTGATTCTCTGCAGGGTTGACCCACTCCACCCTGAAGGTGTACGTGGTGGCCATAGCTGCTTACCATGCCCCTATTTGTTGTCAGTCTTTGGGAAGACACCCCCTGGTTACACGTTTCCAATGTATTGTGCTGAGGCTGAGGCCTCCTTTACAATCTTTTGTCCCACTGCGGGACCTGGCCTTGGTCCTGTAGGCTCTCTGTAAACCTCCTTTTGAAACATTTGAGGAGGTTTCAGATCGAGTTCTGACACTTAAGTTTGTCTTCCTGTTAGCCATCACATCACTTAAGAGAGTCTGAGATTTGCAGGCCCTGTCAGTGGCCCCCTCCTTCCTGGAATTTAAGCCTGGCTTAGCCAAAGCTTTTCTGTATCCCAGGCCGGGGTACATCCCTAAAGTGCCCTCCTCAGTGCCACCGCCCATCGTACTACAGGCTTTGTGTCCTCTCTCCTTTCGGGAGCCTGACCAAAACAAGCTTAACTGTATGTGTCCAGTGTTACGCATACGTCCACAGACCTGCCATGTAGAGGAAGTCTGACCAATTATTTATCTGTTATGGTACTTCGAAGAGGGGTCTGCCTGCTACTAAGCAGACCCTCAGTCGGTGGATCGTTAATGCCATCTCCATGTCCTATGATTCCTCTGGTCTCCCCTCACCCTTGGGAGGTCAATGCTCACTCCACCCGAAGCGTGGCGGCCTCCAAGGCCTGTCGGGTGTGGCTATACAGGATATCTGTAACGCTGCGGGTTAGTCTATGCTGCTCACCTTTATCAAGTTCTACGACCTCGACGTTCGTACCGCTCCTGGTACCTCCGTCCTTCTGCCGTAGTTGTTCTGTGTGCATACACACTACGCAGGGACTTGAAAGTCTGTTACGTGGGCATTCTCATTTCCAAAGTGTTTCTACGCAGTTCTGGTTCCTGAAGGGGAATGCCTCAAGGTTACATATGTAACCCTAGTACCCCAAGGGAACGAGACGCTGCATCTCCTTCCATACTTCCGGCATCCCTGCGAGCACTTCCCTCATTCTACCAGAAGCTGCCGCTGTTTCCACCGCACATGCTTTTATAGCTTCCTGGTCACTACGTCACCCCGTCCGTGATGTCGCGCCCATCCATTGGACTGATTACACAAGTGATTCAGAGCGTGGTCATGCTGAAGGCGTCCCAAAGCGTTTTAACGCAGCATGTCGTTCCTTTGGTGAACTAGGGTTATATACAGTACGTAACCTTGAGGCATTTTCCTACAGAGCAAAATAATAAAAAGCTTCTTCTATGACAGACTTTAAAAGCCTTTTGGTTGTTACCAAGTAGATTTAATAGAATAGTTTAAAAAGTATTGTTCTGTCTTTATCTTATACCCATATGACTTTCTTTCCTCTGTTCTTCATGTCTTTAAAAACTTGGAAGAGCATATGGCCCACTTTTATTTTACTTTTACAGAGAAGAAGAGCATCTGTCCAAACGTATTGTCCTTGTATTCCTTTCAGAATGCACATTTGCTTGGCTTATTAAAGCACTCCTCAGCGAGGAAAGCAGTTAATTATCTCTACAGTATGAATGCATTGTAGACCTGTATGCAGAATCACAGAATTAAGTTCTGACCTTTGACCCGTATTAGAATCATATGGGGGGGAAGTGAAATCTCCTGACACACACACGCACGCGATCCATGAATGTTTTCATAGGTGGCTCATTGAACTCTCTAGGAAGTCACTCTTTTCATCTTCTGATGCTCCGTTCTGTTGTTTACCCTTCCCTGGGTGTCTCTCCCTCTCTCTTCACCGCTCAATCTTTGATGACGGATCCGGTTTCTTTCTCTCTCCTTTGTATCTGTCCATCTGCGTGCTGACCCTCACTCTCTCTGTGGAGTTTACAGCAGCAGTTCAGCACACGTGGCCAATGACTCCAGATCCTTTACTAACATCTGTGTGAACTCTGGTCTGGACTAACAGGAGCCAGTGGGAATCAGGCTGATTCACTTCTGATCTGATCTTCACAGTAAAGCAACAATATGATGTCTGTGACGGGGGCAATATTAACATAAAGCTCTCTAATCCATGGTCTCTTCAAATACCTGTCAAGGTTGTGCAACGAAATTGCATTTCATTAAAACAGTTTATAAGCTTTGTTAAAACATGTTAATGTTCATATTAACTGCAATTAAATGAAAATGCTTTATATTTATATTATAAACTTAAAATTATATAAACTTTAGAGTGCTTTCCTGACCTGCTTAATTAAGACTTGTTATATATATAATTTATAATTAACACTGAATGTACTGACAAGCATTTCTGGTAAATTGAAATATAATGTAATTATACACTTGTATTTATTTTGGACATTATGTGCAATTTCACATTTATAATGCTCAAGCTGCTTTTTAGTGCATTTAAATGGCCTTTATTTAATTAACATTATATTTTCCAGTTTTTAAATATTCTTACAATTATATTATAATTTTTTTGAAGTACACAACAAGTGCACATTCATTCGAATTAAGCGCACTTCTTTTCACAAGAGATAAACGAATGTTGCTTCAGATCTGTTAATTGATCTAAATTGAGCTGGCACACGGTACTTTCTTCCAATTAAAGTTTGGCTTCGGTGATTATTACACATTTTCACAGCTACAATGAGCGTTAAACATGTTTTTCTATTGATGTGTTGACTAGTCATTGTAATACTTCCAGAACAAAATAATCAAATAAAATATAAATAAAATAATAAAAACAATTAAAATAAATGTGGATAGCAGCTTTAGATAATGTATTGAGAAAAATTCTACAAAATAGATTTTGTAATTGAAGACCTCTGTTAGTTTATACTTTATTTTGATAGTAAATTAACTATAATATCAACTAATTGTCATTAATTCACAACTACATGTCTACTATCTCTCAGTAGGGTAGGTTCAGGGTTAGTAGAATATGTTGACATATACTTGCAAAGTTGTGGACCCATCAAAATAAAGTGTTAGAAGATAATAAACAGACAGTCTACTAATACTCTAATGACTGCTAGCTGACATGTAGTTACTTACTGTCAGTAGACTGTCTAAAGTGGACTATCGAAATAAAGTGTAACCCTGTGTTTTGGCAAATCTGAGCTGCGTTTGAGATCTTGTTGAGATCTCTTCTGAAAGAGGAGGCATCATTATGTCAGGTGAAATATCTTTCTGTGCTTCAGTTAATGTCACCGCTGGAGGAGAATGATGAAGATGTTGAGCACGTTATGTGTGATGCTTCTTCCACAGAATTGTGTGTGTGTGTGTGTGATCATAATGCAAGTGGCGTCAGTTCGCAGCATGTTCGTCCAGCTCAATAAACCCGTTTCTCAGCTCTGACACTGTCTGTGTGTGTGTGTGTGTGTGTGTGTGTGTGTGTGTGTGAGAGAGAGTGTGTAAGTGTGTGTGTGTGTGTGTGTGTGTGTGTGTGTGTGTGTGTGTGTGTGTGTGTGTGTGTGTGTGTGTGTGTGTGTGTGTGTGTGTGTGTGTGTGTGTGTGTGTATGTTTATGTGGTTTATGAGGGCACAAATTTGTATAATGACATGGGTATGACATAGGTATTACAAGGAGAAGGTGATTTATGAGGACATTTTCAGTGTCCCCATAATTTAAAACGCTTATAAATCATACAGAGTGAGTTTTTTTGAGGGAAAGTAGAAATGCACCGTCTCCTGTGAGGGCTAAGTTTAGGTGTAGGGTAGGTGTAGGGCAATAGCACATACAGCTTGTACAGTATAAAAACCATTACGCCTATGGAGAGTCCCCGTAAACCATAAAAACCAACATGTGTGTGTGTGTGTGTGTGTCTGTGTGTGCGTGTCAGAGTGTGTGTGTGTGTGTGCGTGCGTGTGTGTGTCTGTGTGTGAGAGAGAAAATCAGAGCGCGACTAACATTGATATTACTCTCAATTTCATTTTTCAGAAAATGTGATTGAATTCATAATGCTTCACAAGATATATGAGACAGCAGTCAGGCTGTTAGCCGAGGAGAGAAAATGCTTATTATATTTGGCTTATGTATTTTGCCGCATATTACAAATGTAATGTGGGCGCACCGTGTCTGAGATCTACGGCAAAGCAAATGTTAAGAGGCGCGGAGGTATGAAATATAAATGCTGTCTGCATGCATGGTTTTCTCATAGCACACTACACCATTTATCAGAGGTGATCTACTGCGGTGGAAATATCATGTGACGCGTGGTGCTTAAAGCCAATGTTTTGATTGGTCCATGCATTATTTAAGTTTGATATTTCAAGGGCCATTGACAGGAAGTGTAACTAGGATACCAAACCTCGACTTCAGAATAAAATACACAGTCGGTGCACATCAGGGGCTCTGTTTCAAACCTAATAGAATCAGCGTTTTTGGACACTTCAGATGCAGAGGCGATTTCAAACTATAGTAAAATCTGGGTGTGCCAAGATTATGACATTCAGGGCCCTTCTTGTGTGTCTTGTAAGATGTTTAAATAATGAGAAATTACATTGAATTTGTATTTGTGGAATATTGAGTTGAAATTAACTGACCAGTCCCCAAGCATTTTGATATAATCTATGTACATAATCTACCGTTAATATATATTAGAAGTCAGTTCATTTATTTAATCAGAAATACAGTAAGAAATATGGTGGGATATTATTACCATTTAAAGTAACAGTTTTTTTGTTTTCTGTTCTGAATATCTGTTAAACTGTAATTTATTCCTGTGATGCGCAGCTGTATTTTCAGCATCACTCCAGTCTTCAGTGTCACATGATCTTCAGAAATCATAATAATATGCTCCTCAAGAAACATTTATGATTATTATCAATGCTGAAAACACTTGTGCTGCACAATATTTTTTGTGGAAACCATGATGCATTTAGTTTTTCAAGATTCACAGATGAATAGAACAGAATTGATTTAAAATAGAAATCCTTTGTGATATTATAAATGTTTTTTGGGCAATTTAATGTGACATTGTAAGAGTGAGTAATGACAGAAAATATTTTCATACGGTTAAAATATGCTGCTGGTTAGTTTAGATACCTATTCAGTGTCAGTTTCAGAAAGTTAAATCAGTAAATGGACATTTTGTGTTCGTTACATCTCATTCTTCTGATGCCTAATCACAGTTATGACGGTCGATGTTATGTTTTTTAGGAAGCCTAGTTACTTAACCTTGCCGTTGAGCTGAAGGTCTCTGTGCCATTGGCTGCATTTGCTGTGTAAAACATGAATGCAGTATTGCATCACATGATGATCTTCTTGTTTGCAAGGGTTTTAGGCAAAGAAAGAGGAGTTTCTCCTGCTCTCAGTGACTTTGAGCGTTGTGTTGTGCTAAATGGATCGTGTCATTGTGGAGGACAGACGTGGGCTTTAATGTCCTGGGTTCCTGCTTTTCTCTGCTCTGCTGTTCATTCTGCAGCTGTAAATGTTTTCAGCACTGACCTAACCAATATTCATCCTTATTCAGTTGAGACCCGTGAAAGTTAAAGAAATACATTTCTGTCATTATTTACCCACACACACACATCCTTCCAGCTCTTTGCAAATGAATATCACACATGAAACATTGATTTGAATCACAAAATAGCCTATTAAACGATGGAATGCTTTTTTTAATGCTTTACTGAAACACTTTACCTTAACATTTAGTTGAAAGATATTTCATAATAGTTTAAAAGATTTCATATAGCATTCTTATTCTCTCTTCTGGAATCTATTGCACATAAAAACACTGTAGAAATGAATATTGCATTGGCTGGCCAGACGTATAGCCGTATAGCTCTGCTTCGCCGTGTATTTCAGCATGAAGTTAGCCAGGCCGCCATGGGTGTATTACCCAGCAGCCTTCATTCACACACTCCTGTCCGGCCAGTCAGCACTTCCAAAGGCTTGATTCATGGTAATGAAAATGTACAAGCATCTGGTGGCTTGTTCACGTCTATGCTGCACCGCCAGCGGTGGAACCATTGCAGAAAAATGTCGACCAATAAATTATTTCTTTAACAAATGTCCACCGATATTTTGAACAAGACATTCATTAAGTGCCCATTTTTGCTGTTTCTCCAAGGATTTTATTAGCCTTACTTTAACCCTTGCTCAGTGTTGAAAATCCTTTGACCAACATACTTGTAAATCTCTCATACACTCAAAAAAAAAAGTTGTTGAACGAACTTAAAAAAATTAGAGTAAACTTTTCCACGAAATTTAATTACATTTTTCCACCAAAATCTAATTTGTTTGAAATTAGTTGTTGTAATCTTGTTGTATAAACTTAAATTCCTTCAGTGAAGACTAAAAAAATAAATTGGGTCATTCCTACTAGATAAAGTTTTGCCATGCCATGCCTGTGCACAAAACAACAGCAGGGCACGGTAAAATATAAAATATGATAAGCAAATAAAGAAACATACGACAGATAAATTAGGTATATACATACAAAATAGACAATGTAAATAGGCAAATTATATATGTAATAGTTGCAATCCAGCCGCTACATTGTGATTTTAACATCAGTAGCCTACACTCAAAAAAATAATTCATTGGATGAATTGTAATGGAGTTGGGTCAACTCAATTTGATCAAATATAGTTTAAATTAAATCGATACATTGATGAAGTGATGTTTTTATGCTTGCTAAAACATTTAACTGGATAATAAATTGTTTCTACACTCAAAATAAATGATTTGTTGGATTTACTTAACTTTAGGCATTAGCCAATTTGTTAGGCATAGCATATGATGATATTGTTACATCCATGGCATGCCCATAATTGTTTCTTTGTTATTAAAACATCTTTGTGTCATGTTAGCTGGTCATCAACCCAAGCACATGCTCTACACTTTACCACAATGATAACCCCCCAAAACACTAACATACCAGAAACTCTTTTAAATACAAACATAAAAGAACATTAAACATTAACAAGTCTCCCAATTTTATCATCTAAATAAAAAATGCCTAAAATAACATTTTATTTCAAGATTTACTCTCCTTATCCAGCCCTGTGCAAAGCATGATGGGAAGGGAAATCCACTTCCTAGTTACACAAGTAAAATCCAACGAAAAATATTCTTGTTGACTCAATAAAAAAAAAAGTGTAAACCTAATTGTTTTTAAATTACATTGTTTATATTTAATAAAATTAAGTTGGGACCATTTTTACCAAGAGTTATGTTGTATGAGCTCATTTTAATTAATGAAATTGAACAAAGAGCAAAAATCATTTTTTTGAGTGTAGTGCTGTTATTGCCAAATAATGGATTCAGTCTTTTTTCTCAACTTGCCTTCTTTTAATTAGCACAGGGTTTTTTGTTTCTTGTTGGAATTAATTAAGCCCAGGCGTCATTGATCCGAGCTCATACACCTCAGTTTTAGAGTGGAAAAAAACAACAACTTTGTGAATATTTTTGGCAATGTTTACCCGAACAACTGAGGTTTACAAGCTCAGATAAATGAGGCGTATGACCAATCCGTTCCAAAAACTGAAAGAATGATGATGAAAAGATTGAATCCAGGATTTGGTCATAATATATATATACATCCAGAAGTGTACTCACAGTTTTGTAAATATTTTATTATATCTTTTCATGTGACAACACTGAAGAAATGACACTTTGCTACAATGTAAAGTAGTGAGTGTACAGCTTGTATAACAGTGTAAATTAGACATCCCCCCCAAAATAACTCAACACACAGCCATTCATGTCAAATACTAGTTAATACTAGACTTTACTCACATAGGACATACCAACAAATTTGATCTTTTTTGAACTTTTTTCACACTTTGTTAACTCGTTCCTGGTTAAAAATAACAGATTTAGAAAATACAATTTTGTAAGCATGTCATTTTTCAGAACTTAGGTTGAAAAAAGCCAATAGGTTTAAGATACCTTCGATTTGCTGTTTAGTGGTTGTGTCTTACAGCATATTACTCCTAATAATAAAGTCTAACATGTGGAAGATGGTCAGAAGACCGAGTATGTCGATGTGTCCAGTCCTCAGACTAGTTGTGTCGGTATGTTTGAATATCAAATCGTGACTCACTTGTTGAGTGGTCTTTCATCCTCTCCTGGTTTTATGTAAAAGACACGACAAACAAACATGTGTCGTTGTGTACCTGTCCGTCAAAGCTGAAGGTGGATTGTTTAAGATGCATTCACAGAGCGGACGAGCTTGGAGCGTGATTCACCTCACAGTCACGCGGCTCAAGCTCCAGGGAGGCGAGAGGAGGAAATAACAGAGTTTCTCTGGCCTGCTGTAATGGATTTAACAGATGGACGTGTGTTGTGTTCTTGGAGGAGGTGGGCTTGACAAGAACAGTCTGTCCGAGATGTGCACAGCTCTGCTCTTCTCACAATGGCCTATTATATGCTGTGAAAATGTGGGAGTGTGTGTATGCTGGGAGATACAACTACTGTACACTGGTCCAAAGCCTGTTATGATGCTGTGAATCGTGTGTAGGTGGCTTTGTGTCTTTCTCGGTAAGAACGGGTTTCTGTAAAACATCCCTAAGCTCAAGCAAACATTGCACACACCTGGGCAGTTTTATTTCATCTTTTAGTTTATGATTGCATAACCCTTGTTAATTATATACATGTGTTGCTGAATATTGATGAGGTGGTGATATGTACAGTGCTTGCGAAAAGTTAGGAAAACACGATTTTTCATGTTTAAAATGAAGTCACCAAGGTTGCATTTATTTGATCAAAAATACAATGAAGTCAATTAATTGAAAATAGTCGTTTTTATGTGTGTAGTTTAGTGCTGTGATCAAATCTGAATTTTCAGTCTTCAGTGTCACATGATCCTTAAAAAAATATTATTCAATAAATGCATTTTTGGTGAGTAGAAGAGACGTAATCATAAACATAATATTTTCTAACTTTTGATAAATAATGTAAATGTGGATGGTCATACAGTATGTTAATGATCTCATTTAAGTGTTGACTCAATCATCGCGTTTTCAAAAAAAAAATTTTTTTCAGTAAATTTTTGTGTATGTTCATGATGAAGAAAATAATGTGATTTAACAAAGTAGCAGATTAAATAATAGCAGTATATACAAAAGGCCAGCTTTACTAGCAGCTTGTGTCAAACCCGCAAACCCTCCTTTGGTGTTAAAAAACTATGCTGTCATTTACTAAAGACGCGCAGTGAAAATTAGTCATGAAAGGACATGGATATAGTTATTTTTGCGGCTGATTTTATTGCATGTGTTTTTGTAGGAGTTTCACTTTCAGACCCATTTAAATTAAGAACACAGTGTGATTTACTAAGGCTTTGAAGTCATTATTTAACACATCAAAAGCATGTCTTTTTTATTTTGCACTCGACATGGCTGCGGTAGCTGCTCATTTGAATAATGGTCCTGAGAAGACTTCATGATATAGTAGGGCTGGCTCGATACCACTTTTCAAAACCGATACCGATCCGATACAGCACAGCTTTTTTAAATCAGTGTATAATTTATATATCTCAGTGTGTGTTGACCTGCTCATCACTCTTGTGTTTTACACACAATCTACTAAATATAGACAATCTTACTGTAAAGAAAAACAACAAATGAATGGATCTGTAATTATAATCTATGACAAAAATACTTTTATAAACTAGGTTAGTGGATAATTCAGTATCAAAAGTTACTCTAGAAAAATCATGAGAGCACAATAATTTGATAACATCTCAAATTAGTGAAAAAAAAATATTGGGGAACAAAGAAAAGTGAATAAGTGTAGGACTAAATCTGGTAAAAAAAATTATACATTGCTCTTTGTATTGTAAAATACATTCATGGAAAACAAGTAATATATTTATATAGAAATATATATGCTGTAAAATTAAAATACATTTCTTTTAAACGTAATGCACAGTAATGAGGCAGCACCATATAACAGATGAGACGAACAAGAAAACAAGAAAGACTATTAATAATCTTTCATTGCACAAAAGTATTATAATACGAAAGGCTCTAATACAGAGCGGCACAAAGCGCTTATGCGTATCCTGTGCGAAGAATGATGCGCTTGAAGCAACACTGAGACACAGCGCACAGGCTGCGCAGCGCCCTGGAGTCCACATAGAGAAGTTCAAAGCACAAAGGAAAGAGATATGAATGCGTAGTGTATTAAATCTGTGCAACGTTTATTGAGCCTTTACATGTACAACCGTTTTAAATGTCAGTTACGGTGTTGTGATCTAACAGACACCTGGTTGAAAGTAACATGATTTAGAAACAGCACGAGACTGAAATCATTTTATGCAAAACCATTGAATTTTATTTACAGATCAAGTATAATAGGAACAGTGGAGAGAGTTTATCATCTTGACTCTAGTAACTGAACGCAGTATGAACGCTGAATGTAGGACAGCCGCAGCGGAGAGAAGTGTTTACCTGAACTTGACTTAAATATTCATCTGTACCTCACATTACATTATGTAACGGCTTCAGAACACTTGAAATATAGTGCACGGAAACTTTATGCTGTTTTATGATGTTTTTGTGGCACTAAACAATAACACAATATTAGCTATGCAGAATATTGAATTTGGATCGGTCTCGTCAGACCGATACCCTGATCCCGCAGAAACTGCCAGTATCAAAGCGATACCGATCCTGAATATCGGATCGGCGCACCACTATGATATAGTAATAGTATTTCTGAACATCTGGCATATGAACAAAATACCACAAATCTCTCTAAAAACAACTAACAATACATTCATCATGCTGCAGCAGCGTGGGCTTTCTCGAGGGCACAGCCCTGGTCTCAGAAAGTCTTCGGTTCAAAAGACCCCCCTACCTTTATGTTCTCAGCCAAAATCCAAACACGCTTCTACCACCAACCCTGTAAGAGCGGCACAACTCAACCGCTAGATCAAAGAGGCCCAGAGAACCCAATGCACGGGACAGGAGCCTTGAAAAAACATGTGTCTCTATCTGGAAGTATTGGAAACCACTGCTTTGTTTGAGTTCTGAAAAAATATCTGGGGACTTTCTGTCAGTTTTCATGGTAAGATGTAGCCTGGAGACACAACTCCATTTGGTCAAATCAGTGTAGCAGTTTCAAAGGGATCATTCAACCAAAAACCAGTCTTGTCACCATTTTTTCCCCCTTCATGTCATTCCAAACCCTAATGTAATTTTTTTTCCATTTGTGGAGCACAAAAGAAGACATTTGCTGTCTTTGCACAACTCTTTTTCATACATTGACACTTCACGGTGACTACACTATAATACGTAGCGTGATAGCAGGAACTGGCTGTTATTCTCTGTTCGCTCTGAAATCTTCACAGCACCTGATTGGATGTTATTTTGAATATCTGGATGGAGAATGATATTTGAGAATGAGTCTTACACTTAATCTATTCCTGACGCAAATCATCATCATACTGCTTTAGAAGATTAATATAATATATGCTGAGGAGTGTAGTGAAATCCTTGAACACCATGCAGGCTTGGAATAAAATGAGGATAAGGATGACAATTGTAGCTTTTCTCTGTATTAGAGACTATGTGTCTGCTGGGAGAAGATCTGCACACAGAAAGCAAGTCTAGATCCTCTCACCTCCCCCAAAACATGTCCTATTGCTTCATATGGACTCCATTAAGAAAATAGCATCTCTGGAAGAACAAACCGCAGTCTAACAGCTCTGAGGCTGTTTTACATGCTGTCGACAGTCCCTTATTCAATGAAGCACCAAGCTACAGGGTTACTGTGTTTCTCTCAGGTCAAGCGATGTAACATGAATATCACAGTGTTCACGCAACTCATTTGTCCTTGACCTTTAAAAGCACAGAAAATGATTACTGGACTACTGAGGTATCGGTATGAGGCTGTTATATGACTGAACATGAGTCACGAAACAACAGAGTCTTCCGTAGTAAAATGTCTCTTCTGTGATGATATGTACATGCAACACTCTCCATATGGAGGTCAAGGGGCTGCAGGAGAGATGCGGTGAAGTCCTGGCATGAAAGAGTCGTAATCCACTCTCCAGCATTTTAAACAGTGAACGTTTTGCTTTTAAAATGCAGCGTTTGATGTTAACCAATTCCCCGCTCAGAATCCTGCCATAATTGTCAGGCCTTCTTTTATGGAAGTGCTTTATAGGCTGATATGTGTTCGGCTCGTCTAAAGAGCCAAAAAGAAAAAAGGAAACGGATGAAAGGAAAGACTTTTTATAGTCTGATCCAATGTCCTCATGCTTTCTCTCGCTATTGTCCTCAGAGCATAAAACATTACTAAACGTTAACTAGGAGACATTCCAAGAGGGAATGTTTCATGTGTTTAATGGTCAGTTTAATAAAGCACTCTTGAGACCAATATTTTTTACCTTCATCTCATGTTGACATGATTGTATTCAAGATGAGCAGGCACGTAGTAATTGTCACCCTGGACCACAAAAGTCTTAAGTGTCAATTTTTGGAAATTGAGATTTATACAGCACCTGAAAGCTGAATAAATAAACTTTCCATTTATGTATGGTTTGTTATGAAAGGACAATATTTGAGAATCTGAGGGTGCAAAAAAAATCTAAATATTGAGAAAATCATCTTTAAAGTTGTTCAAATTAAGTTCTTAGCAATGCATATTAATAATAAAAAATGTAGTTTTGATATATTTACGGTACAAAATATCTTCATGGAACATGATCTTAATATCTAATGATTTTTGGCATAAAATAAAAATGTATAATTTTGACCCATACAATGTATTGTTGGCTATTGCTACAAATATACCCCAGCGACTCAAGACTGCTTTTGTGCTCCAAGGTCACAATTTTGAGTGCAAAAATCGTCTAAACCCAGACTAAGATCCTAGATCGTAAACAGTAGCTCAGTTTCAGATGTGAATCTTAACTGTACAGTTATTTTCTATACACTTTCTGTACTGTTGATATGGCTGTGCCGTTTACCAGAAAACTATATTTCCCATGATTCATTTGGCAGTTTAAGAGTAATGTAATATAAAGTATTAACTGCTCACACAATTAATGTATTGCTCTCCATGTTTATGTATTAGAGTAAAAAGAAAGCCATTGCGATGTCATATGTGAATCTACACTAATTGTTTCTGTCGAGCAGATTTGGTTTCTCGTTAGTTCTAAAGAAATGCCCCAGACTCTATACTAGTTCTTTAAAGACACTTTGAAATCTCCCTTTAAAGTTGCATGTGTGCCAAGCTCAGCACGGTACGTAAAAGGTTTGGAAACTCTTCTGAGGCTTACACTTTTATAGTTTTCATATTTTCTTTTTATGTCATATCCGAAGCCCGCTTCGTCCTCTGTGAGTTAATGCGTCCAGAGAGAATACATCTAAAACGGTTTCTTAGCTGAGGAAGTCGTACAAGGTTTTAAAACACTGCCTATCATTTGCTCAATCAACCCCAACTCTATTCAAGTTTGCAGGAATGTGTTTGTGTTGGCCAGACAGCAATATGAGGAAACTAGAAACCTTGCTGCCTGAATTATACACACCACCTGCAACCGTAATGCAATAGATGTCTGATTTTTCAGGACTCTGATGTAGACCTGTATTTTTCCCTCTCTGAGTCGACATGAACTTTACTGCTCAGGTGATCTAAATAAATCAAGCCATAACTGAGCGCCCATGAGTAAAGATGGCAGCGCGCAAATTGCACACTTCCAGAAGGGCCCTGTAGTGCCAGCCGAGCAACACACACATTAAAATAAATGGAAATGCGAAAGGATTGCTCTCTCCCAGTATAATAGACCCGTTAATAACACAGGAAAGTAAATTACATCTCATGGGGTCTTGTTTGTTCTCTTCCTGGAAGAATTACTGTACGTTTCTTTAGCATTTGCCCTTCAGGAAACCACTGAACCACGGTTTGACCCGAGAGGACAGTCCCAGCATTTAGAGTAATGAGGTAAAGGTGCTTTCTGAAGGACTAGTAACAACAAAACTAGAAACTCTAGTCTAAAGAAATTCAAACCAGGACGCAAACAGCTTTTAAACTCATTAATGACACCGACTGTCTCAGATCATCTGTGCTTTGTTTCTCATAATCAGATGCTGCTCACAATCCCTAATGAAAGAGACACGGGTTAGTTGCGGTACATCTCAGCAAGGGTGCTGCAAGCGGCTGTCATCATGCACTTACACACACACACACACACACGGACACACAGACACACACACACACACACACACACACACACACACACGCACAGACACACGCACAGACAGACACAGATACAGACACACATATACACAGACACGCACACACACACACACACACACACACACACACAGCACAGACACACGCACAGACAGACACAGATACAGACACACATATACACAGACACGCACACACACACAGACACACACCCACACACACAGACACAGACACACACACACACACACACACACACACACACACACGATACACAGACACACACACACGCACACACACACACACACACACACACACAGAGACACACACACACACACACTCACACGCACACACACCCACACACAGAGACACAGACACACACACACAGACACGCACACAGATACACAGACACATGCACACACGCACACACACACACACACACACACACACAAAGACACAGACACACACACACACACACCACACACACACACACACACACACAGAGACACAGACACACACACACACACACACACACACACACACACACACACACACACACAGACACACACACACACCTGTGTAGATCTCAGATGAAAACTCGCAATACTAGCTGATTTATATCAGAGTAGGGATTCACTAATCAGTGTGCCGTCATCTGTTTCTGCATTTTCTTGTTCTGAATGAAAATCATACCTAAAAACATAATGAGAATATTATACCAAAATATATAATTTCACGATGCAGTAATTCCCATTTATGTCCGTGCATTGTTGGCAAGCAATAATGGCTCAGCGACCATGCTTCAGGTTTTGACACATTCTGAGAGAGACTGGGTTGTATTATATAAAAGCTTGAACGCAAATACAAGAAGCACATTTCTGCCCTTTACCAACTTTAATTACAATTGCATTACTCCAAACACATTTCCTCTGTTCTTTACAATCTGAGGAACAAAATAGATGCTGTCCACTGATATTAAGTTTAAATACCTGTAAATGTTCCTTTAAATAAACATATGTTATGCATCTACAAAACACTCTTTACTATGGTATTAAACATCATAAAACATGTAAATTTTTCTCCATATGTCACAGCTGAGCTATATGTCCTCATTGAAATCTAAGCACGTTCACGGGGCTCCGTGGAGCTGCTGATAGACTCTAATTTTGATTAGGTCTGAGCAAACTGAGCACATTTGCCCATCTCTATCAGCTGTGGGGTTTAGAGCCAAGTCATAGTAATATATTCGATTATATTTGTCAGGTGAGCAAATGCTGGGCCTGTTACTGGCAGGACCACACCTTGAGCATTTAAAAGGGGTAAAAAAAGGTACAACCGTGACCATTTCTGGGTATTACTCCAGTGATACTCCAGTGATAAGCCAATGTATGCATAAGGAACATGCATACACACACGCACAGTTGATTTTGAAAACATGTAGCTTTGCTTATCTCTATTAAAATGGACATATTATGACTTCATCATAAAAAATGATGAAGTCAAAAATGAACAAAAAAAAATCTTCATCTTTCTCTTTATCTTTCTCTCCTTCCCTTGCTAGCTTGTACTTATTTGAACAATGCTGAGACTTGGTGTTATGGGCACTTCCTCTCTCTGTTTGCCTCTTCTAGATTAATCGCTTTATGTATTCCCCAATTGTAAGTCGCTTTGGATAAAAGCATCTGCAAAATGACTAAATGTAAATGTATTATGACCCTTTTTACAAGATCTAAAATAAGTATCTGATGTCCCCAGAGCGTATGTGGAATTTGAGCTCAGAATACCTCACTGACAATTTTTTATAGCTTGTTAAAATTGTCATTTTTAGGGTATGAGCAAAAACGCAGATTTTGAGTATGTTGCTTTAAATGCAAATGAGCTGTTGCTCCTAGAGAAGAGGGCGGAGCTTCAAGAGCTTAAGCTCCGCATTAACAGTGCTAGCCTTTGCAAATAAACATTCACTATTAATACAAGCCTGTTATCTGATTATCATCTGATTATACTGTGCATAATACATTTGAATTTATGAATTAAACAGACGGCGGGATAAAAATAACAACATAGCTGGTCTTATGCTATCACAAACTTTATAAGTCCCACTTCTGATTATGAGCTTGACATTGCTTTCATATGCAACGTTTAACTACCACATTCTGGTAGCACGTGAAGGCAGCATGAGTGAAAACAGGCAATGATAGCTTTAGCAATTAGCCTTACAGAGTGCCAAGAAGCTCTTTCAGGCAATTTGGAAAACAAACGTGTGATACTTACTTTGTCTGGAGCTGACATTCATGGTATTGATTCCTTAACATTTTCCTGGATTTTTCCTTTGAACATGAAATTTAACCACAGTGTCCTTGGCTCAGATGATGGGAGATTATGGGGGAGACTCCTGTGTTAATTAGTGCATCCCAAAACACAACACTTTTAAAGCCTTTTTTGGCACTGTGACATCTGACATTGTATTTATCTCCAGTAATGGCGGACCACAGCTTCTCACTGAGGGCTGTGTTTATGCTAATAGGGTGGAGAGCGTCACAAATGGGCGGGACTTTTTCCCCTCGTGACGTGAACAGAGGCAGAATCTGAAACAGCTTGTTTGGAGAGACTGTTCATGATTTATTGGTTTTATAAAAAAAACATTGTTTTTTAACATTATAGGCTTATTTTCACACACTGCAGCCATACAACTGTGTTCAAACATCTTATAAAAGTGATTTTTGCATAATAGGTCCCTTTTAATATTAGCATGGCCGTTCTATAACACCAAACAGGAGGACACTTTGCATGGATAGAAACAGACAAATAATCCTAATCATAAAAGCTGTCACATAAATTAACTTGTAATATTAACTTCAAATATTTGCCCCCTTAAATGTATTTCCAGGGGCGTTTTAACCTATATAAGGGTAACTTTAATGTGTTCCAGTGTAAATTTTTTAATGCATTCAGTCATTTAAATTAGAACAATAATGCAATCATAATCATAATAAAAAACTGTTGTGCTGAAAAAGCTGCATCTGCACCTGAAGTGGTGTTTAGTGACACAAGTCAAGTCAAGTCACCTTTATTTATATAGCGCTTTTAACAATACAAATTGTAACAAAGCACTGCACAATATCAAAATAGGCAAATTGTGTCAATAATGTAAAATGACAGGATTTAACACTCAATTATCAGCTGAATGCATTTCATTATTGAATTTAGTAATGGCATTGTCCAGCTTAGTTCAGTTTAAATAATATCTGTGCAATCAAGTCGATGATTGTGCTGGAAATGAAGTGTCCCCAACTAAGCAAGCCAGAGGCGACAGCGGCAAGGAACGAAAACTCCATCGGTGACAGAATGGAGAAAAAACCTTGGGAGAAACCAGGCTCAGTCGGGGGGCCAGTTCCCCTCCGGCCAGACGAATCAGTAGTTTGTTCCAACTGCAGCAAAGTCAGAGTGTAAGTGGTCCACTGGTTCCAGGGGTCTTTCCCCGATGGATGTCTAGGTGACGAGGTCCTCACTGGAGATCTGTCTCTGGGGCTCATCTATGTGTCCTAGACTCCACTGACGGTCAGGGCTGTAGAGGTTGTCTCCAGGTGCTGATCCTCCATTTATGGCAGACGTTGGTTAAGTCAGTATAATCGCTGATGGTTGGCTTCCTCTGAGGTCCTCCGAGGGGTTGTCATCGTCTCTTCTCAGGTGTTCGGTCATCTCAGATCGTTTAAGGGTTGGATCCAGACTGAAGCTTGTGTAATTCCTAGCAGAAACATAGAAACAGTAAGACAATTAGCGTAGCAGTTGTTCCATCCAGGAATAACCCTGGATGAAATTATCAGTATAACCCAAGCTAAAGCATAATAATGTGCATTTGTTCAGATAGACTGGCAGTACAAGATTGTGAGATGCATTATATGAATGCTTGGCTAAAGAGATGCGTCTTTAATCTAGATTTAAACAGAGAGAGTGTGTCTGAACCCCGAACGTTATCAGGAAGGCTATTCCAGAGTTTGGGAGCCAAATATGAAAAAGTTATACCTCCTTTAGTGGACTTTGCTATCCTAGGTACTACCAAGAGTCCAGAGTTTTGCGACCTTAGGGAGCGGGTTGGATTGTAGCGTGATAGAAGATTAGTTAGGTATGCAGGAGCTAAATCATTTAGGGCCTTATAGGCAAGTAATAATATTTTGTAACTGATACGAAACTTAATAGGTAGCCAGTGCAGAGACTGTAAAATTGGAGTAATATGGTCATATTTTCTTGACACACACTATTAGTGCAGCTCAGCAATGCCATGAATGCATTTACACTGCAGTTATCCGTGCATATATAACACTATGAGATTGTTTTAAATATGAAATATATTGAATATAGAAATATTAAATGTTGGGGGAAAAGTCTTAATGAGTGAATCGTAACTGTTTTCAGAGCAGAATAACCAACATGTATATCACTTAATGTTAACTTAAACATAGAATATTCTCTTATTTAATTAGTTATCAATTCTATACTAACTGATTAAGCATAAAATACTGATATATTGTTCTGATTCCTAAAACAGGACAAAGGAGCGTCTGGCTCAAGGCTTTTCTGGTAGACTGGTTTGGTATTAAAACAAACACAGTACAGATGGCCACCGTAGTCACCAGAAGTATGTAAATGTAGTTATAGGCAACACAATGACCTCTCGCTGAAGTGACTTCATTGTGAGCTGTTGAAGGACATTATTACATGGAGTCATGCAGATGTGCAATGCTCTAAAGAGATATAAACAAAGAGGTATTGCTCCATGGCGAAGGCAAATTGCATCTTTTGTTCATTCGTTTGACTGTGTGTGTGTTTGTATGAGAGAGAGTGAGTGTGTGTGTGTGTGTGTGCGCGTGCGTGCATGCGTGTGAGTGAGTGAGAGAGTGTGCGTTTGTGAGAGTGAATGTGTGTGTGTGTGTGTGCATCCACAGCTGCACGTGTGTTATATTGCTTCACTTGCAGAAATTCTTGACCCGATTGTCCTGAACCCCAAGTTAAAAAAAAACATGTCTAGACAGTTTGTGCCCGTTGTGTGTGTGTGTGTGTGTGTGTGTGTTTGCTACCCAGATTGCAATTCTAATCTGCGTGGTTTCCTGTTTATGAGAGTGGGGACGGTGTCAGGAGCCCCAGGGGGAGCTGTTAGGTCTGCTCCCTTCTTCAGTCATATCATAAAGCCTTCACATTATGGCACGTAAAAAAAGCCAAAACACCCCGTTTTATTCCTGTGAGATAAAATGCCCAGTGGATACCTGCAGATGTTTCTTTATCATTTGTGCTGTATGTTTCGTATTATGACTGCTAGGATGCTCTTTCCATGAAAACAGAGTACAAAAGACTTTAAACATGTTTTGCGTTTCAACAGACGGTCAGTGAAAGCACTGCTTTATCTTCATAAACCGTTTCTCGTCCACCACAGGAGGTCAAACTAAATATTATATGAGCTGTTTATTTTGGATGTGTGTGTATGTCCCTGGGCACATCCTCAATTGCCCATCTGGTTAATTCAGCCCTGATCGAACTAAAGAAGAAGTGTCCAGTTTCACAGATGTCAGTGTAGAAATGCTCTCTATTCACAGGCAGCCATGATGCATGTAGTCCTTAAACACAATAGAGAGCTGAAGAAAAATATAATAAAAACAAGTATAGAACAAAAAACTTTGGTACAGGGACCAATAATTCAATGTTTTACAATCCGAGAATATGAACCGAGATGATTAGAATTATGTAGAAAGGGTCTAAATCTGATCTCATCAGAGAAACATAAACATGTAAAATTATTGAAGTATTAATATTATCAAGTAAATATTTTATTTTAATGGGTGTGGCTGATAAAATCATTTTGTGAGTCCCTGCATTATATGAAGAAACATGAATGAATATGCAAACAGCTGAGTGATATTACACCCCCAACGTCTTCCAGATTCAATAATTACTGAATATCATTGTATATGATGACACGTGTTTCAGAGCTAAACGTTAGCAGCGTTAGTAGCTTGCATAATTATGTATTTCATACAGTACAAGTAGAGATGCGTGTCACCCATATTCAGAAGCAATTATTTACAGGACATTTGTGAGTTAAAGCTAAATGATATGACACTGTAGGATTTATTAAGGAGAAAAAACTATAATTAGGGAGGAATTATAAATAATTATAAAGCTATTGTATAATATGCATTCACATGTAATCATTTAAATCCATAAAAAGTATCTGTAATCTGATTATGAGCATTTTAAAATATTATATAATTATGAGTATAGTTATTTTGGGGTAACACTGTGTTTCAACGTGTCCTTGTTACATGTTGTAATAAAATTAATGCATCATACATTTAAACATAATAAATATATATAATTACATTTATGCATAACTACATGCAAGCAACCCTATCCCACTCATACAGTAAGTGCTCGTAGCTAATTTATTACTCAGTACTTAAATGTATAATTACACTGTAACAAGGACACCTCAAAATAAAGTGTACCCACTTTAAACACATCCAGATGACATCAGTTATGTAATCAGTTACTACGGTTTGAGAAGAAATTATGGGATGCAGCAATAATTAATAAACGGCTGAGGCACAACACGAGTGGTTTATTACAGACAGATCCTATGCAGACAAATATTTGCCTGATATTAATTTTCAGTTCTCTCAATAAAATCCTCAGTGCCTCGTTATCTGCTTCTCCTGATATGTGCCTCACACTTTGATAAGCACTGATCTAGCGTGTTTATTTCTCAACAGCGCTAGATTTTTGCTTGTATTTCATCCAAAATAAGAAAGAACACCGATTTGCACCCTGTTTGTAGAAAAGAGCCCGAGATGTACTTGTGCTGTTATGGCTGATCATCAAATGAGCTGCCCGACTGCGCTGGCCCTTTAAAGACAGAGCTGTGCTGTGTGTAGGATTGTGTGCTGCGTGCGCTGCTGTGTTTGGCTGTGATGGAGTTTCTCTCAGAGCTGGCCCGGATAGATTGATGTCCGTGTGTGGCAGCTCTGTGTGATGACTGATGCTTGTGTTTGCCAGGAGACGCAGCCTTGACTGTGATAAAGCGCCTTCAATATACGGTTACGTCCACATAATCAAACTTTCATCAGGATGAGTCCAGAGACGAGAGCCAGCGAGGAAGATACAGATCAAATATTCAAAAGAGGAGCTAGTGTTGCCTGTAAAAAGCGTGATGTTAAGTCGTAATTGTGCATTTCAAGTGAACATCTACTTTGTTGTGGTAGTATGAGATGGACCACTGGTGGGACATGAATAAGAGAAATCAAGAAATTCCTGCATGTTTTGATATATTATATATGAATAGTATATAAATATATTATATATTTATAACAATAGCCAATAATACATTGTTTGCGTCAAAATTATACATTTTTATTTTATGACAAAAATCATTAGGATATTAAGATCATGTTCCATGAAGATATTTAATACATTTCTTACCGTAAATATATCAAAACGTAATTTTTTATTATTAATATGCATTGCTAAGAACTTCATTTGAACAACTTTAAAGATGACTTCCTCAATATTTCTCAATATTTCGATATTTCTGCACCCTCAGATTCAGATTTTCAAATATTGTCCTGTCATAACAAACCATACATAAATGGAAATATAATTTATTCAGCTTTCAGATGATGTATAAATCTCAATTTTGTAAAATAGACACTTAAGACTGGATTTGTGGTCCAGTCACAAATGTCAAGATATATTTAAAATAAATAAGAAACTATTAGCAGTACACAACCTTCAAAACCTTCCAGAGAAAGTCCAAGTCAATATGTGTCCATGCGTTTTCAGTTATAGCGCAGAAAGTCATAATACTGTAATGTTCAGTTTTAGAAAGGCGTGTATTACTATTGTGCTTCACAGTAAAAAGATACTAAGTTGCATTCAATGCTATATCCAAACAAAGTACCCCCCCCCCCCCCCAAAAAAAAGATATAGATTGTACTATAAAGTTGAGTGAGATCGGATCACAAACAGACGGAAAAACAACTGGCCATATAACTGTGTAAAGAGCATCAGAAACTCTTGTTGGACACATAGTGAGGACCAGACTTCAAACTGATAGTCAAAAGCCTGTAACCTAAAGAGTCAGAAACACACAGAAACACACTGAAGCACCCCAGTCCTGCAAACACTGTGTGTGTGTGTGTGTGTGTGTGTGTGTGTGTGTCTCTGTGTGTCTCTGTGTGTGTGTGTGTGTGTGTCTGTGTGTGTCTGTGTGTGTGTGTGTGTGTGTGTCTCTGTGTGTCTCTGTGTGTGTGTGTGTGTGTCTCTGTGTGTGTGTGTGTGTGTGTGTCTCTGTGTGTGTGTGTGTGTGTGTGTGTGTGTGTGTGTGTCTCTTTGTGTGTGTCTCTCTGTGTGTGTGTGTGTGTGTGTGTGTGTGTGTGTCCCTGTGTGTGTGTCTCTGTGTGTGTGTGTGTGTGTGTGTCTCTGTGTGCATGTTTATGTGGTTTATGAGGACACAAATTTGTATAATGACATAGGTATGACATAGGTATTACAAGGAGAAGGTGATTTATGAGGACATTTTCAGTGTCATTTGATCTGGATGTCATCTGCATTTTTTCCTTCTGCAGGGATTGTTGGTGTTTGTACGTCTGAACCGTCAGCCTGTGGTTCACAGCATCAACATCATAAATAGTGATGGAGAGATTTATCTGTCGAAAGGCACGTCTCTGGGCTGTGAGGCCTGGCATGAATCAATAATTAGTTTTGTCAAGCTGCATGAAGGGTCAGCCGTGTCAGGATACGACTGAAGAAGGAATGAACGCTGAGATCGATCCGGCCCGGTTCAGAGAGGGAGAGAAAGATCTAGACAGCAAGCAGTGTTGGCCCACATCTGGCCCACATGGATTTCACACGGGCCGGATCTGGGCCAACACTACTGCTGTCTGGGGAGCGATAACCCTGTGTCCAAGCGCTCTCGGAAACATGACAGGCCTTTCACAATCATTTGATCTGGATTCAGTAGGCGTTCAGCTATCTGGAGCTACACATGTCATGTGAATAATGTCTCCAGTGTGCTCATATGCAGCATTTGCCCTGTTCAATGCATCAGTCTTCAGATCATCTTCAAGGCGAGACGATATCTGAAATCCAGATCATGAGAGGGTTGTGATCAAGTTCTCTCTGAATGGGTAGATGTCTATGTTGTTTGCAAATGACAATTATATATTAGATGTTAGTTTTGGGCAAAATTCAGAATTCAAGATCCAATTTTCTTTCAGATCGTATTGTAAGTGTGAATAAAAAAAAAATGAATAGCTGCTGTGTTTTATTTGTTTTGCTATTAGAACAAAATGCCTCACATTAAAATATTGGCTTGTCTTAGATTTGTATTAATTTATTCTGCACATATGAGACATGTTAAGGACAGTTATAATACAGAGAGAGTCATTTGAATCATTGAATCAATTATTCTTCATTTTTTAAAGTGCCACTATTATGCCTTTTTTAATATTATCTTTCATGCAGTGAGTCATGCAGCAGTATATGAACATAAACTTTCTTTATGAACATAAGTTGTGAAGCTGACAGCGCACGATAAATAAAGTTATTGTTTATAAAAATAAAAGAGTCTGTTTGCAATCGTTGGGAATACGAATCTTATTCTGTTACGACTGTATACGTCACAGATTAACACATTTGCATCAGTGGTGGCTCTAGGATTTTTTTGTTGCGGGGGGGGGGGGGGGGGGGTTAACAGTTCAGAGGGGGTGCTAAAAAACGAATTAAATTGAGAGAAAGTAATGAACGGCTACATTTAGCTATCAGTTTTCTATAAACAGCAGCTTCGAAAAAGGCATATTTAACTTTTTCCTGTGGTTTTAAACTTCTCATATGCCACTGTTATTAGTAATATAACGTCTGATGCCAACTGACAAATATCAAACAAATTTCTATTTCAAACAAACTATTTCCACACGGGCCTTGCGGTGATAACCTCCCCATGCTGATATGCATGTGTAGATGATAGCCAGAAATACTGTCAAAAGCATCAAAAATTGGCAATATTAAGAGGATTTAGAATTTCCAATTATTGTATGCCAGTTACATTCTTATTATTATTAGGACTAATATTATTATTAGATGACTTTTATTAGTAAATTACATGAAATCATTGCCCCGCATGATGCGCTGTGAAAATAAGATAATAGGCTTTTAGCTTACTCCTCATTGAAAAGGTTTTTAAAAAGTTATTTTTTAAAAACAGGTCTATTAATTTATACAATGAACCATAGGCCTATAATTGTTATTATTAACACTGCAGTCATCAATGAAAATTCAGGGCAGCTTTATATCATGCATCGATTTTCAAAAACAACCCGTTTAATGCAAAATACGTTTCTTCTCATGTTTTTCACTTTATGAAGCCAAAAGAGAAATATTAAGGGAATAATTTAAGACAGTTATATACAGTTATTTACATATGTTAGAGTAGATTTGTCTCTCGTTTGCACGTTGCTTGCTTGAGTTGCTTGACCCCTCCCCCATATTATCAATTGTTTATAGGCCACATATTAGGCACTTTCTATTATGTTTTTAAGTTTTTTTTTTTATGTTAATGAGAGTGACACTAACAGTTAAAAAACTGGAAAATCATTAGTAAATCCTTGGGGGGGGGGGGGGGGGGCTGTGCCGGGGCTAAGCAAGTTTCTGATGGGGCTATAGCCCCGTCAAGCCCCAGCCTAGCGCCGCCACTGATTTGCATAATGGGCTGTCATTCGTGCTGTATGCGATAGACCAATCACAAAGGACTGCGCCATCTGACCAATCACAGCAGCGAGGGCTCACGGAAAGGCGGAGCTTATAGATGGCGGAGTCGTTTAGTAAAATTAAAGCTATTTTTTGGGAAAACCAAACAGTTTTTTGACCTTGGATGCATGTAAATCTGCTTTAGGACACTCATAAAACAATATTAGCAACCTTAAAATTGCCCTCTTAAAACCTCATAAACTAAACCCCACAACAGTTCTGCTGTGTCTTACTAGTACTAGTAACTCACTCTCTCTCTCACACACATGCACACACACTCACCAACTCACTCTCACACTCATCCTCTCACACACACATGCTCACACACTCACTCACCAACTCACTCTCTCACACAAACACACTCAACTCACACACTCACTCATCAACTCACACACACACTCTCTCACACACTCATTCTCTCTCTCTCACACACACACACACACACACTCATCCTCTCTCACACACATGCTCACACTCACTCATCAACTCACTCACACACTCATCCTCTCTCACACACACTCTCTCATCAACTGACTGTACACATCACTTCTTACTAGTTCTACAAACTTTCCTTACTTTTACTTGGATTCCTTTTCACTTAATTGTTGATATTTTTGAATGTTAAGAAATGTGTACATATGTTGGTCAGAAGTTTGGAAATTGTAAGATTTTAGTGTTTGTTAGTGTTATGGTTTATGTATTTTTGGTCAAACAGACTTGAGCAAGTTTCCAAACTATATTTATAATTATTTATTTATATATGTTGTGTGAATCTTTGCAGTGTGTATGAAACTAGAATGAAAGCTTTTTCCTCTGCATTATGATATATCATTAAACCCTTAAGAAAGTGCTTTGTTGTTGAGTGAAAATTTCTCAAGAAAGTCTGTGAAAGTGTAAATGTACAATATAGATATACTGTATATTTAAATTCTAAGAATTTTTTTCCATTTGGCATAATTGTTCAAATGTTTTTCTTTAGAAAATGAAGCATCTCATCCCTGCACTGTAGATTTATGGACATCTAGTTAGAATGGGTTTTTTCCATTTTTTTTTTTTTTTTTTTTTTAATGCCGTCTGATTGCAAATCATGTACAGCAAGATTTATTAGTTACTGAAAACACGAAATATGCACCGAAAATCATAGTTTACATCTCGGTGTTGACGTTTAAGCTAAATTGCAATATTAACAATTTCAAAAGTGAATGCTTGCTTGGACATTTAACGACGATCGACCTTTGAAAGGTACGCCGGTGAAACAGGGTCACAATATCAACGTTGATTCAATAACCCGAGAGGTAAGAGTGAAACAACGTCGCGATTTCAACGGTGAATCAACGTTGTTGCTTCCGAGGTGAAACGACGTCACAATATCAACGTTGATCCGTTTTGCAAAATCGAAAGGTAATTCACCGTTGATTCAACCATGGTACCTGACGTTGTTTCAACGGTGAAACAACGTTGAAATGCCGGCTGGGAAACTATTTTCATTGGTGGTGCAACAAAAGGCAAAGTAACCGGCAATGTCATGTTTAAAATGTAAGTTAACTATGATTACTTATTGTTTATTGTGTTGTATAAAACTAAATAGACATAACCAAGCTGCCGTTTTGTTAGTAACACTTCAGAAATGGTCAAAGCCAGAGAATGCGGCTTGAAGACATCAGTGGCTCAAGAAAGTAGTCTATGTGACTGTTCTTGGTTTCTCCTTATTTATTTACATACGTGTACCTTTTTAAATACAGAACCACCCTCGTATATACTTTATATGAGCTCAGTTGTAGTTACTTCTGGCTTACATCTGAATCAAAACTGAGCGATGACACACATTGCTTTAAGGTTATGTACTAAAATTACAGCGTGACACAGAAAAGGCCAATTGTCCATTTCCAAGCTGAAGTAATGCTTAAACTAAGAAATCATCCAAAATGCTTCTCACTTTAATAGTTGTATCTTCAATGGAGCTTGAAGTGCATTAAACACACACATATAATGATTTTAACGAGACTCACATTTAAGATGATTTCAATCTTGCTGCTGTAACTTTAGATGCGTGTCCTTGTGTAAGTGCGTGTTCACATGCTCCGGCGGTTGACGTCATGCAATTTACACTCCGACATTTTGGTAGGCAACCAGGAGAGCACTAGAGCGGCCGTAGCATTGGTATCGACAGTTGTGGAGCAATAATTTAAAACCAGACTATTTAGACCTTACAAAACTTACACCATTTTAACATGGTGGACAGCTGCTGTCTGCCCGGATGCCAGAACATGGAGGGGATAGCTGTATTAGCCGGGACGTCCCGTATATTGGGCTTAATTTATGTGTCCCGTACGTGACCTCCCTTGGCCGGTTTCTCGCCCCCTCATGCAGTATTTGTTAAGTAAACCAGAAAGTCCTGAACATAACTGTTCAAGGAAAGCTTATCTGCCGGCTGGTCGCTCCCGCTTCACAATAAGCAGTCCGTGTTTTGACTACAGTGCATTTATATTTTGCCAAATACAAACAACGTGATTATTTTTCATGAGTCCAACATCCAGCCGCGCAAGAAAACATGCGATCTAGCTGAGACGTGATCAATATGGGAAACCTTATAGCCTACCTTATTCGTAAAACACCCAAAATGACCAATAAAAAAAAGAGTCCAGCACCAAAAGCAGCCCTTATTACAGTTTTTTTCAATCGCTAACAAGCGCTTACCCATACTTCAGATACTTTTTCTAAACTCTTAACACAGACTCACACCTACAAAACACAATTGGCCAAATGGATAATTTTCTTCTCAAAAATACATTTTGTTAAATATATACTAACTATTCATTTCAAAATAGAACACATCTTTCTCTGCACACACTAACTTTACCAAAACACTGGAAATCTGACTCAAAATTAAATTATTCTGTCAAAGAATAACACTTGTTTTCACTTCACAAGGTACATGCAGTCAATCAAAGTACACCAGGTTTAAAAATACTGGCTATTGTTGACATTACAAAAACTGCATAGACTTTTATGTTTCAGTTTTACAGGTATTTGCATGCAAAACATGCAATCCACCGTTTTGACACTAAATTTCTTGGTTGGGAACTGTATGTCCACATGTACAGTAATGTTCACATTCAAAAGCATTCCAGTAAAAAGCAAAAAAGTTTTTTTTTTCTTTACTGTTTAGTAAACATGCACATGTTCCCCCAGAGGGTGGAAGACATTGCATTCTTTAGAGCAGGGGTTCTCAACCTTTTGCAAGCTGGGCCCCCCCAAAGCTGGTTCATTGCAGTTGGAGCACAGTAGGCCTAACTGCAGAGTGATTCGTGCTTTCGAGTCTCCAAACACCACAAAAGTCTCCAAAAACACCAGTAAAAGTCGCTGGATTTGTCGCTTTTGACAAAAAAAAAAAGTCGCCAGGAGGATGATTTGTTTGTGTTATAATCAGTGCTTGAAGTGGGGGGAAAAAGGTGGCGGTACTCTCTTTGCATTCACAAATCATTATATTTTTACAGTGAAAAACAAAACTTGGAGATATTGCTGTTACAACAATTTATTGTTATTTATTTATTAACAACATAAATGTATTTAAACATGTATGTGTGTGCCTGGCTGCGTGCGTGCGTGTATTTCACAAAAACTAAAGGAAAGCTTTAACTGTAGCCTATATTCTGACTAGTTTATTCGTTTTATATATATATATATATATATATATAAAACGAATAAACAAATATTTTATAATAAACGAATAATGAATAAATGAATAATAAACGAAAAACAAATATTTTCATATATATATATATATATATGTAACCCCCCCGGGTCCACACCATCCTAACTCATTCTTGCTCCGAGCGGGAGGCGTGCGCTCTTACAAGGAATGCCAAAGGCTACAGCCTCTAACGTCAGTCGCTAGAACGCCTGTTTTTGAGGTCAGGGGAGCGAGGTTTACACATAGCCCTTACTGGCATACATCCGTTACATATATATATAAAAATAAATACGACCTCACGTTTTATACGTTTGCAGCCTCTGAAACTTCCGTCCGTCATAAAAATTAATTCGGATGGTTCGATTTTCTGCATTTTTCGCATCCGTAGCAAATATTTTGAGGGGTGTTTTTGACAATTGAGAGCCACCAAATGACGAATATGAAAAAACGAATACGACAGTTTCGGACTCAGTCAGGGTGCAAGGACCTTAAACTTTTGAGGCTTGCGCAGCTTCTCGAGGAGAAATCAAACAAATGAGCGCCGTTTTCTAAAGTCTATGAGCGCAGCACACACAAATAAACTAAATTGACATACTGCAGTTAAATTTCAAAATGTGGTGTTTTTATATTTATGAAATTTGAATACAGTTCAGCAACATGCATCACACGACCTGACGACCAAGAGAGCTGACAATTGACCATCACTTAATTTACCATCACCTCACGATTGAAAATGTGACACTGATTTCATATGACAGTTCAACAAACAAGTTAATAATATTAAGTCACTTACATTTTAGACGAAATAATGACTGTTTTGGTCTATTTTAGCAGCGAAAATACATCCGATGAATCCAAACAAAGATCACAGCATAGCGCATCTCACAGCAACACTCAATGGTGTTTTGAATGATTCAGTGTTTTGAACGAATCGGTTGAGTCAAAGATTCAATGACCCATGCACAAGCATCTGTCTCATTCTTGATGAATCGGCCGTTTGAAGGAATTGTTTGAATGAACGACTCAATGACTCGCTTAATAAAACCGCTTATCACCTGCATTTGCACTCACCATCGACAAACCAATCAAATTTGTTCAAAACTCTTTTTTTTTAATCAGTTCAAACACATTTTAATTTTTATTCAGGAGTTATGTATATACAAAACTATAACTTTTTATGACAGTAGTTTAGTGATAAAAAAATTGTTTTTTTTCAGTTTTTTTTTTCCTCCCATCCTGTAGCCTACTCGCGCCCCCCGGGAGAGTGTCCAGGGGGGCGCGCCCCACCGGTTGAGAACCACTGCTTTAGAGGGACAAAAAATTAAACATATGCATTACTGTATGACCATATTGACATGTCAAGTGAGAATAGAAACAATCCATGTAAAATGCAATACTTACCTGTTGGTTTGTTGAAAGATGCGTATAATGGAGGCAACCGTTGACCGCCTCAAATTGGGCTGCACTCTTTCACCAGCCTCTCTTAGTGAAAGACCGTGGTTGATTACATGGTCAATGATAGTGGCACGAATTTCATCACTGACTACTGTTCTTGCAGCCCTTGGAATGCCACCACCATGCATTCTTACACCTCTACCTTGCCCTCTCCTTGGGCCTGCTCTTCTCCCTGGCTCTGCTCCTCTCACTGCTCCTGCACCTCTCACTGCATCTCTCACTGGGCCTGCTCTTCTCCCTGGGCCCCTTGCTCTAACTCTTCCTCGACCAGACATTACAGTGTTTGTCTTTTTCTGTTTCTGTTTCCAAAAACATCACTCCTCAAAGTCCTCCTTTTACTGTATAAGTGTAAATGTAATAGAAAAAATAACCCCTGCCACTGAGTCTAAGCCAGACTGGAATCAGCTGTGGTTGGCCCAATTTACCCAACATAAATCAGCTGTGTGTCAATTATTCAATGTTTTTTTATTATCAGCTGAGATATATTTGATATTGATATTGTTTTTGAACTGATATCATTGCAGAAGCAGATGTTTTTATACTGTATCTAAGGTTTGGAATATTGTTTTTGCTATTGTGGGATGTTGTGTGTTAACATTTGTAAATACTACAAAAACAATCCATAATTTTGTTGGGAGGTATAGCTTGTCTGTTAAGAAAATGTAAGCATTGTGGAAATGTGTTCACTGACTGCATATTGGGTGAAAACGACATGAAATGTGTGAATGGTATGGCCACAAAAGACCGATGCTGTGCTAATTGTGTTTAGAGTTTTGAAAATGTGACAACTGGTTGGACAAACTCTTGTTAGCGACTGAAAAAAAACTGTAAATCTATAAGTTATCTTTAATTGAAAATATGCATTTTCCTATATACACACTTGTCCCATAAAGCAAAGGGGAAGTAATTTTACTGTATTCGACAGACGACTAAAATGGTTAACTGCAATAAAACGTGCTAACACACAACATTTGGGATTAAACGGGTAAGATTTTATGACATTTATGATGTCTAGTGTACTCACAGTGATATAATTATGCTGACTAGGACACTACTTTACTCTCAAACTCTCGGGGGCGCTCTGGCAGCGCAAACTCTCGGGGGTGCTCTGGCAGCGCGGAGCTGGACGGGACCAGCGGGAACGACGGAGAGCTGGACGAGACCAGCGGAGAAGCAGGAGAGAGCTTGCGAAGAGCGGCCACAGGAGGGCGCTGTCTTGGAGCTGGCACAGGAGGGCGCTGTCTTGGAGCAGGCACAGGAGGGCGCTGTCTAGGAGCAGGCACAGGAGGGCGCTGTCTTGGAGCAGGCACAGGAGGGCGCTGTCTTGGAGCAGGCACAGGAGGGCGCTGTCTTGGAGCAGGCACAGGAGGGCGCTGTCTTGGAGCAGGCACAGGAGGGCGCTGTCTTGGAGCAGGCACAGGAGGGCGCTGTCTTGGAGCAGGCACAGGAGGGCGCTGTCTTGGAGCAGGCACAGGAGGGCGCTGTCTTGGAGCAGGCACAGGAGGGCGCTGTCTTGGAGCAGGCACTTGGGCTGGGCTCCACCTCAACCCCTCATATGCCACCAACAAGCCCAGAGGTACATGAGCCTCTGTAGGCGGGCTTGCGGTGGCTGGCGGGCTCACGTGTGCTGCAAACGGTCCAGGGCTTGAGGTGGCCGCGAATGGCGCCGGATTTCCCGCAAACAGCGGGCTGGACGAGCCGCGGACGGCGGCGGAGATTCCCCGCGAACGGCGAACAAGGACGAGCCGCGGGGGTGCTCCATCGCCGCAAAGGCGGATTTGTTTGTTTGGTCCAGTCTTCTGTCACGGTGCACGGGGGAGCCAGGAACGAGGAGGCGAGGAACTTCTTTCCAAACACTTTATTCAACACAGAGATCGCTGGAGACAAGTACACATACTCAATGACTTTAAGACTGGACACAGAGACAGGGAAACACAGGGCTTTTGAAGGGGAGACTGAACTAGATAATTAATAACACAGGGCTGGGGACTAATTAACTAAAGACACAGGGCTGGGAACTGATGAACACAAATGAGGAAAGGAACAGGAACTAACCATATATGGGCATGAGAGGAGGGGAAACACAAGACAGGGAGAGACAGTCTGACACTTATACATGGCTCAACTTTTACCAGACAACACAATTTTTTCAAGACGATTGGGAGCTTGTGAGGTGCTCGGCTCGCCCGATATGAGTCTAATCACCAGTGACTCAATCCCTCGTCACCTTTATTTTTACTCAATATTTCATTCAGTTTTTTCTGCTGTCATATCTTGTGCTCTGTAATTTATTTTGCCTTTTATGAAGAAGGTGTTTGTTAAGATCAGCATATGTAGATTGTGAAGAAAAAAACATTATAAAACCATTAAACGTAACATTTTTTGAGACGTTGCTATTTTGACTAGCTACATTTTTAAGTGGCTTTTCTAAAACTGGTATTTTGTTTTTGCAATAATCATTTCAAAACTAAGATTCAATGTGTGGCAATTGTGTAAGGAATGCAACCTAGTCTCGTAAAAATACATAGCTCTGTGCAATTTCTGTGCGACACCGGTTTACGTACCTTACTGCACGTTTCACCGCAGCTTCAAAGAGTGGCGCTAAAACACAGGTTCAATACGTGAACCCTGGCACGTTTAATTACGTCGATATAGGTACGTATTGCAGTGTTTTTATTACGTTGCTACAGGTACATATAGCGATGGTTCAGAATTCAAATATCCGGGGTCTGTCCCTAAAAGCTAATGCTCTATCGTGCCGTACTACACCAAACCCAACCCTAAACCTACCCCATAGTGTTAACAAATGCACAACTGATATAACAACATATTTTTTTGCCATTTCAAGTTCCTTTGCAGATTTAAACTGCTTTGTTGAACCCTGTTTTCACAGGATTCAAACCGCAGCTCCTCGCCTCTTAAGTACGTCTCCGTATCGAACAAACCTACCGTCTATAAAAACCCATAGATACGAAGCTGGATATGTGCGATGCTAACGTTCAAAACCATCAGTGTTCAAATCTCCCAGCTTTTTAATATTGCTTTGAAGTCGTAACATGATATTCTTCAAGTAATTGTGCGAAAATTATGCTTTATTAATCAAAACTCTACTTTTTACAAAAGTAAATTTGTGTGAAAAGGAGTAAAAGGTGTCTGAGTTTTACTGCCTCTAGTGTTTGTTTCTTTGGAAACTGCAGTAATATGTAGTTATTGGTACATATTTCGTATCTCGCTAAAAAGTGCACCCAGGTACGTAAATGCCATGAGACCAGGTAGAAAGAATGTAATGTAATGATAATGCAAGTGATGACATTTAGAACACACGTGACACATACATACATGCATACATACACGCACGCACGCACACACACACACACGCACACACACACACACGCACGCACAACACACACACACACACACAGGCACGCACACAGACACACACACGCAGGCATGCACGCACACACACAGGCACGCACGCACGCACACAGACACACACACAGACACACACACACGCACACATGCACGCACACACACACAGGCACATAGGCACGCACGCACGCATGCACGCACAGACACACACACACACACATACACACACACACACACACACACACACACACAGACACACACACACAGAGTGTCGCATATGTGGTTTACAGGGACTCCCCATAGGCGTAATGGTTTTTATACTGTACAAACTGTATGTGATATTGCCCTACACCTAAACTTACCCCTCACAGGAGACTTTGTGCATTTTTTTATTTTCAAAAAAAAACCATTTAGTATGTTTTTTAAGCCTTTTGGTTTACGGGGACATAGGCAGTGTCCTCATAAACCACCTTCATGTTGTAATACCCATGTTATTATATAGATTTGTGTCCCCATAAACCATGTATACCAGTTCACACACACACACACACACACACACACACACACACACAAACCATTTTTATGGTTTACGGGGACTTTCCATAGGCGTAATGGTTTTTATACTGTACAAACTGTATGTGCTATTGCCCTACACCTACCCTACACCTAAACTTAGCCCTCACAGGAGACGGTGCATTTCTACTTTCCCCCCAAAAAACGCACACTGTATGATTTATAAGCATTTTAAATTATGGGGACACTGAAAATGTCCTCATAAATCACCTTCTCCTTGTAATACCTATGTCATACCCATGTCATTATACAAATGTGTGTCCTCATAAACCACATAAACATGCCCACACACACACACACACACACACACACACACACACACTAAAATAGATTATGGTTTGTAAAGCTCCAGTTTCAAAAACATCCGAGCTGGAAGTTGTTCATTTTTCCTGGGAAAATGTCCTTGTTATGCTTTTCAAACGTGTCCCATATTGAGCATAATATCCATTTGATTGTGAACATTCAGAGGCAGCTGCTAAGCTGTGACGTGTTTGCACGAAGGAGGGTGTGAAAGACTTTATCCCTGCAACTAAACAGCAGAACTAACCCTAGCATTCAGAGAATTCACTGTCAAAAGCACAGAGAGGAGAACCTTGCTTTTGTCCAGCTCGCATGTCTCAGAGAACATCTGTCTGAACAGCTGCGACTGATTTCATGAGATCAAGCACGCTTTGATTCTGACCAACTATGCACGCTCGTTTTTTATTGCTGTTTTTTATTGCTAACATCCAGATTTAAACCATGCACTCGTGTCTTTATAAAACCCTCATCTTTCTATTTTATTTCAGGTTGTTGACATACTAATGCACTGCTTACTGCACAATGTACACTAAATATATATTTGTTAATGCATTACGTAAAATTTAGAATAGCATACTGTACCAGTCCTGTTAAAGCTGTATGATTATGCCAGAAATCATAATTTCCTTTGATATTGTGATTTCAGTGATAAATGATGATTGATTTCAGTCGTCACAATTGTGTCAGTGACTCACAAAATGAACTTTAATTAAGCAGATTCGCTGCTGTATTTTTAATAAAGCTGTCAGTAACAACATTTTGCTCTCTTCTTTAAGCAGCATGATGAATAAAACGTGCAATCAACTTGTGAATGGATTAGATCACTGTACTATATTTTTCTGAATATAAAGCACATTTTAATCACATGAAACATGATGTGACTAATATTTAAAAGCAACTAACATCAAGCATGCAAACAATTTGTACATTTGGACACAGTGTTTTATGCTTATATTTTGCATCCCTGTTCTGTACTGAAAAGGGGTTTGTTATGGTGCGAGTGAAACTAAAATATGCACTTTTGTTTATTATGACTGGTCCAAAAGCTTTTTTTATATATATGTATACATTCATTCTGAATGTAATAATAAATATGACATGCATAATGTCACAGGGTGAACGAGATGTGAGACGTGCAGATACATTTGCAAGCTTTATTCCAAGACTTGTTCAAAAACACAGGCAGGGTCAAAACATCAGCAAACAGGTATAGCACAGGCAAGACAAAGAGCAATCCTAGGGCAAGCATGGGTCTTTGATCAGCTAATAATATCCAGAGGGCTTGAGAAGAGGGGTGGTTCAATAACATGAGCAATTATCCAAACGAGGTACAAACAGAGTCAGAATGGCGAGACAAGGGTTATTCCAAGATACACAGGCAGGAATCAGGAAACAAGGCGACACTAAACTAGACTCAGTAAAGCAGCTATCACTAGGAGAGTGATAAACACAGAACAAAACTCGGCGGTCTGAAAGAGGAAGTCCAAGGCTTATAAAGCATGTCTGAATGGATTCAGCTGTGTGTGTGTGTGTGTGTGTGTGTGTATGTGTGTGTGTGTGTGTGTGTGTGTGTGTGTGTGTGTGTGTGTGAGCAAACAGTGCCTTCAGCTGTGTGTGTGCAATCAGTGCAATGGCTCATGGGAACTGTAGTCCGGAGAGACATGTAAAAGTCATTGTGGTGTGAGAGTCAATGTAAAGAGAAGACAACATCTGATGGTGAGCAGACAGAAGGCTACGGATTGGATTCATGACACATACTGACGTTACACACCTCCTGATTTTGCTGAGTTAAGGCCCATACACACCGGGACGAATTTTGCGCGCGTTATTCACCGACGTTTAACGCCTCGTGACTAAACAAAGGGCGCCAATGTGAGTGTGCACACCGACACGAAAAACGCCAGGCGTAAAAGTCATTTTTTTTTAAACGCCTTGGGTTCGTTTTTTTGGTTTGACTGGCCGCATCAAAAACTATCCGACCAATGAGATTTTTGCGCTTTTGCTCACGTGTCTGGAGCTGCTGAAGTTACAGTAAAACACAACTTGGGGGCGCTCAAACACAAAACAGTCTTGCCCAGCACTAGGGTTGTGAAGGTGAGGAAATTTTCCCATTACACACGATGGGGAGTTACATTACAATACCCTGTAAGCGCCGTGTGTGTTTTACTTTGACTTTAATATCAGCGGCAATTCTGCGTCAAGCACTGTTTGAATAAAATAAAAATCAGCAAATAAATTCTCAAATAAATGAGAAATGAATGTTTTTTTTTTTTTTTTTTTTTTAACATTACTTAGATCAGGGATGCCCAATAGATCGATCACGAAGACAATGCTGGAAGATCGTGCTTTAGGTCAGTGTTTCTCAACCAGGGGGGCGAGAGATAAAACTACAATATAATATATTCACTAATATTATGACTCGTATGTTAAGTCATGTAAAAAAATATATAGCCTATAAATAAATAACAGTACCACCTCTCTAAATATTCTGGGTTTCGGAGCAGCACATATTTCTCATCGTGTGTAATACAGACTGAACGGTTGCTCAAAAACGCGTATCATATGAAACGCAAACTACAGCTCTCGCTGGATAAAAGAAGCCAGTGTCACACTAGTACACACAAGTTTTGATGGACGACTATTGTAATCAAGGAAAAGATGATTACAGTAACATACAGGATCGGGCATTAGGCGCGCGTTATGTCCATTATAAATGATGCGCAAACGAACCGTGTGCGCTCTTGGCTCACTCATATTTCTGCTTGAACAGATAGTTAGGCTAACAAATAAAAGTGTAGTCTGCATAATTTTTTTTTTTATTTTATTCGTCTTGTATTTATTGACAGAAAAATGTCAATAACATTTTGCTGCCAACACGGAATAAAGTGTCACAGAGAGAAAAAAAAGTTATATAAAAAGTGTAATCCTTATTTTTATTCGTTTTGTCAGGATATAATTCGTTTATGCTAACATTCAGCCTACAACACAATATGAAAAAAAAATTAGGTTTTGCCTATATATATATTTTATAAGTCTTGTCAAAACACTAAATGCATTTAACATCTTGCTGTTACACAGTGAAAAGTGCAGCAGAGAAAAATAAATACATTTGACAGTCTGTCATTTAAAATGATAGAATAAGCATAATACAAAAAAAGAAAAAAGGAAAGATAGTTGAGCGTCCTTCAATGACATCGCATTCACACTCCATCTTTATTCCGATCTGTCACTCATCACAATCTGCCTGTTCTGTTTGAGAGCTGTATATTATATCTGCATCGTTGTACATGCTGTGCTCAGACCCCGCTAATAAAACGAAGCACTGGTTCGTGCATAACGGTCCGAGTGCAGGCTGTACCGGAGCTCGATAAGAATAAAGCGCAGATATGCTGTTTTGAAAGTACGTCTGGAAACGGGATAATGTTAGACCGCCCGTTCTCGTTCAAATTGCACCAGAGTTACCGACCGTTACCATGTTATATTCAGGAAATTAATCCCGCGGCGAAATCTGGTTATCAATTATAACCCCAAACACAACGTTTGATTTAAAATACAGGTAAAAATCAATAATGTGATGCATGGCTCTCGTTCGTTCGGTGCACTGCATTGAGCAACAGCGTTCAGTTTTAATTGCAGTGTCCTCTAACTGAACTAAATTATTTTTATTACTATAAAAAACATCTAAACGATGGTGAGATCTACACTGCCGGAAATAAATAAGAAGACAGGGAAGATGCAAGGCAAGATGAATGTAGAGCTGCTGGTCTCGTTGGTGTCTGAACACAAATAGCTTTATGACAAATTTGTATGATTTTGACAAGCACGTAAACACTTGCTCTCTTCTTCTGAGTGACAAGCGAGTGTCAGAAGCTAAAGTGCCACCTTGTGTACCTGGGTATTTCTGTTTTACATTAAGCGCCATCTAATGTCAGGGAATGAATTTGCATGTTCACTCGGCTCATCGTCAGCGAAAATCGCTTGGGTGTGAACACAAAAAACGCGTTGAAAAACGCTGGCGAATAACGCCCGCCGATATTCGTCCCGGTGTGTACGGGCCTTTAGATGTGTCCCTGGAACAACATTTTAATCCAAAAAATTAATCTTGAGCATTTCCCTACACCTAAACCTAACCTTACCCATGAGTAATCCCTAAAATCAGAGGAAATGATGGATGAATGGACAAGCACCAAACACTGATTGTAAGTCTAAACTATACAAAAACTATAAACTGGTTATTCAAATCTGATTGTTAATAACAATGTTGTTCCAGGGTCAACAAAGATGTTGATCCAGGAACATGTTGCATTTGGTAAAATCAGGTTCTGCCTGACATGACATACCTGTGTTTTTTAACTAATTTTTTAAATAGTCAGATGTGAGATATTTCCCAGAAGATATAGTAATCACTGATGCTGACAGTTATTTCAGCACAAGTTTGTGAGTTCTGTACTCTTGCATAAGCTTTTGTGATATTTTATAAACATCGATACAAAACTATTTTGAAATGGCATAGTTTCCATTAACCGATGTTATGTGACTAAAACGTAATTTTGTCCTCTCGCGATAAGTCGTATGGCGACAGATGTTGGTATATTTACATGTATCGCAGACACCACACTAGCCATAATGCACCAGAGCTGTGTAAATAACAGGGTTATTCATCCAAGCATTAATGGCAAGGGAAGCCCACATAACAAGTGTTTATAGGAGGTTGTAGTGCGTTAAAAAATGATCACATGATTTTTTTCAGAAAACATGCAAATGTCAAAAAAACTTTTCATTTTTTGAGTAAAAAACTGTTTTGCAACATATAGGAGTTTTGCTAAATTTACATGTCCATTAATTAGGCGTATTTTCAATTTGCACAATTTGAAGGGTAATGCAAACTCAGCTTATGAAGCAGTCTACACCGCACTGTGAACCTGATTTACATTACATTTACACTGTGTTGGTTACAGTGAGAGGATTCGAGAAAGCATACTCAGATCACAATGAACACAAATTTAGTTTTGAGTCGATTTCTTCTCATAGTGATTGAATGAAACACATCTGTGTTTAACGCTGCCAAAATACATTGTACATTTAACCTCTGATGCAAAAGGAGTAAATATAAAGACAATGCTGTAATCTGCACTTTTTCACGACTCAAATTGTGGTTGTTTTGAGAAATATTTCCAGTGTCACTTTAATATAAGGACCAAATGCTTCTCTAGTAAATGATGAGCTCCTGGAAGAAGGACCGGTGACAGGGATAGGACACTATACTGCAAACAAACAGACAATACAGCAGCTAAACTAGATGACACCCTTTTAAATCAACGAGGTGCAAGAAGTGCTGCTGGAAGCCAATTAAACTGCATCCTTGATGCTCAAATATATCTGTGCATTCTGATTAAAGACTGTTTTATCACCATAAACAAACATGGCATAGTGCATAGTGTATATCTGGGGAGATGAATGGATTGGAAAGCAATGTGAAAACTGTTGGGTGCTGTTGGTGTCGAACTATTTGAAGAAACGATCGTCTGTATCGGTAACAGCTAACAGTGTGTGTGTGTGTGTGTGTGTGTGTGTGTGTGCAGGTCTCTTCCCAGCTGTGCTGAACCTGGCCTCCATGGCAGAGATCAAGACCAATGCCACATGTGGAGAAACGGGACCAGAAATGTACTGCAAACTAGTGGAGCATGTACCAGGACGGCCCGTGAAAAACCCTCAGTGTCGGACCTGCAACTTGAAGAGTGATAATGCTAATGGTACAGGACAAACACACACACACATGCACACACACACACACACTCACACACACACACACACACACACAACACACACACACACACACACACACACACACACACACACACACACACACACACACACACACACACACACACACACACACACACACACACACACACACACACACACACACACACATGCTCTAATCAAAGACTGTTTCTGCTCATAAATCACTGCATTCCAAAATCACAATAACACAGTCATGTAACACACATGTGCACCGGATGCCTCACCTCACGGGCCTCGTAGAGAAGAAAGTGATGTTTTTTAATAGCAATGTTTGATTCATTAACAAACATATACTGGAATAATCTGTCTCTGGACCAACGTGACACTCTCCTCAGCAAAATAAATATGTTTTTGTGTCCAGGGGAATCTTGCAGCAAATAATACTCATTTTCAATAATAAAAAATATTTAAATTAAATATTTATAAAAAAACATTTACATCAATGAATGCATCTTTCTCCACACCACAGTATTCAGCAATTAAGCACAGCTAGATACGGTTCATATTTATATATTAAATATAAGCCCAAATGCATTTTTATAAGTAGGCATGGTAGCCTTTTGTCCTCTATTATAATAGCTTTACCTTATTACTGTGCTTTTTAATTGCTTTTTCAAAGATTGCTGGAAGTGATCCCATACCCAGACTTTTTAATTAATAAATAGATATACATTCTGCTTTGCACATTTTTCAAAGAACTCTTATGTTTGGTTTTATATGTGTAATAAATGACCACTGTGCTCGTTACTGTCATCGTTATCATCACACATTAAATCCGGCATCCACACCATCACACATTATATAAATAATTTAAAACAAGCAAACATTTTCAGAGAGGCGTGCATGAAGTTAATTATTATAAAGCCAAAAGATGTTTGAGTTATAGAGGATGTAAATATCACTGATTCATTCAAAACAATGAATACATACTTCAAAGCTGCGCGTTTGCTGCAAACCGGAGCAGATGGTATATTTTAATATTTTACATTTCATATTATTCGTGATGTATTAAACACAGAATCCCCGGAGCATGACATCACATCCTGTCGCTGATGTCTGACGTCCTGTCAGTTATTGGACGTCACGACAGTCAGTGTTGCATCACGTCTTCACTGTTGGAGAAATATGATAACTGATAAGAATATGAGTTATTGCGTTAGTGTTTAAAAGCAGCATTCTGTATCAGAAAAGACTGATTTTATGAGTGTCTGTCATTTAGTCATAGCTCATCCCAAAACCAAAAGAAAGAAAAAAGTAAAGCTGAATTTTTATTATCTTAAAAAAAAAAGATGTATTGTTTGAATTGTAAACATCATTGTGGTATTTCTTATTTATGCAAATTTGATTAAAAACATCATTGTGTCCAGAGGATGATTTCCCTGACTGTAGTACAGTAATGAGAATCAGCGTCATTAAGATGCATGAGAATCACAAACATACTCAAGGTACAACAGTGCTATGTAATGTGAGTAATGACTGAATTGTCGTGTTTTGGGTCAATTACTTATTTAATGGGCTGTAGATATGCTTTATTGTCTTATAATTGGTTTCAGGGAGAAACATGATCCAGACACGACGTCTTTCTGTCACCTTCATCAGACCGATTCTTTTAGGGGCTGATTTTGATGTGTACAAGCTGTCTGAAAGGTCTTAAAGTGCCACTATTATGCCTTTTTGAATATTACCTCTCATGCAGTGTGTCATGCAGCAGTATATGAACATAAACTTTCTTTATTAAAGTTGTGAAGCCGACAGCACACGATAAATAAAGTTATTGTCTATAAAAAGAAAATAGTCTGCTCGCAATCTTCGGGAATACAAATCTTATTCTGTTACTTCACAAAGTATTACATTTGCATAATCTACGCGGTAGACAAATCACAAAGGACTGCGCCATCTGACCAATCACAACAGTGGAAGGCGGGGGTTAGAGAGACTGAGTCGTTATTAAAGCTATTGTTTGTTGTTTTTTGACCTTGGTGCATGTAAACTTGTTATAGGACACTCATAAAACAATATTAGCAACCTTAAAAATGCATAATAGGGGCACTTTAATAAAACATGCGTCGCTGGCGCTGTCATCCACACACGTTAGTAATGAGTTAGTCTAAGCTCTCTTCAAAACACACACACACACACACACACACACACACACACACACACACACACACACACACACACACACACACACACACACACACTCCCAGCCAGAGAGTGATTAATATTACATGTAATTAGAGAAAGAACGAGAGAGATGTGACTTAACCAGCGGGGGAGTTCTTTTAAATGAAACCTAGATCTCGCTCATAAATTTGAAAAGAATATATGCAGTCAAATAAATGATTAAGCGGACAACTTTAATCATCTTTGCCTAATTAAGAATCTGGCTGTAAAGAAAGCTTGGGGTTTGTCTCATATAGCTGGCTCTCCACAGGCTCTGCACCGAGATAAACGTCAGTATTTCAGCGCTTATAACACTCATCCCTCATTAGAGCAGATCGGGACCCTTCAGCAGGTGCTTGTATTCAGCTCACTGAGGTAAAAGCCGGCGGAGACAGGTTATTAGTTGCTTCGTGGTTTAATATGAGCTGTTATGGAGATCCTCTAAAGGACTAGAGCCACGAGGAATCAGATCTTACTCGATCTCTTCAGATATAAGAGCTTGATGTGCTCTGAAGAAATGAGATCTTCCTCAGTCCAAAAACACCACTTATTCAAACTAAATTAAATACAAATTCAAATATATGAGTATTAAATAAACCCAGAGCTCTTGGGCAGGTTTAGGTTTTATTTCAGTCACTTAATAGGACTGATCTGCTGTCGTTACAGCGGTCTCTCGCTTCCAGTGTGGATTGCATCAGATGCTGTGATTAACACGTTTTCATATACACCATCTCACAGGATCTGTTTAATCTAAAGGACTCGGCTCAGAACACACACACACACACACACGCACACACGCACACACGCACGCACGCACCACAGACACAGACACACACACACACACACACACACACACACACACACACACACACACACACACACACACATGAGACACACACACACACACACACTACGGAGACACACACAGACACACACTTGACAACACACACACCACACACACACACTCACACTCACACTCGCGCACACTCTCTCACACACAAACACTCACACTCGCGCACGCACACGCATACGCACATGCTGACATGCACACTCTCTCTCTCTCACACACACACACACACCACGTACGCACAGACACACGCTCACACTGCACACTCTCTCTCTCACACACACACGCACACACACTCTCTCTCTCACACACACACACGCACACACACACACACACACACACACACACACACTACACACACACCACACACACATACACACTCATCTCTCTCTCACACACACACACACACCACACACACACACCACACTCTCTCTCTCTCTCTCACACACACACACACACACACACACACAGGAACACATTTTCATTATTTATTAAATATTAGAAAATCTGTGAATCTCAAATATAATCATCAGACTTTTGAGTCTGTTTTTACAGAAACATAATTGTATTAATTGCAATATATGTTTTGATTATTTAAATATCATCTTACCGAAACACATTATTTGAGATATATAGTGATGATGACTGATATCCATATAATTTTATGTTAGTATCCGCTGCACTGTTATAAAGATCTCATAGATTTACATTACAAGCAGCAGAATTTCATCATATACAGTAAATATCTGCATCTGCAGCAAACTGCATTATTTGCTCAGTTTGAGTCTGAATAAAATTGAGCTGTTCATAAAATCCTGATGGATCAATATAAAAAAATGCAAACCTCATTAAGATTTCATTAGAGTAAGGTTTAGTCAACTTTTTGATTTCAAAAGATTAGATGTTTTGACTTTAATGTCACGATTCACAGGGTTGGAGTTCACAGTCGGTCACGTCTCAATCAGATCCACTTTTGATGCCCCTCACAAGTGTGTTTATCATGTGTGCAGAGCGGCATCCCATCGAGTACGCCATCGACGGCACTAACAGATGGTGGCAGAGCCCGAGCATCATGAACGGCATGGACTACCATTACATCACTGTGACTCTGGACCTGCAGCAGGTAAACGACAAAACATCACCTTTCACAGCCAATCGGATTGCAGCTTGTGCCTTTGTAAAGCTCCTTACAGCCATTTAGGGTTATCATCAACAATTTCATTTTTTTGACCAACAGGGAAAAAAATAATTATTTGCAAACTTCTACATTTCGAAAGATAATAACTCGGTTGTTCTCAATTTAATTTTTCAATTGTTCTAAAGTGCGCTACGACTTTAAATCTGGATGGATTCTGATTTTTTTGTGTTTATGGTTCATCAGCTAGAAAATATTATCCTGAAAAAGGGGATTTCAGCAGTCATTCCTTTATAGTTATAGCTAGCATTATATTTATCATCCATGGCGTACATTTGCAACTCAACAAACAATGTAGAATTGTACTTAGTGCTCTTTTCTATGCAGTTTCAATGAATAAACCATCATAAAAATGGTTTAGCGCACTTCACAATCAATGAAACATTTAATACTGAAGATTTATGATGACTGCTTACTCTAACTGTTGACAAATTATGACCATGTTTACTTTACGGTGTTTGCATTGTAATATGTTGTAAGAATGCATATTTAAAGCAGCAGACAGCAATAGTAAAGCATACACATTTCAAAATAAGAGTCCCATAGTGTTTATTATAGTTGCATCATTATTAAACACAGCTTAAATAAAATAAATAAATACCTGATTCATTTTTGGTCCGTGTAATGTTCATTCGTGTTTATTTTTATTTAACATTGAAAACAGAAACATGAGAAAATAGCACCATTTTCGTTTTTCGTTTAAAAAAAAAAAACTGAAAAAACAAGAAATTGCCTTGATTTTCCATTTTCATACTCTGGGATATAAAATGGATAAACTTCTTGAATGTTGAATTTCCACATGTGAGAGGGAGTTAAACGCTCCGTTTCACAGATTGGTCATCAGATGACGTCATCAGTTTCGTGTAACAAAATAAGAGTCCTGCAGAAACATGCATCATTGAACCACTCACTCAAACGATTCATTCAAGAATGAAACGCCTGTGTTTTAAGTCAAATAAAACACTGTTTTGTGTCTAAAAGGAAATCAATTTATCCTCATTATTAATGAAGTTGTACTGTATAAAATTAAAGGTATGACTGCTGTGTATTCACACTAAAATCAACAGGCTGGTCTGCACTTCACAATAATGTAAATGTCACGCAGCTTTGCCACACAGATTTTGATAAATAAAATATGTGGTGCGCCAAAGAAATAGACTAAAAGGGTAATGTGGCAGCATATCCGAGGCACTTGCATATTTCTGCAATAAGCACCTAATATTTGCCATATATAATCAAGGCCTGCACAGAAGTAAGCGCTGCACCGGCGTGGGTTGTGTGCCATGTGTTTGATGAGAGGGAGATGAACGCAGGAGGAGGACTCTTATTCTGTTGCACGAAACCGAAGACGACATCGGCACCGTTTCAATTTTGCTTGCTTTTTAACCAATCAGTGAAGGGGGGGGGGGTTAACTTCCTCCCAACATTCAAGCTATTTATCAATTTTCTACCCATAAATGTAAAAAGGAAAAATTAAGGCGAAAGCTTGTCTTTTCGTGGTTTTGAAAAACCAAAAATAAAAATGGTGGCGTTTTCTTATGTTTCTGTTTTCAGTATTAAAATAAAAAAAATTTACACGGACCGTTTTGTATTCTAAAGAATAATTATTTTACTTGTAAATATCTTCTTGTATGCCTTTATTAAAGAAAAACACATTATCTGATCAATTTTCATTGCACCCCTAATTTTTTTTTATTGCGCTCTTGAAGAAACACATGAGAAATATTTTATGAGGTCTGAAATGGTCCCCTGCTCTGTCACGAGAAGCTACAGTCTTGTAATTCCTCTCCAGAAGTGTGTGTGTGCAGGTTAGCTCGGGCTGAACAGTGAAAAGCAGTGGAGATGAATCAGTGTGTGGGCAGAGTGCTCCCATCAGCCCTTATTAGATGATGATCTGAGGCCAGTGCTGGAAATTACACAAACACCTACAGACACGCAATTAATGCAGTCAACAGATGACACCAGACTGCAGGGTGCTCAGAATGAAAAGTGACGTGCAAATGAATAGATGAGAGCGATAACAAAAATAGATGCGAAGGGAAGTACAGCGTACAGAGAATGATGCAATCAAGTGAACTGCTGAGAAAAGAAGACATTAGCATGATTCTGTGGGATTGATGTTAGAGAGGATCATAGATGCATCATGCACACACACATGTACATACTTTATATAGCACGTGTGAAAAAAAACATACAATATGTTTTGTGTTGGCTTGGGATCTGCACAGTGTTGTAAGACTAAACAGATTTGCTAAAATGTGTTGAAAGCTGAAAGCATTATCATTTTTTTTTTTTTTTGTTGAAAGAAATTATTACTTTTATTAAGCAAGAATGCAATAAGTTGATGAAAAGTGAAAGCTAAGACATTTTTAGTGTTGCAAATGTATTCAGTATTTCAAATAAATGCTGTTTTTTGAATGTTTTATTCATCAACGAACACTGAAAAATAAAACGCATCACGGTTTCCACACAAATATCGACAGCACCGCGGTTTTCAACATTGATGCAGCAAATCAGAATATTATTATGATTTCTGAAGATCATGTGACACTGGAGTAACGGAGTGATGAAAGGATTAAGGATTAAATTACATTTGAACAGATTTGCATAAAAACAGCTGTGTTAAATTGTGATATTTGACACTTTTTCTGTATTTTGATCAAATAAATGCAGCCTTGGTGGACTTTTTTGAGCTTTGTGATTGGTGAGGCTTGACGGCCCCGATTCTCAGTCATTTTCATTATATGGCCATAATATTCACCTAAAAATGGTTATGAAAGAAAGTCATGCACCATTTTGAATGGCATGAGGATGATAAATAACGACAGAATGTTATTTTGTAGGTGAACTATCCCTTTAATTCCTGCATTGCTCCTCTGTGCCTTACCTGAACTGAAGAATACGACAATGAGTGCAGCACGTGCATTACACAGAGAGAGGCAAGATAGAAGACAAATGAGTGTGACAGGGTTTGAGTATTCATTAGAGGGGCTGTAGAGGACATTTAGAGTTAATAAATCAGACGAGAGGGTGTGTAATTACTGACAGCAATCACACATACAGCATGGAGCCATGACTGCCATCTTACCATCACTCACTCCCTGACAACCTGTCGTCACAATGACAAACGCGCGCTAACACATTACAGGCACGCGGAGCGCTAGAGCAAAACACGTCTCAACTGAGGAAATTGATTCAATTGAATTAAGCGGTTATTTATGCACACACTGTTCCCAGTGCTTTATGTGTAATGTGTTTTAGATGGCTAACAGGCCTCCTTCAGTGACTGCTGCTGGGTGTGGATGATGTTTAGTGTTAGTCTTAAAGGAACAGTTCACCCAAAAATGAAAATTTGCTGAAAATGTTCTGATCCCCAGGCCATTCAAGATTAGGATGAGTCTGTTTCTTCATCAGGTTTGGAGAAATGTAGCACTGCATCAATGTCTCAGCAATGGAAGTGAATGGGTGCCGTCAGAATGAGAGTCTGCTAAAAACATCAAAATTAATCCACACCACTCCATCAGTTAACATCTGGAGAAGACAAAAGCTTCACAAGACAACAGGAGATGGACTTTTTCACTAGAGGAAGTGTTATTATGGACTATGGATAAATGTAGCCAGAAGTTTTAATGACGGACGTTTTAAAAACGTCTTAATGATGGATTTGTTTCAGCTTTTGTCTTCACGAGATGTTGACCGATGGACTGGAGTGGTGTGTATTACTTGTGATGTTTTTATCAGACTCTTATTCTGACAGCACCCATTCACTTCCATTGCTGAGACACTGATGCAATGCTGCATTTCTCCAAACCTGATGAAGAAACAAACTCATCTACGTCTGGGATTACCTGAGGGTCAGTAAGGTTTCAGCGAATTTTCATTTTTGAGTGAATTAATCCTTTAAGTTAAGATAACGATGCTTGAAATTAGGTGTTTGTTGGTGTTAAGATGATCAAATACTTCAGTTTACACACAGTGCACATACATTTCATTAGAAGCAGAGTCTGCATGACTGTGCATGTGCAAATTTTTCATGTTTTCTAGCCTTGCACACATATGTGCATTTTAATTTTCAGGTTCCAGCAGTCTAACGATTGTGCATGTGATTCATTGTAGGAGATTGTGTGTGTGGGTGTGCGTGCGTGCATGCATGTGTGTGTGTGTGTGTGTGTGTGTGTGTGTGTGTGTGTGTGTGCGTGCGTGAGTGTGTGTGTGTGTGTGTGTGTGTGTGTGTGTGGCGTGTGTGTGTGCGTGTGTGTGTGTGTGTGTGTGTGTGTGTGTGCGTGCGTGTGAGTGTGTGTGTATGTGCGTGCGTGCGTGCGTGCGTGCGTGCGTGTGAGTGTGCGTGTGTGTGAGTGAGTGAGTGTGTGTGTGTGTGTGTGTGTGTGTGTGTGTGTGTGTGTGTGTGTGTGTGTGTGTGTGTGTGTGTGTGTGTGATGTTCCAGTCTGCAGATGTTCCCCTGACCTTAGTACTGTTTTGAAATGACTAATCATACTAAAGTCTTCCATAAACACACACGTGCAAACACATACACAAACACATTTTACAGAAAATCACTCTATCTCCAGTTCATCCATATGTGACGTGCGTGTCTCAGTGAGGCACTGCAGACCAAAATAATTACTTAAAAATTGCCAGCAAATAAAATC
>CM049816.1:34512360-34549860 GCA_027422435.1 Schizopygopsis pylzovi | reverse complement strand
GAATATCTCCATTCTGTCGCGTTCCTGTTCGCCTCATCTGGAGCATCTCTCCATTATCTGCCGCCCCTTCTATCTGCCCCGGGAATTTACATCGATCCTCGTGTCTGCCGTTTATATTCCTCCACAAGCAGACACTAGCGTGGCTTTGTCCAATCTCCACGATGAAATCAGCGGATATGTCAACAAACATCCCGACGCTGCTTGTATTATCGCTGGGGACTTTAACAAGGCCAACCTCAAGAAAGTCCTGCCGAACTTTCATCAACATATATCCTGTCCAACCAGAGGACTGAATACACTGGATCACTGCTACACTCCGCTCAATAACGCCTACAAAGCCCACTCACTGCCGGCTTTTGGCAAATCAGATCATGTCGCCATCTTTCTCACGCCGGAATACAAACAAAGGATCGCTCGCGAGCCGCCGGTGGAGAGGGAAGTGACGCGCTGGTCCCCCCACTCTGAAGCTATGCTACAGGCGTCTCTTGATGACGTCGACTGGGACATGTTCCGGGCGAGTTCATCTGACGTCAGCGAATTCACGGATGTAGCAGTAAGCTTCGTAAACACGCTAACCGAGCAAGCCACTGAAACGGTAACAATAAGGACATTTACTAATCAGAAACCGTGGGTGGACAGATCAATCCGTGATGCGGTTAACAATCGCACTGCCGCATACAATGCCGGTCTGTTGTCAGGAAATATGAGCGAGTACAAAACATCGTGCTACGCTCTCCGGCGTGCAATACGAGCCGCTAAGCGCCGGTACAGTGAGAGAATTGAGTCACATTTCCAGCTCAATGACTCTCGACGCATGTGGCAGGGACTGAAGACCATCTGTTCCTCTGGAAATAAATCCTCCGCAGAGGTGAGAGCAGACCCGCTGCTGGCCGAGGAGCTAAACACTTTCTACGGTCGCTTTGACTGCAATGGCGGCGCGATTCTGCCGATCAGCTCGTCAGGATGCAGCAGACAGAGCAGCGATGTTTGTGCTATCACCTTTTCAGAGGATGACGTTCGGAGGGAACTAAAGAGAGTGAACGTAAGGAAAGCAGCAGGACCTGATGGGATTACTGGCCGCGTTCTGAGGTCCTGTGCTGATCAGCTTGCTGGTTTGTTTACTTCCATATTTAATGAGTCCCTTGCTACCTCTGTGGTTCCCACCTCATTTAAAAAATCTGTCATCATCCCTGTGCCTAAGAACAGTAAACCCTCTTGCCTGAATGACTATCGTCCAGTTGCCCTCACATCGACGGTCATGAAGGTTTTTGAGAGACTTTTAAAGAAACACATTTGCTCCTCCATCCCTGCTACTTTGGACCCTCTTCAGTTTGCCTATCGGCCAAATAGATCTACTGATGATGCCATCTCCCAGGTACTGCACTCCTCCCTCACTCACATCGACAGCAAAAATGGCAACTATGTCAGGCTGCTATTCATAGACTACAGCTCAGCTTTCAACACTATAGTCCCCACCAAGCTGACTGTTAAACTCTCAGACCTTGGCCTAAACACTTCACTTTGTGACTGGATTCAAGATTTCCTCACCGCCAGACCACAGGTGGTGAAAGTCGGCCAGTTCACCTCCAACTCCATAACCCTGAACATAGGAGCCCCACAGGGCTGTGTCCTGAGCCCCCTGCTATACTCTCTCTACACCCACGACTGCGTGTCCTCACACAGCTCCACTTCCATTGTTAAATTTGCTGACGATACTGTGGTTCTGGGCCTCGTTTCCAACAATGATGAGGCCGCATACTTGGATGAGGTGGAGAGACTTACATCATGGTGTCAGGACAACTGTCTCTCTCTGAACGTGAGCAAAACTAAGGAGCTGATCGTGGACTTCAGGAAGAGACAGCAGCAGCCCTACACTCCTCTTATGATCAATGGGACCCCTGTGGAGAGGGTGAGTAGCTTCAAGTACCTCGGTGTAAACATCTCCGAGGACCTGACTTGGACTACACACATTCAAACACAGGTTAAGAAAGCCAGGCAAAGACTGTACCATCTGCGACAGCTGAGGAAATTCAGGGTCTCACCAGCTATCCTGAAAACTTTCTATTCAGGGGCCATAGAAAGCGTACTGACTCAGTGCATCTCAGTGTGGTATGGTAATTCCTCAAACCAGGACTGCAAAGCTCTACAGAGAGTCGTGCGCTTAGCTGAGCGCATCTCAGGGTCTGCTCTCCCCTCTCTGCAGGACATCTACCTCAAACGCTGCAGAAGCAGAGCTGCAAAAATCATCAAGGACTCGAATCACCCCGGTAACCATCTTTTCTGTTTACTGCCATCTGGCAGGCGCTTCAGGAGTATGATGGCAAAGACTGAAAGACTGAGGAAGAGCTTCTTCCCTCAGGCCATCAGGCTCCTAAACACAAACTCTGTTTCATAAACACTCACAAGACACATTGTAACTTAATTAACTGTAAATATTATCACATTCTCATCATTGCTGCTATGTACAATACCTTGAACAACCGTCTGCACATCCCTCTTATTCACATTACTATTTATTAAGTCCCAGTACACTGTTTTTCTTTTTTTGTACATCTTATTGTTTTTTGCACATCTTATTATTATTGTTTTTTTTTGCACATCCTTTTGCACATCCTATTGTCTTTTGCACATCGTATTGTTTTTTTGCACATCTTATTGTTTTGCACTTTTTTTATTTCATTGCACATTTTACTCTTATTTCTCCTTTTCTTACCATATGTATGCCCTTGTTTTATGTTACTTTATATAATTTGTATTCTTATTATTTTGCACTGTCCACTGAGCGGACCTGGTTCGATTACATTTCACTTCTAATTATACCCTGTATAACTATTATGTGACAAATAAAGAAACCTTGACCTTGTATGCTTTTGTTTTTCAGTATTACTACTCCATTAAGGATATATCCGTAGGAGGCATGTGCATCTGTTACGGTCACGCTAAGGCCTGCCCTCTCAACACATACAACAAGGTTTGTCATCTGAAGAATCGTTCTCATCAAATCATTTCATATGTGCACTGTTATTACTTCAGCTTTATCATTAAGTTGTTAATTATAGACTTATCACTTTTGGCCTTTATAAAGCATGCACTCACAACAGTTGTAAACTAAATTAAATAGTTGCATTGTGTCTTATATGATCAAAATGCTGTATTTTGTGGTGCATATTTTTTTTGTTATTATCAAAACATCCAACGTTTTTATTTCTTCTTTGCAGTACCACAAAATGTCTAACACATTTTCAGATAACTTTATGAAAATAATTTAAAATTTCATTAAAAATACACAATTTCAATAGATGAATAGGTTTCATTTGAACTATCCCTTTATATTTTGAGCACAGACCAGCCATGAATATATCAATATACAAAGGTTGCAGACACTTGGAGAAAATTAAAGAAGGATTTAAATAGGATTTAATATGACTCTCCTAACCTCAGCCTATAAATACATTCATCAAAATCACACATTTGACCATTTTCTAGTTTAGCTTTGACAATAAAGTGCATGCACTGAAAGGCTGTAACCAAATTCATCAAATTAATTCACATTATGTACACATCCATTCTTAATCGTATGGCTGAAAATAAGTTGTTTGCATTTCTGTTGGTTCTTTAACATTTCTTTCGTAAATGTTTAAAAAAAGTCAAATATTAAATGCTAAGCTGCTTACTCTTTCATCTCACTTTTTAGTGATTAAAAAGGAAGTTTCATGTTGAAATTCATATTCCCCGTAAGTGCTCATTAATGGTAGCGGCTGCCTTTTTTGATTTGATTGTCCATCATTATGACATTGACAAGTGCTGTTAGACCACTGATCCGCTCTGCACCAAAATACAGCTATTATTAGGCAATTGTTTTATTACACACAGTGTAGAAAGCCTCAGAGGTGCTTACAGCACTTAGTATGTCCTGTTCATTATGTTTGCCAGATTAAGTTTTATTTAGGAAGGCATTCTCAAAACATTTCTGGTTTGGTTTTGACATCAGAAATTCAGCTGTGAGTGTGAACACAACACTTGCGGTGAGAGCTGTGACCGCTGTTGCCCTGGTTACAACCAGAAACCCTGGATGGCGGGAACCTTCCTCACACGCCACGTCTGTGAAAGTAAGCGGTCTCGACAATGTCCCACAGAACTGAGCATGCTGACCAATTGTGTCCTATTTAGCTGTGGTCTATAAACATCAGTTCATGATATATCACATCCGAGTGACTATATTTACAGTATATCATAATCACACTATGTAACAGATAAAGTCCCCCTGTAGTGAAAATCAAGTTTTTTATGATGTGGTGTTTTTAATTTGCTTTTAGTCAAACCAAGTGCCAATCCATTAATCAACACCATTGCTGAGTATTTTCTCCTTAAAAGTAGTTTCCCATAGGCTGACCCAGAAACACGGTTTGAAACCGCCTTTGGTTTGCTACGTCACAAAATTCAATAACCAATCGCGTCAGATTCTAGTGAAGAAAGTTAATCCAGTAAAAATGAGTGCATGCAAAATATACCAATAGGATTACCAGCACAAAGAAACCCATGAAACAGTGGTTCAACGTGAATTTAGACTCGCTAACTTTAATAATAACCCACAGCAACAGTGTAAAAGTAGCCCAGAGTTAGACCCAGCTCTCCCGCATCGGCGAATCGGAATCACAAACTTGGCTGCATTCGAGTCTTCAAGGTATTTCGAGGACAAAACATCAAGTAAGTAACTTTAATGAATGTTACACTCTAGCTGTCCACTAGTACAAACATAGTTTCATCAGTCATTAGGTTACCCGTGGATCAGGAGGCGTGGCTGAGTGACTGAGTGGAGGCGGGGCTAATTTACATATTCATAGATCCGCGTATAGTAAATGAGGCAAGGGTGTCGAGTTGCATTCAAGCTATTTTAAGGCATGAGAAAGTTATTTTCACCAGAAAAAAAATGTATATGTAATTTTGACAATCAAAGGTGAGATTTAAGTGATACAGTTTTTGACTACAGGGGGACTTTAATACATCTTAATATGAATTAGGCCTTGTTAATTAGCATTTCAATATTGGCTGATTAACAGTTCAACAGTACTGGACTCTCCACTGTTTGTATTACTTTGCTTACCTGTGTAAATTCTTCACCTATTCAGTGGGTAAACACTGAGTCATTGAATTATTCACTCAGCCAATTTCTTTAAAAATGTACATTAACCAGATGACTGGCTTAATGAGTGAATCACTGAATTGTTTGTAAAATGAGCTGTTCAAAAATACAGAAGTGTTCAGGAAGAAAATGCCCTTGTGTCTTTATGTGGATCTGTTTTTATTGGCGAAGCAAAACACGCAAAGTAACTGTGTTCTTGTTACTCCATTCTAGAACGACCCAAGCTGCGTGGCTAGCTTTAATGGGGCAATCTTGAGTTAGTAACAGAGATTTAGATATCTCTTTTTGGAGAAGAAATTCATTGTGTTGTTGTTCATAGTATCAGCACACCTGTTATTACCTGTGACTGAATCATAGCTGTGCCAGTATTCAGATCAACTCTTCCTCGTGTGGTGTTGCCATATTATCAGTGCCTTGTGTCAGGAGCTGCACTGCTTCTCTTACTGTTGTATAATCATGATATGTCTTTATTTGCCAGAGTGCAACTGTCACGACAAATCAGAGGAATGCTATTACAACCAGACTGTGGCCGATGCTAAGCTGAGTTTGAATATTCATGGTGAATATGAAGGAGGCGGAGTCTGCCTGGGTTGCTCTGAAAACACAGGAGGAATTAACTGTCAGTCATGTGTAGATGGCTACTACAGATCAAGTGAGGTGAGTGTCTTTATATATGTGACCCTGGACCACAAAACCAGTCTTAAGTGTCAATGTTTCTAAATTGAGGTTTATGCATCGCCTAAAAGCTGAATAAATCATCTTTCCATTGATGTATGATTGATGAAAATCTGGAATCTGAGGGTGCAAAAAAATCTAAATATTGAGAAAATCATCTTTAAAGTTGTTCAAATGAAGTTCTTTGCAATGCATATTACTAATCAAAAAATATGTTTTGCTATATTTACAGTAAGACATGTACTAAATATATTCATGGAACATGATTTTAATATCCTAATGATTTTTGGCATCAAAGAAAAATCTATAATTTTGACCCATACAATGTATTTTTGGCTATTGCTACAAATATACCCCAGCGACTTAAGACTGGTTTTGTGGTCCAGGGTCATATATATATATATATATATATGTATATATGGGTCAATGGCCATGGGCCAACTTTATTTTTAAGGCAGGCCTCAGTGAAGGGAGAATGAAATGGGTTTTGTTGTGTAATTGAGCCTTATGTGAATATTTTCCCAGGTGAGTCCACACGAGCCCTGGCCCTGCAGACCCTGCTCATGTGATCTGAGAGGTTCACTGCACTCTTCATGTGTCCCAGACGAGAGTCAGGCCACCACAGGTACAACACAAGATCTGTCGGTAGCCCTGCTAAGTGTTTTTGGTGATTGGGTCACTGAAATAACACGCAGAGGTCACTAGAAGCAGATGATGTAAACACTCATCCTTCCTGAATGCATTCCATGGATTTTAGATTGTCTTTGAATGGATTGCATTCATGGTAATTCTGGTACAAACGTCTTAGTGTATTTATTTGCATTGATAGTTTTTGTGTGTGTTTGAGTGAAAGTGTTCTGAGCAGGAGATCAGGCTATAATGGTGTGTTTTCTTGTCTCTGCAGGTTTGGCAGTGGGCTCGTGCATCTGTAAGCAGGGATACGCAGGTGAGAAGTGTGACAGGTGTGCGTCTGGATACACAGGATTCCCTCTGTGTGAGCGATGCGACTGCAGCAGTGAAGGCAGCGTTAACCAGGATCCCTGCCAGCCGCCCTGCGTGTGTAAGGTACGACACATTAACACTGGCCTCCCTCTGCGTATACAGCCATGATCACTGCACTCACTGCTACGACAATACCACAAAATATTACTATTCTTTGTCTAATTTGATTATTTGATGTTTACTTGGAATAGATACTTGTGCACCTATTATATTGTTATCTTTTTCTCTGTGCCTGTGGTAGCCCATGTGGGTAAAAGTTCAAAATTGCACTTATGTAAAACATTATAATAGCTTTAGCATCATGTGTTCTAGAAATGTGTTATTTCCCCCCTTTGGTCATTTTAAAGAAGCATTTCTTATAGTAATTCTCTTACAAAATTTGCCTCACAAAATGTATTGATTGGATTTTTGTTTTTCTGAGAAATGGCTTCATGGAGGTCAGTGCGATTCCTCGTGTAGGTTGGGGTCATGTTGTTTAGATATTTATGGATGCCAATCTGTGTTTCTGAAATCTGCTGTTCACATGATGCTCTTAGAGTTTATCCCACATCGGCCAATTACAAAGAGTGGTTTCTAGAGCAACCGTGAGCTTTGACACTGGTTAGGTTAATTATTGAGATGCAGAAGATCACGCATACACAGTTTGTGGGAAGTACAGAGAACCTGCAGCATTAATGATTTAACGAGAAACTCGTCTTTAAGTTCAGCACAGAGATAACTACACTCGCTGATCAATTACCTCAGTGACGAGGATCTTCATTTAGCTGACAAACGCCCGGTATTTGATTCTCCTGAACTGCTGTATTGAAAACTCTTCAGATTTTAATAACGCTTAAATAGTCAAATGACAACATTTTGGATATGGCCTGTTGCCTAGTCATTTGGATGGCATCAGGGTTTCTCACATGTAGTGATCACTATGTCTACAAGGCACTGTTCACAGACCTAAGACAGGTTAGATGCAGTATTGAATTTAAAGTGGGTGACAATGAGGCTGTGAGGCAAAGACTTAGTCACAACCGTTTTTGTCAGATTTTTTTTCTTTCAGAAAGACGTATTTTCATAACTATTGTTATGTTGTTATGCTGGACTATTGTTAATAGTTGTCAGCCATTGCCAGCGTTTTTGCATATTTTCACGAAAATGTCATGGCCCCCAGAATATTTTGTTGTATTAATATCTCAACATGCAGTACATCAAAATAAAGATCAGACATCTACTTTCAAACAAAAAAATATTTTATTCTAGCTTCAAGCATTGTTTTTTTAACACGTGAATGTAAGTAGGTTTCATAAACAAAAGCTACATTTTGAGCAAAAGCTGAGAAAATCACATTTTTATTAAATACTACATCTGGATCATATTCAGTAATGTTCTCAAAGCAAAGATGCAGTAGATTGACAGCTTCACAGGCCTTTGCCACTTTCTGGATTGACATTTCACTCAACATTAGGTAGTTTTCATGTTAGTGTTGATGATCGTATTATGTTTCATATGCATATGCTTACATATGAGATCACTCGTTTCTGCGTCTTCCTCGTCTGTGTTTTTGATCGGCACATTCAACACTCATTCAGGAGATGCTAATAGCGCCCCTAGCGTTTAACAGGGAAAGCACGGAAATCACATGTTTGGCAGGGAAGGAGTTAAAGACTTGAGTCCCTCACAGCCTCATTTCCATTCCAGTCAAAAATGTAATCTGGCTCAAAGGTCTGTGGCAGCATTAGCTTCCTACAGACTGCTAATCCTGAATAAGACATCCAATTAAGCAAGAAGGCACTGAATCAGAAAGGCCACTGTGGTAGCTTGAGGTAAAATATCCTCAATAAATGGAAATTAAAACAGTCTTCTTCATGATCCAGAATAAATTGTTCTAGATATTCTAAGAAAGCTGTCGGCTTTGTTATCTCTGGCTGGATCGGGTGTGCCATAATCATATTCAGTGGATGCTGTCTCGACTAGGACTGAGAGTAAATGGTTTGAAAGGGACGTTTTGCGAAACGGCATGGAGGAGACAGGCTAGGACATGTACCATCGTATGTGATGAGGATACTTAAAGACTGACAGATGACATCAGCTTACATGAACAATGCAGGTCTCAAAAGGACAATGTGCTTCAACAAAACGCCACCCTGAAGGAACTAAAGGACTTGTTTTAGTAAGACGAGACCTTTAGATCTGGTCTTAGTTTAACTTTGAGAGGTGAGATAGACTGATCAAGGAACAATGAAGTCTGGAGATCAATTACAGGTGGTCTTGTAATCTGGAGCTAGATGAATATACATCTGAATCTCATGAAACATACCTTCAGAAGTCTGGCTGAAAGAGAAAGTCTGCTTTTAACATGAGACCTCAGGAGCAAGCTGGAGGAGATCCACAATGTCTGGAGGCCTGACAACTTCAGCCACATGGTTCTGGAGATGTGCACCACACAGAGTCAAAGCACAGGAACCTTCAGCTGAACATACATACGCTGCAAGAAAACTTTCTTCATCCCTGAAACACAACACATTCAAATAGACCTGTGAAATCAGAATACGGAAAATGCCTTCATATTAGCACGGTACACTAGGACCTATTTTACAGACTTTTTTAGAGTTTACTGGAAAAGGGAGCCAGAGATAAAATGGCTTAAAAGGTTCTTCACAGCGATGCCACAGAAGAACCATTTTTGGTTCCACTAAGAACCATTCATTCATTAAAGAACATCTCTTTCTTACCTTTTCATGATCTGAAAAACCTTCTTTCACCACAAAGAACATTTTGTGAAACAGAAAGTTTCTTCGGATGTTAAAGGTTCCTTATGGAACCATTTAGACAAAAAGGTTCTTCTATGGCATCATATGAAGCACCTTTATTTTTAAGAGTGTGGTTGATTTTCCAAAGTCCAGGCCTTCCCCGCTGTTGTATGAACCCGGGAGTCCACATAGACAGTAAATCAGACACAAACTGCCAGAAAAGACAGTGGGATTGGAATCCTGATTGATTTCAATCTCATCAAGGGATTTTAACATTTTCCAACAGTCGAGAGGGGAGTGAGCCTTTTGCAATAAAACATGCAACAGACCCAGTGATTCAGCCTTTCCAAAGTACTTTGTACTTCCCATGGCACTTCTCGAAAAAGAGTAGGGGTGTAACCCCGGTGTCCTGGCCAAAATTCCCTCCACTGGCCCTTGTCAATCATGGCTTCCTAATAATCCCCATCCACTTGATTGTCTCTATGACTCTCTCTCCTCTCCACCTGTAGCTGGTGTGTGGTGAGCGCATACACTTGATTGTCTCTATGACTCTCTCTCCTCTCCACCTGTAGCTGGTGTGTGGTGAGCGCATACACTTGATTGTCTCTATGACTCTCTCTCCTCTCCACCTGTAGCTGGTGTGTGGTGAGCGCATTCACTTGATTGACTCTATGACTCTCTCTCCTCTCCACCTGTAGCTGGTGTGTGGTGAGCGCATCCACTTGATTGTCTCTATGACTCTCTCTCCTCTCCACCTGTAGCTGGTGTGTGGTGAGCGCATACACTTGATTGTCTCTATGACTCTCTCTCCTCTCCACCTGTAGCTGGTGTGTGGTGAGAACATACACTTGATTGTCTATATGACTCTCTGTCCTCTCCACCTGTAGCTGGTGTGTGGTGAGCGCATACACTTGATTGGCTCTATGACTCTCTCTCCTCTCCACCTGTAGCTGGTGTGTGGTGAGCGCATACACTTGATTGGCTCTATGACTCTCTCTCTCCTCTCCACCTGTAGCTGGTGTGTGGTGAGCGCATACACTTGATTGGCTCTATGACTCTCTCTCTCCTCTCCACCTGTAGCTGGTGTGTGGTGAGCGCATCCACTTGATTGGCTCTATGTCTCTCTCTCCTCTCCACCTGTAGCTGGTGTGTGGTGAGCGCATACACTTGATTGTCTCTATGACTCTCTCTCCTCTCCACCTGTAGCTGGTGTGTGGTGAGCGCATACACTTGATTGGCTCTATGACTCTCTCTCCTCTCCACCTGTAGCTGGTGTGTGGTGAGCGCATACACTTGATTGGCTCTATGACTCTCTCTCCTCTCCACCTGTAGCTGGTGTGTGGTGAGCGCATACACTTGATTGGCTCTATGACTCTCTCTCCTCTCCACCTGTAGCTGGTGTGTGGTGAGAGCATACACTTGATTGTCTCTATGACTCTCTCTCCTCTCCACCTGTAGCTGGTGTGTGGTGAGCGCACACACTTGATTGCTCTATGACTCTCTCTCCTCTCCACCTGTAGCTGGTGTGTGGTGAGCATACACTTGATTGTCTCTATGACTCTCTCTCCTCTCCACCTGTAGCTGGTGTGTGGTGAGCGCATACACTTGATTGCTCTATGACTCTCTCTCCTCTCCACCTGTAGCTGGTGTGTGGTGAGCGCATACACTTGATTGCTCTATGACTCTCTCTCCTCTCCACCTGTAGCTGGTGTGTGGTGAGCGCATACACTTGATTGCTCTATGACTCTCTCTCCTCTCCACCTGTAGCTGGTGTGTGGTGAGCGCATCACTTGATTGCTCTATGCTCTCTCTCCTCTCCACCTGTAGCTGGTGTGTGGTGAGCGCATACACTTGATTGTCTCTATGACTCTCTCCTCTCCACCTGTAGCTGGTGTGTGGTGAGCGCATACACTTGATTGTCTATGACTCTCTCTCCTCTCCACCTGTAGCTGGTGTGTGGTGAGGATACACTTGATTGGCTTATGTTCCTCCTCCCACCTGTGCTGTTGTGGTAGGCATACACTTGATTGGTCTATGACTCTCTCTCCTCTCCACCTGTAGCTGGTGTGTGGTGAGAGCATACACTTGATTGTCTCTATGACTCTCTCTCCTCTCCACCTGTAGCTGGTGTGTGGTGAGGCACACTTGATTGTCTCTATGACTCTCTCTCCTCTCCACCTGTAGCTGGTGTGTGGTGAGACATACACTTGATTGGCTCTATGACTCTCTCTCTCTCCACCTGTAGCTGGTGTGTGGTGAGGCATACATTGATTGCTCTGATTCTCTCCTTCCACCTGTGCTGGTGTGTGGTGCGCATACACTTGATTGTCTTATGACTCTCTCTCCTCTCCACCTGTAGCTGGTGTGTGGTGAGCGCATACACTTGATTGTCTCTATGACTCTCTCTCTCTCCACCTGTAGCTGGTGTGTGGTGAGCGCATACACTTGATTGTCTCTATGACTCTCTCTCCTCTCCACCTGTAGCTGGTGTGTGGTGAGCGACATACACTTGATTGGTCTCTATGACTCTCTCTCCTCTCCACCTGTAGCTGGTGTGTGGTGAGCAGCATACACTTGATTGTCTCTATGACTCTCTCTCCTCTCCACCTGTAGCTGGTGTGTGGTGAGCGCATACACTTGATTGCTCTATGACTCTCTCTCCTCTCCACCTGTAGCTGGTGTGTGGTGAGCGGATACACTTGATTGACTCTATGACTCTCTCTCCTCTCCACCTGTAGCTGGTGTGTGGTGAGAACATACACTTGATTGTCTCTATGACTCTCTCTCCTCTCCACCTGTAGCTGGTGTGTGGTGAGAACATACACTTGATTGGCTCTATGATTCTCTCTCCTCTCCACCTGTAGCTGGTGTGCGGTGAGTGCACTGGTGCCGTTGTCCTGTGGCAGCCGTTGCATTATCCAAGTGGATGCTGCACACTGGTGGTGGTTGAGGAGAGACCCCCTCCCACATGATTGTAAAGTGCTTTTGGTGTAAAACAATACACAATAAAGCATTATATAAATGCATCATTCATTCATTCATTCATTCAAAGTAGGTGGATGTTTGCGTTAGGGATCTAACAACCAGACAGTAGTTCCAAACAAGCAACAACAGCCATTGATTTTCTATTTCTGGATCAAAACATACAATATAAGGTTAAAGTGTTTCTCTGGTATCTCCAAATTCAGCGTAAGAGTGCAATGCTTCCTTTGAAAGCTACAGTACAGTTATCTGCTCTGATCTGATCTCTCAGTATCAGACGCACTTCTGATGTCGCCTCTGTTCTGTATAAATGAAATACTGCTTGAGAGCTGCTTTACACTTTGATGTTATCCTGACAACTACCTTACGTCTTTTTTTCCTCGGCTGTCGAATCATTACAGTCTGGATCCGTTTTCCCATTCTAAAAAAGTATTTCAATGCACAAAACAAACTGATAAAACTGAAATAAACAAGCCAGTTTTAATGCAGGACTACAGATGATGGAGAAGGGTTTCATAGGATTTCTCCCAGCGGGTGGATGGATGAACAGATGAAGAGTGAGCGGAGGTGAAGCATGTTTGGAGTTAGGCTGTGATGGCCAGATTATAGAGGCGATCGTTCAGCTCTGTTCAGTAATGGCTGGGCTCAGGCAGAGCGCCAGTGTAAATGGGACATTAAGAAACATCAGTAAATGACACCCACAGACGGGATGGACTCGCTCCATGTGCTGTAGTCTGATGCCAAAATTGCAGATAAATTACAATAAATGAAAGTGTCAGAAGCACAGTCTGGTGACTGGAACGGAAGAGTTCATCTCAGAGAGTTCCTCATGCTGTAGTTAGTGCTGTATTGACACAGCAGGGTCGACTGACGATCAGAATTTAAGAACGGACTCCTTGAAGGTCATGAGTATGAATCTCCCGTACAAAAAAACAAGTTTATTCAAGTGTGCTATTAGCAGGGGCGGACTGGGACAAAATTCCAGGCTGGGAAATCTCACATTTATCCAGGCCATCCCCATCCCATAACACCCACAACAAATTTTGAAACATAGACAACCCTATTAGCTTACTTGTATGACCATCACATAAAAAGGTCTAAGTCTTTAGTTGGGGCCGTGGGAAATAAATAAAGGTTCTCTTTTGAACTGCACCTTTTCCTTTTCTTCGTTTTCTCCAATATAATTATAATAATTTGTTACATTTATATAGCGCTTTTCTGGGTACTCAAAGCGCTTTACATAGTATGGGGGGATCTCCTCATCCACCACCAGTGAGCAGCATCCACCTGGATGATGCGACGGCAGCCATAGTGCGCCCACCACACACCAGCTTATTGGTGGAGAGGAGAGAGTGATGCAGCCAATCAGTGTATGGGGATTATTAGGAGGCCATGATGGTCAGAGGCCAATGGGTGAATTTTTATGGATTTGGATTTGTATTTTTAATAACCACAGAGAGTCAGGACCTCGGTTTAACGTCTCATCCGAAAGACGGTGCTTTTTGACAGTATAGTGTCTCCGTCACTACACTGGGGTGTTAGGACCCACACAGACCACATGGTGAACACCCCCTGCTGGCCTCACTAACACCTCTTCCAACAGCAACCTAGTTTTCCCAGGAGGTCTTCCATCCAGGTACTGACCAGCTCAACCCTGCTTAGCTTCTGTGTTACCTGGTCTTGGGCTGCAGGGCGATATGGCTGCTGAATTGAAAGGTTGAAATATCTCTGTCACTCCCTTGTTTCTTGTACCTGTCACTTCTTCACCAGCAGGTCTACTGTTATTAACAGAACTGTGTTCACCTTGTTGCAAAACAACCACCTCATTTTAATTTGTTTGCACATAATGTTGTTATTTCTCTTAAAATGACTTAAATACCCAATATTTAACAAACCTATAACTCATACAAATATATTCAAACTAATTTTCTAAAGTGCCTAAATGCCACAATTAGTACATTTGAAAATCCCAATACTGAAAACACTGTTCTTTTTTGGGCTGACTGATATTTTTGTGTTGCATTTTGCTCTAGATCCCTCCCTTTCTATTCAATAAAATGTAAATATCTGCCTGCTAAATTTATTAATGAGACTTTCCAATCGATAATGATGTCCTTTAGCACAGTATTCTGACTGATGATAACAAACTGCCGGCCTAACAGTTGCTAGCAGTTTAATACTAGGTTAATAAAGACAAAGCTATAATGTATCACAGAAGAAACTGACCTGCACTTGAAGCCCTGAACAGGTTAGTCATTTCGTTACATTTCACTGATTCTTCTGTCCGTTTCCTCTCCTTCCTTGAGTCCCGCGCATCGACTCTGTTCAAAACCGTTTGACGGAGACAAGGAACAGACGTGAAGCGTGGCGCTGCCAGTCAAGACTAAACCATTTATGATTTATTTTCCATTTATTAGGGAATTTCACAATTGGAAATGATCACTTTGGCACATTGGGAAGGCAAAAAAAAAAATACTAATAGAGGGCAGCGGGCCAAATCAGTGTTTTCATTGTTATATGGTAAGGGGCGTACATTGTACAGAATTCCCCAAAAACACAAGTGAAGAAGAAACCAAAACAAAGATGCTTCCACGTGTAATCTAACACGATCATCAGACATAAACCAGCATCATAACTGTGTAACCTTATGAATAAAATATCACCAATAAAGAGGCAATAATGACTGTCAAGCTTTGATTGACTCCATCTACATTTTGATTATCATTCTAAATCCAATTAATATTCTTTTTCAGATTTTTGTTAAAAATATTATTTATTTTTTTATTTATGAAACTTACCCACAAGTGTTTAAAAAAATTATGCATGAAGCTAGAATAAAATATATTTTTTTACAAGCAGGTACTCTGTTCTTTCTTTTGATGTTTTGTATGTTCAAATATTCATATAACAAAATATACACAAATGAATGCCTAAATAGGGACATAAAGTATGATTTAAAATTCACTTACAGAAAAGTATACTTGCAGTATAAAACTACTAAACTAGTAGTTTACTGAGATTATACTTCAAAGTGTACTAAATAGCTACTACAAGTATTTAATTACTAAACTATCAGTATACATATAAGTTCACTTTTAGTATAGTTGCAGTACAAGCTAAAAACATTGATGTAAACTAGTTGAGTACTCAAAGTTTACTACTGATGTACTTAAAGTATTCTTTTATATACTAGAAATTAGGCCAATTTAGTCCCAATGAGTATTGAAATAATACACTTAAGAGTATACTACTAGTACTGATATGTGTATAATTACTACATAAAGTATACTTACAAATATACCTGAATTTTACTTGAGTATACTTAATAAAATAAACTTGAAGTATACTAGTTTTTGGTAAGGGCTGAATTGAGCTGGTCACAATACTCAGGAGGTTGAATTAAGTTAACACAGAGTTACAATTCAACAATTCTACACAGAGCAATTTCACTAGTTCATCACAAGTTTTGTGATAAATTGGGTAACATATTTTCCATATTGGAATAAATAAACACAATTACACTGAACAAAATTATAAATGCAACACTTTTGTTTTTGCCCCATTTTTCATGAGCTGAACTCAAAGATCGAAGACTTTTCTACGTATACAAAAGGCAGATTTCTCTCAAATATTGTTCACAAATCTGTCTAAATCTGTGTTAGTGAACGAGATAATCATCCACCTCACAGATGTGGCATATCAAGATGCTGATTAGACAGCATGATTATTGCACAGGTGTGCCTTAGGCTGGACACAATAAAAGGCCACTCTAAAATGTGCAGTTTTATCACACAGCACAATGCCACAGATGTCGCAAGTTTTGAGGGAGCATTCAATTGGCATGCTGACTGCAGCAATGTCCACCAGAGCTGTTCCCCGTGAATTGAATGTTCATTTCTCTACCATAAGCCGTCTCCAAAGGCGTTTCAGTGCATCCAACCGGCCTCACAACCGCACACCACGTGTAACCACACCAGCCCAGGACCTCCACATTCAGCATCTTCACCTCCAAGATCGTCTGAGACCAGACACCCGGACAGCTGCTGCAATAATCGGTTTACATAACCAAAGAATATCTGCATAAACTGTCAGAAACCGTCTCAGGGAAGCTCATCTGCATACTCGTCGTCCTCATCGGGGTCTCGACCTGACTGCAGTTCGTCGTCGTAACAGACTTGAGTGGGCAAATGCTCTTTGGAGAGGTGTTCTCTTCACGGATGAATCCCAGTTTTCACTGTACAGGGCAGATGGCAGACAGCGTGTATGGTGTCATGTGAGTGAGCGGTTTGCTGATGTCAACTTTGTGGATCGAGTGGCCCATGGTGGCGGTGGGGTTATGGTATGGGTAGGTGTATGTTATGGACAACGAACACAGGTGCATTTTATTGATGGCATTTTGAATGCACAGAGATACCGTGATGAGATACTGAGGCCCATTGTTGTGCCGTTCATCCACAACCATCACATCATGTTCAGCATGATAATGCACGGCCCCATGCTGCAAGGATCTGTACACAATTCCTGGAAGCTGAAAACATGGCCAGCATACTCCGCATACTTGCATGGCTAGCATACTCACCGGACATGTCACCCATTGAGCATGTTTGGGATGCTCTGGATCGGCGTATACGACAGCGTGTTCCAGTTCCTGCCAATATCCAGCAACTTCCATTGAAGAGGAGTGGACCAACATCCCACAGACCACAGTCAACAACCTGATCAACTCTATGTGAAGGAGATGTGTTGCACTGCATGAGGAAAATGGTGGTCACACCAGATACTGACTGGTTTTCAGACCCCCCAGTACAGTAAAACTGCACATGTTAGAGTGGCCTTTTATTGTGTCCAGCCTAAGGCACACCTGTGCAATAATCATGCTGTCTAATCAGCATCTTGATATGTCACACCTGTGAGGTGATGGATTATCTCGTTCACTAACACAGATTTAGACGGATTTGTGAACAATATTTGAGAGAAATAGGCCTTTTGTGTACATATGAAAAGTCTTAGATCTTTGAGTTCAGCTCATGAAAAATGGGGGCAAAAACAAGTGTTGTGTTTATAATTTTGTTCAGTGTAAGTGTCATTGTGTGTATACAATGCTTTCTTCAGTAAGATCAGTTTTTTTTAAGATATTAATATTAGTTTTCAGAAAGGATGCATTGAATTGATCAAAAGTGACAGTAAATGCATTTATAATGTTATAGAATATAACAATTGTTACAAATAAATGCTGTTCTTTTGAACTTTTTACTCATCTGTGAATCCTGAAAATAAAATGTATCACGGTTTCCACAAAAATACTGTGCAGCACAACTATTTTCAACATTGATAATAATCAGAAATGTGTCTTGAGCAGTATATTATTATGATTTCTGAAGATCATGTGACACTGAAGACTGCAGTAATGATGCTGAAAATACATCTGCGCATCACAGAAATAAATTACAGTTTAACAGATATTCACAGCTATTTTAAATTGAAATACTATTACAGATTTACTGTATGTTTGATCAAATAAATGCAGCCTTGGTAAGCAGAAGAGACTTAATCTTACTGATGTACGTATAGGCAAACTTATTTCTTCAGCAGTAATTCTGAATGGTGCACAATCCTACACACAGATGTGAAGAGGTCCTGCAGCTATTGAAATAAATGAAATTGAAGAATAATGACTTTTCCTTCACTGTAGAGGTTTGTGCACGTGTGTGTGTGTAAGTAACACACTTCCCATGGGTTAGTGCTGCTTTAACAGTGTTTAATAGTGCATGCAGCACAGTTTCACTCAGCAGTGTCTCTCTCTCTCTCTCTCTCTCTCTCTCTCTCTCTCTCTCTCTCTCTCTCTCTCTCCTCTCTCTCTCTCTCTCTCTCTCTCTCTCTGTCTCTCTCTCTCTCACTCACTCTCTCTCTCTCTGTCTCTCTCTCTCTCACTCTCTATCTCTCTCTCACTCTCTCTCTCTCTGTCTCTCTCTCTCTCACTCTCTATCTCTCTCTCACTCTCTCTCTCTCTCTCCGTCTCCGTCTCTCTCTCTCTCCCTCTCTCCGTCTCCGTCTCTCTCTCTCTCTCTCTCTCCCTCTCTCTCTCTCTCAATCTCTCTCTCTCCCTCTCTCTCTCTCTCTCTCTCTCTCTTTATATCTCTCTCTCTTTCTCTCTCTCTCTCTGCAGGAGTATGTGGAGGGACAGAACTGTGACCGCTGTAAACAGGGATTTTATAATCTCCGTGGAGACCGTCTTCGTGGATGCGAGAAGTGCTACTGTTCTGGTCTAGCCAGCCTGTGTGCTGAATCCCACTGGGACTACAGTAATGTAGGAGCCAAGCCGTTTCAGTACCCGAGTGTGTGTGTGTGTGTGTGTGTGTGTGTGTGTGTGTGTGTGTGTGTGTGTGTGTGTGTGTGTGTGTGTGTGTGTGTGTGTGTGTGTGTGTGTGTGTGTGTGTGTGTGTGTGTGTGTCTGTGTCTGTGTCTGTGTCTGTGTCTGTGTCTGTGTCTGTGAGTGTGTGTCTGTGAGTGAGAGAGAGAGAGGGGTCTCGTTTCTCATTAGTTACACTATCTTAAATCTTTGCTTGGCTAGTGGGATTCGGTCTTATTAAGCAGTAATGGCTGTTCTGACACACACATGCTCACACGGATGATTCACATGGATATTTTCTAGTTTAATGAGTGAACAAAAGTTGCTGGTCATCATGATTAGAAGTGAACTGTCATGAGCGCAGTCTTACACATACACACAAAGCTGACAGGAGATTTTATAGATTTTATTTTTATTCTAAGTTCAAGTGAATTAATTAAATTCAAAAACACAAAGGCATCAGTCTCCCTGTTTCATAAGAACATTAAATAAACGCATGCCAATTTACAAGAGCTGGGCCATATCCTCTAAACTGCCTCTTCAATCATATACTAGATCAAATTTGACAAAATGATCACAAAAGTGAGCAAGAATAAGGATGGCAGATGTTTGATAGATAACACATCGCCTCAAAATAACCTTCTCTCAGTCTGGAAAGTTTACTGTGAAATATTATGGGGTTTAATGAAAATATGATCATCACAAAATAATAACTAGTTACCAGTATTTTAAAATAAGTTTGAGTCTGGAACAGTATTTTGTTCTTTAAATACTGATTTATTTATAATTGTTTTCAATGTGTGTGCATTATGACAAAAGAGTAGCCTTTATTTCTTAAAAAATGCATGTATAATAATTATTTAATAATTAGAGCAATGCAGATTAAAATAGTTCCTGATAAGTTCATACAACACACACACATAATTTCCATCAACAGTGTAATAGAACAGAAGAGACTTCATTTACCTACAAATATACATAATACTGTATATATATACATTGTGTGCTTTACAGGTTCAATTAGTATATGAACCAATACATGCCTCTTCAATATTCCTGATATTAAATCAATACGCTGACACCAACTATAGATTATTTTATTATTATGAATTAACTATTGACAGTGATTATCTAATATTGGAGCACAAAACCAGTCATAAGTGTCAATCTTTCGAAATTGAGATGTTTGCATCATCTGGAAGCTGAATAAATGATATTTCCATTGACGTATGGTTTGTTATGATTGGACAATATTTGTAAATCTGGAATCTGAGAGTGCAAAAAAATCTAAATATTGAGAAAATCATCTTTAAAGTTGTTCACATTAAGTTCTTAGCAATGCATATTACTAATAAAAAATTAAGTTTTGTTATATTTATGGTACAGAATATCTTCATGGAACATGATCTTAATATCTAATTATTTTTGGCATATAATAAAAATGTATAATTGTGACCCATACAATGTATTGTTGGATATTGCTACAAATATAGCTGTGCTGCTTATGACTGCGTTTGTGCTCCAGGGACACATATAATGAACTGTTTCTTCTCTCACAAATAGTGACAAAACTTCAGTTTTGAGGTGATTTGACTGAACATGAAATAATATTTAGAATATTGCACATTAGAGAAAGGATAAATACAGATGATCATTTAGTCATTTAGCAGGTGCTTTTATCCAAAGTGACTCACAAATGATGACAGTAGAAGCAATCATATTAAAATAACACCGAAACACCGCTAACTAAGCAGAACTGCAATACATTGTGAGGAATGAATTTGAGACTGCTCCAATCACAATCAATGGAGATTGACTGATTGAGGTTTATTATGCCAAATATGATTATAATGCTAAAAGACCTTCTGCTGAATTGATAATATGCACTTAAATGTTACTTCGTTTATCTTTATCTTTTATCAGTTGTATATGATGGCCATATTTAGCTGTCTGAGATCAGAATGTCCTGGTGTGCTTGTTTGTAGGTGACGGATATGTCTGGATGGTATCTGACAGGAGCGGATGGGGAGGGGCTTGTGTGGGCGGTGCCCAGCAGAGAGACGGCCCACCAGCTCACCGTCAGCCAATCAGACGCGCAGACTCACCTGACAGCACCATACTACTGGAGTGCACCGTCTGCTTACCTGAACAAGAAAGTGAGTGTGTGTGTGTGTGTGTGTGTGTGTGTGTGTGTGTGCGTGCCTGCTTGTGTGTGTGTGTGTGTGTGTGCGTGCGTGTCTCTGTGTGTATGAGTGTGCGCATGTTTGTGTGCGTGCATGCGTGTGTGTGTGTGTGTGTGTGTGTGTGTGTGTGTGTGTGTGTGTGTGTGCGTTTGTGTGTGTGTGTGTTTGTGTGTGTGTGTGTGTGTGTGTGCGTTTGTGTGTGTGTGTGTGTGTGTGTGTATGAGTCTGTGTGTGTGTGTGTGTGTGTGTGTGTGTGTGTGTGTGTGTGTGTGTGTGTGTGTGTGCATGTTTATGTGGTTTATGAGGACACAAATTTGTATAATGACATGGGTATGACACAGGTATTACAAGGAGAAGGTGATTTATGAGGACATTTTCAGTGTCCCCATAATTTAAAACGCTTATAAATCATACAGAGTGAGTTTTTTTGGGGGAAAGTAGAAATGCACCGTCTCCTGTGAGGGCTAAGTTTAGGTGTAGGGTAGGTCTAGGACAATAGCACATACAGCTTGTACAGTATAAAAACCATTACGCCTATGGAGAGTCCCCGTAAACCATAAAAACCAACATTAGTTGAGCTCTTAGGGTGCATCTTTAGATGATTTTAAAGGCCTCGGCACATGTTTACATCGTAAAACACACAAAAACACTTTGTGTAAACAGCCACTTATTTACAGCACGCAACACTAGTTTGATGGGTTTGGACCGCGCTCTCATCGAATCATTTCTCAGTCAGCACAACTGAAGAAAACAGAGAGCAAACGAGTGCATGTTTACATACAATCAACTGATTGAGAGTCATTTGAGAAGCTTTAACTAGCGCCCTGCTGTGTGATTGAAGGACGTGCACGTGTTTGTGTCTCCACCCATGCTGCTTTTCACCAAAACTGAAGGAGATTTCAGTTACACTTTATTTCGATAGTCAACTTTAGATTTTCTACTAACTATAATATCAACTAATTGTCATTAATTCACAACTACATGTATCTCTCAGTAGAGTGGGTTCAGGGTTAGTAGAATATGTACTTTGTGTGGAGGAGAAAAATAAAACAATCCGAAACATTTTACTGGAACCGCTACAAAAACACTAATATTAAGTCATTTTCTAATCACAGTCGACGTAGCTTTTTCCAATTAAAACAGAAAACATACGACTTTCATAGTGGCTTATATAGCAGTACGGGCACAATTATATTCACACGTTGACCTGTAGAAAGTCTTTCCACTCACTATGTTTATATTGATACTGATGCATACTTACTATATTATTAGTAATATGATATGATATAGGTAATAAGCACTGTCTGGAATTAAAGGAAGGCGAGTCTCAGAAAATTCGTTTAATTTTTATAATCGCACTATTCTTGTGGTTGTGTCTCTCCCCCTGCAGACACTGGAGTTAAAGCAAGGGCAAATGAAAGGCTAAATGAGCCTGTAACATAATGATGATAAATGATGTCTGTATTGTGGTCATGTGACGACATCATTACACAGTAGATCAGCACAGTGTGCCGGCTCAGATGCGCACACGCACGCACGCAACACACTCACACACATGCGTGCGCACAGACGCATGCACACATACACACACATGCTCACACGCACGCACGCAACACACTCGCACACATGCGTGCGCACAGACGCATGCACACATACACACACATGCTCACACGCACGCACGCAACACACTCACACACATGCGTGCGCACAGACGCATGCACACATACACACACATGCTCACACGCATGCACGCAACACACTCGCACACATGCGTGCGCACAGACGCATGCACACATACACACACACATGCTCACACGCACGCACGCAACACACTCGCACACATGCGTGCGCACAGACGCATGCACACATACACACACATGCTCACACGCACGCACGCAACACACTCGCACACATGCGTGCGCACAGACGCATGCACACATACACACACACATGCTCACACGCACGCACGCAACACACTCGCACACATGCGTGCGCACAGACGCATGCACACATACACACACATGCTCACACGCACGCACGCAACACACTCGCACACATGCGTGCGCACAGACGCATGTGCACAGACGCATGCACACATACACACACATACACACACGCACGCACGCAACACACTCGCACACATGCGTGCGCACAGACGCATGCACACATACACACACGCACGCATGCACACAGTGAACGAGATGGAGATGCATGTGATCGTCTTGCACATTCAGATGTGGGAATAAACCCTGAGCTGTTAAAGTGGGTCGCCGATGTGCTTTGACCTCTGAACTCTCTCCTCTGCTAATGATGCCATTACTTTGCATTTAAAGGCACTGTCAGCATTCATCTAAAAGGCTTTTTTTCACATTCTCGTAGATTAAGCTGTACGTTTAATTGACTTTTAAATGAAGGATTCATCCTGATTGAATGCACTGACCAGGTACTTGCATAAAAAAGGTGTTTCTGGGTGAATCTCCTGAAGCCTGTCAAGAACACGACTAGGTCAACAATCCCAGTCCCAGTCAGAGACGAGGATATAACTAAAAATAACAATCTTTAATGTAGACATCAGGGCAAGACTGACACGGACTGGAACACCGGAGAGTAACGAGTCAAACACACAGGACTATAAATACACAGAATAATCATAGATAATTAGACAAACACAGCTGGACGATAATGAACTCATAAAGACACTTAACAAGGACAAACCAAATAAGGACACAAGACACACACGACAGAAGGCTGACAATTAAAGTTTTCTTAAAGAAATGAAAGCCTATTTTTAGGATTATTTGCGCTGTGACATTAGTTTCATGAAAATGAAGCACATCGTCCACCAAATCCACTTTACCTTAAAACGATGGTCCTAAAAATAGACTTCATATTCTATAAAAAAAATTACATCTTGAATTTGTGCATCTATATTCACACTTCTTCATGAGATTCACTGTTATATACAGTACTACACACAGTTTTAGATGTTTTTTTGGCACAGTTTAAAACTGGAGAATTTACTTCGGTCCCTAGAAAAGACAATGACAGTATTGACATGTACTTTAGACACATTAGCAGCCCTTTTTATTGGGTTTGTGACTAAAAGGTTTACGAGTTCGTACAGATTCACTCTTTCCACTGACTAGCTGCATATTTGGCAGGGTGTCTGGTAATAGTTTATCTCTATGGCAACAGCCTCCTTCGGAAAGATGAGGTTAAATAAGAGACCTGTTCATACTTCCACGGAGACTTTCAGACACTTTTACATTACGAGTTTAAATTGCTGTGGACAAAGCGCACATTACCTGGAAATTGAGGGTCTTTACCACGCTCGCTCCTGGATGTGGAGATTATGTGCAATCATGATTACGTGCAATTTGATACCTCTTCCTGAAAACAGGGACTTTTACATCAAATATTCCCCAAATCACTTTTTATTGTGGACATGCCACAAAACCATTTTCAAATGATTCCCATGCGATTAAATGATAACACACAACGTTGAATGTTTGACATAACCTGCAAACGAATCGTATTAAGTCTTGTGTCCTGGACTGATCAGTTGTGTTATGTCCTGCTGAGACCCATCTGTGGAGTTTGTGCCTCTGTAGTGGACGTTATATTTGAGTGTATTTCTCCGAGACTTCACACGTCACAGTTATAAGTCCTGAGACAGTTATACATTTACATCCTTATGGAAATAGGATTATATTTTGTAATTGTCATTTAAATATGAATAATTTTCAGATTGTTTATAATAAAGCAACGTGACACAAGTGAACTGATCATCTCCTTCGCTTTAATGCAAGTTTGCATGAAATAAACATGAATGAACATCAGAAGATGTGTTAAAAGAAAGTCTAAATCTGTATAATTTCTCAAGTAATCGTTTTTCTAACTCGGAAATATGCTGATATAGCAGCTTGTAAACAATGTGTCGTGTTTACCTCAAACAAAAACATATTATGTGAGCATTAACTCGTTAGTCAGCTAGAAAAAATGAAGCATTTTGCTAAATGTATGCATCATATAACCTATTCTCCAATATTAAATGTATGTTTGAATAAATCTGTTTTAATGACAGCCACATTTACATGTTTCTATTTCAAAAATTTAATTAGAGTAGAAATATATGTACAATAGTTAGTATAAAAACTTAACTGAGAGTAATTTAAGTGTGCGTATACAAACAGGCTTCAATATTATATATAGTAATGTAATAATGTCTCGTGTATATTTTACAGCATTAGTTGAGAGATGTTGTTTTTTATTGAGAAACATTGCCATGTACTGTACCTGCCTAACGAAACTTGAATTTAATTGTGCAATTTGTGTCAAAACCCAGCCCTTTGTGGATAAAGCTGGATATGGATTTTCAATGTTATATACATAGAGCTCTGTGTGTGATTATATAGATTACTTTCTGCATTGATATAAACAATCACACAGTTGAGATTTGCAATAGCTAAGATGTTGCCCTATGTGAGTATATACAGTGCTCAGCGTAAATAAGTACACCCCCTTTGAAAAGTAACATTTTAAACAATATCTCAATGAACACAAAAACATTTTCCAAAATGTTGACAAGACTAAGTTTAATATAACATCTGTTTAACTTATAACATGAAAGTAAGGTTAATAATATAACTTAGAGAACTAAATTTTCAGTTTTACTCAAATTAGGGTGATGCAAAAATGAGTACACCCCACTGAAAGTCTCTGGAGCAAAGCTACATTTTAGACTACAAATGTCTAATTTAACAAGAATTCAACCACAGGTGAGTCTAATTATTCATTACACAGGTGACAGTTGACTATAAAAGGGTGTTACTTAAAGAAAACCCCTTCCCATTTCATGCTGTCAGCAATGGCACCACATGGAAGAGAAATGTCACAAGACCTGAGAAAGAAAATAATTTCTTTACACAAGAAAGGTGAAGGCTACAAGACGATCAGCAAAGCTTTACTTATCAGTCAGAATACTGTAGCAAAAGTGGTACAAACATTTAAAAAAGATGGATCTGCAACCATCTCACAGAGACGTCCAGGTCGTCCACGGAAGTTAACACCTCGTCAGGAGCGTCTTCTGATGAGAAGGGTTGAAGAAAATCGACATGCAAGTTCACTGCAGTTATCTAAAGAAGTAGAAAGCCAAACTGGGGTGACTATTTCCCGTGACACAATACGGCGTACACTGCAGAGGAATGGCATGCATGGGTGCCGTCCACGAAAGAAGCCTCTCCTAAAGCCCAGGCACAAAAAAGCCCGCCTAGAGTTTGCCAGGGCCCATGCTGACAAAGATGAAGACTACTGGGACTCTATACTCTGGAGTGATGAGACCAAGATAAATGTTTTTGGAACTGATGGCTTCAAAACTGTATGGCGTCGCAAAGGTGAGGAATACAAAGAAAAATGCATGGTGCCTACAGTGAAACATGGTGGTGGCAGTGTCCTTATGTGGGGCTGCATGAGTGCTGCTGGTGTCGGGGGGGAGCTGCATTTCACTGATGGCATCATGAATTCACAAATGTACTGCTCTATACTGAAAGAGAAGATGCTACCATCACTCCGTGCCCTTGGTCGTCGTGCACTTTTCCAACATGACAATGATCCTAAACACACATCTAAGGCCACTGTTGTATTTCTGAAGAAGAACAGGGTGAAAGTGATTCAGTGGCCAAGTATGTCTCCTGATCTGAACCCAATCGAACACCTATTCTGAAGAGACAAGTTGAGCATCACTCTCCATCCAGCATCCAATCTCTAAAAGAGGTCATTCTTGAAGAATGGAAAAAGATAGATCTGGAAAAATGTCGCCAACTTGTTCATTCCATGCCTAGAAGACTTGGTGCTGTCATTAAAAATCATGGAGGCCATACAAAGTACTAGATTTAGTCGTTTTTGTTGTGGGGTGTACTCATTTTTGCATCACCCTAATTTGAGTAAAACTGAAAATGTTGTTCTCTAAGTTATATTATTAACCTTACTTTCGTGTTATAAGTTAAACCGATGTTATATTAAACTTAGTCTTGTCAACATTTTGGAAATGTTTTTTGTGTTCATTGAGATATTGTTTAAAATGTTACTTTTCAAAGGGGGTGTACTCATTTACGCTGAGCACTGTATATATATATAATCTGCCCCCCACATCATCAGCATAGCTGGCGTTATTTTTGTTTTCACAGCAACTGTTAATAGTTGTATCGTGCATGCAGTAGTGATTTTATAAAAGCACTTGAGGTGGTGTAATATCGTCTCTGATCACGTAAACATCAGCAGCATGCAGGGACAGAATGATGTCAATACAAGCCGAGACACAAACATGTTAGAAATCAGAGTTTGTAAAGAAAGCATTTCCGCTCGTCTAGTCTCAACATATTTAGCGGTCACTGTGTTCACACATGGTATGAATTAGACTGTGTGTTTATGATTGCATCTCTCCAGATGTGTGCTGCCTTTTGAACTTTACATCACAAGCATAACACAAACAAACTCACTCTGTTTGTGGAGCTGTGTGTGCGTGTGTGTGTGTGTGTGTGTGTGTGTGTGTGTGTGTGTGTGTGTGTGGGCATGTTTATGTGGTTTATGAGGACACAAATGTGTATAATGACATGGGTATGACATAGGTATTACAAGGAGAAGGTGATTTATGAGGACATTTTCAGTGTCCCCATAATTTAAAACGCTTATAAATCATACAGAGTGAGTTTTTTTGAGGGAAAATAGAAATGCACCGTCTCCTGTGAGGGCTAAGTTTAGGTGTAGGGTAGGTGTAGGACAATAGCACATACAGCTTGTACAGTATAAAAACCATTACGCCTATGGAGAGTCCCCGTAAACCATAAAAACCAACATGTGTGTGTGCGTGCGAGTGTGAGTGCGTGCGAGTGTGAGTGTGTGTGAGTGTGTGTGACTGTGCGTGCGTGCGTGCGTGTGTGTGTGTGAGTGTGCGTGCGTGTGTGTGTGAGTGTGCGTGTGTGTGTGTGTGTCTGTGTGTGTGTGTGTGTGTGTGTGTCTGTGTGTGTGTGTGTGTGTGTGTGTAGTGTGCGTGCGTGCGTGTGAGTGTATGTGAGTGTGTGTCTGTGTGTGCGTGCGTGCGTGTGAGTGTGTGTGTGTGTGTGTGAGTGTGCGTGCGTGCGTGTGAGTGTGTGTGAGTGTGTGTCTGTGTGTGCGTGCGTGCGTGTGAGTGTGCGTGCGTGTGTGTGCGTGTGTCTGTGTGTGCGTGTGTGTGTGTGTGTGTGTGTGTGTGTGTGTGTGTGTGTGTGAGTGTGTGTCTGTGTCTGTGTGTGCGTGCGTGTGAGTGTGAGTGTGTGTGTGTGAGTGTGTGTGTGTGTGTGTGTGTGTCTCTCTCTCTGTAGGTGGTCTCTGGTCTGTATCAGGCCCACACTGGTCTCTGTTTGGTATTAAGACACCGCGGGAGGAGCAGAGGTTACGGGGCTGGTTTTGTGGAGAGAGGGGTTACAGCAGAGGTTGGAGGGCAGAATGCTCTGGGGTTGCTTGTCTTTAGTTTTAAGGCGCCCAGCAGTCGGCCTGTTTCTCATTTCCTGTAAGATGTGCCGGAGGTCATTTTTCCCATTTAGTCTACATCTGTTCATGCTCAGTCATAGTATTTGAGTTTTGATTTGTGATTTCATTGTATTCTAAACTCTCAGTAACAAACAATAAAATAGATCTGTGGCAATGCCATTGTTTTTTGGCATTACCTTGTTTGGTTACACTTTATTCGAATAGTCCACTTTAGACTTTCTACTAACTATAGTAACTATAATATCAACTAATTATCATTAATTCACAAATACATGTATCTCTCAGTAGGGTAGGTTCAGGGTTAGTAGAATAAGTTTATATACTTGTAAAGTTTTTCAGTATGTTGTGGATCCATCAAAATAGCAGATATTAAGTCTATTAATACTCTAATGACTGCTAGCTGACATGTAGTTACTCACTGTTAGTAGACGGTCTAAAGTGGACTATCGATCGAAATAAACTGTTACCCCTTGTTTTCTTTTTTAGTTGAAGTAACACTGAATAAAATGTAAATACCATGGTGTATGGTATAGTCTGGAATTTTCATCTGGTGCCACCATAGCACTTTTGCAGACCATTTAATGGCAAGTGGAATTATTATTACATTCACATTAAAGGATTAAACAAGTTGGATAATAAACAGGTGGTTTGAGGTGACTCTGTTGACCTGAGCATGACTCATGTTAACTGCTTAGAATCAAGTGATCTTGGAACACTCATAGCAGAGCTTGTTCCTGCTCCGCAGCTGTAATCCAGTATCAGAGTGCGTGTGTGCGAGTGCGCGCACGTGTGTGTGTGCGTGTGCGTGTGCGTGTGCGTGTGCGTGTGCGTGAGCAGGCCCGGAGTGGCCATCGGGAGAACCGGGAGAATTCCCGGTGGGCCGCTCTGCCCCGCTCATAAACTGGGCCGGCAGACTCGCCTGCTTTAAAAAAATAATAATAATAATAATAATAATAACGTATATGTGTTTAAGTTACCGTGTGACTGATAACGAAGCTAATAACACTAGATTTGAATTTATCATTAAAATGTGACGTTTTCTGTTGTCAGAGCGCGCGCTCTCTCTCTCTTCCTCTACACAAGCGCGTGTCCAGGTCGTTGCCATGGAGACAAACCGAAACCATTAATGCTGTGGTGTGAGTTAGCGAGAGTGCGCTAATCGCGGGAAGAATACGATGGATAGTAATAAAAAGATTCCTAGAGGAGCTGAAAAAGCCAGGTTAAAAAAAGAAAGGCATCGGAGGATGATGCGGCCAAATGTGCCAAACGGACAGATATTTGTTCAAGACAAACGAGCACACGTGAACTGGCGACTCTAGGTACAGTGACTATAGTCACACATAGAACAATGAGACATTAATAAACAAAGTTGCAGAAACCAGTTCACTGCTTAGGCGGTTGTTGATGCTGTAAAGGTGCGTTCACACCAGACGCGAATAAATCGCGCTATTCGCGCGAAGTTGGACGCTTGAACATTTTGAGTTTACTCGCTTCATTCGCGCGAGAAATTCGCGCCATTCGCGCGTGAAATTCACTACACAACAGACGCGAATTCGCGTCATGGGAGATTACGAAGATGTATATACAGCTCCGGGTACCCACATACAACCACAATTACTTTGTCCTCCATTGTTGTTTCGGATTTTCTGCCTCCGCTCGTAATGACGTCACTGCTAGAGCAAGCTCCTGATTGGTTAACGCGGCGCGAATATCCGCCAAATTCAGATTTTTCAACTCGCGCGATTCGCACGAATGGCTGGTCTTGAGCTGAAAATGGATCCCACTCCGGCCCTGTTTGCGCTAATATATTTACTTGAAGTACCCTGAGATTTTAAGGTAATATGTTAATAATTAAGCAACACATTGGTTAATGGTCACATGACATTGCATTAACAAATAATTTATAAATGTTATATTTTAAGTCATAAATAATTTATTTAGCATTTTTATGATTTAATTAATTATTAGCTATTTCTCTTTGCATTTTTATATCATTATGGAACAAGATTATCCTGTTATAAACAATTTAGGTCAAAAGGAATCTAATCAAAAGGTAGTCTGTTTATATTGGCTAAAAAATTTGTAATATTATGGATTACATTATTTGTGTCATGTAATGTGGAATCAATAACAGACTATGTTTATAAGTAATCTACCAGCTCTGTGCATAGACTGTAACTTAGGGTTGTTTACACGATAAAGTTTTCAACTAAAAATGGAAAACTTTTTTTGCACTGTGTGAACTAAAAATACATGGTTCACAAATAAAATATGGGCAATTTTTGATGTTTCACAAGCGCAAAGTATTAAATATCCATATAAAACTGCAAAGTATTAAATATGCAATGGTGATTAGCTAACTAAATAAGACGCAAGTGAGGAACTTGGGCTACCTCCCAAGTTCAGCTGCGTTCTTCGAGTCTTGAACCAGGCCCTGCACAGGCTCCCATTCAAGATACTGATGCACAGGCGCATTATCATATACGTCCAGCCCCAGGATTTGTTTGCAGCGATCGACCTGAAAGACGCTTACTTTCATGTTTCGATCCTTCCACAGACCATTCCTACGGTTTGAGTTCGAGTGTCAGGCATGGCAGTACAGGGTCCTCTCCTTCGGGCTCTCCCTGTCTCCCCGTGTCTTCACGAAGGTTGTAGAGGGCGCCCTTGCCCCGTTACGGAAAGTGGGCATCAGGATCCTCAACTATCTCGAGGATTGACTCATTCTGGCCTGGACTCGAGAAAATGTGTGCCTTTGAGACCTGGTGACTTGACTTGAGACCTGGTGCTCCGGCATCTCAGCCAGTTGGGGCTTCGGGTCAACTGGGAAAAGAGCAAGCTCTCCCCTGTGCAGATAATCTCTTTTCTCTGTGTGGAGTTAGACTCTGTCTGTATGACGGCGCACCTCATGGACAAGCGCGCCCAATCAGTGCTGAACTGCCTGAGTTCCTTCAGAGGCAGGACTGTGGTTCCCCTGAAACAGTTTCAGGGGCTCCTGGGGCATATGGCATCCGCAGCCACAGTCACGCCACTCTGGTTGCTTTATATGAGACAACTTCAGCACTGGTTTCACTCCCCAGTCCCAAAATGGGCATGGCGCCACGGTACACTTCGAGTGAACATCACACAGGAGTGTCGCCACTCCTTCAGCCCCTGGACGGACCTTGCTTTTCTAGCAAAATCTGGTGTTGATTCGGGGAAGCTGAGGTAGACCTGTTTGCTTAACGCGCGTCCTCTGACTGCCAGGTGTATTTCTCCCTGACAGAGGGCCCCCTCGGCACGGATGTGCTGGCACACAGCTGGCCTCGGGCTTTACGCAAGTATGCTTTGCCCCTAATGAGCCTGCTCGCACAGACACTGTGCAAGGCCAGGGAGGACGAGGAGCAGGTCCTGCTGGTCGCGCCGTACTGGCCCACCCGGACCTGGTTTCCCGAAAGGATTCTCCTCGCGACAGCCCCTCCCTGGCACATTCCTCTGAGGAAAGAACTCCTTCCTCATGGGCTTGGCACCATATGGCACTCACATCCAGATCTGTGGAACCTTCATGTGTGGCTCCTGGACGGGACGCAGCAGACTTGAGTGGTCTACCACGGGCTGTGGTAGAGACCATCACTCAGGCTAGAGCTCCTTCAACAAGGCAAGCCTATGCACTGAAGTGGAGTCTGTTCGCGAACTCGTGTTGTTCACGCCAAGAAGACCCCCGAAGGTGCACGATTGGAGTAGTTCTTTCCTTCCTGCAAGAAAGGTTGGAGCGTAGGCTGTCACCCTCCAGCTTGAAAGTGTATGTGGCTGCTGTTGCGGCCCATCACGATGCAGTGGACGGCCGGTACCTGGGAAAGTATGATCTCATTGTGAGGTTCCTTAGGGGTACAAGGAGGTTGAATCCCCCTGGGTCACACATAATGCCCTTTTGGGACCTCTCTATCATCCTGGCTCGACTTCAGAGGGGTCCCTTTGAGCCACTGGACTTAGTCGAGCTGGAATTCCTGTCGGTAAAAACAGCGCTACTGACCGCGCCCATTTCCATCAAGAGGGTTGGTGACCTCCAAGCATTTTCGGTGAGCAAAGAGTGCCTTGTGTTCAGGCCGGCCTACTCTCACATTGTCCTGAGACCCCGGCCTGGATACGTGCCTTAGGTTCCCACCACGCCCTTCCGCGATCAGGGGGTGAACCTGAAAGTACTGTCCTAGAGGAAGCAGATCCAGCCTTGGTGTTTCTGTGTCCCGTAAGAGCATTGCTCATATACGTGGACCACACCTGGAGCTTCAGAAGCTCTGAGCAGCTCTTTGTCTACAGAGGTCAGCAGAAAGGGAAAGCAGTCTCCAAGCAGAGGTTGGCCCACTTGATAGTGGATTCCATCACCTTGGTGTACCAATATCAAGGCGAGCCGTGCCCCCTGAGGGTGAGGACTCACCCCACTCGGAGTGTTGCCTCCTTCTATGCGTTGGCGCACAGCGCCTCTCTGGCAGACATCTGTAGAGCTGTGGGCTGGGTGACACCGGATACCTTCATGAGATTCAACTGTATCCATGTTGAGCCAGTTTCTTCCCGTGTGTTGGGTAACAGGTAATGGGCAGGAAGAGCTGGCTGGTGTCATGCTTGCTGCGCCATTCCCCCTCATCTGGGGATGCGAGCGCCTTTTTACTCCTCCAGTTCAGTTCCCCGGACGGCGAAACCTGGTGGACTTCCTCCAGCCCCCCCGGCAGTTAGACAGGGCGGAGCAGTCTGACGCCAGGCCTAGTACTGGCGTTAGCTCGCCCGGGTCTCCGGTCAGCCCCTGTACTGGGCTAGGTGTCCGTATGGCCTGATTCTCCTTGGGTAATTCCATATGGGCAAGGTTTGCCTCACTGTAAGCCCACGTCTTCCCTTTGGCAGAGTATTCTGTCAGGCTCTGCTGGCAGCTCTCCTCCCTACGCCCTACGTCGTATGTAGTACTGCCCCAGACCTGAGTCAGTCCATATCATTGTCTCCACATGTTACCTCCCTTTGGGCAGGATGTGGCCTCCGTAGCACCCTTCTCCGGAAGGCCCGCTTCCCCGCCGTTACTGCCAAGCTGTAACAACAAAAAGGAAAGACTTGAAGCTATCTTTCACCGAAGGTCGAAATCCCTTCCGACTTCTGTGGGGAAAGGAACAATGGCTTGGCTACCTCCAGCAGCGATGTACTCAGTGGTCCCTGCGGGCACCAATGTTAGCGAATTTGTGCTAGGGCGATGGGAAGGTTACGAACTTTTGCATGGCATTTGTATGTCACGTGCTCGCTTGTCAGCATCTGCACGCCACAAGGTTGTAACGGGGTTCAGGTTGTGACGCTTTCCATAGGACCTCTATGTTGTCACGACATAACTCGGAGTGACCGACAGATAGGGAACATCTCGGTTATGTACGTAACCCTCGTGCCACAATCTTGAACCATCGCTGGTTGCCTGGGACTCGTTCTCGGCTCCTCAGCGGAAAACCTGATGAGTGGAAGCACCTATTCCCCTTTTATACCGTATGCACGGGAAGTGGCTCAGGTATGCAAAATCCACTAGCCAAAATTCATTGGCGTTTTCTCTTAAAGTCAGAGATGATTGGGGCTTCCAAGTAATTCCCTATGTCGTCACAACATAACGTCTCCGTTCCCTCCACCAGAGAGACGTTTTGTGGAGATTGACACAGAGGCCAGTTTTTGGTTTGGTGGCTACACAGCATTTGAGCACTGGATTTACAAAAATTATTTCAGACTTAAGAAGTGTTTCAACATTGCATCAACTACTGATGAACATATTCATTTTTATTTGAATGATCGTTTATCAGAAGTTCCGCGCTCCGCTCACACTACATGCGTACCGAGCCCAACTGAACCGTGCTCTGGCCCACCTCTTCCAAACGAGCTAGGGATGGCACCAAACGGAGCTGGGTTTTGGGGTCAAACTCGCTCGGGCATGGTTGAGATTGCCTTGTGTGAGTACACCCTTATTCTCTCGCAGCCTGCACACACGAGTCTCTACTCACCCGCACCTGCACTCGCACATCAAGTGTTGTCCCGCGATCATGCAGGTCTCTACTCGGAAGGTGCCTGTTATAATATTATGATCGAGGCACTGGACTCCTCTGAGCATAGCTTGTTTTTTCAATAACAAACTATAAAATATTTTCTATAAAAACGTTAATGTCCTTGCAGTGGCATAGCTTTGGTTTTATATTTAATTTGATTACATTAGTGTTTAAATTGAGATTTACACGTATTTGAACTGCTACAATGTAAAAGGAATACTGCTGTAAAAAAGCATCTTATTTGTTTAAAGTGTTTGCAAACCAAATGTTATTGTACTTTTGTTCATATAGCAGTACTTTTAAATGAAAAAAGGGTAACACTTTATTTCGATAGTCCACATTAGACGTTCTACTAACAGTACTTTGCAACTACATGTCAGCTAGCAGTCATTAGAGTATTAGTAGACTGTCTGTTTAATATCTTCTAACACTTTATTTTGATGGGTCCACAACATACAACATACTGACTATGAGAAACTGCAAGTATATGTCAACTTATTCTACTAACCCTGAACCTACCCTACTGAGAGATAGTAGACATGTACTTTTGAATTCATGATTGAATTTTGTTGCATAAAAATGCGATTAATCGTGATTAATCGCAGAAAAAATCATTCAATTAATTGCGATTAAAAATAGTAATCTTTGCCCAGCACTGACTATTATGGTTGATGCATTTAATGTTGTTGATAACAATAAACAGAATATATGTTCTTACTTTTTGTATTTTTATGTCTATATGGTACAAGATTATACTATTTAAATCAATGTAATAAACGAGATCAAAAGTAAACTAAAAGTAGTCTGATACCTAAAATGTGTTTTATAATGGATTATGTAACTAACTAAAATTTTTGTCATATAATTTTTAATTACAGTTTGTAAGTAATCTACCCAGCTCAGTGCATATATGTGTCCCTGGAGCACAAAAGCAGACTTAAGTCACTGTGGTATATTTGTAGCAATAGCCAAAAATACACTGAATGGGTCAAAATTATACTTTTTTATGGCAAAAATCATTAGGATATTAAGATCATGTTCCATGAAGATATTTGGTAAATTTCTTACCGTTAAAATTATCAAAACGTAATTCTTGATTAGTAATATGCATTGCCAAGAATTTAATTTGAACAACTTTAAAGGTGATTTTCTCAATATTTAGATTGTTTTGCAAAAAAATTGAAAGATTAATTATTCAGCTTTCAGATAACATATAGTTCTCAATAATAAAAAAAGACCCTTATGACTGGTTTTGTGCTCCAGGGTCACATCTGTGTATTACTTGCATTACAGTAATGAGAATTTGGGAGAAATTGCACTTAATTGTCCTGAAAATAATGTCATGATCTTATGGTATTTAAATAAGGCTTCATTTTGTGTAAGCCAAACATAATTTCTTATTGTTTTTATTGATTTTGGCGTGAAACATGGCATTTCTTGGGCGATTCGCCCAAATGTCATGTCAGTCATGCCGGACAGCCGCAGTGTGGAAAAATCAATAATTTTTCACATGTTGGTAAAGAGACTAATTCTGAGCAGCCAGAACATATAAAAGAGGGATGATATTTGGTTTGGATGTGAATGCCGTGTGCTGCAGAGATGTGCTCTGACCTTCACTCACAGGCCGCTGCAGTAAAACCCAAGCCAATCTTGGGAGATGTGAAGTGTAGGAGTATGTATGCGTAGAGTGAGTGTGTATAAAGAGCCAGTACTGGATGCAGAAAACACACGGTGAAGTGTAGCTCTCCCGGCTGGAGCTGGAGTTCCTCCTCCAGTGTGCTGGTCTGATTTAACCGCACTGATTTGCAGGCAGAGAACGTGCTCGGCTTTGTTCAGAGAGGCAGAGGTGTGTGTGTGTGCGTGTGTGCGCGTGTGTGTGTGTGTGTGTGTGTGTGTGTGTGCGTGCGTGCGTGTGTGTGTGTGTGTGTGTGTGTGTGTGTGTGTGTGTGTGTGTGTGTGTGTGTGTGTGTGAGAGAGTGTGGGCATGTTTATGTGGTTTATGAGGACACAAATTTGTATAATGACATGGGTATGACATAGGTATTACAAGGAGAAGGTGATTTATGAGGACATTTTCAGTGTCCCCATAATTCAAAATGCTTATAAATCATACAGAGTAAGTTTTTTTGGAGGAAAATAGAAATGCACCGTCTCCTGTGAGGGCTAAGTGTAGGTGTAGGGTAGGTGTAGGGCAATAGCACATACAGTTTGTACAGTATAAAAACCATTACGCCTATGGAGAGTCCCCGTAAACCATAAAAACCAACGTGTGTGTGTGTGTGTGTGTGTGTGATGTGGTGTGTGTGTGTGTGTGTGTGTGTGTGTGTGTGTGTGTGTGTGTGTGTGTGTGTGTGTGTGCGTGTGTGCGTGTGCGTGTGTGAGTGTGTGTGTGTGTGTGTGTGTGTGTGTGTGTGTGTGTGTGTGTGTGCGTGTGCGTGCGTGTGCGTGTGTGTGTGTGTGTGTGTGTGTGGCTTCATCAATAATCACTGCGTGTTGAACTCGTTTCGACCTCTTCTTGAAAGCAGACACGGTCGCTGACCCGCGCTGCTGTTTGTGTGTGTTTGCGTCTACAGCTCTTGGCGTATGGAGGCCGGCTGGTGTACTCGCTCTCTTATGACACAGAGAGCAGAAACGACTCTGTTCACATCATCAGCGCTCCTGGTGTCATCATAGAGGTACGTCTGCACAATCACAAACACCTTCACACTGAGTTGGATAGGATCAAGGCGAATGGATGGTTTCTTTAAACTCTGTGCTGTTGTGATTCATCGTGAAACATGCAGGCGGACTCTCTCAACCTTCAGGCCTTGAAAACAAACTCAGTTTTTCTCTCCAACAATTTAATTGAAAACTGTTTTTGAACTCG
>CM049816.1:34494860-34504860 GCA_027422435.1 Schizopygopsis pylzovi | reverse complement strand
CTTCTATAATGTCCTCATTTGGATAAAAGCGTCTGCTAAATGACTAAATAAATAAACATAAAAGGAGACATTTTTAAATGTTTTTAAACAAAAATTGTAAATTGTGTTTTGGTTGCTCTTTTCCATGCAATTACAAAGACTAGGGACTGGACACCCTGAAACACCATAAATTCATCATAAATGTATTTATTATTATTATTAAAGTGATTCATACACTTTTATTCTAAAACTCCAGGGCCCTCATTTATCAACAGCGCATATGCACAGATGTGTGTGTAATGAGTGTGTAAGAACAGTTTCACGTAAAGTATGGGATTTACAAACTTGTACTTATACGTAGAAATGTGTGTAAATATAAGCACACCTCTGAGCATGCCTATAATCTAGTGGTAGAATAGCAACACTACACATAAAAAGCATTTAAGAGTGTCACCGTATGCATTAAGAAATCCACATATGTCCTGTGTTTCCTTTCATTGTAATAAAAACAACAACTCAATTTATCATTTTTGTCAATGCCCTCCACAGAGTAGCTTCTAAGTAGGGGTTACAGTTTCAATCACGTGATTTTTAAAGGGAAGTGTTGCCACCATATATGGTTCATTTGGAGCCGTTTCTAAATGCAAATGACCATGAACGTGAATGAGCATGGTACTTACACACATGTGGGATTTACTTACTGGTGTGCGTAAGAACTGCGTGCGCACGTTTTATAAATACGGATTTTCTTGTACTTAGGCACATTCTTCGTAGGACAAAATATTTAACCTTTTCTACGCATCATTGATAAATGAGGGCCCTGGGCGGTCACGGTCATTTGCATTTGGAAACGCCTCCAATTGAACCATATATGGTGACAACACTTCCCTTTAAAAATCATGTACCTGTATATAGTATTTTCCTCCCATACTCCAAAACGTGGGATAATGTGGCATAATGGATTATGCAAACTTAATATGCTCCTCTTCATTATTAAAATATAACGTTAATGTACTGGCAGGTGAGCCCAGAATAACTAGTTTCATGTTAAGCATTTTTACCATATAGAATAAACGGTCTACAGCTCTTTTAAATCATTATCTTTGTCCATTAAGCTCTATTTCGTGTTTTATTTACAATTATTTTCTATGAGAGGAAAATGTTTAACGTGCAATTTAACGCAATGCGTCCTTTTAATATCACTTAATGTATTTCATAATGCATGTTCATATCTGCTGGAATGTATCTTTGTGTCAACAACAAGACTTATAGACTAATGAATTGTCTTTATCATTTTAGTCAAAGACTATAGAATACTCTTATTATTAATATTATTATGTTATTAAATTTAGTCCATTATGCCACATTAAGCATTTTGCTGTATTAAGCCATGTTAAGTGTTTATGTTTTTCTACGGGAGGAAAAAGCTTAAAGAGAAACTGCGCATTGCGTTCATATTCTGCGGCCACGGATTTGCGGGTCTTGTCTTTTTCTCCTACAGATGACTTGCAGGACCCTGTATATGATATTCAATTTGTTTCAAACTCGCTACTGTGACCCATATTCTTAAAAATAAATCACTTAACGCAGCATTTTATGCAAACTATAGACCCATCTCTAATTTGCCGTTCTTATCCAAAATGATAAAAAAAAAACAGTTTTCATTCAGTTGCAAAATTACTTGCAAAGTAATTCTATCTCTGACATCTTTCAATCTGGCTTTAAAACCCTGCACAGCACTGAATCTGCGCTCTTGGAAGTTTTTAAAGGTATTTTATTGACCACAGATGCCGGTGATGCTATGGAATTAGTGCTGTTAGATTTGAGTTCAGCTTTTGACTTTGTGGACCACATGATTCTTTTATCTTTCTTTTACCGCTTGAACGTTCAATCGCCATTTCGGGTACAGTTGAAATGGTTTCAATGTTTCCTGTCAAACAAAAGTTTCTCTGTTAGTTTAAATGCTCGTTCATCCTCGATGGCTCGACTTACTTGCGGTGTACCCCAGGGATCGATTTTAGCACCATTGTTATTTTTGCTTTATATGTAGTAATAGTAGTAGCCCTTTATTGTCACTAGTCACAAGTACCAGTGAAATTAGCCATCAACCTGTCCATACACAACATACATATATGACAAGGGGGTAGACAGAACAGGAAGACAGGGAATCGAAGAAAAATACAGCATAACATGAGGAAGGTGAGGAGAAAAAAAATAACCCCCAGACTATGCTCCTTGGGGAGTACAGTGTGAGAACAGGAAAAACACCTCAGCACATAGACACACAACTTTGCAACAGGGGAAGTAAACCAGCTCCGGCAAGCAGCCATCCGGTCCTGGAGCCATTCCCGGCGCCGGTCACAGACCCGCTTGTCAGGCTGGCGGTTCAAAGCGACGGAGGCGAGGGATCGGGGGTGGGGAGGTGTCTATAGAATGGGGGAGGAACGCAAGAGCGTCTCACTGCAGTGCTCTTCCCAGGGTTAATTTCCAGCAGCAGCCTTGGCCAAGGCCAGTGCTTTTTACAGGGAAGCCAAAAAAGATAAGATTGCGATTGTTTTGTCTTGGGGCGAGTAACCGCATTCCAATTCCACGGCTACTCTCTCTGTCCATTCTGGTCTCCAATATCAATTTTCTATTTTCCTTTGCATATGCTACCTCTGGGATCTACTATGAGCAAATTTGGGGTATTGTACCACTGCTATGCAGATGATACACAACTCTATATACCCATACAACGTAATGATACCTCAGAATTTAAAAGACTGGAAGCCTTTTTGCAAGAAATCAAAGTGTGGCTCACGAATAATTTTATGTTACTCAACGACGATAAAACCCAAATCATTCAATTTGGGCCAAAAGAGCACTCCGGTGGAAAATCCATTGACCTTGGCACACTTACTCCATATCCTACCTCAGATTTCCAGGATCTTGGTTTCCACCTTGATAACAGACTCAAATTAGACAAAAAAATAATACAATAGTTAGTACCAGTTTTATCATATTCATCGGTTAGCCAAAGTCAAACCTTTCTTAAACAGGAAAGGTTTTGAAATTGCTATATCACACATCTCGGCCACTGTAATTCTTTGTATGTTGGGTTACCCCTCTCTTCCATTTCGCGCCTTCAGATGGTCCAAAATGTGGCTGCCCGTCCACTCACAGGAAGTCATAAATGATTCCATATCACACCAATTTTATGCACATTGCATTGGCTACCTGTCCAATATCGAATCAACTTCAAAATTCTGTTATTTGTCTACAAAACTCTTAGCAACTTAGCTCCGAGGTATCTTTCTGACTTATCATTTGTAAGCTGGATTCAAATCTTTTTTCTTGTGCTTTTAATTCTTTGTATTGTGTATTTGTTTATTTGCCTTTATCCTTGTATTTTATTTTACTTTGTACAGCACTTTGGCCAACAAAGGTGGAATTTAAACGTGCTTTCGAAATAAAGTGAATTGAATTAACCACCACAGCGTCTTGTCTCCATTGGCAATGCACACTATTCGTGCCAAATGCAGGTGACATCACAGGTAGCAGAAATTGCAAGCGAAATTGTATTTTAGTTATTTTTTTCACCACCTGGCTACTGTTGTAAAATGTTGAGAGATTCAAACAAAAAAATTATCAATAAATAGAACAAAATAAAAAATATTGCAAAGTGGCGTCACTCGCGGAAGCGCAAGTCTCTGAGAGTGCAAGTGCAAGTCTGCAGCCAGACTCTTCTCCTAATAGCAGTATCTTGTGCAGTGATGGACCGTGCTCTCTCTCTCTCTCTCTCTCTGTGTGTGTGTCTGTATCAGGTTGGACGGTGTGAGCATGAATGTGGCTGCTGAAGGCTCTGGCAGCGGCGTTAAGGCCCGCGCTGTGGAGCTGTGCCAGTGTCCTCCCGGATATGACGGCACTTCCTGTGAGGTAAGCCAGAAAACAGCTACATTAAATATAAAGGTTCCAAAAGAGAGGCTTTCACAGCGATGCCATAGAACAGCAGTTCTTAATCCTGGTCCTCACAGCCCCCCGCTCTGCATGGCTGCATCTGAAAACTCGCTGCCTTATGAGGCAATGACTTTGCAGGCAGCGTTTTTTGCACGAAGGCACCTCACGGAACTGATTTCGGACAGGCTTCTGAGGCAGCGTAATGGTTTAATGATCTACAACAAGAGTTTTGGTGATAACTAAACTAATATTTAATTAGCTACAGTCTAGAGCTACAGATCTTACTGTAGTTCTAGACTAAATATCAACATGATCTTACTGTAGTTCTAGACTAAATATCGACATGATCTTACTGTAGTTCTAGACTAAATATCGACACGATCTTACTGTAGCTCTAGACTAAATATTGACTCGATCTTACTGTAGCTCTAGACTAAATATTGACTCGATCTTACTGTAGTTGTAGACTAAATATCAACATGATCTTACTGTAGCTCTAGACTAAATATCAACATATTACTATAGTTGTAGACTAATTATCAACATGATCTTACTGTAGTTCTAGACTAAATATCAACATGATCTTACTGTAGTTCTAGCCTAAATCTCAACATGATCTTACTGTAGCTCTAGACTAAATATCAACATATTATTACTATAGTTCTAGACTAATTATCAACATGATCTTACTGTAGTTCTAGACTAAATATCGACACGATCTTACTGTAGCTCTAGACTAAATATCAACATGATCTTACTGTAGCTCTAGACTAATTATCAACATGATCTTACTGTAGTTCTAGCCTAAATATCCACATGATCATACTGTAGGTCTAGACTAAATATCAACAGGATCTTACTGTAGTTCTAGGCAAAATATCAACAGGATCTTACTGTAGTTCTAGATTAAATATCCACATGATCTTACTGTAGATCTAGACTAAATATCAACATGATCTTACAGTAGTTCTAGCCTAAATATCCACACAATCTTACTGTAGGTCTAGACTTAATATCAACAGGATCTTACTGTAGTTCTAGACTAAATATCAACATGATCTTACTATAGGTCTAGATTAAATATCAACATGATCTTACTGTAGTTCTAGACTAAATATCAACATGATCTTACTGTAGTTCTAGACTAAATATCAACACGATCTTACTGTAGTTCTAGACTAAATATCAACAGGATCTTACTGTAGTTCTAGACTAAATATCTACACGATCTTACTATAGTTCTAGACTAAATATCAACATGATCTTACTGTAGCTCTAGACTAAATATCAACATGATATTACTGTAGTTCTAAACTAAATAGCAATATGATCTTACTGTAGCTCAATATTTAATTACTATAATACAAATTTATCACTAGAAATAACATCAAAGGTGCAAAAAGTTAATCAGAAATATGCATTTACACACAAACTAACCACAAACGCAACTTTCAGAACCATCACGGAATGGAACGCACAGGATTGTGGGATACCAAAGACAGCGAAGGATACATCTATGCTGCCTTAAAAAAATGATCAGATTAAGGTATCTCTTGAAGCTAACTTTAGATTCAGATGTGCCTTGATACCTTCCTACATTGGAATGTGTCCTCCGAAGGCAGCATTTTTAAGTTTTCGGATGCAGCAAATATTTTGCATGTCTCGCTTGTTTAACACACCTGATTGAGATAACCAGCACATTAGAAGAGAGCTCCATGAATGAACTGTGTTCAGATTTACATGTTCCCTAGATTGTGTTCACTGCTCTCTACTCCCTGCACACAGGAAATCAGCTGAAGTTTTCAGATTTGCAGTATCTCCACACTCAGACAAAACTTTCTCCAGAAGTGTGAAAGGTTATTTAATAGTAATCATGAGATTTGCATAGAAGTCACATCTCGTGCACTTTAATACCCTTTGAAAGGAACATATATGGCTCTTTAGAACTGGAATCATGGCAGAATATCAGTTACAAGTTAGGCGAGTTATGTAATCAGATTACTTTTTCCACGTAACTAGTAAAGTAATGCATTACTTTTTAATTTAGAAGGACATATCGGAGTTATTTTTTCAAATAATTAACTCCAATTACTTTGTATCTCATGTATTGAGTGACAGCTCTGGTGTTGCCATGGTGACAGAAATCAGGAGTAAGTGCAGAGTGTTGTGTGTCAACATGATCTTACTGTAGATCTAGACTGAATATCGACATGATCTTACTGTAGATCTAGACTAAATATCGACATGATCTTACTGTAGTTCTAGCCTAAATATCCATACAATCTTACTGTAGATCTAGACTAAATATCAACATAATCTTACAGTAGTTCTAGCCTAAATATCCACACAATCTTACTGTAGGTCTAGACTTAATATCAACAGGATCTTACTGTAGTTCTAGACTAAATATCAACATGATCTTACTGTAGTTCTAGACTAAATATCAACATGATCTTACTGTAGTTCTAGCCTAAATATCCACACGATCATACTGTAGTTCTAGCCTAAATATCCACACGATCATACTGTAGTTCTAGACTAAATATCAACACGATCTTACTGTAGTTCTAGACTAAATATCAACATAATCTTACAGTAGTTCTAGCCTAAATATCCACACAATCTTACTGTAGATCTAGACTAAATATCAACATAATCTTACAGTAGTTCTAGCCTAAATATCCACACAATCTTACAGTAGGTCTAGACTTAATATCAATATGATCTTACTATGGGTCTAGACTAAATATCAACATGATCTTACTGTAGTTCTAGACTAAATATCAACATGATCTTACTGTAGCTCTAGACTAAATATCAACATTTTATTACTATAGTTTTAGACTAAATATCAACATGATCTTACTGTAGCTCTAGACTAAATATTGACAAAATCCGACTGTAGTTCTAGCCTAAATATCTACATGATCTTACTGTAGGTCTAGACTAAATATCAACAGGATCTTACTGTAGTTCTAGACTAAATATCAACATAATCTTACAGTGGTTCTAGCCTAAATATCCACACAATCTTACTGTAGGTCTAGACTTAATATCAACAGGATCTTACTGTAGTTCTAGACTAAATATCAACATGATCTTACTGTAGGTCTAGACTAAATATCAACATGATCTTACTGTAGCTCTAGACTAAATATCAACACGATCTTACTGTAGTTCTAGACTAAATATCAACATAATCTTACAGTAGTTCTAGCCTAAATATCCACACAATCTTACTGTAGATCTAGACTAAATATCAACATAATCTTACAGTAGTTCTAGCCTAAATATCCACACAATCTTACAGTAGGTCTAGACTTAATATCAATATGATCTTACTATGGGTCTAGACTAAATATCAACATGATCTTACTGTAGTTCTAGACTAAATATCAACATGATCTTACTGTAGCTCTAGACTAAATATCAACATTTTATTACTATAGTTTTAGACTAAATATCAACATGATCTTACTGTAGCTCTAGACTAAATATTGACAAAATCCGACTGTAGTTCTAGCCTAAATATCTACATGATCTTACTGTAGGTCTAGACTAAATATCAACAGGATCTTACTGTAGTTCTAGACTAAATATCAACATAATCTTACAGTGTTCTAGCCTAAATATCCACACAATCTTACTGTAGGTCTAGACTTAATATCAACAGGATCTTACTGTAGTTCTAGACTAAATATCAACATGATCTTACTGTAGGTCTAGACTAAATATCAACATGATCTTACTGTAGCTCTAGACTAAATATCAACATGATATTATTGTAGTTCTAAACTAAATATCAATATGATCTTACTATAGGTCTAGACTAAATATCAACATGATCTTACTGTAGTTCTAGACTAAATATCAACATGATCTTACTGTAGCTCTAGACTAAATATCAACATTTTATTACTATAGTTTTAGACTAAATATCAACATGATCTTACTGTAGCTCTAGACTAAATATTGACAAAATCCGACTGTAGTTCTAGCCTAAATATCCACACGATCTTACTGTAGGTCTAGACTTAATATCAACAGGATCTTACTGTAGTTCTAGACTAAATATCAACATGATCTTACTGTAGGTCTAGACTAAATATCAACATGATCTTACTGTAGTTCTAGCCTAAATATCTACATGATCTTACTGTAGGTCTAGACTAAATATCAACAGGATCTTACTGTAGTTCTAGACTAAATATCAACATAATCTTACAGTGGTTCTAGCCTAAATATCCACACAATCTTACTGTAGGTCTAGACTTAATATCAACAGGATCTTACTGTAGTTCTAGACTAAATATCAACATGATCTTACTGTAGGTCTAGACTAAATATCAACATGATCTTACTGTAGCTCTAGACTAAATATCAACATGATATTATTGTAGTTCTAAACTAAATATCAATATGATCTTACTATAGGTCTAGACTAAATATCAACATGATCTTACTGTAGTTCTAGACTAAATATCAACATGATCTTACTGTAGCTCTAGACTAAATATCAACATTTTATTACTATAGTTTTAGACTAAATATCAACATGATCTTACTGTAGCTCTAGACTAAATATTGACAAAATCCGACTGTAGTTCTAGCCTAAATATCCACACGATCTTACTGTAGTTCTAGACTAAATATCAACATAATCTTACAGTAGTTCTAGCCTAAATATCCACACAATCTTACTGTAGATCTAGACTAAATATCAACATAATCTTACAGTAGTTCTAGCCTAAATATCCACACAATCTTACAGTAGGTCTAGACTTAATATCAATATGATCTTACTATGGGTCTAGACTAAATATCAACATGATCTTACTGTAGTTCTAGACTAAATATCAACATGATCTTACTGTAGCTCTAGACTAAATATCAACATTTTATTACTATAGTTTTAGACTAAATATCAACATGATCTTACTGTAGCTCTAGACTAAATATTGACAAAATCCGACTGTAGTTCTAGCCTAAATATCTACATGATCTTACTGTAGGTCTAGACTAAATATCAACAGGATCTTACTGTAGTTCTAGACTAAATATCAACATAATCTTACAGTGGTTCTAGCCTAAATATCCACACAATCTTACTGTAGGTCTAGACTTAATATCAACAGGATCTTACTGTAGTTCTAGACTAAATATCAACATGATCTTACTGTAGGTCTAGACTAAATATCAACATGATCTTACTGTAGCTCTAGACTAAATATCAACATGATATTATTGTAGTTCTAAACTAAATATCAATATGATCTTACTATAGGTCTAGACTAAATATCAACATGATCTTACTGTAGTTCTAGACTAAATATCAACATGATCTTACTGTAGCTCTAGACTAAATATCAACATTTTATTACTATAGTTTTAGACTAAATATCAACATGATCTTACTGTAGCTCTAGACTAAATATTGACAAAATCCGACTGTAGTTCTAGCCTAAATATCTACATGATCTTACTGTAGGTCTAGACTAAATATCAACAGGATCTTACTGTAGTTCTAGACTAAATATCAACATGATCTTACTGTAGTTCTAGACTAAATATTGACACGATCTTACTGTAGTTCTAGACTAAATATCAACATGTATTTACTCATCTCACTTGAACAAAAACACATTCCGTATTCCTCAAAATGAATAAAAAACAACACGTGTGTGTGTGTGTGTGTGTGTGTGTGTGTTTGTGTGTGTGTGTCTGTGTGTGTGATTTGAGCTTTGAGTTTTGGCGATGTCACAGGAGGGTTTATCCTGCAGTTGAGATGATCACAGTCTCATTCTGTCTCTTGGCCAGTGGGACCTGCTCACATCAGCATAAAAATCTGCTCGCTCAGAAATCAATAACCACTGCAGCTTTAATAGAGGGACACTTATGCAGAGAGAAAGCATCTCCTAGTGATTCAACACAGTCAGCCACCCCTGCACACACACACTCACGCACACACACTCAGACATTCGCGCACGCACACGCCCGTGCACGCACGCACGCACGCACACACACACACACACACACACATAATTACTCGGCTAAATGAGGACACACCATTATAATGACTACAGAC
>CM049816.1:34464860-34487360 GCA_027422435.1 Schizopygopsis pylzovi | reverse complement strand
ATGATTTCAGCACTAGGCTAATATTGGCTGTAGCATGCTAGTGGCTAATCCAGAAAGAGTAGACATGTCCCAGAATCCAACAGCTGTACATTCCTCATCCTCAAGCGGGCTAAAGAAAGAGTCGCTCCGCTCCTGCCCTCAGCATTCCCAGCATGCCCCTGAAATAGCCACACAGTCATTATGGCAGAACCTGACCTTGCTGCACAGGGTTTGGTCACCAGCTAAACCGTCTCGGGCTTCAGAGTATCTCTGGCGTCGGTTAGATCCAGAGCGAGCACTTATGACAAACGGGAAGGATGTTTCTAATCCACTGCTCTTTTGTTTTTCTCTTTATCCCCTTGTTGGCTCAAAAACACCATAGTTTCAGCCCCACGTGTCACGTGGATGCCAGGGGTGAGGTGATCTGCGACCGATGCCCGCCGGGGTACACGGGCACACGCTGTGACAGGTAAGACGACAAGGTTTTGCCTCCAGACTCCATACAGGGTAACTTAAGCTCCCCTCTATGCAAAAAGAAACCAGACTGTTTATAGCTAATGATATTTCAGTGTCTTTAACGTCACACAGTGTGTGCATAATTATTATGCATGTTGATATTCTGATCATATTTTTATTTCCAAGCACATTTGACCAATTCCAAACCATATCAATCTTTATAAAAACCACCAATTTTGTATTTAATCATGTGTAAGTGATATATAATTGTGCATGAAGGCTGGAAGTGAACAGCTCCTTATATTCAGGTGTGTATAATTATCAGGCAGGTTTTCTTTTACCGATAAAATGAGCCAAAAAAAAGACATTTAACTCAGACTGAAGAGTCAAAAATGATTAAATCCCCATGAGAAATATTCAAATGCAATACAGAAATGGCAAAGTTAAGGCATGACCATTGGACAGCTCTTTGGGTCAGCGGCGTCAGAAAACACAGGTGGAGAAGAAAAGACATGTTCACTGCAATTAATGTGAATAATTAAGTGTAAACCGTTTAGTCTCCAGCGCCAACATTTTCCAGAACTGCAACCTGTCTCCAGAAATGCAATGTAGCCGGTTCTCAGAGACTTTGCTTGGGTAAAAAACCCTAAAACATGACCCTCACTTAGTTTTATCTTCTACAATCTGGCAGTAAGTTTTAGAAGCTCATTTTTAGTCAATCCTGCAAGACTTTTCAGGACAGGAGAAGGACTAAAAATGAGCTCCTAAAACTTACTTCCAGATTCTGGGAGATAAATTCTTCAAACTGTGGTTCAAGAGGACGTGATGCTGGTCCTTCAAGAGTCTCTCTCAACTCATCTGTCTATGAAGCCTATACAAAATACTCTTCTTGATTTCACAACACTTCAGCGTGTTATTCTTATTAAACGAGGGTCATATTTTAGGATTTTTTTACCCAAGCAAAGTCTTTAAGAACCTGATACATTGCACTTCTGGAGACTTCAGGAAGGTTGCAGTTTTGGAAAATGATGGCGCAGGATTATAATTATAATTATTCACATTAATTCTCAATTCTATTGCAGGTAACAAGTCTCTTTTCTTCTCCACCTGTGTTTTTATTTCTTTATTTCTGACTGTGCTGAGCATTTTGCTGACTAGTGGTCATGTACTAAATTTCTGTATTGCATTAATTAAAACATTTTCTCATGGGTTTTTCATCATTTTTATTATGAAAAGTTCAATATCTTTTTTGGCTCATTTTATCTGTAAAATAATATGTGCCTAATATTTACACACACCTGAATATACGTTTTTTTTCACTTCCAGCCTTCACGTACAATCACTTATAAATGACAAAAAAACTGGTGGTTATTAAGATTGATGGGGTTTGTAATTGGTCAAATGTGCTTGGAAATCAAATATGCTCAGAATATCAACAGCAATGTAGATGTATGGCTTGTGAATAAACGAAGTGATCCGGTCACACAAATTGCTGGTGAATCAATGTGATTGGTTTACATTACATTACATGCAAAGGTCAAGTTTGCATTTACAAGTGCTGCTGGCACATCTTACCACAAAGAATCTGACACGGGGTAAAATGCTAGGCTACATGTAATTATTGATGACTAATCTTTAGTCAGATTATGACTATGGATGTAAAACTCAATTCGACCTGTTTTACTTTTTCTGTTAATATGCTCGCATGACACAAAGTATGCACAAAAATGCATTTAAACAATTTACTCTCTGTCACATATTACCCAACACTTTCCTTATCTTTAGTAACTCTAGCGACTGAAGGTTTGATGTTTTTCATTGTCAAACGTGTGCTTATTGATTCTATGAAATAATTATACGGTGTCACCATCTCTGTTGTTCTTCTGCAAGTTAGCAGCCATTTCAAATGCATGCTTGTGGGGACGCAACACCGATATTACAGTACAGTTACTGCACGTTTTGTGGCAGTTTCGAAGTGAAACGTACAGTGAGTGACGTTCAATACGTGACTGTGGCCTGGTTTTTATTGCATTGCTTCAGGCACATATTGCGGCGGTTCAGAATCCAAATGTTCGGGGAGTGTCATTAAAAGGTTAATGCTCTATCGTGTTGTAAAATAACAACCCCCTATACAAAACCCGATAGCGTTAAGAAATGCAAAAGTGATGTTAAAATACTTTCGTTGCATTAGTATCAGTCGGTGGTAATAGACAAGAAACGCACAATTCAACAGCGTATCGTGTGAACTACCATACAAACTTACTTCGTTAGAAAACCCACACATATGAAGATGTATATACGATGAAACTTTCAAAAGTAGCGGTTTTCAAATCTTGCAGCATGTTACAGTCCTAATATAATACTGTGCACGGAATTATGTGAAAATTAGGCTTTCTTAATCAAAACTCTCACCCTGTAAATCATACGTAAAATATTTTTTACGAGTTTTACTGCCTCTAGTGTTCATTTCGACTGAAATCTGCAGAAATGTGCACGTATTGGTACTTTTTTTTTTTTTGTTCTGCAAAAACATAAGTGGAGACACATGATTCCAATGATCCTTGGTTAGTTACTTTACAATTACAATATTTGGTCCTAAATTTGAAATGAATGAATGAATGATAATAACATATCTCAGTTTTCCCAAAAGTGCATCTTTGAGAGGGGTCTTTTCCGTGTGAAATGGAATGGCGTTCTGGAAAGCCCCAAGCTGGGTTTATTTCTGATGATGCATTAGATCCATTATTGATGCAGTTGTGACACTTGACCAGAATTTCCCTGCAGAATTTTAATGGCATTGTACCAATAACCTTAATGAGTCTTCTACAGGCGGCACCGCAAGACAGCATACCCTAATTGTGCTGCAGACTTTCATTTCCTAAAGGGAATGCAGCATAAGAAGTGTTCATTAGAAAAACAAATTGTAGTTCATGTCATTATGATTAAGTATTGTTAAAAATAGTTTGTTTGAATATCACGTTGTTAGCTTGGCAATATAACTCTTGAAATCAATATCATTTCAACTCTTAGATGCTTTTAACCAAAGTGATTTACATTGCATTCAATGTATGTCCTCAGTTCATGCATTCCATGGAAATCAACCCATAATCTTGGCATTAATGCTGCTTATGCAGAAATCAGTTATGAAATCAGTCAGTTTAGTGCTTCCTTTTCATTTAGGATGCAGCTTTAGGACACCTCCTACAAGGCCAGCAAAAAAGCCCATGTGTCCTCTCTAGTAGCTCGTCATATATAAGCCTAGTTGTGTGTGTGTGTGTGTGTGTGTTTGTGTGTGTGCGTGCATGAGTTTGCGTGTGCACGTGTGTGTGCTTGTTTTTGGGACACATGAGGACACAAATTTGTATAATAACATGGGTATGACACAGGTATTAGAAGGAGAAGGTTACTTATTAGGACATTTCCTCATGTCCCCATATTATGCATATATAAATATCATGCAAAATGCTTATAAATCATACAGAATTAGTTTTTTGGAGAAACTAAAAATGCTCAAAGGTTCCTGTAAGGGGTAGGTTTAGGTGTAGGTGTACTATGGTATGTCCCCACAATTCACAAAAACAAATGTGTGTGTGTGTGTGTGTGTGTGTGTGAGTGTGTGTGTGTGTGTGTGTGTGTGCGTGTGTGTGTGTGTAAAATGCCGAACAACACCATATGTTTGAGTTTAATGTGTTTGTTTGAATAGACTAGTCAAACAAATCTTAATCTCTAGGCCATATGGATCGCTGTCCTAGCGTGACATGAAACAAAATTCAAGGATAAGATTGGGCAAATAGCTTGATCCTCTGTGGTCAGTGCAAAGTGGCCACAAATGCAATATAACACAAAGCAGCTCCTTCGCTAGCATTGGCAGCTGTGGCACTCATGATTTTGTCTTAATTTCATTAGCATTATAAATCACTGAGCTCATCTATCATGCAGAATATTTGCTCTGTTTATTTCTCTTTCTTTCTCATCCCTTCACATTCCCCACTGGGCGTCGATCTCTCTCGTTCTCTGAAGGTTGATATGCTGATGTGTTAGCATTAGCATATGCTGCATTCTAGGGAGGTTGCGTTGGCAGTCGCTTCAGCTCTGTACGTGGACTAAATCACAGTGGTGTCGTGGAAAACGGCGTCCAGGTGGAAGAAAGGTCTCGGCTCTGCTGTGACCCCACCTCTGAAACAGATGGAGAGAGACTGCTGCAGTACCACGCTCGCTGGCACCAAAGCTCTCCACGCTGAGCCATTAACAGACACGAGGTGGAAGGAACGGAAACGAGGGAGCTGGTGGTAGAGGAGAGAGAGAGGGAATGGAAAGGTTTCTCGTTCTGGGAAAAGCCAGGGACAGACGCACGTTAATGGGGCGAGATGGGACCGATCCATCACTGCTCAGAAGGGGCTCGAACCCAATCTGTCCCCTGAGAGACCCACTGAAAGAGATGTGAAGGACATACTTCACACAAACTCAGTCGGGCGGTGCTTGTCGCTCCTAAAACGTGTTCTTAAAAATGCTTTGTACCGAGGCCGTCCAACAGGGAAGCCACGTTAAATGGAGCACAAATAGAGACTTAATCGCACACGTGTCAAAGGACTTTCGAAGGAGGTCTCGAGAATTCCTCATAGAATGCTCAGATAATCTGTAACGAGAAGGTAGAGATCTCAATATGAGCTCAAACACTTCTCATCAAATCTTTCAAAATCTGCAATTCCCAAAAGTACTGTAGTTTAAGTACACTCAGTACATATGTCACTGGGGCGGTACCTTTTCAAAAGGTACATGTACATTTTAGTACCTTAAAGGTACATATGGGTGTATTCACACCAGGAAAGTCCGATAGTTCACTTGATTTGGACCAAAGGCAAAAATTGTAGCTATTTTTACCCATTTTGGTTCCTTTTCACACCACACTGTTTGCTCTGGTCCGAACCAGCTGAAACGAACCAAAATGCAGTCACGTGACAACATCCGCTTCACTTGTTGGCTAGATGTGTCTTTGAACACATTCCCTAAACTGCTTTTCGATTGTTCAGAAAGAGCGTGCTTCTTCAAACGGTGCTCCTGGAAGTAAACAAAGACAGGAGTCAAATGCAGCAGACAGCACACTGCTATTATGGAGAGACGACTGCGCGGATGGATTCTCCGCACCTCCTCACAACCCCAAGTGTGTCCGTGACCTGCCATGCTAAACTACAAACACTTCCTCATCCCATAATGCACCGCGCAGCTGACTACGGCGGCTGGTTTAGTCCAAAAATGCCCAGTTCTTTTTACAGTTGGGTCTGTTTGAGGTCGGATCATGTTCTCACCACAAACGAACCGCTCCAGGGTTCGTCTGAAAGCGTGCCGAGACCACCTCTTCAAGGAGGACGCTAGTTTGGTCCGCTTTTGGTGCGCACCCGAGTGCATTCACACCGGTCCAAACGAACCGCACCAAGAGGGAGAACCAACTCTAGTGCAATTCAACCCAACTAAACGAGGCATGTCTGAAAGCACCCTACATATTTGTACTTAAAGTGTACATATTTGAACCTAATAGGTACGAAAGTGTACCTTTTGAAAAGGTACTGCCCCAGCGATAGCTTTTTTACCTTTATTTCTGAGAGTGTAGACTGAAGAGACTTGGTGCCAAGGGCTTCTTCAGTCTACTTGATTGCTTTTGGAAAACATCAATTAATCCACGTTTGTTGTATAGCTTTTGTGTGCATCTACTGTCTCATCAGTGCCTCTTTAGTTGAGTCTTAAGATTATTTGAAGAGATACGTCTGAGTTAAAATTGACATTTCAATGAAACTTTAAAACAACATTGTCCAACATGGCCGTAACCCCAATATGGATTTGAGGATATGTGAATTGTGTGATTTTCAGTAGTTAAATCTTAAATTATTACATATAGTCGCAATAGATCCTAAATATGTGGTTATATATTTGGTCAACAGTGCAAAGTTGCCCATAACTAGCTCTCCTTAAACAAAAATCATTGCAGAATACAAGACATCATACATAATTTTCAAAACCAGATCCCAAACTTCAGATGAACACTATCCAGTATCTGAAGAGCCAAACTGAGCCAACTGGTGCAGGATGAGCAACAAGTGCCACAACTGCTGATTTCTTCAAAATTGAAATATCTCACTCTTCTTAAGATGCAATTTCAGATACTTTAGTGTTGATTGCAATGATGATTGTAACATAAATTGTAGATCTAAATTCCAAATGCTTTAACAGACACACAAACCGAATCCAGATTATTATATTTACATTTGTATATTATATTTATAGTCTGAGCTCTTGGAGGTTTACACAGAGTTTAGTGTAGTTGTGGTTTACTTTTTTTTTATAGAAATGTGATTCTTATGTATATTAACCCCCAACACTGCATATTTAGCATCTCTCATTTTGTCTGACACACCCATTTCAGGTCTTGGAGTCTCTACTAATGAGATGAATCAGTTGTGTTTGATGAAGGAGACGTACAGAAGGTGCAGTGCTGTATGCCCAGTTCTGCCGGGGCTCCAGTATTATGGGTGGGAACCACTAGTCTATAGGACTGCTAACTATATTCAATCACTAAATCACTAAGAGCTTTAGTAGCGTACTCAGCTGAAACCCTGTCAGTGACCAGCTTTACATCACATGCACCAAAATAATGGCAAGGAGTACCATTCAGAAATATTATGTAAACACAAAGAGAGAAAGCTGCTTATTATTGGAGCTGCATATAAAAAGTGTCAATTTTTGGTCTCCATGCACATGCTATCAGAGTGAAAGCTCAGTGTGAGTCTGCTGTTGCAGTTACAATGCAATTGTGCAAGCTCTATGAAACAGGCCTTATATTCATCATCCCGCCCCCCTGCTTCATTCACACACTGTGTATGTGTTTGTTGTGAAGCATGCCTTAAGCTTGCTCTGAGAGTGTAGAACGCAATCAGTAACAGTAATGGGCTTTGTGATACTTTCAGTTTAAGAATCACTGACCCAAAACAGGAAAAAACAATACCTGCATCTCTCTACCCCACTCAGTCTTTTACTGACCTAATTCAGTTCGGTCCCTCCATCTCCATGGAGTACTTATGTTTAGTCTGGCCCTGCGCCGCCAGTGACACTGAGTGAAGTCAGAGAGAGCAGGCTGAGCTGATTGAGGTAAAGAGAGGACAGAAATAAGAGTTTGGAACAGTCCCAGGTTTTTTTTAGTAATTGTTCCCTCGTGTGCAGACACACAGGAACTTGGCCGTATATATGGCCTGGGTTAAAGACACCTGGCCCTAGTCATCAGTGCTTAAGATGGCTCCCTCGCTGCAGAGTTAACGACAGGAGAAATTATGAGCCGGCACCAGAGGGAGAGGAAGAGCCATCCTTCAATGCTCAGTTACCCTTTAAAGGGTACCGGAGCAGTGCAGAGGTGACAGTCTGTCTGACTGTGTGTTGGGGGTTATGTATTTTTAAAATAGTAGGTAAGAACTTTTCAATTTACCCAGACACGGTTTCTTAAAAAGATTCTGTAATCATTTCCTCACCCCTTGTTTACTCCCGATGACTTCTAATTTGTCCATTAATGGAGACCAGTCTTTACTGTCTTATTAAACTAAATAACTAATTAAAAAAATGATAATAAAGTATGGAAATAATGGAAATAAAAACTGCATGATCAGATTTTTTATTGTAATTTGGCCCGGTAGGATGTAACTAAATCTGACCTAAGACAGAGCCTTGTGGCACTCCGTATTTATCTGTTAAAGATCGGTCACACTACACTTGATCCATTGACTTCCATTAATGCGCTTTCGAATATGGGAGAGCAGAAACGCAAGCTCTTGTGCAGTTGTTTCGCATTTCACTGCGTTCCAAAGTTCAAGTTTGTTGAACTCTGACCTGTGAGTTTGTATCACTTGAAACTGTGTGACCAATACAAGGCGGATTCATTACAGCAGGACCTCATAGCTGAATTAAAAGAACATGCATTTAAAACTACAACACTGCAGGAAAGTGGAGTGTATTGTATGTTTTAACATTATGGATTTATTATAATGTGTTATGTTTTGAATTTAAGTTGATAATAACACCTTGCAGAGCGTGAAGTCAGGTCACAACTGCTGCAGTGTCCGAAAAATTTCACACTTTTAAAGTCTATTATGATTTAGTCAGAGACAGCTCCACATTTACACACATCCGTAGGAATAATCTGACAAGTATAATTTAAACATGGTTCCACTCCTTTCCAAAGAATATTATTAGATATAGTAGAGAAATACATGAAAGTATTTCATTCTCATATTCTCAGATATGAAAGTGACAAAATAGCAGTTCCTTTATACTTTATTAGTCTATATTTTACACCACAAAATATGAATGGTTAATTTTTATTCCATTATCTGATCTTCACATTTTCCATATTGCATTTACAGTCGTGTTCTTAGGAGACAATTTCCTACCAAAGCATGAATATACATGAAGTTCACTAACTGTTTTAAATAGCAGTACCAGGACTGGTGGTTTTGGTAAAAATCACACTTTATCCCAACATACAGTGACAACTATAAATGCAGATATTACTGTTTATATACCAAGATTTCTTAAATAACACATGATGACCCCGGAGCATTTGTACTGCTGAATGTCTTGAGATCTAAGTCTTTGTTTAATAAAGTTGAAATCTCCAACCTGCACAGTTAGAACTAGATTTTGCCCCAGCATGCTACTGGGATTGTAAAGACAGTCGAAAGCAATACCATATTCAATTAATAAGTCTAGGGTGGCTCGCGGAATCCGCTGAGCGTGAGTCAAACACGGTGATTACTTTCTCTTTCCACCATCATGTAGATAGCGCAGTCGTGTGCAGATAAGCGCAGAGGAATCCGTTTAACATGAAGGCATGTTTATCAGCCAGCAGCACAAGTTGCTTCAGTAGAGATATAGGATCCAAACGCACCGACAGCAGATAAGAAGAGCGGGTGGGCGAAGCTAGCGGAGGAAGTGATAGCGTCTCTTCCCCTTATATTTCTCTCACATTCTCATCATCGTCTGCACTTTGTTTTGGCGAGAAAATCTCGGGCGTTCGTTTCTTGATCAAAATAAGGTTGTTCATCAGACGTGTACGGTAATGGAGCCAGTTCAGTCGTTCCCTGCTCCTTTAAAAGAGAAACGGTAAATGACTCATCAAATACAATATACTGAAATACTTTCCCCAAGTGTTTCTATTTATTCCACCTTACCCCAGCTATTCTTTACTGACTATCTGTTAAGATCAGCTTTAGCTTCTACATACACTATCGCAACTGCTAAAGCGACCTCTGAACTGATTCAAACTGCAATTACAAAACAATTATCACGAAACAAACCCACACACAGGAACTAGGACAGGGTGGCCATATGTGACACGTCCTGGCCAGGATTTTAATATTGCCTAAATCATCCAAAGTAGTTTGACTAATAACATGTATTGTATCTAATCAACCAATTGTGGTGCTGTGCGTGAGAAGGTGAGATCTACAGAGAACGATCAAAGCGATGCAAATATGCACGAGTTTGTTCGTTCGACTTAAAAAAAGACACTAAGGTAGGAGCGAGAGCGATTCGAAAGCATAAGGAGCCGTCTGCTCTGCTCTCATGAATGTCACACAATGATCTACCTGCACAGTGCCAAAACCTGGATATTTTAGGCAATATAGAAATCCTGGCAAGGATGCGTCCTGTAAAAGTGGCCCATGTGGTCACCCTAGACTAGGACCACAAGCTGGCTGACTTACATTATCCAGCTCATTACAGTGCTACACAGCAAGTAATAAAACAAATGCAACGTTGATTTGAGTGTGAATTATTTTATCATGTGTGAGGAAAGAGATGGTGAAATGATACATTATACAGTTTGTGCCTCAAGTCTGACGTGAGTTTATTTGCAGCATTTCTCTTGTTTACATCTCTAAAGCATGTATTCTCTCTACTCTCGGTGACCTCAGGTGTGCTAACGGCTATTTTGGGCATCCCAACATTCCTGGGGGTTCCTGTCAGCCGTGTACGTGTAACGGGAACCTAGATCTTACAGCAGAGCTCAGCTGCGACCCGGTGACCGGAGCCTGTCTGCGCTGTCGTGAGGGATATGGAGGACCGGACTGTGAAAGGTGCGCTGACGGAAACTTTGGAGATGCCCTTATTGCCAAGAATTGCCAAGGTGAGTGAAGGAGCGGAGTTTCAATGTTTTCAGATCACAGCAACATGTGATGTCTAACCTCTTATAATCTCAACATCAGTCAATTTAGGAATAAATGAAAAATATTTCACCAGAGGTAAGGCTGACATTTCACTAGTAGATCCAGCTATGACCTTTAAACATTAACTAAGCATAATAAGCATAACATGGATGAATTGTTCACAATAAAATCTATAACATGCATAATGTAAAAGTAGCATGTAAGCTCTCCACTGATGTTTATAAATGCTGTTTAACCCAAAAGGCGGATCAGTGTGGAGCTTAGGTCTGTGCCATGATCTTATCCATTTTCAACCTCTAAAGCATGTTTATATTTAATGTAAGATAATAGGATTTTCTTTATTTCTGTTGGTAATAACAAGTTTTGAAGAGCAGAATCAACAGCAGAACAATGTTGTTCAGCATAGCACTCAGTGGGATGCTTACAGAAGTTGCTTGCATGACCTACATTACACAGAAAGGCTTCTTTACCTGCAATGTTATACATAATAAAGTACACGCCAGCTCCTCCTAAACACAAAACCCAACAACTCTTTGTTTGAAATATATATTGTTTGTATGGTCAAAACATTGATGGAAATGTCAATGATCACGATTAAGGGGTCACAACATGAAATTTTTTTGGTATTATTATTACTATTTGAATATGTTCCTTGAGGTTTACTTGTAATGTTTATTTAAAAAATTACACAAAAAATAAAATAAAAAATAAATTCAGTGTATGTGGAAAAATGATTATTTTCAACCCTTATTCTGACCCTCTCTCTGAAATGACCTGTTTTTAAGGGCGGGTCCCTTAAGTGGCCACTGTTATGATTGGCTAATGTCATTGCATAGGAAACACTATCAACACCCACTCACTATTTTGTTCTGACAACATAATCAAAATCAAACGGTAATTTCCAGACAATGCGTTATAAAATAATGTACTTACAGTTTGTGATTAAGCTGCAGTCAGATCTAGCAGGCTTCATCTTTCAACAAATGTTTCTTTGTGAACTCTCCATGATACTATGCCTCTTTTACAAAACAAAATCCTCAGACACGATCCAGGATGCCATTAAAAATAAACTATCCACTTTTTCCTTATTCTAGGATCCTTATGATATCTGTACAAAGACATGAACGAGTTGTTTAAACCAAACGCATCAAAGTGATTGTTCTTTCACTGCATTTGTCCTGATGAAGGACTCGAGCACATTGACTGTGCCAGAAAGTGAACGCGCATCTGTATACTGTATCTCGTGTAGACTAGATAGCGGTAATTTCTATTTGCTTTTGATGCGACGTGACACTCACAATCAGCCTAATCAGGTGTCAGCCGTTAAGGGGCTGAATGCCAGTGGGAGGGGGCTATGGTGAGAAGATCCCTGCATCCCATTCGGAAGGGCTCATCCCAATGCACTAATCCCTTAAAAGGGTTTAACCTCCGGAGTGAGAGCTTTGAAGGGTTGAAGGATGCAGGGGACCTAACAACTGTTTCTTGAAGTGCCCTTCTGCGTCATCATCCCATGCCCATATGGAGGCGGCGTCATTATTCGAAAGAATCTGTGCAAAGGATTATGGGGGCCTGAAGGGTCCAGCATTGTACCCTTCAAAATCCTTCATTCCGAAAGGCCCTTTGAAGTGGCCAGTTTTGAGCACTTCGGTTTGGAACAATCCTTCAATATGGCGGCCATGGTTGTTTTACATTTACATTTAGTCATTTAGCAGACGCTTTTATCCAAAGCGACTTACAATTGGGGAATACATAAAGCGATTAATCTAGAAGAGGCAAACAGACAGAGGAAGTGCCCATAACACCAAGTCTCAGGCATTGTTCAAATAAGTACAAGCTAGCAAGGGAAGGAGAGAAAGATAAAGAGAAAGATGAAGATTTTGAAAAAGTATTATTTATTTTTTTTCAAGTAGAGTTGAAAGAGATGAGTTTTCAGTTGTTGCTTGAAGATTGACAGGGATCCAGCAGTCTGGATGGGGGTGGGAAGATCATTCCACCAGCCAGGAATGGTGAACGAGAATGTTCTGGAGAGTGATTTTGAGCCTCTCTGTGATGGTACCACGAGGCGTCGCTCACTAGCAGATCTCAGACTTCTGGAGGGGATGTACATTCGTAATAGTGAGTGGAAGTAGGTGGGTGCTGAGCCTGTGGTTGTTCTATATGCAAGCATCAGTATCTTGAACTGGATGCGAGCGGCAACTGGTAGCCAGTGCAAGGAGACAAAGAGAGGTGTAACATGGGCTCTTTTGGGCTCGTTGAAGACCAGTCGTGCTGCCGCATTCTGAATCATTTGTAGAGGTTTGATTGTGTTTGATGGAAGTCCAGCCAGAAGAGTATTGCAGTAGTCCAGTCTAGAAATGACAAGGGCCTGGACAAGAAGTTGTGCAGCATGCTCTGTCAGAAAGGGCCTGATCTTTCTGATGTTGTTTAGTGCAAACCTGCAAGATCGAGCAGTCTTTGCAATGTGCTCTTTGAAGGTCAGCTGGTCATCAAAGATTACACCAAGATTTCTGGCTGAAGCTGATGGGGAAATTGTTGATGAACCTAACTGAATCGTGAAGTCATGCTGTAGAGTTGGAGTTGCAGGGAAGACAAGGAGCTCAGTCTTTGCCAGGTTGAGCTGTAGATGATGTTCTTTCATCCATGCCGAGATGTCCGCCAGGCAGCCTGAGATCCGTGCAGCTACCGTTGGATCATCTGGTCGAAATGAGAGATGGAGCTGTGTGTCATCAGCGTAGAAATGGTAGGGGAAGCAATGTGCCTGTATAATGGGAGCCAGTGATGTAGTGTATGTGGAGAAAAGGGGGGGTCCAATAACCGATCCCTGGGGAACCCCAGTGACCAATTGATGTGCTTTGGATACCTTCCCTCCCCAGGCCACCTTGAAAGACCGACCAGTAAGATAGGATTCAAACCAGCGAAGTGGAATTCCAGTGATGTCCAGTGATGAGAGGGTGGACAGGAGGATCTGATGATTGACAGTGTCAAAAGCGGCAGACAGATCCAGCAGAATGAGGACTGATGATTTGGCTTTTGCAATCCGCAGGGCTTCAGTGACTGAGAGTAGCGCAGTCTCAGTTCAATGGCCACTCCTGAAACCTGACTGTTTAGCGTCCAGTTTGTTGTTCTGTGAAAGAAACAATGAGACCTGGTTGAAGACAACTCGTTCGAGTGTTTTGGCTATGAATGGAAGGAGAGAGACAGGTCTGTAGTTTTCTAAAAGAGAAGTGTTTAATGTAGGTTTTTTGAGCAGTGGTGTTACCCGAGCCTGCTTGAATGCAGTGGGGAAGATGCCTGTGAGGAGAGATGTGTTGATGATGTGTGTGAGTGCTGGTAAGAGTGTGGGAGAGATTGCTTGGAGAAGGTGCGAGGGGATTGGGTCTAGAGGACATGTTGTAGGATGGCTGGAGAGAAGTTTGGATACTTCCGCCTCAGTGAGGGGACAGAAGGAGAAGATGGGAGTTTGAGCAGTGGATCTAGTTGGTTGGAGGTCCTGTGTGAGTGGAGGTGAAAACTGACTACTGATTGCTTTAGTTTTCTCTGTAAAAAAAGTTGCAAAGTCATCAGCTGTGATAGAAGTGGTGGGAGGTGGTGAAGGCGGACAGAGGAGAGAATTAAATGTTCAGAAGAGATTACGCATATCTGGAGCATTGTTGATCTTGTTATGGAAATGTGACGATTTGGCAGTGTGGACTTCAGTGGGGAAAGATGAAAGCAACGATTGATACATACTCAGGTCCGACGGATCGCTTGATTTTCGCCATTTTCTCTCTGCCGCTCGGAGTCTGGTCCGATGTTCATGAAGAACATCAGATAACCAGGGGTTAGAAAGGGCAGTCCGTGCTGGCCTGGAGGAGAGAGGACAAATGTCGTCTAGACAAGAGGTTAAGGTAGAGCATAAAGTATCAGTAGCAGCATTCACTTCCAGAGATGAGAAATGGGTAGATGAGGGAAGAGAGGAGGATACTATAGAGGAAAGATGGGAGGGAGAAAGGGAGCGTAGGTTTCGTCTAAAATTAATTGGTAAGGGGGTTGGTGGCACCCGGGTAGCAAAGTGTAATGTGAATTTAATGAAGAAATGGTCAGAGATATGTAGTGGTTGTACCAGAATGTTATCTGCAGTACAATCGCGTGTGTAAATTAAATCAAGTTGGTTGCCTGATTTGTGAAGGCGTTTGAGACCAAATGAAGCTAGGAGTGAATGGAAGTCTGTAGCATAAGGCTTTTCTAGATGAATGTTGAAATCACCAAAAACTAAGAGTGGAGTTCCATCCTCCATGAAAGAGGACAGCAACCCATCCAGCTCCTCTAGGAAGGGGCTAGAATTTGGCCAGGGTAAATTACCACAATCTGGAGTTGTTTAGGAGCCATTACAGTAATCGCATGAGATTCAAATGAGTTGTAATTGCATAGAGGAGAGTGGGTTGAGTATTTCCAATTATTTGAAATGAGCAGACCAGTGCTCCCACCCCGGCCAACTTGACGTGGGGTGTGAGAAAAAGAGAAATTGTTAGAGAGGGCAGCTGGGGTTGCTGAATCTTCTGGACGAATCCAGGTCTCAGTCAAGCCCAAGATGCTGAGAGTGGATTGTAAAGAAAAAGCGGAAATGAAGTCTGCTTTGTTGACAGCTGACTGACAATTCCAGAGAGCCATGGAGAAAGAAAGAGGTGTAGTTGAAGATGTAGAGATAGGGCGTAGGTTAGCAGGATTACGTTGCCGTCTGCGTGTGATGTTAGAGCGTGGTCGAGAGACAACCGGAATGGGTTTGAAACACATGATAGAGGTGGAAGGATAGAGGATAGCAAAGGAGAGTGTGTGAGGGAAGGGGGGGGGGTAATTATACTTAAATACGTTGCCGGTGTCGTTGCTCGGGTAAAGTCGCGCAGGAAAAAGTCACCTGTCTTTACACTCGTCTGTCTTCACACGAGGCTGCTGAACGCTTCCGCGTCAGCGCTGGGACATCAAATAAATACACTGTCTAATCAAGAAAATAGAGTGAAAACAGCTGTGAACGGCTTCTGATTAGCCCAGCCAATAAGCCTAACAGAGTGCTAATAGACGAAACTAACACCTTGCCCAAGGAACAATGGAGGCGCAAATTATTCTAATTACCAGTAAGTGCAATCAAAAATATCAACCTCTACGAAAATGCAGACTATAAATAGGTAGGAAACGAAGTATTCCTTCCTAGCAGCAAGTAACTAATTTAAACAACAGATCTATGAACAAGTAAGAAAGACACTTACAAGCTGCTGTCCCTTTCTTCTGGTGACTATTCGGCTTCTCCCAACTTAAAGCAGCAACCAAGCAGTTTATATACTTTAACAGTTGCTGTTGTTTTCACTCTGTAGTGCCCTTCGGAGGGCAATATATCCCCATTCGAACACACCAGATGACAATTCTTGGATGTCTTGTGCTGGAGGCAGTGTTAATGCAAATGACTGCGCCCCTGTGACGTAGCCTTGCACCTCGGATCCAAAATTAGATATTTTTTTTGAAGGTTATTTCTTTATTGATGTTGAAGACAATTTAAGTAATGAAACTTGCAGGATGTATTTTATGTACAGTACACTGCTTATCAAAAGTTTGGAATAATTACGCCTTGGCAGGAACAACAAACATGATGGGGGTTGGTCAGTCTTGGTGGAGCCGATGACCATGGCAGGCTGAAACCCATACACTGATGGTGGGACTGAAAAGCTGGAGAACCAGGCAAAGCCAGAGGAGAGGAGGAACAGGGTGACATCGCTGGACTGAAGGTTTTAGGTGGAGATGCAAGGTAGGAAGACCAAGGTGGAGCTGGGGGCTGGGAACAAGGACGAAAAATAAGACAGAGGGAAAGAGGAGCCCAGTGGAGCCAAAGGGATGTAGGGCCGAGATACAGCATAAGTCCATGGCAAGGTCAATGTGATGATTGACTAAGCCAGAGAGATGAGAAAGCTGGTGGAATCATTTACATATTTAGCAGACGCTTTTATCCAAAGCGACTTACAGTGCCATTCGGTTTATACATTTTATTGGCAGTATGTGTGTTCCCTGGGATTTAAACTCACAACCTTTGTGCTGCTAACGCAATGCTCTACCACTGAGCCACAGGAACACGGGACACAGGAACAGCCAGAGGAATTAGAAGGTTGACAGACCAGAGGAATCGAGGGAACAACGAACCAAGGTGGAGCTGAAGAGTCAAAGTACCTAGGTGGATTCCCTGATTTCGGAAGGATGAGATGAAACCAGGGAATCTGAGGACCAGGGCAAAACCTGAGGTGGAGCTGGGGAATTGGACGGAACCAGCAGGGGAGGATGGGCCACCAGAAACAAGGGATTTTGGATATTGGGTGGGACCAGAAAGACCAATAAACTGGAGAGAGGGAACTGACCAAACAGGAAGGAATTTGAGGGTGGGCACAAGGGTGGAGACTGGTTAAGTGGCAAACAGATCAATCAGAAATTCATCCAACACTAGTTCTGAGACAGAAACGGCAACAGGCTTGCTCTGGCTCCAGAATGGAAATGGTGGCAAGGTCTAGCTCCAAGTCAAACAATTCAGCGGCCTCCGGCTCAGGGTTTGTGGCAGGCTTCGGCTCAGGGTCTTAAGTGGGTACAGGAGTCCTCGAGGTGAAGAGATGGCTGCTAGGTCCATAAGTATTTGTGGTTTGGTTATTCTGTAACAGTGTAAAAGCCAGGGAGAGAGTATATTCTTTGATCGACTGGCAGCGGCAGTAGTAGTTAATTTACAAAAACAAAGAACTTGGGAATGCGGGATACTAAGAACACCATTAACAGCAATAATAACCAACAAACTACATACAACACAGAACAATATATACTTGGAAAACTAACAACCAAAAAAGACCCAAGTGAAGAATATGATCAGTTACACTGGGAACTATCTAGGTTATGATCAAAAACGAAGGCAGCTAATGAAACAGGATCTGAACATAGGAAACACAGAGACCAAAGGATGCAGAAATGCCGAGCATAAACAGTGTTGCAGTTGAAATAAATATTATAGGACTGTGGGTTGCGTCTGGAGGAGTTTTAATTCTGTTTGGGTGGATTTTGAGTGGGATTTGGGCTAGAAATTTTCATGGGACCTGGCAACCCTGAATATAATCTAACCCTGATTGGCTGCTTAATTATTATCAAGTATTGTTAGTCCTTTGGAAATTCCCATTTTCAGATTTCAGATAAAAATTTGAAAGTTATTAGAAATTGTTATAATATTCCACAATTTGACAGTTTTTTTCATCAAATAAATGGAGCCTTACAGAAAAGGCTATCATCAGAGAAAATGTTTTAAGTTTGAGAGCAGAGAGGAAAGCATTGGGGAAGAAGGACCGGTAAAGGATTTCAAGACGGGAATTGAACTCAGGTCACCGTGAGCGCAGTTGCACTTTATGTGGGCACACTAACCACAAGACTATTGGCACCAACACCTTCAGAGACATTTAATACCAAAGAGAACCATATTCCAAATTTTTTACTGGCAGTACTGGATATAAAGGAGATCAAAACAAAATATAATTTGCTATCTCTCTACATGTAACATTGTCACTAGAAATAGAAACATGTCTAGTTGTGTTTCTCTCTGTGTCTCTAGCGTGTCAGTGTCACACTAACGGATCGCTCTCAGAGTTGTGCCATCAGGAGACCGGACAGTGCCAGTGTCGACAACATGTTGTTGGACGTCAGTGTGACGTGTGTATGGTGAGTATACACAACACCAAATGCTGTCATTTCTGTCATTGCACTCCGTAAAAAATACGTAAAATGTACTGTAAAAAAATGGCGCCTGTGGTTGCCTGAATTCTACCTAACAAAATACAGTAACAACATTTTAGGTTTTACGGTTTTAACATAAATTTACAGTTAAACATCATAATTGAATGAACTGATATAATGTTAATATACCAACCTAATCTGTTTCGTACCCTTGTAATGCACTGAAAACCACCAAATGCAGGAGATGACGAGAAAGTAACATGATGAACCAAAAGGTTTTTAATAATATCATATATAGAAGGTGCACAGTTTCATTCACACAAGCACTAAACACCATCATGATGAGACTCATTAAACTAAAATAGGCAATACGCATTCATTTAACAACAGTAGATGCAACATACAACCCTAATAAACATAACTGATAAGAAAAAACTAAGAAGAAACATAGTTATTACAAATTAAAACATCCAATATGAAATGCAATGCAGGGAATTCTGGGAATGTCAATTTACGATTCTTTTTCTCTTCCAAAAACGGTATTTCACCGTAAAATTGTCTGAAATGTCTGTTACAGTTTTTCACCGTATATTTTAGGTAAACTTACCGTTAACCATTTAACAGGTTTTCACTGTAGCATTTTCACCGTTTTTTACTGTTAAAATCACGGTCCTTTTTTACAGTGAAATAACCATGTTAATTACACATTTCATTTAATATGTTTACTTTTTTTTTTTTTTCTATTTTCATCTCTGCCTCTTCATAAACCCGTGAATGTGTGTGTTCAGCCGAATTGTTGGTGGGACAGTGAGGCTCAGTTGTGTAGGCCGTGTCAATGCAGTGCTCAGGGCTCTGTGTCCCAGCACTGTGACTCTGAGGGCAGGTGCATCTGTCGGGCCGGATATGTGGGCCGCAGGTGTGACCTCATGCGCCCGCATCACGCCCGCAGGGAGACCCGGCGACCCGTCCAACAGGTTCCCATCCAACACATCCAGAGATGGGAAAGCAGAGGGGGCTGCCCTCGAGGGGCGTATCGCCCCGGCACAGGGGTAAACGCACGGCATGATGTGTGCACAGGATCGGGGTGTGTGTGTGTGTGTGTGTGTGTGTGTGTGTGTGTGTGTGTGTGTGTGACAATCAGCATCTAATATGAGCATAACCAGTGTAAGAGTGTTCAAAATGACACACATTATACACACAACATTAACTTTTTTTCTTTTGACTGCTGATCAAATCAGCTGTTTTATTTAGATTAGCTTCACCATTGATGCAGTTCACTCCTATTTACTACCAGCCAGGGCTATTATTTTTCACTAAAAATATTGTCTATTATCTATTAAAATATTCTGTCAATTGAGTTAAAGCTAAAATTAAATGTTAAAATTAGATGCAAATTGAACTAACTAAAACATTATTTTAGTAACTGGAAATAAATATTAGGAACTGGATAAAAATATAAACTAAAACTGAAATATAAATAAATTAAACCTAAATAGAAATATAAAAAAATTACCAACTAACTAACTAAATAAATTCAAATAAATATATAAGTGACAAATACATTAAAAAAACTACAATTAAATCTGAAAATATAAAAGCTAATTGAAAATCTTATAAAAACTCTAATAGTATACACAAAGGTCCATAATGCCGTTTAATATTTGACATTTTTAGTTTTGTTCCTTTGCTAAATTGTTTATATTTTATTTCTGTTATATAAAATATATTCTCTGTAATATAGCATTAATGTATGTTATATGTATGATGCTGCTTTTAATTGTAGTTTTTAGTTACAGTAATGCAGTACTGAGGGCTTCATGCATTGTAGGACTTCACTTGCATACTAAACAAAATTGTGTAGAATTATTAAGCTTGGTCTGTTTCGCTGCCTGTGCGTAAGCATTCATTTTTGTGCAAAACCTGTGTGAACATTTAATTGCACAAACTGTAATCAACAAATTCACACTTTTATTCTTCACGTAGAATGTGCTTGACTCCTGCTGGCCTTAGAAACGTGTGAATAGTGAAAAGTGTTTTTTATAGATATGATTATTATTATTAGAAACTGAGTTGCTAAGTGACCTTACAATATGTCTTTCATATTTCACGGCGACAGCATGAGCGCGTATCTGGGCTTGTTTATTGTGTTTCATCTGGTTTCGATAATGAAACACGTTGATTTAAAGAGCTCATGCATTCACACTGTTTCCGATGTCCCTGGAGGTGCACTTATAATGCTGGTAGGATTTTTACATCAAAAGCAGTCATAAATGGTTTAAGTTTAGGGGTTGTATAAGGTTGTAGATTAAATGCCCACTGCTAAATACCCACGGGTAACATCTTTGCATGTGGAATAACTGTTATGAACAAGAGTTCAGTACAACTTACAGTATGTTTTTATATTACAGTCACCTCTTACATGTCAAAAGATCAGTCAAATATTGATTTCTCAATGTATTGCTTTAACTGAAGCCCAAGAGCAAATCCATGTGCATTAGTTTTGCATGAGAAACCTTTCTGCATGTTTAAGTACACAACTTGTGTACAGTCATTAGTGAATGAGACCCAAAACATATATACAGTGCATCATTCAAAAAGACAGCCTTTGGCTTTAAGACATAATGTGTACAGTCTGCTTTGGCTTTTAATTAACATTTACATGTAACATTAGTTAAGTAGTGCTTTAGAGAGTTAATCTCTGTCGTGCACAAGAAGCCACTGTCAAATGCTGTGCTCTTTTGTGTTTTAGTCTTTTCTTAGTCTTTAAAAAGCGCCAGGCGTGGTTATGAGTTCTCTTGGAGGAGGGTTTTACCACTTTGGCTCAGAACTTTGTGTGTGTGCGTGTGTGTGCGTGTGTGTGTGTGTGTGTTCTATTTCTGGCATCCATGGGGTGCCACTGGCAGTCTGTGCCAGGACCGCTTCTCATTGGTTGACATGGTGACAGCGCACCTGTTCCTAGCAGACAGATGGCTGTCAATCACCCACAGCAATGGCTGCCACAGTGACTTCACATCCACATGGCGCATGCAGATTTATCATCACTGCATGTTCATTTTTTTATCATTGAAATGAAACTGTTGGCAGTTTACCTCTCAAAATGTCTTTACAGTCATTTGAAGTGAGTGTAAAGGGGACAGACTGGAGACAGAGGCAAAGGCTTGTGGTTTGGTTTGATCTGTAATATCTGCATGGCTGTTCAGTGCTGTGATCTGTGTTTATGAAGGTCTTACATAAATGCACAAGATATCGTACTGTTTGCATGACTAAACAAGGCACATTCCACGAGTAAGTGCAAAAACTTGTTGTACAATTTATACATCAAATTGTAAATATGACACACAAGTTAACATCTCTTCCTCCCATAAAGCAATTTCTGGTAAAACTTTGCTTACCAAAAGTTTACCAAAGGCTATCTAACTTTTGATTATTTTTATAAAAGTTAAACGCCACCTACACATGAAAAACCTCTGTTCTAGTCAGCAGGTCAAACTAAATATTATATGAGAGGTTTTGTTTCATTTCTAGAAACCAGTTTAAAATGTAGAAACCCCCTTTTAAAGAGTTTCAATGCCAGGTTGGTCTGATTTTGTTATGCAGCAGTACTCATTAAATACAAACCCGATTCCAAAAAAGTTGGGACACTGTACAAATTGTGAATAAAAACAGAATGTAATGATGTGGAAGTTTCAAATTTCAATACTTTATTCAGAATACAACATAGATGACATATCAAATGTTTAAACTGAGAAAATGTATAATTTTAAGGGAAAAATAAGTTGATTTTAAATTTCATGGCATCAACACATCTCAAAAAAGTTGGGACAAGGCCATGTATTACCACTGTGTGGCATCCCCTCTTCTTTTTATAACAGCCTGCAAACGTCTGGGGACTGAGGAGACAAGTTGCTCAAATTTAGGAATAGGAATGTTGTCCCATTCTTGTCTAATACAGGCTTCTAGTTGCTCAACTGTCTTAGGTCTTCTTTGTCGCATCTTCCTCTTTATGATGCGCCAAATGTTTTCTATGGGTGAAAGATCTGGACTGCAGGCTGGCCATTTCAGTACCCGGATCCTTCTTCTACGCAGCCATGATGTTGTAATTGATGCAGTATGTGGTCTGGCATTGTCATGTTGGAAA
>CM049816.1:34449860-34459860 GCA_027422435.1 Schizopygopsis pylzovi | reverse complement strand
GCAACCGGCCCAAAACAGAGCCTTGAGGTACACCGCAGGTAAAAGGTATAGAGAAAGAAGAGTAAGTCTCCATCTCAATGGAAAAAGCTCATGCCTTAGGGTAGGAAGAGAAGCAGCCAAGGGCAGTGCAGAGAACTGTTTTTATTCTGACTGATTTACTAATTAGTGGGCAAATGTGCTCAGCCTTGCCCGCCCTGGTTAGACTTTAAAACACGTAATGGTTCTGAATGGATCCTTTATTTTCAGAAGTGTAGGGAAAGTGAATGCCATTTTATGTAAATGTTATGCATAATATGAATTGGTTTATGTGTCCTTTTCTCTTTACTGTAGCCGTGCGGCTGTAACGCATTGGGGTCTGTGGCACAGCAGTGTAACGTGAACACTGGCTGCTGTATGTGCCGTGAGCAGTTCAGGGGCGAGAAATGTGATGAGTGTAAGCTGGGTTACAGAGACTTCCCACAATGCATTTCCTGCCAGTGCTCTGCGGCAGGCTCGTCACTGGACACCTGTGATGTAGAGTCTGGGCTCTGCGCATGTGCAGACAGAAGTGGGCAGTGCTCTTGCAAGGTAATGTCCTAGAGCTCGAAACCCATTCAACCAATATAGCCACTGATAACATGCAGTGTCGGGGGGGTAACGCATTACAAGTAACGCGAGTTACGTAATTATATTACTTTTTTCAAGTAACTAGTAAAGTAACGCATTACTTTTTAATTTACTAGAAAATATCTGAGTTACTTTTTTCCATTTATTGATGACAGTGCGCCGTGTGAACATGATCTTACTGTAGATCTAATCTAGACTAAATGTGTATTAATTAATCCTACTCGCAAAAAACAGATTCAGTATTCATCAAAATGAATTAAAACTCAGAATATGAAGCAAACCTGCAATAATTAAATATGTTAAACAACACAAATATATCTAATCTCAATTTTATTAACCGATGTGTTTGCTGCTGACCTTTGATGATCCAGTTCAACATAAGCAAAAATTGATTTTACATTAATAATTGTGCTTGATTGCTTTTTAATTGCTGAAGAGTGTTGAACTTCTCCTGTGTTCTTCTGTACAGACGTGATTTACTCGTCCTTCAGTCTGAGGTTTATTCATTACACTTTTTGGTGTGAAAGGCTTTTACATTTGCTATAAATATAACTTCTTGTATTAAAAACAAACAATCAAGCCCTGCTCGTATTTAAAAAGTAACGCGAAAGTAACGCAAAAGTAACGTAACGCATTAATTACATAATGTTACTTACTTTTTTAGGGAGTAACGCAATATTGTAACGCATTACTTTCCATAAAAAGTAACTAAGTAACGTAATTAGTTACTTTTTTAGGGAGTAACGCAATATTGTAACGCATTACTTTCCATAAAAAGTAACTAAGTAACGTAATTAGTTAATGGCACGATGGATTGGGTTCACCGACAATGTTTTCTGGAAGTATTCCTGAGCCCATGTTGTGATTTCCATTACAGTAGCATTCCTGTATGTGATGCAGTGCCGTCTAAGGGCCCGAAGATCACGGGCATCCAGTATGGTTTTCCGGCCTTGACCCTTACGCACAGAGATTGTTCCAGATTCTCTGAATCTTTGGATGATATTATGCACTGTAGATGATGATAACTTCAAACTCTTTGCAATTTTTCTCTGAGAAACTCCTTTCTGATATTGCTCCACTATTTTTCGCCGCAGCATTGGGGGAATTGGTGATCCTCTTCCCATCTTGACTTCTGAGAGACACTGCCACTCTGAGAGGCTCTTTTTATACCCAATTATGTTGCCAATTGACCTAATAAGTTGCAAATTGGTCCTCCAGCTGTTCCTTATATGTACATTTAACTTTTCCGGCCTCTTATTGCTACCTGTCCCAACTTTTTTGGAATGTGTAGCTCTCATGAAATCCAAAATGAGCAAATATTTGGCATGACATTTCAAAATGTCTCACTTTCAACATTTGATATGTTATCTATATTCTATTGTGAATAAAATATATGTCTATGAGATTTGTAAATTATTGCATTCCTTTTTTATTCACAATTTGTACAGTGTCCCAACTTTTTTGGAATCGGGTTTGTACATGAACACAACTTAAACAAAATAATTATGTTGGTTTTATTTGATTAGTTTAATTAGTTATATTTATTTATATATTTTAATGCACCAGAATGGATGAATCAGCAATCCCCGACATGTTTAGCCTAAATGAATGATGGGGAGTGGTGGTTTGTAGTTATTAATATATCAATTTAACTATAATACGTTTGATTCTTATAACAGATTGAGGGTTTAATGGTTGAACTACAATCTGTGGGAAAGATTCAGTTGATACACCTTGGTTCTCCAACATATGTGATAGTTCTCGCTCTAAAATATGGGATCTGTGTCTTCATTGCTTTCTAAACCTATCTGCACCTTATTTGAGGAAAGTGCCACGCAGCATAGTCTGAGAATGGCCTTATTCCCCCCCCCCTCACTGTCTCCTCTCTGTCTTTCCAGTCTGGGTTACACATGCAGGGTGCTCAAGGCTGCGTCCCATGCCACTGCAATTTATTCGGATCGAAGTCGTTTGATTGTGACGAGAGCGGTCAGTGTCGCTGTCAGCCAGGTGTGATGGGACAGAAGTGTGACCGCTGCGCTCCCGGACATTGCAGCTTTCAGGAAGGCGGCTGCACACGTAAGAATTCACCTCCGAACCTCGAGCCCTTGATAGGAGATCGTGTTTTTGCTTCTGTAATTCAGTCCGGATGCATTCGTGCATTTAGATGTAGAAAATATAGTAATTACTCTAGAATTAACACTCTTAAGGCATTAAGTCTTGCTCATTTAATTTCAAACCATATTTTGTTGTTGTCGACTTTGAAAAAGTTAGTCTAAATTCATCTTTAAATTATAGAAATGTCATAAGTGTCTTGTGTTTATTTGATCGGGACAATGCACATTAATAAACATTAGTATAAAATTAATTCTGTTTATTTATTTTGAACGAATTAATGTAATTATTTATTTATTCATTTTTTTTTTATATATATATATATATATATTTAATATTATGCAACAGTAAGAGTAATTGCAATTTAGTCTAAATTAATGTTGGAGATTGCTACTTTGGAACCAATGGTGGTTTGTAGTTATTAATAATTAATTAGTTTAATATATTATATTTTCAGCCATTCTAATGTACATCAATATGTCCCTATGTCTTAAACTGTGCACAAATTCATTAAAATACCAAATGTACACTCACCAAATGATCTTAGCTGCTATCCACATTCACTTTATAGCATTTTTGTATAATATGATATAATATTATTGAACTGCGGTGACACTATTGCATTGTGAAGCATGAGTAATGGAGTTGTTTACATATGTAAGTGAAACATGGTACTGCTTTACATCTTCTGATCTATGGAAGAACAAAAGGTTGTGTGCCAACCAATCAGATATCAGACAATGCCTGACCTGCAAGCGCTACAGTTTTCAGGCGCGGTGTTCATTTCATTAAGAATCATGTAATTGTCTGTCGGAACGGTGTGTAAATTTGCCCATCTCCTTCCAGCTGGAGCATCTTCTGTCAGGCTATCACACTGATATCACCATAGCAGAGAGGAGTGCCGGCGCTGACATTTAGAGCAGGTGCTCAGCTGCGCTCCGCAATTAACCTGCTCTCTGTTTCTGTCTGTCTCGCAGCGTGCCAGTGTGCCCATGTGGGAAATAACTGTGACGCTAACTCAGGTCAGTGTATCTGTCCGCCCAACACCGTGGGAGAGAGATGTGACAAATGTGCGCCCAACCACTGGGGTCACGACATCAGCAGCGGCTGTAAGGTACGGCTTATTCTCCTCTCCTCCCACCGTCACGGCTTCACTCTGTCTGCTCGGCCTGTGTGTATTTATCTTCTGCTGAAACATCATTATTATTCATCCTCTGTAAAGTCATGTCGAGGTGAATCTTTGAGTTAATGTCGCAGAGAATGGAAGGCGAGCGTGAGAATCAGCACAGCGTCTTTATTGCTTAATTACCATCTGAACTATTCAAACACATACACAAACATATAATGCAATGTTAAATAATGTACAGTTTTTTACTGTACAGTATATAGTAAGGTAACTTACAGTTAACTGGTTTACTGTTGCAAGTATCAGTACACTGAATTAACTGTATTTATGTGGTATCATATAATAAACTGACTGTTTCGGTGATGATTACCTGTGTGTTTGTTTTTTATAAGTCTCAGATCACCTCTCTGAGACCTATAATATCTGCAAATGTGACTTTTCGGTGAAAGAATGTGATTCATAAGCATTGCTTACCATTGCATATTATCCAGTACGCCACACAGATTAAAACTTCACGTCTTACCAAAAAGTTGATGTTAATGTAAACTTTAATGTCCCTGCGGCATACAGAGTTTGTAAGGAAGAACAGGAAGTATCATCTAATATAACAATAGAATCAGTGTTTCTGAAAAAAAAATATGCATATAATATCTAACAAGGCAACCAAGCCCAAAACAGAGCCTTGAGGTACACCGCAGGTAATAGGTGTAGAGAAAGAAGAGTAATTCTCCGTCTCAATGGAAAAAGCTCATGCCTTAGGGTAGGAAGAGAAGCAGCCAAGGACAGTGCTGAGAACTAGATTTTATTCTGACTGATTTTCTAATTAGTGGGCAAATGTGCTCAGCCTCGCCCGCCCTGATCAGACTTTAAAACACGTGATGGTTCTGAATGGATCCTTCATTTTCAGAAGTGTAGGGAAAGTGAATGCCATTTTATGTAAATGTTATGCATAATATGAATTGTTTATGTGTAATTTTCTCTTTACTGTAGCCGTGTGGCTGTAACGCATTGGGGTCTGTAGCACAGCAGTGTAACGTGAACACTGGCTGCTGTATGTGCCGTGAGCAGTTCAGGGGCGAGAAATGTGATGAGTGTAAGCTGGGTTACAGAGACTTCCCACAATGCATTTCCTGCCAGTGCTCGGCGGCAGGCTCATCACTGGACGCCTGCGATGCAGAGTCTGGGCTCTGCGCATGTGCAGACAGAAGTGGGCAGTGCTCTTGCAAGGTAAAGTCCTAGAGCTCGAAACCCATCTTTGATTCAACCAATATAGCCACTGATACCCATGTACAGTGATCAAAAGGATTTTTCATCAGAACTGTCATATCATAATGATTATTAGGGGTATAGAAATGCACTGACAATTAATTATTGTATAATGCTCCTATCTGCTGTTTACACATTACACATGCTGGGCTGAATTTCCCAAAAGCATCGTAAGCTTAAGGAGATCATGAAGATCACTGGTGCTGATGGTTTATATGATCTACTTAGGCTTACAACTCTTTTGGGAAATGCAGCCCCTGGTCTTTAATATAGCTGTAACACAGCAGCACACAATACTAATGTGAATGCATGTGTGTTCAGGCCAATGTGGAGGGAGGGAAGTGTGACCGCTGTCAGGTGGGCTCTTTCGGCCTCAGTCACAGCAATCCGCTGGGCTGCGGTCAGTGTTACTGCTTCGGCTTGAGCAGCTCATGTACGGAGGCCACGGGACTCATCCGTATGAGGGTGAGTAAACACACAAATCATATGACGGCACTTTTTCATTAATACGATTTAAAATGTTGCTTTATTACTTTCTAAAGCAACTGTTTTACATCACCTTCTGAAATATCTTAAACACTTTATTGTAGAAAACTTACATTTTACTTTACTTCGCATTATATGTTCCTGTGGCTCAGTGGTAGAGCATTGCATTAGCAGTGCAAAGGTTGTGGGTTCCATTCCCAGGGAACACATATACTGACAAAATTATGTATAACCTGAATGCACTGTAAGTCCCTTTGGATAAAAGCATCTGCTAAATGTATACATTTTTACCGTTATATTTAATTACTAACCTGAATGTGATTCCTAAGCATTGTTTGCCATTGCATTTTATCTAATTGTAAATATGACACACAAGTTAACATCTCTTCCTTCCATAAAGTAGTTTCTGGTAAAACTTTGCTTACCAAAAGTTTACCAAAGGCTATCTAACTTTCAATATCTCTGTGGCAAGTAGAGTTTGTAAGGGAAAACTCAGTTTTAGTAGAAGCTGAATATTGTCTAATAATAGTATGAGATGATGTGTTTCTACAAAATTATACCTAACAAGAGAATATATATATAATTAAACCGGTCCCAACATGGAGCCTTGAGATACCCCGCAGGTGATAGGTGCAGAGGAAGAGGAGTAGTTATGAAATCTCACTTTAAATTTAATTACCAATCACTCAATATTGTTTCTCATTTGAACAACACCATTAACATTTTGTAACTGAGCATTGGATGTGAAAATAGCAAGACAAAAAAAAAAAAAAACATTAATCGGTGACAGGGATCAAATTTAGGTGGAAAGAGAAGTAAATAATCGAATTGCAGTTTCTTAATTTTAACACGTACGGTATTATACTGTGTCAGGTTCAACTATTAACTATTCAATGCTGTTGGTAGTATGGAGTATGGACATTTGTAATAATTACAAACCATTTCTACTGTTATTTTACAGGATTATGAGTGCTTATGATTGCTAACCAAAAGATATGCTTTAATTATTAAATGCTTTCTATGTTGGTTGTGATGGTGTGGATGAGATGAGGACACAGGTGTCTGTTTGTGTGTGTGTTTTGATGGCTTTCTTAATCATCGTGTCCCAAGGTGGGCTGAGATGCTCCGGGTTACCAGGGAAACAGTAAATATTAATAAATATCAAGTGCTTCCTAGCTGTCATTCTCCCTCAACCATATTCACAACAGGACAGAATTAAGTGTGTAGGAGCAATGGAGAGAGATAAAGATAGAGAGAAAGCGCTGACGCACAGAGCCTTGTTTGTTTTTAATAAGGGTTTCCTGCACGTTCACAAACTCGTCTTAATCCTCAGCGTGTCCATGGAGACAAACAGCAGATATGGCTGAAGGACGCTTTTCCAACGTGATGAAATCGACAAACAAATTAAACAAAGTTCATCTAAGTTTCGGAGAGGAGTTTGGAATCCATTTATGGGATAACGAGAGATTTTTTCTAAGTCAGTGAGTCGTGAGATTGTGTGTTAATGTGAGGGTAGTTTAGCCGCCTTGTGGGGTTCCTCACACACACACATTTAGCTAAATATGCCTCTTAATGCACACAAATAAAACACTGAAGCTGAAACACAACACTATTATACTATTCTGTGTGCCAATTTCACCCTGCGTACTTAATAAATATCTCTGGAGCACTAATGACAAAAATGTTTTCATAATCTTTCTTTGAGATGTAATAACTTTCTCCACCTCTGAAATGTCTGCTGCGTGGGTGAGAACGAACATTAACCAGTGATAATATCGCAACCCTCACAATCCGATCTACATTAGATCCCACTGAATATTCTGCTTCACTTGGAATTATTATTTAAGTTCATTTGTGAATGCCATTTGTTGACTTTGTGAGTTCAAAGTGCAGGTCTTCTTTAAATTAATTCAGCTGATTGATGGGACTGAGCGTTTATGATGTCCTGTTCCCTTTTGCTGTCCTATAGCTGACTCTGGTGCCAGAACAGACCGTTCTTCCTCTCGTGGACAAATCCAGTCATCAGGAGATCACAGCGGGCGTGAGCTTTCAGCATCCTGACATCATCGCTAATGCTGATGTGGTGCAGCAGCATTTGAGTGAGCCGTACTACTGGAGACTGCCAAAACAATTCAAACGCTCAATGGTCAGTCTGCCACCAACATCCTTGTATACATTATACACACACACACACTCACGCACACACATTACACACACACACACAGACACACACATGTTGGTTTTTATGGTTTACGGGGACTTTCCATAGGCGTAATGGTTTTTATACTGTACAAACTGTATGTGCTATTGCCCTACACCTACCCTACACCTAAACTTAGCCCTCACAGGAGACGGTGCATTTCAACTTTCCCCCAAAAAAACTTACTCTGTATGATTTATACGCATTTTGAATTATGGGGACACTGAAAATGTCCTCATAAATCACCTTCTCCTTGTAATACCTATGTCATACCTATGTCATTATACAAATTTGTGTCCTCATAAACCACATAAACATGCACACACACACACACACACACACACCACACACACACACACACACACACACACACACACACACACACACACACAGAGACACACACTCACACACACACACACACACACACACACAGACACACACACACACACACACAAACTCACACACACAGACACAGACACACACTCTACACACACACACACACACACCACACACACACACACACACACACACACACAGACAGACACACAGACACACACAGCCACAGCAACAGACACACAGACACACACAACACACACACACACACACCACACACACAGACACACAACACACACACACACACACACACACAAACTCACACACACAGACACAGACACACGCTCTACACACACACACATACACACACACACAAACTCACACACACACACAGACACACACAGCCACAGCAACAGACACACAGACACACACACACACACACACAAACACACACAGACAGACACACAGACACAGACACACACATATTGCTAGAAATAAAATAGATATGTGCTGTTTCATGTCGAATATATCCTAATAAAGGCCTCACATGGCAGCGTCATGAGACACAGCAGATCTCAAGCAAGGTCCTTCTCATAAAATAAATCTTTATCAGTCAACTCTCAAAATACCAGGAAGAACCTTGGTTATAATTTTGGCTTAATTATAGTTTTGGCTTAGTTACGTGGCTGATATATTTTGGTATTGGTGTGCAGGATTTCTGAGATCACTTTGGAGGTGGCTGAGGTGGGGACACCCTCACAGGACAGTGAAATCGCCCATCAGATTGAGAAATGTGACTGTCCTCTGGGATACGCCGGTCTCTCCTGTGAGGTAATAGCTTTTGTGTGCAATATTTGACATGGCAGAGCTTTTAAGTGCTGGAAGGTTGTGATAAGATGTGTAAAATGTTATACATGTATTACCCAACTCTCTGTTGGTCAGATCTTATAGCATAATGTTGGTCAGATAATATAGTGTAATCTCAAGCAAACGTCATAATAAAAATTGTACTCGGTTCGCTGAGATAAGGAGACTGTAAGTGCACTGAGATAAGGAGTATAACTGCACGGCCATTTGTTGAAAACAAACCTATGCCGATGGAGCACGCCAGAATGGGTGGGGCTATCTGGCTATATAAGCGTGCATTTCGCCATAGGATCTTAGGTAAATGCCCCCTCCAAGAGGCGTTTTGTAATCCCGAAAAGGAATTTCGAGTCGAGTCCACCCTGGCGATATATATAGGACACCACTGTCATGCTGTCTGACTAGCACGTGGTGTCCCTTCAGGTGTGGTAAGAAGGTCTGAAGAGCTCGACATACTGCCATCATCTCGAGGCAGTTGATGTGTAGCCGGTCTTCTGCATCCGATCAGGAGCTGAAGGTCGGTCTGCCTTCGCACAGAGCTCCCCTACGTGTATTGGATGCGTCTGTCGAGACAACCTTCCTTCTGCGAATCAAACTCATAGTCATGCCCTGCTTGAACCACTGTGGGTCTTTGCAGGGGGCCAGAGCTTTGACGCAGGCCTGGCTCACCCTGATACGGATGCGTCCATAACGCAGCGCATGGGGCGGAATCTGTGGCTTCAACCAGTACTGAAGGGGTCTCATACGGAGCAGGCCCAACTGAAGTACTGATGACGCAGAGGCCACAAGGCCATCTTTTAAAACGCTTTGAGTGGGTGAGAGGCTCCAACTTTGAAGGAAGCCGCGAGCTACTGTATGGCCAGTGAACTTTCTAAAGTGTGAAGTTTGTTGGCTGGGAGACAGAGAGCTCAAGGCAAAAATTATCCGGAGTCCCAGGCGCTCTAAGTGACTGAGGAGGTGGGACCTGTGGGCTATTAGCTCAGCCTCTGACTGTGCCAGAATGAGCC
>CM049816.1:34380497-34447997 GCA_027422435.1 Schizopygopsis pylzovi | reverse complement strand
TATTTTTCATGTTTTCCAACCTGAGACCCGCTGGGACTACATTAGTACAGTAATTTATTGTTCTGTAAAATAAGAAAATAAACAATAATAATTCATTTTATGCATTACTGTACAATATAATGAACTCTACAAACGGTTGCTGCAATAGTAATATATTCTTATGTTGATTTATTTAGTTTTTTATTATTTAAATAATTATTTTTCTGTGTGTGCACATTTGTGTGAGAGATGATAATGATGATTATTATTAATATTTTTGATTATCGATACAGATTTTTTTATTAGTTTATTTATTTCACAGAACAATAAAAATGTAATATAATAATGAGTTCTGTGTACGTTATAAATTAGTGTCAGGGGTCTTAATTTAGTCTTAATTTAACTTTCATTGCTAGTGCATTGAGCGAAGTGCTATATGCATTTTTAATAAAAAAAAAATATATATATATATATATATATTTTTTTTTTTCTAGTGCATTGAGCGAAGTGCTATATGCATTTTTAATAAAAATTATTATTTATTTTTTTTCTAGTGCATTGAGCGAAGTGCTATATGCATTTTTAATAAAAATTATTAGTATTATATATTTTTTCTAAGTACACTTGAGCGAAGTGCTATGCATTTTAATAAAATTATTATAATTATTTCTAGTGCATTGGCGACCACCCTGCTGTAAAGATTGATAATTGAGATTTGGCTTTCATCAACTCTTTATTGCAGCACTTTTCCTTCCAGGTCTTTCCTCAGCTTTACTCCTTCTGTCTTTCGCGTGAAAACACGTCTTCCCAGGAAGTCTTAACAGCTCCATTTGTTCAAGAGGTTAAATCGAGCTGCGTTTTGTGTCCGCAGCGAAAGCCACGCGTCTGTCTGTCTTTTTTCCTCCCGCTATCGCTCGTGGCATGTCAAACACTCATAATAGGCTGCCAGGAGCTGTTTCACACTCTCTGTTAAATTTCACGCTTGAGAAGTCCTGCTCCCCTGAGTTTCCACCTCGCTCATGTTTAATCTGGAGAGAGAGAGAACTGCCCTCCGAGCAGGTGATGGAGGGATGCTGGATGAGTGCTGTTGTGATAGCAGAGGAAGAGAGACAAAAGAGGCCAGTAATCGTTTACAGTATTCTTGCCTCAGGACCTGTCCATCCTTGGCTGTTAATGTCCTTTCAGACAGCGTGTGCCCTTTCTCTCTCTCTCTCACACATTCGTAAGCACTCATCCTGTACATGTGCCTGATCAAATATGACTGCTCTACAAGCACATACACTCCTTTTTAATTTGCACTTGAGTAAACGTACAACTACTAGTGCAGCTCAATTATGTCATTTCTATATGACTAATGTCTCAAAACAGGCCCTGTCCCAAATAGCACATGTGCACTTGCGTCTTACAATGGCCACCTTGTGTCCGTTAAGTCCACAAGACCATGGGGCATGTCCAAATGCGGGAGTTTAGCTCCAACCCTAATCAAACACACCTGAAGCATCTAATCAAGCTAGTCATACTAGAAGCTTCCATGCAGGTGTGTTGAGGCAAGTTGGAGCTAAACTCTGCAGGACACCAGCCCTCCAGTACCGAGTTTGGACAGCCCTGCCATAGAGTGTCCCATTCGTCATTTTAGCATTCAGAAGCGTTTACGCTATGCGGCCTCGATCCTCACTTCAGCCGAGCACGCAGTAGACTTCTACCCGACAGTCAAAGCAGCATTACGTCAACAAAGTGTGGACAAAGTGAGGGTTTATGGTGTAATTTGGGACTCAGCCAATAATGACTGGTTTCCTGAACACTCCCCCTTCTGTCAATCAATCAGATAGCCCCGCCCCAAACTCCCTCCATTGGTTGAGTGCGTGTCACTGTGCCAGCTGATAAGAGATGCATGAACTAGTGTTTTAGTATCACATTGATTTTATTTCTTTATTTAAATTATTATTATTATTTATATATATATATATATATATATATATATGTACATGTTAGTTATTTTGTTGTGTTTTGTCATTTTTATCAGTAATGTTTTAATTGGTTAGGTTTTTTTAAGCATGTTTATATAGATTTGTATTAATTTTATTTTAGATATTTTAGTACGTCAAGTAACACACGTTGCTTTGCCAGCCAGCTGAAATAAAGCGTTAAGTGTTTAATATTTTATTTCAGCTAACATTTCACATAACAAATTGTTTTTTTTATGGTTTAGTTTTAGTCAACCCTTAATTTAATAAAAAAAAGCTACATTTTGAGCAAAAAGCTGAGAAAATCTATTTTTTATCAAATCTGGATCATATTCAGTAATATCATCAAAGCAAAGATGCAGTAGATTGACAGCTTCACGGGCCTTTACCACTTTCTGGATTGACATTTCACTCTGTAGCATTAGGTAGTTTTCATGTTAGTGTTGATGATCGCATTATGTTTCATATGCTTATGCTTACGTATGAGATCACTCGTTTCTGCGTCTTCCTCGTCTGTGTTTTTGATCGGCACATTCAACACTCATTCAGGAGATGCTAATTGCGCCCCCTAGTGTTTAACAGGAAAGCACAGAAATCCCATGTTTGGCTGGGAAAGAGTTAATAACCCCGGCGCACAGAACTGGCTCTGGCTTTTTGTTTTGTGTTGTTCCTTCACTAATCAGATGCCAGTATTATTAATTTTGCCCTGAAATAATGCAGAACAGTGTGTTTGTAGATAGTGGAGTAAACGTACAATTTTGTCAAGTTGAAAATACTCTGATGCTCTGAGTTCAAAATACTTTGTTAATGTCCACTAATGTTCACATGTACTGTTTACTGTCTGCCCTGAGGCTGCTGCCTGACCTTTGACCCTTGACCTTGAGCATGCACATTCATATATTTTCGTGTGACCTTGTGAGGTGGCATCTGGAGGATGTGTGCAGTGTGATGTAGTGCTGCCTGTGGGGGGTGTGCATGTGTTACTATATGCGTCTGATGTCTGTGTGTGTGTGTGTGTGTGTGTGTGTGTGCGTGCGTGCGTGCGTGTGTGTGTGTGTGTGTGTGTGTGTTTTCCGCATGTGACGACGACTGCGTTGGACTCTTGATTCGTGACATGGATCGTCTGCTGCGTTTGATTGGCAGCGTCAATCTCACTCTGCCCCTCCCCCTGCCGTATAAAGTGCTGTATCGATACGAGAACATGACGGAGGAGCTGAAGGTTAGCCCTAATTTACAGGATGTGTTATTAAATTCAGAGATGATCGATCAGATTCATAAATATTGCAGCTGAATAAGCCAGTGATAGAATGATATGCAATACAGTAACAGTGAACCGACTAGTATTAATTAACACAGTAATTCCATCTAATTATCTTAATTTGAGGACTTTATTTGCAGTTAATTGTGATAAATTAATCATGCTAGAGTTAAAACGTTTTCATCAATTGACAGTCCTAATTTTTGTAGGTTTTATTTACAACAATGCATGAAAACACAGCCTAAAAAATGTTTTCTGGTGCAACTTTGATTAGTTGCATGCTCCACCTGAACACACATAATATACTCAAAGTGCGCTATTTTGTACTTAATATACTAAAAATGATTATTTAGTGCTTCTTCTATCCATCAGTTTCACTTGTACATGTACAAATGACAAGCACTTACTTACTTCTGTCCTGCTGGGTTCGTGTACATTTACAAAGCTGGCGGTTTTGCAGAGTTTCTGTTGCTCTGTTGTTTTATCCTGAGGTTGGTTTCTGCAGAAGAGCATGTGATGCTGATCTGAGGCTGTTTGATAACATCTCACTGCGTCTTCATTGGGTTTTCTCTCTGGACATGCAGGCGACTACAGTGTCTGCTGATGGGGAGCAGACGGCAGCGGATGCAGAGCGGAGCCGTAAAGGAGCCGAGGACCTGGAGCTGTACGTCAGGAGCACACTGCTGGCTGCTGAAGGTACTGACTAATACAACCTGGTCCAGCTGACAGCGCTGGATATGACATGTCATCTGGACCACGTCATCAGATTCACTAACTATACTACATTTAGTGCCGTCAAACCATTAATCGCAAACTAAATAAACGTGTTTGTTTACATAATATGTGACCCTGGAGCACAAAACCAGTCATACGGGTCAATTTTTGCCAAAATGAGATGTATGCATCATCTGATAGCTGAATAAATTATATTTCCATTGATGTATGGTTTGTTATGATCGGACAATATTTGAAATATCTGAGGGTGCAAAAAAATCTAAATATTAAGAAAATAATCTTTAAAGTTGTTCAAATTAAGTTCTTAGCAATGCAAATAAAAAATTAAGTTTTGATATATTTATGGTAGGAAATGTACTAAATATCTTCATGGAGCATGATCTTAATATCCTAATGATGTTTGGCATAAGATAAAAATCTATAATTTTGACTCATACAATGTATTTTTGGCAATTGCTATAAATATACCTCAGCGACTCAAGACTGCGTTTGTGCTCCAGGGACACGTGTGGGTGTACTGTGCATATTTATTATGTATAAATGTATAAATACACACACATGCATGCATGCATATACTTCAGAATGTTTTATAATGCAAACAAAAACGTTTATTTAGTATGTGATTCATTGTTTGACAGCACTAATAATACTCTAAATCAGGCTACAGAAAGTGTTTTATTGATCACATATTATTCATAGTTTATTGATTCATCTTTCTATGATGGCCTACTGCTTGTACTGTATATATTCAGAAAGTCCAGACTCACACAGACATCAGTCATTAGTATGGTGGATATAATATACATCTGGATTTACAAAAATCATTTCAACATTACATCAACTACCGATGAACACATGACTTTCTATTTTAATTATCGCTCAGATGGTTATTTAATCATGTATTACTTTGTCTGAATGCACACATTCACTTTATTTCTTATGTAATGCAGGGATCCCCCAACTTTCTTTTGTCACCCGAACCTCTTTCACCTAATAATTTACTTGAAGTACCCCTCAGTTTTTAAAACATGGCATGCAAAAAACGAAATAAATAACAATCTATTCAGCTCTGCCCCTGAAATGATGATTTTAACAAGGTTCTGATGGGATCAGTGTGATATTAGCTGAGTTTGAGATGATGGTTGGGTGAGGTTAGGATGTAGTTGAACTGCTGTTTTGGGCTCGTGTGTGTGTGTGTGTGTGTGTGTGTGTGTGTGTGTGTGTGTGTGTGTGTGTGTGTGTGTGTGTGTGTGTGTGTGTGTGTGTGTGTGTGTGTGTGTGTGCGTGCGTGCGCGCGCATTACTGTGTGCATTACTGGAAAAGTAATCACTTAACCAGATACTCACTGACTGTGTGTGTGTAGTCAAGTCAAATCGCATTGATTTGTGCAGTGCTTTATACAATGCAGATTCAGTTTCAAATCAGCTTCACGTTATCAGAGCAGATCATAAATTATGAAACAAGCTCGATTTCAAGACAATACTGTCAGTATTCACATCAATGTGTTGAATCAAAGTGAATTCGGTTCAACCATGAAACCGCTTCATTCATTATGAGCAGATTCAGGAACTCGTGTGACTCCAAATCGTTTCTTGATGCATCTTGTTCATCAACAGCATTTGTGTTCTTAGTTTGTCACCTTTTTCACCCCTGATGAGTTTGCACCCCTGTGAGAGGAAGCTTGGGTCCTGTGTAGGTATACAGGTGCTGGTCATATAATTAGAATATCATCAAAAAGTTGATTTATTTCACTAATTCCATTCAAAAAGTGAAACTTGTATAATGTATACATTCATTCCACACAGACTAATATATTTAAAGTGTTAATTTATTTAAATTTTGATGATTATAACTGAAAACCCCAAATTCAGTATCTCAGACTATTAGAATATTGTGAAAAGGTTCAATATTGACTCCACACTCTAATCAGCTATTTAACTCAAAACACCTGCAAAGGCCTTTAAATGGTCTCTAAATGCAGGAGTCCAATGATTCTGACCCGAGCTGTCTTTGAAACTCGCGATGCTGTTACTTCCAGCTCGGCTTGCTTTACTGCGCTTCGAACTGTTTGCATTTGAACTCTCGAGGAATCTCACAAACGCTTGTAACAGCTCGTTTTCATCTCGAGCTATTGAGTTTTATTTAAATTAGAAGCTTGCGCGCTCTTTTATTTCACTCTCCGGGTTTGAATTTCAGAATCAAATTTAATTTGATTAAAGAACAGTAACTCTGCTGATTCAAATTTGAACTTCGTCGAACCAAACTGAAGATGAGATGGAGGTGAAAAGAAATAAGGGACAGTCGTATTAATTGTCCCCTGGATGTGTTATTCGTCATTTAATTTATCAGATTAATTCATGGTCTGTTCACGGTAGTAAATGTATTCACAATTACAGTATTGTGCGTGCGTGTGAGAGTGAGTGAGTGAGAGAGAGTGTGTGTGTGTGTGTGTGTGTGTGTGTGTGTGTGTGTGTGTGTGTGTGTGTGTGTGTGTGTGTGTGTGTGTGTGTGTGTGTGTGTGTGTGTGTGTGTGTGTGTGTGTGTGTGTGTGTGTGTGTGTGAGAGTGTGTGTGTGTGTGTGTGTGTGTGTGTGTGTGTGTGTGTGTGTGCAAGTCAAGTCAAGGTTAGAAAATTATACAGGATATAATCAGTAGTGAAATGTAAATCAGGACAGGTCCGCTCAATGGACATTGCAAAAAAAAAAGAAACATAACACAAGAGAATATATATATAAATATAGGTAAGAATAAAATAAACATAAGAAGAAAATGAGTAAAATGTGCAATACAGTATACTGTGGACTTCATAAATAATAATATAAACAGGGATGTGCAAGAAGAATGTGCAAACAGGTTGTACCGGGTATGTACACATTAAATTGAGTCATGTAAATGTAAATGTTATGAGACTGAGTTTGAGTTTAGGAGCCTGATGGCCGGGGGTAGGGGGGGGGAAGAAGCTCCTCCTAAGTCTCTCAGTTTTTGCCATCATGCTCCTGAAGCGCTTGCCAGATGGCAGTAAAATAAAGAGACGTTTACTGGGGTGATTTGAGTCCTTGATGATTTTAGCAGCTCTGCTTTTGCAGCGTTTGAGGTAGATGTCCTGCAGAGAGGGGAGAGCAGACCCTGAGATGCGCTCAGCTAAGCGCACGACTCTCTGCAGAGCTTTGCAATGGTTTGTGGCGTTACTATACCACACTAAGATGCACTGAGTTAATACACTTTCTATGGCCCCTGAATAGAACGTTTTCAGGATAGCTGGTGAGACCCTGAATTTCCTCAGCTGTCGCAGATGGTACAGTCTTTGCCTGGCTTTCTTGACTGGTGTTTGAATGTGTGCAGTCCAAGTTAGGTCCTCTGAGATGTTTACACCGAGGTACTTGAAGCTGCTCACCCTCTCCACAGGGGTCCCACTGATCATAAGAGGAGTGTAGGGCCGCTGCGGTCTCTTCCTGAAGTCTACAATCAGCTCTTTAGTTTTGCTCAAGTTCAGAGAGAGACAGTTGCCCTGGCACCATGATGTAAGTCTCTCTACCTCATCCAAGGATGCGGTCTCATCATTGTTGGAAATGAGACCCAGAACCACAGTATCATCAGCAAATTTAACAATAGAAGTGGAGCTGTGAGAGGACACACAGTCGTGTGTGTAGAGAGAGTACAGCAGGGGACTCAGGACACAGCCCTGTGGGACTCCTATGTTCAGGGTGATGGAGTTGGAGGTGAACTGGCCCATTTTCACCACTTGTGGTCTGCCGGTGAGGAAGTCTTGAATCCAGTCACAGAGTGAAGTGTTTAGGCCGAGGTCTAAGAGTTTGACAGCTAGCTTGGTGGGGACTATAGTATTGAAAGCTGAGCTATAGTCAATGAAAAGCAGCCTGACATAGTTGCCATTTTTGCTGTCAATGTGTGAGAGGGACGAATGCAGGACCTGAGAGATGGCATCGTCAGTAGATCTATTTGGGCGGTAGGCAAATTGAAGAGGGTCCAAAGTAGCAGGGATGGAGGAGGAAATGTGGTTCTTTAAAAGTCTCTCAAAAACCTTCATGACTGTTGATGTGAGGGCAACTGGACGATAGTCATTCAGGCAAGAGGGTTTACTGTTCTTAGGCACAGGGATGATGACAGATTTTTTAAAGGAGGTGGGAAACACATAGGTAGCAAGGGACTCATTGAAGATGGATGTAAACAAACCAGTAAGCTGATCAGCGCAGGACCTCAGAACGCGGCCAGTAATCCCATCAGGTCTGCTTTTCTGACGTTCACTCTCTTTAGTTCCCTCCAAACCTCGTCCTCCGACACGGTGATAACATGATCATCGCTGTTCTGTCTGCTGCTTCCTGACGCGCTGATCGGCAGAGTCACACTGCCACCATTACATTCAAAGCGGCCGTAGAAGGTGTTTAGCTCTTCGGCCAGCAACGGATCTGCTCTCACCTCTGCGGAGGAGTTATTTCCAGAGGAACAGATGGTCTTCAGTCCCTGCCACATGCGTCAAGAGTCATTGAGCTGAAAATGTGACTCAATTCTCTCCCTGTATCGGAGTTTGGCAGCTCTAACTGCCCGACGGAGAGCATAGCACGATGCTTTGTACAGGCTCATGTTTCCTGACAAAATACCGGCATTGTATGCGGCAGTGCGATGGTTAACCGCATCACGGATTGTTCTGTCCACCCACGGTTTTTGATTAGAGAATGTCCTTATTGTTACCGTTTCAGTGGCTTGCTCGGTTAGCGTGTTGACAAAGCTTAATGCTACATCCGAGAATTCGCTGACGTCAGATTAACTCGCCTGGAACATGTCCCAGTCGACGTCATCAAGAGCCGCCTGTAGCATAGCTTCAGAGTGGGAGGACCAGCGCGTCACTTCCCTCTCCACCGGGGGTTCCTGAACGATCCTTTCTTTATATTCCGGTGTGAGGAAAATGGCGGCATGGTCCGATTTGCCAAAAGCCGGCAGGGAATGAGCTTTGTAGGCATTCTTAAACTGAGTGTAGCAATGATCCAGTGTATTCAGTCCTCTAGTAGGACAGGATACTTGTTGGTGAAAGTTTGGCATGACCTTCTTGAGGTTGGCTTTGTTAAAGTCCCCCGCGATGATAGAGGCAGCGTCAGGGTGTTTATTGATGTAGCCGCTGAGCTCATCGTGGAGTTTGGACAAAGCCAAGCTAGTGTCTGCCTGTGGTGGGATGTAAACAGCAGTAACGATGATTGATGAAAACTCCCGGGGCAGATAGAATGGGCGGCAGATAATGGTGAGATGTTCCAGATGAGGCGAACAAGAACGCGACAGAATGGAGATATTCCCCGAGTCACACCATTTATTTTTAATCATGAAACACCCTCCACCACCTTTGTTTTTTCCGGCTTCGGCTGTTCTGTCCATCCAGAAAAGTTATCAGACGGCCTTACAGCCGTGTCCGGCACCGACGGCGTGAGCCATGTTTCAGTCAAACAAAGGATGTTACAGTCCCTTATGTCCCATTGGAAACTTATCCTGGCTCTAAGATCGTCCATCTTATTCTCCAAGGATTGGACATTAGCGAGCAGAATACTCGGTAGAGGAGGACTGTGAGCCCTTTCCTTCAGTCTGTTGCGGATTCCAGCACGTCTCCCGCAGTGTTTCTTTCGCCTCCTGCGGTTATTCAGCTGGCCTTTGTTCACCTCGGTGTTCCGAAGTATCTCCAATGGCCATGCTGGATCCGTGGATAAAGTGTCCTGGAGCAGGTTAGTGCAGCGGTGTCCAATGTCCAAAAGTGTTCTTTTGTCGTATATAAATAGTGCAGACGTTATACGTGTAAAAAGAGAAAGTAAAAATATGTAAAAAAGTAGATAAAATCACAAATTGAGCGGACCCATCATAACGTCGACTGTACAGCGCAGCGCCGGAAGCGAAAAAAAAAAAAGTCCATGGGGACCAACTGAATGTGAACTATCCCTTTAAAGAGTTATAAGCCACGAACCAAACCAGCCAGTTACAAGGGAATCACTAAATTGCAACTTTTGATTAGAAGCAACAATTATTTGAAGATCAGACTATAAGAATGTACTTCACAGCTTTAGTGAGGGAAAGAACTACAATCCCAGGAAGCAAGTCAAAACAATGGATAATTATTTATTTAGTTGTTGATTGTATCTATAGAAACACAAAAATATGCAGACAAATATGTATGTTTTATGATAGCGTAGTGAGATTAACTTGATTATAGTATTGTGGTTGGAGCTAAAGATCTTGGAACTGATTGATTGGTGGGTTTTTCTGAACAGCATCATGGGTAATGTAGTTTTTCACTATAAACTGGAATATTTAAAAAAAATAAGTTACAATAGTGTGGGTTGATTTTTTTTTAACACAAGCATATCCCATCGATTAGCAAGGTTTATAAGCTATAATTAAACATTTCCATATGGAGTTTATACATGTTGCGCTCTATAATGTAACAATCATGCAGTATTGAGCTTGTGCTTAAAATGCGGGACACAGGTGAATATTAAGCACTCATAACACAGTTGGGTGTTATAATGCAACATACAGTTCATAAGATCATATGACTGTTGCTCAGTTAAAGCTGTGCAGCGCTGAGGATATATTCAAGCTCACGGGTTGGAATAATTGTTTCGGTGGCATTATGTTTCTCTGTCGTATTTTGTGGTTCAGTGGATCACAGCTCAAATGAAGAAAGTTTCTCTTTCTTATGTAAAACCTGAATGAACTAATTAAAAGTTGCCCGAGGTTGGGCGGGGGGAGGAATATCATTCCAGCTTAATCAAATGACTTCTGTAATGGATTCCAGCGTCTGTACGGCCACGAGAGACACCTAGAGGAGGACAGCTGGAGCACACAGAACCGGGTTAAGAGCTGCCAGATCCACTTTCAGTTTGAGTTGGTTTCATGTCTCCTCAGAGATCCCGTGTTTTAGTAAATTACAAAAGATGTCCTATAAAATACAGTATTGGGCTCTGATTGTTGCATCTTTATTCAGGGTTGTAGGAATTTATTTATGAAGGAATGGTGTGTGCAAAAACACAAGTTCATCACTCATGTTGTGATTTATTCACCCATGTGTCGAGAACACACAAAGTGGGTTTAATATGTCAATCAGCATATACTGTAAATCTCACACTACTGCACAACAGTTTGAGGTCAGTGCGTTTATATTAAATATTATTACCATTTCAAATAGCTGTAATTTATTCATGTGATGCACAGCTGTATTTTCAGCATTATTACTGCAGTCTTCAGTGTCACATGATCTTCAGAAGTCATAATAATATGCTGCTCAAGACACATTGACAAACAACAAATGTTGAGAACTGACGAATTTTTTTATGGAAACGACGAGACATTTAATTTTTCAGGATTCTCTGATGAATAGAAAGCATTTACTTGAAATAGAAAGTCTTTGTGACATTATAAATGCCTTTACTGTGACTTTTGATCAATGTAATGCATCCTTGCTGAATAAAAGCCCGAATCTCCAAACATTTGAATGCTAGTGTATTCGGTCAATCTGCTTTGCTTTGGTCTCTTAAAGGGTTTGCTTGTGCTCTTTCTCTCTCTCTCTTCATCTTTATAGTGCCGCAGAGGCTCTTTTGGCTAGAGTGAAGCGTTTGTTTGGAGATCCACACCAGGCCACAGAGGACCTGAAGAAGGAGGTCGGTGATAAAATGAGCGATTACAGGCAGAAACTGGACGAAGCTCAGGATCTGCTGAGAGACGCGCACAACAAAACCAAACAGGCAGAGGGACAGGCTGTTAACAACCAACTGAACCTCGAGCGTCTGCAGGTGCACACTTACACAAACACAGACTTACTGTATAAAACGCTCTCTAACACGGTTTGTTATGTTTGAGCAGGGAAAGAGAGATGTGGCCGGTGAACAGAAAAAGGAAATGCAGGGAGTTTTAGCGGAAGGAGAGAAGATGCTGGATGAAGCTAACGCTCTCTCAGACAGCATCAAACGGGGCAAAGAGGTCAGTTTCTTGCAAAAATTTTACTAAACAATAACTTATCCTCAGATCCGTGGCTTACTGACTGGCGTCTGCAGGAGCTGGAGGAGATGGTGGGAGAGCTGGGTCCCTTGCGTGATAAGCTGGATTTTAAAGTGACGCGGTTGGGTCGTGATCTGGACGACTCCATCCCTGATCTGCTGCTGAGAGTGGAGTACCACGCCGGTCAGCTCAACAATTCTGCTGCCATACTCGACAGGTGTATGCGTGTGTGCTGTGTGTGTGTGTGTGTGTCCGTGTCCGTGTCCGTGAATGGGACTAATAGATCTGTAGGGCTATTGATGCTAATCCACCACGGGACTCGTGTAACAAGTGCGACAGGAGACCGGACACTGTTCAACTCTTTATCTGAAGTATGCAACTGTTCGCAGCAGATGGCACACCATTGCTGAAATTGGATTAGATGTTGTATGACTTATGGTCACAAAGTGTTAAATGTGGTCTTTCTGAAATAAACAGAATAAAGTAAACATCAGTTTGCATCAGCTAAATGTAAATTACCACCTGCTACTGATATGTTATACGTGAATCAACATGACGAGGAGAGGATTAACAGTAGCCAGCATATGCATTTTAATCTCCGTCTATCTTAAATATAACAACATTAGAAACAATGGAAGGTTCGATTACACAAGATGAATATTTAAACACAACAATGAAGTAAACATCGGTGGCTTATAATAAGGAATAATTAAATAAACTTACATTCAATCACACACCTGAAGAAATAACGGGGCAAGCGACTGGTGAAAGTATAGCGGAAACTAACGTCAACTAGCGGCACACATACATAATAAAAGTCCTTCCCTATAAAGATACATAGGGAAGTGTGTGTGTACCAGTGCAGTGTCCAGCTCAAATTAACACTAGAGGCAATACAACACTATCAACTGTCATACAAATTATGATTACAAGGGGCAGATTATTGATTAATGTAGACTTATTTTTGCATGGTTTCATATGTTGTGAGATCAAAATACTTTTCTCGTAGTGCACGAGTTGTGAAATGTAATACATTTTATTCGTTTGCTTCACATAAGCAGCCCTTTGTGTTGCTCTTCTGACACAGTAAACTTGCCTGTGAACTTGCCTAAGTCCTGTGAAATACAGGTCACAATTAAAAAGCTCAAACACTTGCAGAAACAAGAGACAACTTTCGTTAGTGTGAGTGTAGGGTTTACTGTAGGTGCATTATTTATTGTATAGGTACACCTAGTAAAATGCTTCCAGATTCATATTTCCATCTGTTTTGGATCAAATTGCTTTTAGTGCCACTCACTGTACATTTCATTTCCAAACTGTCAAAGTGTGCAGAAGCGATGTAATATCAGTTTGTGTAAATGTGTTCCAGTGAGCCTGGGTTGATTTAATTCGTCTTCTCTCACTGATCTGAACTTTGATTTCTATAGCATTCTTGCTGAGGCAAAGAACCTGTCCTTCAACGCCACGGCTGCTTTCAATGCTTACACCAACATCAAGAACTACATCGACGAGGCCGATAAAGTGGCCAAAGAGGCAAAGAAAGCCAGCATCGATGCTCTACAGCTGGTAAGAAAACACACACACAGATAATCAGGAGTGGCTCCTGTCTGCATCAGTGACTGTGGACAGCAGCTCATTTATATTCAATTTTTTTTTTTTATTAAGTACATGCAGATCCTTTCAACTGTCTTTTTGTGTTGAAGCAGAACACAAAAAGCATAATTTTTCACTGCGAGATATTGCAAGAGTTCATATCCCAGCCAATGGCAAACATTATTCTGTATATATATATATAATGTATGTATATATATATACAGAATAATGTTTGCCATTGGCTGGGATATGAACTCTTGCAATATCTCGCAGTGAAAAATTATGCTTTTTGTGTTTGTGTATTAGGGGTGGCACGGTACACAAATGTCACGGTTCGGTACGTATCTCGGTTCGGGGGTTTTGATACAAACAGAAAAAAAACAATACATCTACGATTCTCGATTTATTTTCATTTATTTTGAGTAGTACAGTAGTAATACTAAATATTATATTACATTACATATGTATTCTGCAGTACATATATACATACAAGGAATACATTTTTTAAATAGATTTGAGTTAGTTAGCAGATAAGCAAGGGTAAAACAGTGCGACGTAACATAGCCTGTATATGAATGAATAGCCTGTATATTAATCATTCATTCATTCTGTATATGCTGAGTATCAGTTCATTTTTGTGACCGGCCTAATTTGTTTACAGAAAGCAAATGCGAATGGCAGAAAGCAACACCCTGTTTGTTTTCTTTATTTTATAAAAGCACAATGTTTTGTTTTCATTGTGATTGCACACAAATAAAAGCAGACCTTTATACAGCGATGCATTATTAAGACGATAGCAGTTAAGTGTTTAAAGTTGATTCTGCTGGAATAAGGAAACAGTTGAAGTGATCACGTCACACACACACGCACGCACACACACACACACGCATACCAGTTCCAGCATTGCTAAAGTTGGTACTTTATCAAAAATGCAAATATCAGCACACCCGCCTGTGTTACAGTTGGAACATGACGATGTACTAAGCCTATCATTTACATAATAAATAATAGTTTAGCATTCAGATATGTTACATCGCAAATATGGAAATATTATGTAATATTTGAATTTGTGCTGAATGAGACAGGTAGGATACACTAGCACAAAGCCCCATTTCACAATCAGTTGCACAAGCCTTTCAAGTATTCTCCTTTGTTAGTCTATGTGAGATATGCGTCCAGAATCAGCACATGGTCACTGTCTAGCAACTCATGGCATTCGCTGTTCTTCTGCTGGCGGTTATCAAACAGCGCTGCATTACTGCAAGCGCTCCCTTCTGGATTGGGGGTGAATTGCCTGAATTCGTCGTAAGGCCTCATGCACCGAACCGAGAGGTCCGTACCGTGACGGTTCGGTACGAATACATGTACCGTACCACTCCTAATGTAAGGTGTGGTACGGTACATGTATTCGTACCGAACCGTCACAGTATATATATATATATAGTAGTGCTGTCAAGCAATTAATCGCATCCAATAAATGTGTGTGTACTGTGTATATTTATTATGTGTATATATAAAGACACACACATACAGCATATATTTTGAAAATATTTACATGTACATATTTATATTAATATAAGTTATATAATATATAAGTATATTTAATATATAAATGTATATTTATCGGTCTGTTTTATACGACGGCGTTTTAGTGCCACATTAAAAAAATTAATAAATCTAAGATTACGAGATTAAAGTCGTAATATTTCGAAAATAAAGTCGAAACTACGAGAATAAAGTCGAAACTACGAGAAACAAAGTCGAAATGTTACGTTGAAGTTCATAGCATGTGAGTAAATTGTAAGATTTGTGACAGAAAATCGCCAAATGACTAATAAAAAGTTGTACTGTGAGGATGTGTTGCAAATGTTATTAGCCTATTCTGACTCTGAAGGGGAATATTTGCGTTTTGGAAATGACGAACGGCCATCTAATGATCGCGGATGCGGGTGGCAGGGGTGGACGTGGTCTTAGTGTCCATAGGAGAGGCTCTGTGTTGCTGATGATCGCCCCAGATTGCATCTTTTTTTCTGATCGCGCGTGCTCAAAGTGCCGCCGGCAGACAGTACAGGTGCCGTCAGTGTTGGGTAACGTTAGGTCTGTGCACTGTGCCATGGAATAAGAGGTACCATACTCTCAAGAACTATAAACTGTTATTTAGATACCTGATTGGGCAGATAGCTGGTCAACTGATAAAAAAATATGCACATGTATTTTACTGTGGCACAGTAATATAGAAATAATTTACTACTTTCTCCTGTTTTACTGTCATTTCCTCTTTTCCTGATCATTTGTAATGATGATAAAAAGACAAACAAAACTACATGCAAATAAGTTCAAACAACCATTCAATATCTATTATTTCCTGAATATTACTGATGAACTGATCAAAAAGTAGGCTACTGTTCGCATGCGTTTTACTACTATATAGTATAGTAATGTAGTAATAATTTTGTACTTTCTCCTGTTTTATTGTTGGTTTCCTCTTTTCTGATCATTTGTAAAGAGAAAAAAAAAGAATAAATAAAAAAAAACATGCAAATAAGTTCAAACATCAATTAAATATCTACTATCTCCTGAATATTATGAAAATCAAGAGGGCCACCCCCTGATGACGTCATAATATGCTAATTATAGGAGTATATTTACACCCTACATAAACTTTTGGTCATGCCCAACATTTTTTCTAATTTACAGTAGATCTCTATCTTTAACCCCATTCAAGCCACAAGCTTTTGAAATCTTGATGTCAAATTTCAGCATTTTTTCCAAAAAAACCTGGCGCCTAAAGGGTTAAAGGCAAGAGGTTTAGTGATTCTGAATGGAGCCGTATATTAAAGGCAGGAGGCTTAGTGATTATGAATGGAGCCGTATATTAAAGGCAGGAGGTTTAGTGAATCTGAATGGAGCCGTATATTAAAGGCAGGAGGTTTAGTGATTCTGAATGGAGCCGTATATTAAAGGCAGGAGGTTTAGTGATTCTGAATGGAGTCGTATATTAAAGGCAGGAGGTTTAGTGATTCTGAATGGAGCCGTATATTAAAGGCAGGAGGTTTAGTGATTCTGAATGGAGCCGTATATTAAATGCAGGAGGTTTAGTGATTCTGAATGGAGCCATATATTAAAGGCAGGAGGTTTAGTGATTCTGAATGGAGCCGTATATTAAAGGCGGGAGGTTTAGTGATTCTGAATGGAGTCGTATATTAAAGGCAGGAGGTTTAGTGATTCTGAATGGAGCCGTATATTAAAGGCGGGAGGTTTAGTGATTCTGAATGGAGTCGTATATTAAAGGCAGGAGGTTTAGTGATTCTGAATGGAGTCGTATATTAAAGGCAGGAGGTTTAGTGATTCTGAATGGAGCCGTATATTAAAGGCAGGAGGTTTAGTGATTCTGAATGGAGCCGTATATTAAAGGCAGGAGGTTTAGTGGTCTTTGGCGTCTCCTGTGGTCATGTTTGGTATTGCATCTTGATTTGTGCTAATTTGTATTGAAAGCTTTTATTTAATTATTGATGGATTGATTGTGGCACTATACATGCATAGTGAATTCTTAAAAAAGTACTTATTTATTTAATATAAATACATAATTAAATAGGGGGGGGGGGGGGGGTGAGTACCGGCACTTCTTTTTTCCACTTCAATTACTGGGTAAAACAATAAATTACACAACGATGATAAGAGCTCTGTTTTTAAGCTCCATTAGATGAGGCACGTTCAGAACATGCTCTTGTCATTTACTGTTGCTGTCGGGAACTATTTTTTAGAGGAAGGACAGAATTTAACGAACTTGCTTCAAAAAAGTAACATTTGAATACATACATTTTTGGTTTTAATATGTTTTATTGTGTGGTGACCGTTTTATAAAAGTTTTAATTTAATTACTAATTAAATGTAATTGTAATCTGTTAAAGATAATGAGAAAAAAAAAGTGACCTTGGAGCACAAAACTAGTCTTAAGTGTACTTTTTTGGAAATTGAGATTTATGCATCATCTGAAAGCTGAATAAATTATATTTCCATTGATGTGTGGTTTGTTATGATCGGACAATATTTGTAAATCTGGAATCTGAGGGTGCAAAAAAATCTAAATATTGAGAAAATCTTATGAAGTTCTTAGCAATGCATATTACTAATCAAAAATTAAGTTATGATATATTTACAGTACAAAATATCTTCATGGAACATGATCTTAATATCTAATGATTTTTGGCATAAAAGAAAAATTTACAATTTTGACTCATACAATGTATTGTTGGCTGTTGCTACAAATATACCTGTGCTGCTTATGACTACTTTTGTGCTCCATATGTGTAATTAAATTACAGTTACTTATGAAAATGTTAATGGTTACAAAGAGGATTACATCTGAATATTTTCTGTAAATAGCTAAAATATGCTGAATAATCCAATCATTTAAAGGCTGTTTAGTAAAGTGATGCTATTCTGATGCTTCAATCTCAAAGTTAAAGGCTTTAAAATTAAACTATTATTATCTTAATTAAAGTGGATTTTGAAAGTCTGGCAGTTATCAGTGTTGAGTACTGCTGTAAGATGTTTCAAAATAATTAACAATTAATCAAATGCAATCAGTTACTTTATTAGTAGCTGAAATAGTAACACTACTTATTACATTTTAAATAAGGTGCCTTGTAATCTGTAATGTCCAGAGATGCTGTGCTTCACTCCACACCTCAGAAAGCTGTTCAATTCATTTCCATTTGCCCTGCTTCAAAGATCAAAGCACCGTCATCATCCTCTTTCACGATCCTCTCATGTATAACGCAGACACGGTTGGGCAAATGGTTCAAAACTGAACACGGGTGCTTCACACAAGAGGGTCACACCTGACAATACGCAGCAATACAAAAAATTAGCTCTCAAGCATGGAAATACATGACAAGAGCACAACGATCGTATCACGTTTAGCAACATTTCGGATTTCTTTGTTATATTTCATATAGAATATAAATCTTGCTTATCACCACACAATCAGGACCACAGTTTGTGTGAATTTCTATTGCTTGATAATAATCAGAAATGTGTCTTGAGCATCATATTTGCAAAAATGTCTGATGTCTGATGCGCTCACTGTGAGCAATGGCTGCCCTACAAGGTTATTCTACGAATGCATTTACAATTAATAATTGTTAATTCTCAGTTATCGGATTCTCAGTGTGTGTGTGTGTGCGTGTGAGAGAGAGTGTGTGTGTGTGTGTGTGTGTGTGTGTGTGTGTGTGTGTGTGTGAGTGTGTGTGTGTGTGTGTGTGCGCGTGCGTGCGTGTGTGTGTGCGTGCGAGAGAGTCTGTATGTGTGTGTGCGTGTGCGCATTTGTGTGTGTGTGTGTGTGTGTGCGTGTGTCTGTGTGTGTGCGCTTTTGTGTGTGTGTGTGTGTGTGTGTGTGTGTCAAACCTAAAGCATCCGTCTCATAACAGGTTTCAGACTGGCATCTAGAATCCCACAACGTCACTTCTTAGGATCTAACACAATTTTCAGCACCAACCACACAGAATTATGCGCTATCGTAGACTGTAAAGGGCAACTCTGCGCTGCCCTTAAAACCCGGCCAGATGAAGGCATCTCAGTGTACCAGATATTAGGGAAGCGCTGGATTTGGATGCATCTTGTTACCTTCATGAGAAAAATTTCAGACTATTTAAATATGCTGATGATATGGTCCTCGTTGGCCTGTTGGACAAAACAGACCATACACATGACCTGACCCACATTAAAGCTCTTGAAACTTGGTGTTGCTCTAGCCAATTAGAAATTAATTCTGTAATGAACCTTTCATCTTTCTGTCTGGTACGATTATCTAAATTGCAGACTCCAGAACAAACTTTCCAGAATTGTATCCTCTACAAATAAAATAATTGGCAGGCCTCAGACTCTATTAACACAACTGTATGTAGAAAGGCTCTCATCCTCTTTTCAGCCAGTTTGAGCTCTTGGAGTCAGGTAGACGTTATAGAGTTACTTTAGCAAATAAAAATGTGTTTAAGAGGTGCTTTATCCCCAACGCAATTAGAATAATTAATTCAGCAACTGAGTAAGGCTTGAACTATATCTTTTTATTTTATGTTATGTGTGTACGTGACTAGTTATTGTGATTTTATCTTATATGTATGTTGTTATTTTGTTATGTTGGTGAGCCAAAGACAATTTTCCACTCAGGTGGACAATAAAGTTATACTATACTATACTATACCATACAATACCATACTATACAATACTATACCATACAATACTATACAATAATATACCATACCATACTATACCATACCATACAATACAATACAATACTATACCATACAATAATATACTATACCATACAATACCATACTATACCATACAATACCATACTATACCATACAATACAATACTATACCATATAATACTATAACCATACCATACTATACCACACAATACTATACAATACCATACTATACCATACCATGCTATACCATACTATACCATATTATACCATACAATACCATACTATACTATTGTCACGGTGCACACACAAGGAGGATACAGTAACACGCAGACGAGGAGTAAACTCAAATAATAGTCTTTAATGTAGACAAACAAGGCTTGACAGGACAAGGCAAGGCTGACACGGACAGGAACACCGGGGAGTAACGAGTAGACCAGACGACACGAAACTGAACAGGCAGGAACTTAAATGCACAGGTTAATTAGACAAACACAGCTGGAACAGACTTAACTAATAATCACACTAAACAAGGACAGGAAACAAACCAAATATGGACACAAGAGGTGGAACACATGACACACACGACAGAGGACTGACAACTATACTATACGATACTATACTATACTATATTATTATGATTTCTGAAGATCATGTGACACTGAAGATTGCAGTAAAGATGCTGAAAATACAGCTGCACAGAACAGGAATAAATTACAGATTTAACAGATATTCACATAGAAAACAGTTAAATAGTAATCATACTTCATAATTGTTACAGTTTTATATTTTTGATCAAATAAATGCAGCATTGGTGAGCAGAAGAGACTTCTTTCAAATACATAAAAAAATCTTCAAGGTTTTTAATTAAATGTGTGGCACATATACACATTTAAAAATGGCAGTCCTTTATCTTACTTTGTATTGCACAAATGTCCCTCCGTATAGTACCATTTGGTCTTTAGCAGCAGGTGTTATATCATCTGAAGCTCTGATGTGTGTGATGTCCTGTCTGTAGTTCTCAGGACCCAAAGGATCTCTGAAAGACCAGGCCAAGGGTTCGGTTCAGAAGAGTCACCGTCTCTGGAACGAGGCCAAAGAGCTGCAGAATGACGTGAAAGGTGCGAAACCATATCAGATTTCCATCCGTAGCAGAGTTAATACCGTCATGCGGCTTCTCACAAATCTTCCCAAGAAAAACCTTGTTGTTTGTCCATCGTCTTTGTTTTTTTTGCTTTTCAGAAAATGGAGACAATCTGGGAGCTCTTCAGTTCAGACTTAAAGGAGCCAACAAAAAGAACAAAGACTTACAGAAAGGCCTGAACGACACAATGGAGAAACTCAACGCCATCCCTGATGGTGAGTGTGTGTGTGTGTGTGTGTGTGTGTGTGTGGGGGCATGTTTATGGGGTTTATGGGGACACAAATTTGTATAATGACATGGGTATGACATAGGTATTACAAGGAGAAGGTGATTTCTGAGGACATTTTCAGTGTCCCCATAATTTAAAATGCTTATAAATCATACAGAGTGAGTTTTTTTGGGGGAAAGTAGAAATGCACCGTCTCCTGTGAGGGCTAAGTTTAGGTGTAGGGTAGGTGTAGGACAATAGCACATACAGTTTGTACAGTATAAAAACCATTACGCCTATAGAGAGTCCCCGTAAACCATAAAAACCAACGTGTGTGTAGGTGTGTGTGTGTGTGTGTGTGTGTGTGTGTGTGTGTGTGTGTGTGTGTGTGTGTGTGTGTGTGTGTGTGTGTGTGTGTGTGTGTGTGTGTGTATGAGTATGTGTGTCTTTTCACGCTCTTATAGGAGCGCCCCCTAGAGCTGGGCGGTATGACCAAAAATTTATATCACGGTATTTTTCTAAATTATACCGGTTTCACGGTATATGACGGTATTTATTTTTTTCATGCATGACCGGGTGTTAACCACATTTTCTACTGACTGAGGAAAAACTGCAGTAGATTGACTTAGAATGCCATATTTTAGTGTCATGACGAGTGAATATTGTAGAAAGTCCACACTAAATACAGGGGTTAAAGCAAAAAAAAAACATTTTTGATTGAAAATATTTCCTTGGACAAACTCATTCCACAGCCATACGGCTACAGTCACAATCACAATACAGTTTAAGAGCGGTGCTTTTCTTCTTGTAATTAGGAGCGCTTGTCCTCCAAATTAAAAACATTTATGAGTACCTTCTGATCAATAAAAAAAAATTCTGATAAAAAAAATTAGCCTTCCGAATACGAGGTGACATTTGACTCCTTAAAGTGACTGAAAGGGGTATTTTATTTTTACCTTTGCAATAGCATTATTTTTTATCTACTTCAAATTCAAAAATGTATGTTTATAAGCTTTTTATAATTTATATTTAAAACAATATAATAAGTACAATACGACAAATAAGGTACCAATCATGAAATTAGTATTAATAAAAAAATTATTTGTATAATTTGGCACAAAAGTACACAAAAGAACACAAAAGTTTAATGAGGCTCGAGTGCAATTACATTCATAGATTCATGTGGACATTAATGTTTTACATATAAATTTGCTTTTAGTGATGCACAACGGCTCAGCTGTTACTTTATTTTGAACTATTTTCGTTGATGAAATAGAACAAAATCATGCATTACTTGTTTATTGATCTTTTGTATTAAATCAATATATCACATTTGCAAACTCCCCTTATAATTATTAAAAGCTGTCTCCAGCTGACCGCGATCTGTGGGCGCAGACATTGAGAGCGCGTGAGTGATGCACGTGCAAATGTGATGCATTCTGTCGGAACCTGTGGGAATGAGTATAATTATTATTAATAGCCGCAATCCCACGCCGAAATTCAAGTTCTGCTCGGTGTTCTCTGCTAAGAACCCGACTGTGAATGATGCGAGCGTTACTATGTTGTTTGCCGAGGCGGGGATGATTTTTGGTGTTCCGCAGAACAACAACAGCGTGCTACATGATTCCTACATGTTTCTTTCCCCTCAGTAATCCCTGATAACGTTTAAATGGAGTGAACTCGGAGCAGTTTCTCCGTGAGCGGGAATGTAAAACCCGGAGTGGATCCAGAGCGGAGTGATTACAGAACGCTTAGAGTGGAGAGAGGAACGTGCTTTAATCCACTCCAGGCTTTGATCACATCCCCCTCAGCAGACAATGCACCTCATCTTTCCTTCATTTAAGACCTATTCAGGCTAAAATCAAGACATTTATAACACTATTTGAGAAATGTAAGCGTATTTATGGTCTTAAAATGATGAAAAGTGAATTTAAGAAGGCGGGAACCCTGCAATTGACGGGAATCCGTCGTATCGACGGAGAACTTTAGTTTGTGAGAGACGCGGGAGCTGATGCAGCGGATGGTGGATATTTGTGGTGGTCAATGTGGATATTGTGCATGACTTCTTCCCTCTCATCACATTCTACTAGTGCTTCAGTTTCGGAACTTTCACGCTTAGTAACACATACAGCTGTATCCTCGCCAAAATGCAATAGTGAGACCCCTCTCAGTGTCGCGTTTCAAACGTTATTTAAATGACACCGGTATTGCGGTATTTTAAAAATTCATATCGTAAGAAAAATAAACACCGGTATTCGGTATGAACCGGTATACCGCCCAGCACTAGCGCCCCCCATGGAGAACAAAACCAAGCTTTGCTCCACTGACCGCCAGCTATTTTTACACAGATTGCATTAAATAATAATGTAGTAAACACAGATATTAAAAAGCGAGATTCAGTGGATATCTTATTGATTATGTATGTTTTGTACAGTCAAGAAGATGAAGCCAGAATATAAACACAATGTGCAAAGTTTCACATTAAAGTGCTTCCCATAGAAAACCATTAGAAGGAAACACTGAAGCATTAAGCGGATTGCATTCATGTTCCCAGCCTCATTTGCTTGCCTGTGTAAACTATGCATCATTAATGTAGTGAATACTGAATTTGATCTTTTAATATTTGCCTTTTTTAAATATATTACAGCACTTTAATTGTTTTTACAATGTTTTTGTCACACTGTTAATTATTGAAATATTGCTGCGGGTGCTTAATATAGATTGAAAATTGCCAAAACATGCATTTTATTCAGAAATACTTTTGTTTTATTCTTTTGCGATGTGATCTAAATATTTGTGGCTGGGAAACATGAAAAATTGACAGGCTTGTGCTTGTCTTCGAGTTGGTAACGTAACTGAAAACTATGAATAGCCAACAATACAGTATGTGTCAAAAATATCAATTTTTCTTTTATGCCAAAAATCATTAGGATATTAAGATCATGCTCCATGAAGGTATTTAGTAAATTTCTAACTATAAACGTAATTTCTGATTAGTAATATGCATTGCTAAGAACTTCATTTGAACATCTTTAAAGATGATTTTCTCAATATTTAGATTTTTTTGCAGCCTCCGATTCCAGATTTACAAATATTGTCCGATCATAACAAACCATGCATCAATGGAAATCTATCTATTCAGCTTTCAGATAATGCATACATCTCAATAAAAAAAATGGATCCTTATGACTGGTTTTGTGGTCACATATGTTAAGTACTTCGCTGAGCGTACATCTCTGAGCGTATTCCTCATACGAATGCTGTTCTTCAGCATGATGTTTGAGATGTTCAGCTAAGCATGCTGTGTTTTCTGGTTGTGTGGATGAGGGCAGATCTGGCAGCCAGGGTCCAGGCCACTAAGCTGAAGGCGGCGGGTGCCAACAACACGGCCATAGACATGCTCAACCGCCTGAAGGACATGAACCTCAACCTGATGGGCTTGAAGAGGAACTACAGCAAACTGGAGGACGACGTCAAGAAAGCCAACAACCTGATCAAAGACCCGGAGAAAAACAGTACGACCTCCAGCAATAATCGTTCTTTATAGACACAACAGCTGCATGGATCATGAAGATTAGATTTTTTTAATTGAAATGTTTGCGTTACAAGTTCACCTAAATGCTTGTTTGGTATTTTTCCCTCTCCCATTTGATTTTGAACGTCAACAGCAATAAGTATGTATACAGGATTTTCTTCTTTCATCTGTGCGAATGATTTGAAGAGCTCTCTCCGCTCCCCCGAGGCTTCAGCATGGTGATTTTATCCGGAGCGCTGCATGTACAGAGAGAACGTTTTCCCAATCGCTCCGTTTCTCCGTTCTTTGTTTCAACCCAACAGGATTAAACGCAGCCTTTGAAAGCTTCACTAAGCTTGTTATCCTAATGAGCGCTTTAGCTAATTTCATATTGAAACTCTGTCGTTTATGGCTCTCATCTTCTCTTTTGAAATAACAGCTCCATGTCTTTCGCTGCCTGTGAGAGATACACTATATTGCCAAAAGTATTGGCACCCGCATTTAATGAACAGGTTTGACTACTTTAGTAATTTCCATGAGTACAAATCTTAATGTTTAAGCATATAATGATATTCTAGGGAATTGTGTACTTCTAGTTTTATAGCAACAGTTTGGACCCTTTTTCTATTCTAACATGACAGTGTCTCAGTGTCAGTGTGTATAAGACAAGGATCAAAGAGAAATGATGATTCAGTCAGTGTGGAAGAACTTGACTGGTCTGCAGAAAGCAGCTGAACCCCTCTGGTGTGACTTTAAATGAGCCAAAAACTCATCAATGACTTGTACATTCATAATATGGACAAAAGTATTGGCCTTCTTTAAAAGAGAAAAAGGCACTTCCAAACTGTGACAACAAATCAATTAATGTCCTTAAAAAATGGTATTTCCACCTCTGTTGCAACCGTTTTGAAGTGTCTAAAATAAATGCACCCATATGTACAAGTCATTGGTGTTTGGTGATGAGTTTACTAGAATATCATTATATGCTTAAACATTAAGATTTGTACTCATGGAAATTACTAAAGTAGCCAGACCTTTCATTAGAAGGGGTGCCAATACTTTTGGTAATATAGTGTATATAACATGTCACTTTCCTATGTTCTCTTGTTTCTGAATTCTTTCATAGTCTCTTGCGCTCTTATGTTAGAGCCTTTCATTCTCCGTTACTCATGGCTCCGCTATCCAGCATGTCTCTAATGTGGTCACGCTCTGCTGTGTTAATGTGGATGACGGCCGTGTGTGTCTACAGTTCATGCGGCCGGAGCTAAAGTCAAGCATCTGGAGAACGAGGCCGATAGGTTGTTGGAGAAACTGAAGCCCATTCAGGAACTCCAGGACAACCTGAAGAAGAACATCTCGCAGATCAAAGAGCTCATCAACCAGGCTCGCAAACAGGCGAACACTGTGAGTACTGCCCAGCATACTCCAGGAGATGCTTTATTCATCAAATCATGAAAGTTATTCAATTTAACATCAGTTTACTAAAACATTAAAGTCCAACAACAATCACTTTTTTAGGACCTTTTTTTTTTTTTTACTAAATTCCGTGCTTCCTCTTTTAATTATTTCTTAATGGTTTAATTAAATTTGAATAATCAAAAAGCCTAATCAGATTAATTTATAAAAACAACTTTATCTATTTATTTCTGGTAATCAAATAAAGGCGTAAAACATTAACAATTGAATTTATCTGAAATTTAAACAGCCCTTTGTTTTTAAAATAAAAACATGGAAGAAAAAATGTGTGATTTTTCATTAAAAAAGGCTCAGCATGTAACATTATTTCAAGTCATGAATAAATTCGTATTTATTTACATGCAACAATGCAAGAAATCTTATTTATTGTTATAACGTGCAAAAAATCAAGTGCTCAGTGCATCAAACATTCACGCAGGACCTTGGTCGGTGTTCAAACATTTCATCTTAATGTACAATAATATCAACACACGTGTAATAATAGTTAACAAACATATGTATTTAAAGAGAAGGATATACAAAATATACAAGTTCATTGAAAACTAGACAAATTAAAGTTTTCATTCAAACCATGCACTTGTGCCACATTAATGCAAAAGTCTATTTACTTCCAGTTTTAATCATTTCTGTTCCATATTCGTGTAACAGCACACTGGAAGTACCAAAATTAATTAATTAATTAACTGAATGATTTAACGCAGTGGAATGTCAAATGAATGTAGAAGTTTAATATGTCACGGATACTAGTTCATATCACCATTTAATTCATATTTTTGATTTATCATAAAACATTTGCTAAATTCCGTGACACATACATTAAATTCAATTTTTATATATCACGGAAATCATAGATCCCTAATTATCCTCACGAAAACAGCTCGTTACTCTTAATGTGAACAGTCTTGATACTTTCTGTCAGCATTATCTTTGAAACACTATTCTATGAACACACAAACCCAATACATGTACAATGGGCTTAATTTTAATATGTTCTTGTTGGTTTCTCCTTAAATATTGTACTAGCTTCAAGAAGAGAAAAATAAGATCATGCACTCTCTGGCTTGACCTCTCGTGACTTTTGACCCCTAGATTAAGGTGTCTGTGTCGTCCGGTGGAGACTGTATCCGCACCTACCGGCCAGAGATCAAGAAAGGCCGCTATAACACCATCATCCTCCATGTGAAGACGGCTGCTGCTGATAACCTGCTCTTCTACCTCGGATCGGCCAAATATGTGAGTGTGAGAGTGTCTGGATTGGACAGAGTCTGGGACAAGTGATGAGAGCTGACTTTGCTCAATCGTGTGTAGGTGGATTTCTTGGCTATTGAGATGAGGAAGGGTAAGGTGAACTTCCTGTGGGACGTGGGGTCGGGGGTCGGCCGTGTCGAATATCCCGATCTCGTCATCAACGATGGAAACTGGCATCGGATCGAGGCCTCACGGTAATTCAGAGTTCACGTACACTGTGGTTTGTCGAAAAACAAGCATTTTCTAATTTTCTATCAGATTTTATCTCTCTTACACATCCTTAAAACAAGATACATTTACTTAGGGTAGGATATAGTGTGAGGTGTTCTGGTTTTATGGAAGGCAGATTCCACCACAGAATAAAAAGCTAATTGTTACTTTTTTGTCACAATTTTCAATTTTATATGTATGAAATAAGGTACGAGAGGTCCTTCTGTACTGTGAATAATACACAGTTGATGTCAAAAGTTTACACCCCCCTTGCAGAATCTGCAAAAATTGATTATTTTAACAAGTAAGATGTATCATACAAAATGCATGCTTTTCATGAGTCCCTTGTTTGTACTGAACAGTTAAACTGTCTGCTGTTCTTCAGAAAAACCCTTCAGCTCCCACAAATTCTTTGGTTTTCCAGCATTTTTGTGTATTTGAACTAGGGCTGTAGTCAAGTCCACCTTTGTCGAGTCCAAGACAAGTCCAAGTCCAAAGAGGTTCGAGTCCGAGTCAAGACCGAGTCCAAAGTGGTTCGAGTCCGAGTCAAGACCGAGTCCAAAGAGGTTCGAGTCCGAGTCAAGACCGAGTCCAAAGTGGTTCGAGTCCGAGTCAAGACCGAGTCCAAAGTGGTTCGAGTCCGAGTCAAGACCAAGTCCAAAGTGGTTCGAGTCCGAGTCAAGACCGAGTCCAAAGAGGTTCGAGTCCAAGTCAAGTCCAAGTCCAAATGAGACGGTCAAAACAGAGAAAGAAAAAAATTATCTTCTTCAAAACCACATACTTAATTATTGATAATTGATGTGATACGAGAGACGGCATATCTTCTATTCTAATATAATAATTTTGCATTATTGTTTGTAATGATCTAAAAGCATGTGCAGCAACACTGTAGGGTCAAATTAGGCTATTTTATTTCTCCTCCTGAGACCCAGCTATGGAGTTTTTGCCTCTGTAGTGGACATTCTATTTTAGTGTATTTCTCTGAGACCTCATATGTCACAGTTATAAGCCTGGATGTCCTGTACAGAGCACATTCAGGGCTTTATAGAGATACTAAATGTTTTTTCAACCCTTTCCTACGTCTTTAAAGATGGCTATATTTAATTTAGTGAAAAATTGTACATCCTTATGGAAATATGATTATATTCTGTAATGTCTTTTACATCTGAATCATTTTCAGATTGTTTGTCATAAAGCAACATCTCAGGAAAATGTTATGGGTTTTCAAATTCAAATATGACTTCCTGTTATGAAACAGGACATCATTTCATACATGTTCAAGAGGACACCAGGACTAAAAGCATGTTTATTATGCATTTTGGGAGACAACAATTGGATAGGGAAATAAATTATATATCAGTTTGCTTATGAAATATTATATATTATTATGAAAATCTGGCCATGTATTACTCCCATTATGAAAATTATTTTTCAACATTCTGTCCCAACAGCAACACATTAATAAGCAAATTAGATACAGTGTATAGGTACACTGTGTTTAATGGGAAACCAGTTTATGGAATTTTTTACACACATATTGCATAAAACAAAATGGTATATCAAATAATTTTGTTATACATTTTAAAACATAGTTGAGAATCATCCTTAAACAAAGTTTAGTATAAAAAAATCCTGAAACCTAAAAATGTATTTGGTGATTTAAAAAAACTCCCATTGATTTTGCCGTTTTGATGTCTATTCATGCCATTTAATTTTAGTCCTTGTGTCCTCTACAGAGGACATATAATCAAATATGATTAAAATAGAGAGTTTTTCAAAAATATATTTTTTTAAATAAATAAAAAATATATATACTATTTTTTTTTTCTTATGGTCTAAACAATGTAATGACATGAAAACTTTTTTTTTTTAGGGGGGGCGTCTCAGGAGGATATTTTAGGTTTAGCAATTTCACTAATATTTGACCAATTCTCGATTTTGTAATATTTTATCTAGTCAACTTGAAAATGTAACTACAACATGATTCAAGCAACTTTCTCTTTATTAACCCTCTAGTTAAAGAAAAGTATATTCTAAGTGCACCACACATGACGTAGTCTTCATGATGTAAATGTTAAACAAATCACTAAATACCTTTGCAGAAAAGATGAACTACAACTACATCTTGTACAAACGTATATTATGCATATTAGGCTATATGTTCTGAAATATTACAAGACAAATGCTCCAAAAAACTGAAGGTATAACACCTAGAGTGCTATTATTAACTATAAAGGCTCTGTAAAACAATGAACAGCAGTTTTCAGCCTGTCACCGGGATGCAAACCTGAAATATCAGATATACAGTAGTAGTTCTTCACAGGTTTTGTATTTGATTACGCTGCTGTTCCGTTGTTTTTTCTATGTAAACATGGACGCGTTTGACTGTTGCGCTAGTGTCTCTTGCAGCATCTCGTGCATGAAACGGCTTTCTAAAAACACGGTGCTCTAGTTATTAAAATATGTTTAACTCACAACTTCTTGTATTTTTCCTATTCCACTGCCTGCGTCAACACAAAAACACACTCTGTGTGAATGGCGCCTAGAGAGCATCACACGTGAGCGGTTAAGCACATGCACCGACATGCGGGTGGATTGTTCTTTTCTCTTTTCTGTTATTATCAAAGTGTCTAATTCTCTAACATTTGGTAATATTTCTATTCAAAATCGCGATTCCTCGATTTATAAAAAATCGAATTGTGGCCAAACATTAAATTTGAATTAATCGATAAAATCTGATAAATCACAGAGCCATTGCCACAGTGTTTGCTTATTTTTTACTTTATTTAAATGTTTGTGTAATTTATTTATTTTATTTTACATCCAGTTGTATTCCGTGCCTCCAGGCTTTATTCGTTTTGCTCTTATTCATTCTTTTTCTTATTCATTTGGTGCCACAGCTTATGATGATTGTCAGTTTTTTTTTTTTTTTTTTACATTTAAACATTTTGCAAGTTTGTAATTTTATATTAGGCTTATAGCATGGTAATGGTGTATTTTTATTCGTTTTGTTAATTAAAGTCCCATGTTTATTGCAGAAAATGTGTCGTTGTATGTTATTGATAAGCAATTGACCTGAAATGAAAGTGAAAGCAAAATGTGCACGGGCATTAATACGGTATTTAAAAGCGAAGGAAAATGAGAGGGAAAACTCCAATGAACTTTGTAAAACCAAACTGTATTATGCAACTTGCCGACAGCGTGTCTTTGGCCAAAATAAAGATTATTTATGCCTCCACGCAGCGCGCACACTCAGAGCCAGGCGCACACTCATATGACGCAGATGTGCATTTAACAGGCGACCAATGACAATGTTAGACCAATGGCAATTACATTACCCATTTGCGGAACAAGCGAGCCAGATTAATGGTTTTGTTTTGAAAAAGAAAAAAAAGCATATATTGCTGGACTCGGTCGAGACCAACTTGAACATTTGGCGAGTCCGATGTCCGAGTCCAATTACCAACGAGTCCAAGACAAGTCCGAGACGATAGAAAAATGTCTCGAGTCCGGACTCGAGTCCGAGAACCCTTTCCAACTATGACTGTATGATTTTGAGATCCATATTTTCACATCATGGACGACTGAGGGACTCATTACAACTATTACAGAAGATTCAAACACTCACTGATGCTCCAGAAGGAGAAACCATGCATTAAGAGCCGGGGCGTGAAAACTGTTTGAACAGAATGATGATGTATACATTTTTCTTGTTTTGCCTAAATATCATATTTTTTCATTTAGTACAGCCCTTCAGAAGCTACAGAAGATAGTTACATGTTTTCCAGAAGACAAATTAAGTTAAATTTACCCTGATCTTCAAATTCATGTTAGTGGTGTCCAGTATCGGACTGAATGGCAGTATCTCCGTCCATGCGCTGGAGGGACCCAAAACAGGCATCTTACCGACCCTCAGAAGCGCCAAATCAACTGAGAGTTACATCCGCTGGATGTGGACCAGAACGCTTACCTGTTTGTCGGCGGCATGCTGGGCTCCGTGAAGGTGAGAGAGATCAACAATATGTCAACAAAATCAAACTTAGAATTTTGAACCCGACTCACCCAGTGTTCAGAATTCTGTCTGGAAAATATATGCAAATTATTGCATATTTAATGTCTCATTGGCATATTTAAATATTGCATTTCAAAAACTTGTAATACAAACCAGTTGTCTTAAAGATGTCATAGAATGGAAAACAGTTTTTACCGTGGCAAAGTTGAATAATAAGTGTTCTGTACATGGAAATATCATACCGTGAGCCTCAAACACCATTGTTTCATCCTCCTTATGTAATCTCGTGAATAATAAAGACCACTGAAAAACAGGCGAATCAGAACACAACACTGACTGTGACGTCACAGTCGGGATCACTAATAGTTACGCCCCCAACATTAGCATAACCAATACCAGCCCATGTTCTAGACCAGCCGAACCATCAGAAGTTCTGCAGGTAATGTGAAGAAACAAAGAGGACAACAGCGGAAATGGCAGATGATGGAAATAAATGTAATGTTTAAGGCTGTGCAGGGGGGGTGAAGTGCACGGAAAGCAAATAATGCTATTATGCTATTAAAATAATGGTATTAAAATAATGCGAGCCACTAAAGGGACATGGTTAGCTCCTTAAGATTTCACTTACTGCATAAACAGAGTAAGGAGAGATGACTGAGGATGATGACTGAATGATTTACAGATCCTGAGCACCACTGACAAGCATCTGATCTTGTCAAATGTGTGGTAAGTTCTGCCGCTCCATAATATAAACAGAGTTCGTGCGATCTCGAAAGTGAAGGTAAAACGCGATCGAGCATTTGAAAGCAGTTTCAATGTCCAGTATATTAATAGCGGCTCCCTGATGCCCGCATTTTATTTACAGCATAAGTACCCAACGATATAACCGCGAGAGAAAGCATTGAAATATATATTTTCCCTGTGTTTCCCTTCTGTGAGTTACTGAAATGAAGTACAATCACCTAAAGATATAACTGCGCGAGAAAGCATTGAAATATATATTTTCCCTGTGTTTCCTTCCTGTGAGTTAATGAAATGAGCTGCGCTGTGAAACAGGCAATCAGAGAAGAGCAAGTGTGAAACAGCCAATCAGAGCAGAGCTCAACTGTGAAATAGCCAATCAGAGCAGAGCTCAACTGTGAAACAGCCAATCTGAGTAGAGCTCAACTGTGAAACATCCAATCAGAGCAGAGCTCAACTGTGAAACAGCCAATCAGAGCAGTGCTCAACTGTGAAACAGCCAATCAGAGCAGAGCTCAACTATGAAACAGCCAATCAGAGCAGAGCTCAACTATGAAACAGCCAATCAGAGCAGAGCTCAACTGTGTAACAGCCAATCAGAACAGAGCTCAACTGTGAAACAGCCAATCAACACTATTGATACAATAGTACCACCCCCCCCCAATAGAGTAAAACTGCACATTTTAGAGTGGTCTTTTATTGTGGCCAGCCTAAGGCACACCTGTGCAATAATCATGCTGTCTAATCAGCATCTTGATATGCCACACCTGTGAGGTGGATGGATTTAGATTTAGACAGATTTGTGAATAATATTTGAGAGAAATAGGCCTTTTGTGTACACAGAAAAAGTCTTAGATCTTTGAGTTCAGCTCATGAAAAATGGAGGCAAAAACTAAAGTGTTGCGTTTATAATTTTGTTCAGTACATAAATACACATACATAGAATATAAATATTTTAAGATATTTATGTATATGCATTTATATATTTTATATTCTTATATTTTATATTATACATAAATATGTAAACATATTTTTCATAATTATATACATGCGTATGTTTGTATTTATATATACATAATAAATATACACAGTACACACACACATATATTCTGTAAATAAAAACCTTTATTTTGGATGCGATTAATCATTGGACAGCACTAGATTAAATACATTATATATAAAAAAATATATATATTATTGCAGGTTTGCATTTCACTACAGCTGAAGACAATAGTGACAGTATTCAGCTCAAGTCACTTCAGTGTTGTTTAAAATCAGTGTCGATGTGTGTGCGTGTGCGTGTACGTGTGTGTAGAAGGGAGACGCTGTGAAAACCATCACGTTCTCAGGCTGTATGGGAGAGACGTCTCTGGATGGAAAACCCATCGGCCTCTGGAACTACAGAGAGAGAGACGGGGATTGTGCTGGATGTGTTGTCAGGTGAGCAAAAATACACACAAACACACACACACACACACACACACACACACACACACACACACACACACACACACATCAGTTCAGTGTGAGGAGCTCAGTGTAATGTCTGTGTGTAGTCCTCAGCCGGCGGACTCTGAAGGCACGGTTCAGTTTGACGGAGAGGGCTATGCCGCCGTCAGCCGACCCACCCGATGGAACCCCAACATTTCCACCGTCATGTTCAAGTTTCGCACCTTCTCCACCGACGCGCTCATGATGTACTTCGCCACCAAAGACATGGTAACAGCCCGCCCATGCTTAAAGGGGTCATCGGATGCCCATTTTCCACAAGTTGATATGATTCTTTAGTGTCTTTATGAAAATTCTATAACATAGTTTAATTAATTTCTCAATGGTAGTGTAAAACACCCTTTTACCCTGTCAAAATCAGCTCTGATCACAGAAACCGTGTGTTCCTTTAAATGCTAATGAGCTCTGCTGACCCCACCCCTCTTTTCCGTGGGGTTAGGAGCCATTCTCATGAGACTGTTTACTTTAGCTGTGGAATTTGCTAACACGCACGTTATTAAGAAAGGCGATTTACAAAGATTCATAAAAGAACCTTGTACTCACTACTTCTTGAGGTGAAGCTGGATCATGAATTATTCGCACAAACATAAACACATTTAGGCAGATCGGGGGCACATTCCCTTCAAAAACAAACATACTCCTCTGTGTCTTCAGCGGCTCAGATGTCGGGGGTAAATTATGACTGCTATGTTCATTATTACATCCAACAACTAAACACCTCAATCACTTACACCTGCTCCAGCGTTGAAACAATGGAGGACTGTTCAGATCACTCAGGGCGGAGCTAAGGTAAAACGCTACTGTCAATCAACAATCGTGGGAGGGGCCTGTCTGTGTGACATCACACAACCAAGAATCTGAGAACGGCTTGATTTGAGAAAGGGGATATTATTTATAGGGATAAAAAAAACATTTAGCTTTATAGTGTGGATGTGTAAAAACACTGCCAACACACATTTATGTTCAAACAACATGTAAAAGTGAATTTTGCATCCAATGACCCATTTAAACCATATAAATGAGCCATTTCACAGTATTTGCATGCGTTCTGCTGGTTATATCTGTGCTCTGTCTGTCTGAGCAGAAAGACTTCATGAGTGCAGAGCTGAGCGATGGGAGGGTAAAAGTGAGTTATGATCTGGGCTCAGGCACTGACTCCATCATCAGTGACAAACGCTATAATGATGGCAAATGGAAGTCGTTCACCATGTCCCGCATGAAGAAAGAAGGTACAGACATGAGAGCAGAGCAGCGCACCTTCAGCAGTGTGCCGAGCCGGTCTAAAAAATTTACATCCGTCACTTACCCAGCCTCATGCTGTTCAAAATGTGTTTCTTTCTTCTGTGCATGTTCACATTGGTGCTTTGCAAGCTTTCAGAAGTCAAAGTCTGCTTTATTGTCAGTTCTGCCACATGTACAGCACATACATACAGAGAATTGAAATTGCGTTACTCTCAGACCTTTGGTGCATACAGATAACACTAATAGTAGGATGTAAAATACAGATAAATACAAATTAACAGTAGTCACAAGATAGTCATGCCAATAGTAGTCCATGTGACACATGCAGTGTATTTCAAATCTTCTGAAGTCATATGATGAGCGTGGCAAAACCAAACTTATTATTTTTCCTCTGAAGATCACCACACGGGCACAGCTCTTACAGTAGATGCATGTATTTAGATATGCCATGTGAGCTCAGTAAAGCCAAAAGCTGTTGATTCAGATTTTGTGAAGTGGCAAATTTGATATGTGTCAGCACAAAGACGTATCATTTTAGTATTATTTATACGTTTATTATTATAGTATTTATTAACATGTTGAATTACCTTTAATTTTAAAGTTTTAGTCATTTTGCTTTGTGCTTTAGTCATTTTTATATATTTTTTTATAATTTACTTATTTAATTGTTAGTTTTAGTAATTGTATATTTTATTTCAGTTAGTTGCGAAAGTAAATAAGTTTTTATTATGCTTTACTTGAAGGGTTGTGCATAAGACTGACATGACACCTTCATAACCATGACATGACACATGTTTATGACATCTGTTATTAAGTGTCATTCGCTCACTTAAGTCAAGTCACATTTATTTATATAGCGCTTTTAATAATACAAATTGTAACAAAGCAATTGCACAATATCAAAATCATTTAGTGTATGCAGTTATGTAATTTCTAATGCAAAGATGACATTGTTTGAGATGTCTTTGTTATGGGCTAGGTTTAGGGGTAAGGTTAGGTTATGGTTAGGTCAAACAATGTCATCTTTGCATTAAAATTACATAACTGAGCGAATTACACTTAATGAAAGATGTCATAAACATGCATAAACCCTTCTTCATGTTCATGGCGTGTCATGATTATGAAGGTGTCATGTCAGTCTTATGCACAACCCTTCAAGTAAAATGTTACCGTTTATTTTTTTTATAATTTTTAATTAACAATAATATTGGTGCAAAGGAGATATATAATTATACAAATGTACATTCATATTTCGCACCATCCGAATGACTTAAATAATATGTTTTACATCCTCATCACAAACATGCACTGCGCATGATAGACAACAATGGCTGTCAATGTATTTTTTTTTTTTATTAATGCTACTATCAGAGTGAGTGACACTTGCATCTTCTGTATGCATCTTTTTGAGGATAATTTTTTTTTGCATTCATTGCACAATTACGCTGCACAATCACAGCCTTTTGCTTGTATCCACTAACAACATCGTCATCAATGCACGCGCATGCTACTTTACTTCCTAAACAAGTGCGGACTTGAGTTAGAGTTGCTTTCACGTTCACATTGAGCTCACAGCTTTCACATAAACAGTTTTTCTTGCAACCCATGCTTTGTTTCCAACTTAAACTGCCAGTGTGAAATCTGCTTTAGTTGATGTCCAAACAAACAGATCAAACTCCCTCCACTGAGTGAGTGCTGCTGTGTCAATGAAAGCATCACAGGGTTTCACTGTCTCTTTTACATTTGCTTAGCAAAAATGGCCATAGCGAACATCGACACTAATGAGGACGAGCAGTTGCGGATGGTGTCTCCAGGTGGAGCGACAGGCCTCAATCTGAGGGAGGATGAGCGGTTGTATTTTGGCGGTGTACCCAAGACTGGAAAATACAGGTGTGTGCATTCTGGTGATATTAGATGAGTTCCTCCTATATTTAATCTTACATCTGCTTTCTGAAGCAGAAGATGAGTTAAATTTTTTCACGTTTCCTCAGGTCAGAGGTGGTTTTGAAGAGATTCTCTGGCTGTATGAAAGACATTGAAGTTTCCCGAACGCCATACAATCTGCTGAGCAGCCCAGACTACACAGGACTGACAAAAGGCTGCTCCATTGAGGTACAGCAACAAAGCACCTTCCTGCCTTTGTTATTGTCACGAATTCAGTCAGATGAGGTTGCACGGAGGAGCCAGGAACACGGAACGCGGAGACAAGGAACTTCTTTGAATACATTTAATTACTAGAACACGGAGATGACGGACACAGGTACACACACTCACAGACGATCTGACGTTAACATACAATAATCCACGACAAACATGGGGCAGAACAGACTATTTAAAGGGGAACATGACTGGAAACACCTGGGACGAAATCAAGACACAGATGGGGACTAATTAAATAATGATGACAGGAAAAACAGGAAAACCAAACATGGGCAGAGAAACACAAGGCAGAGGGAGACAGACTGTGACATTACCCCCCCCTTCCCCCTAGGCGCGTCCCGCGCCGTATGACATAGAAAGGGTAGGGGGGGTGGGCGCTCTGGAGACCTCAGGGGACCTGTAGCCCGGGCAGGTGGCCTCCAGGGCGCGGAGCTTCGGGTGGCCACGGCGGATCGGGAGCCTCGGGTGGCCACGGGGGATCCGGGGACTCAGGCGGCCACGGGGGATCCGGGGACTCAGGCGGCCACGGGGGATCCGGGGACTCAGGCGGCCACGGGGGATCCGGGGACTCAGGCGGCCACGGCGGATCGGGTATATGGCCCCCCCCCAAAATCTTTTTTGGCCGCTTGCCGGCCGGGGAATACCCAGTCAGGGCCAGCGGAGATGAAGGTGAACTGGGCGGGGCCAGCGGTGACGAAGGCAAGCTGGACGAGACCAACTCTCGGGGGTACTCCGAAAGCGCCGATTCTCTGGGGCACTGGCGGGGAGCAGGCACTGGGGGGCGCTCGGGCAGAGCGGAACTGGCCAGAAGCAGTGCGGAGGAAGGTGAGCTGAACAGGATCAGCGAAGGCATCGGTGAGCTGGACGAGGCCAGCGGAGGCATCGGTGAACTGGGCGAAACCAGCGGAGGCATCGGTGAACTGGACGGAACCAGCGGAGGCATCGGTGAACTAGACGGAACCAGCGGAGGCATCGGTGAACTGGACGGAACCAGCGGAGGCATCGGTGAACTGGACGGAACCAGCGGAGGCATCGGAGAACTCTTACGAGGAGCCGGCACTGGAGGGCACTGGCGAGGTGCAGGCACTGGAGGGCACTGGCGAGGTGCAGGCACTGGAGGGCACTGGCGAGGTGCAGGCACTGGAGGGCACTGGCGAGGTGCAGGCACTGGAGGGCACTGGCGAGGTGCAGGCACTGGAGGGCACTGGCGAGGTGCAGGCACTGGAGGGCGCTTGGGTAGAGCGGAACTGGCCAGAAGCAGCGCGGAGGAAGGTGAGCTGAACAGGATCAGCGAAGGCATCGGTAAGCTGGACGAGGCCAGCGGAGGCATCGGTGAACTGGGCGAAACCAGCGGAGGCATCGGTGAACTGGACGGAACCAGCGGAGGCATCGATGAGCTGCATGGGATCAGCGAAGGCATCGGTGAGCTGGGCGGGACCAGCGAAGGCATCGATGAGCTGCATGGGATCAGCGGAGGCATCGATGAGCTGAACGGAACCAGCGAAGGCATCGGGGAGCTGGACGGGACCAGCGAAGGCATCGGTGAGCTGGACGGGACCAGCGAAGGCATCGGTGAGCTGGACGGGACCAGCGAAGGCATCGATGAGCTGGACGGGATCAGCGGAGGCATCGGTGAGCTGAACGGGATCAGCGGAGGCATCGGTGAGCTGAACGGGATCAGCGGAGGCATCGATGAGCTGGACGGAATCGGCGGAGGCACCGGCATCGTTGCGGGCGGGAGCGGGCTGCTGATTCCCGGCCATCCCTCGCGGGGAACCAGAATCAGCCGCTGCCTCATCCTGGGTGAGGATGGAATCAGCGGAGGCATCGCTGAGCTGGATGGAATCAGCGGAGGAACCGTCATCGTTGCGGGCGGGAGCGGGCTGCTGATTCCCGGCCATCCCTCGCGGGGAACCAGAATCAGCCGCTGCCTCGTCCTGGGTGAGGATGGAATCAGCGGAGGCCTCTCCATCGTTGCGGGCGGGAGCAGGCTGGTGATTCCCGGCCCTCCCTCGCGGGGAACCAGAATCAGCCGCCGCCTCATTTTGGGTGGATTATTCTGTCACGAATTCAGTCAGATGAGGTTGCACGGAGGAGCCAGGAACACGGAACGCGGAGACAAGGAACTTCTTTGAATACATTTAATTACTAGAACACGGAGATGACGGACACAGGTACACACACTCACAGACGATCTCAAGGGTTCAAGGTTTCTTTATTTGTCACATGATAAATTATACAGGGTATAATCAAAAGTGAAATGTAGTTCAAATCAGGTCCGCTCAGTGGACAGTGCAAAGAATTAAAAAAAAGAAAATATATATATAAAAAATAAAAAATAAAGTCAAAATTAAATTATATAAAAGTAACACCACACAAGAGTATATATATATATATATAGGTAAAAAAAAGAAATAAGTAAAATGTGCAATAGAATAAAGAAAAGTGCAAAACAGTAAAACAGTAAGATGTGCAAAACAAATTGGATGTGCAAAAAACAGTATATGGGACTTAATAAATATTAGTATGAACAGGAGGGATGAGAGGCATGTGCAACGGGTTGTACTGGGTATGCACACATAGCGGCAATATGGATGATGAGAATATGATGTTTTGTTATTTTTTTACAGATAATAATGAGTCTTGTGAAAGTTTATGGAACAGAGTTTGTGTTAAGGAGCCTGATGGCCTGAGGGAAGAAGCTCTTCCTCAGTCTCTCTGTCTTTGCCATCAAGCTCCTGTAGCGCCTGCCAGATGGCAGTAAACGGAAAAGATGGTTACCGGGGTGGTTTGAGTCTTTGGTGATTTTAGCAGCTCTGCTTCTGCAGCGTTTGAGGTAGATGCCCTGCAGAGAGGGGAGGGTAGATCCCGAGATGCGCTCAGCTAAGCGCACGACTCTCTGTAGAGCTTTGCAGTCCTGGTTTGTGGCATTATTATACCACACTGAGATGCACTGAGTCAGAACACTTTCTATGGCCCCTGAATAGAAAGTTTTCAGGATAGCTGGAGAGACCCTGAATTTCCTCAGCTGTCGCAGATGGTACAGTCTTTGCCTGGCTTTCTTAACCTGAGTTTGAATGTGTGTAGTCCATGTCAGGTCCTCGGAGATGTTTACCCCGAGGTACTTGAAGCTGCTCACCCTCTCCACAGGGGTCCCACTGATCATAAGAGGAGTGTAGGGCCGCTGCTGTCTCTTCCTGAAGTCCACGATCAGCTCTTTGGTTTTGCTCACGTTCAGAGAGAGACAGTTGTCCTGGCACCATGTTGTAAGTCTCTCCACCTCATCCAAGTATGCGGTCTCGTCATCGTTGTTAATGAGGCCCAGGACCACAGTATCATCAGCAAATTTAATGATAGATGTGGAGCTGTGAGAGGACACGCAGTCGTGGGTGTATAGAGAGTATAGCAGGGGGCTCAGGACACAGCCCTGTGGGGCTCCTATGTTCAGGGTGATTGAGTTGGAGGTGAACTGGCCGACTTTCACCACTTGTGGTCTGGCGGTGAGGAAATCTTGAATCCAGTCACAAAGTGAAGTGTTTAGGCCGAGGTCTGAGAGTTTAACAGCCAGCTTGGTGGGGACTATAGTATTGAAAGCGGAGCTATAGTCAATGAATAGCAGCCTGACATAGTTGCCATTTTTGCTGTCAATGTGAGTGAGGGAGGAGTGCAGTACCTGGGAGATGGCATCATCAGTAGACCTATTTGGCCGATAGGCAAACTGAAGAGGGTCCAGAGTAGCAGGGATGGAGGAGCAAATGTGTTTCTTTAAAAGTCTCTCAAAAACCTTCATGACTGTCGATGTAAGGGCAACTGGACGATAGTCATTCAGGCAAGAGGGTTTACTGTTCTTGGGCACAGGGATAATGACAGATTTTTTAAAGGGGGTGGGGACCACAGAGGTAGCGAAGGACTCATTAAATATGGATGTAAACAAACCAGCAAGCTGATCAGCACAGGACCTCAGAACGCGGCCAGTAATCCCATCGGGTCCTGCTGCTTTTCTGACGTTCACTCTCCTTAGTTCCCTCCGAACATCATCCTCTGAAAGGGTGATAGCATAATCATTGCTGCTCTGTCTGCTGCTTCTTGACGCGCTGCTCGGCAGAATCGCGCCGCTGTTGCATTCAAAGCGGCCGTAGAAGTTGTTTAGCTCTACGGCTAGCAACGGGTCTGCTCTCACCTCCACAGAGTTGTTGTTTCCAGAGGAACAGATGGTCTTTAGTCCCTGCCACATGCGTCGAGAGTCATTGAGCTGGAAATGTGACTCAATTCTCTCACTGTATCGGCGTTTAGCGGCTCTTACTGCGCGACGGAGAGCATAACATGATGACTTGTACTCACTCATGTTTCCTGACAGAATACCGGCATTGTATGCGGCAGTTCGATGGTTAACCGCGTCACGAATTGTTCTGTCCACCCACGGCTTCTGATTTGAGAAAGTCTTTATTGTAACCGTTTCAGTGGCCTGTTCGGTTAGTGTGTTTACGAAGCTTAATGCTACCTCCGTGAACCTCCGATCTGACGTTAACATACAATAATCCACGACAAACATGGGGCAGAACAGACTATTTAAAGGGGAACATGACTGGAAACACCTGGGACGAAATCAAGACACAGATGGGGACTAATTAAATAATGATGACAGGAAAAACAGGAAAACCAAACATGGGCAGAGAAACACAAGGCAGAGGGAGACAGACTGTGACAGTTATCGTCTCTCTGTGCTAAAGGCAACATTTGCTCAATTTAAACATTACTCCACAAGCACTCTCTCTTTTAAAGGAAAATCAGAATTAGCATTTCTGAGCCATCAGTTACCTCTGAACTTTTCTATGGGTTTTTAGAACCGTAGTTATGAGTAAAGGTTGGCACCGATAGCCTTGTGGTTAGTGCTCTGACATATAAAGCATGGTTGTTTGGTTGATTGATTGATTGATTGATTGATTGATTGATTGATTGATTGATTGATTGATTGATTGATTGATTAATTAATTGGATGGTTGGTTGGTTGGTTGGTTGGTTGATTGATTGATTGATTGATTGATTAATTAATTAAATTTGATGATTGATTGATTGATTGATTGGTTGTTTGATTGATTGATACATTGGTTGGTTGGTTGGTTGGTTGGTTGATTGATTGATACATTGATTGGTTGGTTGGTTGGTTGATTAGTTGGTTTGTTGGTTGGTTGGTTGATTGATTGATTGATTGATTGGCTGGTTGGTTGGTTGGTTGGTTGGTTGGTTGGTTGGTTGGTTGGTTGATAGATTGAATATGTTACTTTTTCCTCAGAAGAAAGCCAGTCATAACAGGTTCAGAATTAACTTTGTAATTTCTGTCCTTAAAACCAAATATGAAGGTCTCATTGGGCCAAAAGACCTTAATTTACTCATACACTGTCAATCGAAAAACAACATAGAAAGATCCATTTTCTGCTCATATCATCTTTAATAAATATCTGTATTCTTCTGAATCCTCATCTTCTCAGCACACATGTGTTCAGTAGTTTGTCTTGAACAGGACGCTTTATTTCTGGTACTGTTGAGGTTTTCAGTTCTGATGGGTTGAATTATGATTATCACTACACAAAAAGTACCATACTATCTAGTTTTAGACCTGTGCATTAGTAAGTTTGTCCATTAGTCATATCCTGCAGCGTATCAACATTGATCATTGTGTTCAATTCTGATGTTTAATATCATTTTATGAAAACAATGACATTTCTACGTTTGAAATTTGTTGTTATTTAAATCTAGGGTTTAGTTCATAAAGAGATGTTTTATGTCACGGGTTTCGGTTTTCAGGTTTTGTGCTTGTGTTTGTATAGTGCATTTCCCTCATACTGGTAATTCCTTTTTTTGTTATTATTGTTTTGTTCAATTTGTTCAATTGTTGTGGGGTGAGTGAAACTGAAATAAATTTACAGTGTTTTGAATGTTTTTAAACATTTTATTTTATTTTATTTACTGGTAAATATGTGACTTATACCTGGACACAACTGTTTGTTTCTCTCAACAATGCAATTTTGACCTGGTGCGACATTTAGGTGCAAAAATTTGGAATATAAAGCTATTTGAAAAGTTGAAAAACGAAAGTTTCTAGGATAGTTGCCATAGTTAAAGAAACTCCCATCTGATGCCATCAGCTGATGAACCACAGGAGGATTTTGGCTGAAGCTACAAACTAAACACTGTGTTTCTCTCTCTGTCAGAACCTACACACAGTGAGCTTCCCCAGGCCCGGGTACATGGAGCTGAAGCCTGTGTCGTTTGATGTGGGCTCAGAGATCTCTCTCTCCTTCAGCACGAAGAGTGAAAACGGCATCATCCTGTTCGGCAGAGGAGGACTGACCTCTATGACTCAGCTCACGCAAGGCCTGACGCCCGTGCACATCCCGCGCCGCTCGCGCAGACAGACTGGAGAGGTGCTCAAACACACCTCACACACCTCACACTCTCATTCAGTCATGAGATTACTGAAATGTGTTCAACGCTGATAAACACTTTTACACATAATTAAATTTTAACTGCACAACAGTCCTGTACCCAACAGTCCCGTTGTCCCAGTACTCTTATTTATCAGTAAACAACAGAGGAAAATTCTTTATAAATCAAATCCGGATTTGGGGGGAGGCTTTGAACAGTTTCATGCAGCCAGACTTATTGTTTTTATCTTCCACTTAGAGTTGGGTTTATCGAAAATCACAACAGTAGGGACAAACAAACCCCATATACACTATATTGCCAAAAGTATTGGCACCCCCTTCTAGTAAAAGTTTTGACTACTTTAGTAATTTCCATGAGTACAGATCTTAATGTTTAAGCATATAATGATATTCTAGGGAATTGTGTACTTCTATTTTTATAGCAACAGTTTGGACACGACCCTTTTCTATTCTAACATGACAGTGTCTCTGTGTATAAGACAAGGATCAAAGAGAAATGATGATTCAGTCAGTGTGGAAGAACTTGACTGGTCTGCAGAAAGCAGCTGAACCCCTCTGGTGTGACTTTAAATGAGCCAAAAACTCATCACCAAACACCAATGACTTGTACATTCATTATTTGGACAAAAGTACTGGTACCTTTAGAAGAGAAAAAGGCACTTCCAAACTGTAGCAACAAAGATGGAAACATAATTCATTTATTTAAAAATTGTATTTCCACCTCTGTTGCAACAGTTTTGAAGTGTATGAAATGACTACACCCATATGTACAAGTCATTGATGTTTGGTGATGAGTTTTTGGCTCAAGGTCTGCATTTAAAGTCACACCAGAGGTGTTCAGCTGCTTTCTGCAGACCAGTCAAGTTCTTCCACACTGACTGAATCATCATTTCTCTTGAAAATTACTAAAGTAGTCAAAGCTTTCAATTAAAAGGGTGTACAAAATAAGTGGAAATGTCTGTGGACTTTAAGCCCTGAAGTACTGATTATTTCACATAGTTTTCTTTGCCAGTGAAGTGGAATAGATGGGAAATCACAATATGTTGCGGCAAATCCATAACGGCAAATCCAACCATCTGCCAGACAGGAGAGTAGATTAACTTCGGTGGACTTAAACTTGAAAAATTGTTCCACGGATGAAATATAATACGTTCTGATGTTAATTCATGTTTATACCGTGCTTGAAGTAAATATGAAAAGATGATCGGTTGATGTGCCGCTTGAACTGAGGCACTACAGCAATTTGTCACAACACTTTAAAGAGAAACAAAATGGTATTTATTGTTTGAATTTCTTAAATAACCAAATATGAAAGCTGAGACCTTGTTTCATAGCAGAAGTAACCTGCTGTCTTGTATGTCGGCATATGTTGTCAGTTTCCTCTTTGCTCCACGATTTTTACTGTGTGGCGTGATGTGTGACTTTAGAGCGGCATGGCTTGTCGGACTTACTAAGGACAGCGTTTTTTTTTTATAAACATACATGTCACTGTTACAAAACACATACATTGAGGATCCAACAAATCTCTAAAACATAAAACATCAGGTTCCAACATATCTCAAAACAAGTACTGACAAAAAAAAAAGCCTGGAAGAAGAGATTGACATTTTAAAAGAGATTTGAAGGAGGCAGTTCTAATGTTTGGATGCAAAATCTCCAGAGCTTTAGGGCTAACAGTGCAAAAGTGTCAAAAGCTAGGAACAATAAGGAGATTCTGGTCAGAGAAGTGGTCTGGGCAGGTGTAGTAAATCTAAAATATAAGATGGTGCAAGGCCATTTAAAGACTTTAAAATGAACAATGGGATCTTTGTATATGTATTGTATATATATTATAATGGATATGCAGCCAGTGTAGAGAAGAAAAAAACCTGAAAAAAGACTGTCCAGTCCAGCAGCAGCGTTCTGAACTATTTGCAGGCAATGTGGACTGACTAATCTCCTCTACGTATAGGACATTACAGTAGTCCAGGCTTGAAGAAACAAAAGCATGCTTTACTCTCTCAAAATCACAAAAAGACGAAAATGGCTTGATCGTTGCCTGTGTTCTTAATGAAAAAAAAGCTTGACCTGACAACATAATTTGTGTGTTTGTCAAATTTGAGTTAGTCATAAGTCAAAAGTGCACCTTATTTTTTTTATAGATTTACCATACATGGACAAAGGGCCTAAATCGATATTAGGGAACATGACACAATAGAGGTTCCAAACAAAATTATCTTTGTTTGGCATTTGTTTAAATGCAAAAGTATCAGCCATGCAAAAAACTAACCATGTGGTTAAGTCTTTAGTTACTTCACTTCTTTACTGGCAGTGAAATTATACCATTATTTTGTTTGTGTGTTTTTTTATAAACCCAATTTGGAGCATATATAGTGAAAACATAATGGGTCCCAGAATAGATCCTCGAGGAACCCCACGCTTAAAAGGGGCCGAAGGTGATGCAAACTCACCTCAAGTACATTTACATTTATCAGACGCTTTTATCCAAAGAGACTTACAATTACATTCAGGTTATACATTTTCATTAGTAAGTGTGTTCCCTGGGAATCGAACCCACAACCTTTTGCACTGCTGACGCAATGCTCTACCACTGAGCCACACAGGAACATAACTAGGAACATTACAAGTAACTGTAAAACTTGTATTAGTTAAATAGGACTTAAGTCAATTCAAAACAGTACCCAGTACCCTAACTGTTCAATCTGTGCAATAATAATTGTATGGCCTATAGTATCAAATGCTATTTATTCAAATGCTATTTATTCCAGAATTGCAGCATCCCCAGAGTCTACAGTTAACAAGACATCATTAAGAACCTTTTAAAACATGCAGAGTATGTGTTATGAATGATGCTCTCTAAACCCAGAGAGAAGTACTTAAAACTTATTATGCAAAAAATTAAAGGCTGAATGAGAACAGCTTTGTCTAGTACTTTTGAAATAAATTGTAATTTCGAAACAGGTCCATAGTTCAAATAAACAAAATAACAGTGTTTAATGTTGTAAATTCAATCAGATATGACACAAATTAAATTTAAGCTGTAAAGCAGTTTTACAGAAAACAGTAGTGCTATTATTTATATCGGTTTAGTTCAGTGTTGATTCAGTTCACTTAAATAACTGTATCAATGTTGCAAAGTCAGTGTCATTATTCAGCTCAATTCTGATTTTGTTCTCATCTGATAGCGTCAGTGCAGTTAAAGATAATACTGAACATAAATAATCTTTTAAACCCCACAAAACACAAAGCTCCTATAGGTACTGTATGACTGAGCCTGAGTGTTTTGTTTGGTTTGAGAAATCCAGCTTTCTTCCAGCTGATTTCAAACACACGCACAGGAGACTGTGTGAGACGGTTCAATGCTATTTGTTTTGCCTGTCTGAGCGCTTAGGAAGGTGATTATGGGTAATAGTGGAAGTACGGGTAGCCGCGGCCTTCAATACGAAATCAAAATGAATCCACGGGGTTACATGGGTCCCATAGCCCATAAAAGAGATTTATTATCCGGGCAGGTTTGTAATTGCTTCTGCCCTTCAGCAAACAAAAGTTGATCTTTTTTTGTTACCAGGTGGACTAAAGGCCAGGGGCACGGTGATCATTTTAATTAAAATATGACTTTCTACATCTTTGTCAGTAACGTCTTCATCATCCTTCTCTCTCGCCAGCTCAGGGGCAGCACATCAATTATGCGGTGTATCTGTAGTAAGCAGTCACCTCTCTCACCTCCATGTGATACTCAGTTTGTAAAAATAGATTTACAAGCCACCGTTTTGATGTATCGCGTCCAATTTGCGATAACCCTCCTGGGAGAGGGTGCCGGACCACCACCTATTGAAAAACATTATTGCTCGTAAATTAAGTGGGTGGCATTTTGCGGGAGTGCGGCTTCGGAGAGGCCAAGGGTTTTCTCCACCGCTCCTCATTCATTCCTCCAATTTACGACGAGTCCAGGGTCACCTGCGCGTCGTCTCGGAGAGAGGATCCTGCTCTTGCATCGCTCTCCTCAATTCCAGTGCAGCGTGGAGAGCATGAGTGTGTGCTCTCAGAGCCGTCTGTCTGATTACCGGCCCTCAGCTCACTCCCCCTGAATACATGAGCCATTCTGAACCTCTGTATGTCTCAGTGTGTCATTCTTATCAAAAATACTTAGATTTTTATCTTTAGACTACATTTTCATGTTATTAAGAAACGTGGAATGTTTTATCTTAGCTTGCACAGCTCACCATTAAAATGCTTGGGTGTTTTAGAGTGGTTTAGAGTGTTATGCAGTTGCTACTCTGTTGCCAGGTCATTGTCATGTGGTTGCTAGGGTGTTGTGAGTGTTTTTTTGCACAGTCGGTTAACATAGTAGTGATTAGGGCATTGCTAGGAGGTTGTTTATGTGTTCTGGCTGGTTGCCAAGGTGTTTCTATGTGGTTGCTGGGGTATTCTGAGTGGTTTGGGGTGTGACGCAGTTGCTACTCTTTTACCAAGGCATTGCCATGCGGTTGTTAGGGTGTTGTGAGTGTTTTTAGCACAGTCTGTTAACAAAGAATTTGCTAGGGCTTTGCTAGATGTGTTGTTTATGTGTTCTGGCTGGTTGCTAAGGTGTTTCTAGGTGGTTGCTTGGGTATTCTGGGTTGTTTAGAGTGTTACACAGTTGCTACTCTGTTGCCAGGGCATTGTCATGTGGTTGTTAGGGTGTTGTATTTTTATCACAGTCGGTTAACATAGTAGTGATTAGGGCATTGCTAGGAGGTTGTTTATGTGTTCTGGCTGGTTGCTAAGGTGTTTCTATGTGGTTGCTGGGGTATTCTGAGTGGTTTGGGGTGTGACGCAGTTGCTACTCTTTTACCAAGGCATTGCCATGCGGTTGTTAGGGTGTTGTGAGTGTTTTTAGCACAGTCTGTTAACAAAGAATTTGCTAGGGCTTTGCTAGATGCGTTGTTTATGTGTTCTGGCTGGTTGCTAAGGTGTTTCTAGGTGGTTGCTTGGTATTCTGGGTCATTTAGAGTGTTACGCAATTGCTACTCTGTTGCCAAGGAATTGTCATAAGGTTATTAGGGTGTTGTGTTTTTAGCACAGTCGGTTAACATAGTAGTGGTTAGGACATTGCTAAGAGGTTGTTTATGTGTATTTTCTGGTTGCTAAGGTGTTTCTATGTGGTTGCTGGGGTGTTCTGAGTGGTTTGGAGTGTGATGCAGTTGCTACTCTGTTGCCAGGGTGTTGTGGGTAGTGGTTAAGATAGTATTCTGCAGTGGCATTGCCACTTTATTACTGGTTGTTTACATGTTCTGACTGGTTGCTAAGGTGTTTCTAGGTGGTTGCTTGGGTATTCTGAGTAATTTCTAGAGACTTACTATTCAGTAGCTAATGTGTTCTGAGTGATTGCTTAAGTGCAGACATAGTAGAGTTTCACATTGGTTCTTGCTAGGGCGTTTTAGGTTGCTAGGGTGCTCTGGAGGGTTGATAAGGTGTTCTTGGTGTTTTTAGTACATTGCTATGTAGTTTCTTGAGTGTTGTGACCGGTTGCTAGGAAAGGTGTTCTGAATATTTTAAGCATAGTTGATTAACTAGTTTTTTTCATGGTGGCATGTTTGTTTTAGGGTGTTCTAGCTGGATTCTAGGATGTTGCTATGTAGGTGCTATAGTGCAGCGGTTCCCAATCCAGTCCCCGCTCTGCGTACTTTGCATGTCTCTCTTAGTTAACACACCTGATTTAGATCATCAGCTCGTTAGAAGTGAACTGTGTTCCAAATGACATGCTCCCTACACAGTGTTCACTGCTCCCTACTCCCTGAGCAGGGGAAATCCATTAAAGTTTACTTCGGTTCAGAACATTCATTCTTGGCTTTGCGCTGTGCCGCTGCCTGCAACATCTTCACACACAGACAAAACTTAGGCTACTAGAGAAGTGTGAAATGTGACATGATATACCTCTGTAAATAAATACTGTTTAAAATAATGTCTAACACACTTTAATGCCCTTTGAATGGAACATATACATGATGTCCACTTCGCAGAGCACTTAAGGTCGAATAGAACAAACGTCGTATGTCATAAGAGATACAAACGAAATATGCAGAGCAAGGGGGTGCGATGACTGGGATTGGGAAATCTGCTATAGTGTTCTTCTTTATTGTTTTAGGGTATTGCTTGGTGTTTGCTATTTGTGGCATTGCTATGTGGTTGCTATACAATTGCACTAGTGTTCTGAGTGTTTTTGTCATTTTGATATTTAGTTAGTGGTTTGTTCTTTGTGGTTGCTCGGGTGTTGCTATAGTGTTTTTTATCATGGTGGTATGTAGTGGGTTGTCTGTTAAAGAGTATTTTGGTGGTTGCATTGCTGACAGTATGACACATAAATTGAAGAATTATTCATGTCTGGAGCACAAACCAGATGCCTGATTCATTGCACATGGAAGTGTATTAGTTTGAGTTGTTGGGTCGTTTAGATCACTAACACTGTGTACAATAGTGATTTGTAACAAAAGTGATTAGTAATAGTCCAAGCCTCATCCAATCTGTCTGTGTGTCTGCAGCCCTTCCTATCTGTGCAACTGAATAAAGGGACTCTGGAGGTGCTGGTGTTCACAGGGAGCAGGAGTCCACGCAGAGCTTTAAGAAATGTGAATAGGGGAATACTGCATGATGGGAGAGAGCACTCACTGCGCATCCAGAGACTCCCGGGAGCGTAAGCCCACCCCACCTCTCTCTCTCTCTCTCTCTCTCTCTCTCTCTCTCTCTCTCTCTCTCTCTCTCTCTCTCTCTCTCTCTCTTCTCTCTCTCATCATGTTTCCCACGCAGGCCTCTTTGAAACTAATGGAGCATGTGTGTGTGTGTGTAGATCTTTCACTGTGCAGGTAGATGAAGAGCCACCCTTCCAGCAGCCATTACCCAACGATCATCCTCTGAGCATCCATCGGCTCTTCATCGGAGGCATCCCGACGGACATAGAAACAGGTGTACAGCGGACCAACGTGCCTTTTGAGGGCTGCATCTGGAACCTTCTCATCAACACTATGTATGTCCAAACTCATCGTCCACCCATTATGACCTCACATCTCTATTAAAAATACATGTTTTTTGCTGCTTTATGTAATTATTTGACCATACTAAAGCATAAAAATAATATACATTTGCAGATATTTAGGCGTCATGCTAAGATCACACACTTATTTCTCTGAAAAACAATGCTAGAGCCAGTTATTCTACTTTGAAATGTGCGTTCCATGTCAGAATGTCTGTTTTTGTTTTGGCCTGTGTGACTCCGCCCACTGCCAATTCACCCAATAGTATTTTGACACCCCAGGTTGCCAGTTGGTGGAAAACAGGGTATTGCAGCTATGGAAGCAAACAAACGAATTGGGTCAGATATCAAAGATTCTACTTGATCTAAAAAGCTTTGGCCTCCACCAAAAAATCTCTATGACCAGAGCCATTAAAACATGAGAAGATGAACTTCTCAACTTACAGTCAGTACATTTACATGGACAACGACATTCCAATTTTGACACGATTAAGACAATACGATGATTAAGAATTGACCATGTATACAGAGACTTTTGATTACCTTAGTCCGGGTAAAGTCATACTCGGTCAACACATATCGAATTAAGACATGTGGAGTATTCCTGTTTCGGTCGTATTATCAAAGTGCAGTATAGACATGTACACATCTTAATCACACTATTACTGTCGTGTAGGACTTTTCGCCGCAGGGTTCACTCACGGCAGAAGTCAACCGTTTGACAGCAAACAAAAGAGCATGGCTTCCACAACACTGTCGTCAGTTTGCATGTATAGCATGACAAATAATTAACTGCATTTGAAGTTTATGATCAAATTTAAAAATGCATCATCCAATACTGTAAATGTCATCATAACAAAGACAAACTACATGTTGATACGTCAAAGTCTGGAGGGGACGTAATGACGTGCCATTAAAGGAATATTCTAAAAGCAGCTCATGTAAACACCTTACTCATAATATTGTCTTAATTAGAATAAAGTAAATCATTATTTTACTGATGTCCATGTAAACGTAGTCAGTGTAAGGCTTGTCTCCTTCATTCATGTTGCGTGTTCTCAATCTGGCAACCTGCGTCTGGGGAGGGGGCAGGAGAAACAATATTTTGAATTTGGACTGCAATACCGATTTCAGCTGTCAATATTACATACTGCACCTTTAAATGGCTTAATGCAAATTAATGCTTAATCGTTTGATAGTTTTGGTGAAAAGATAAAAAAACTCCTAGATAAACTAATCTGTTGAGGAAAGAAACAATTAACCCAAAATGATATGTACTTGTGATGAGATATTTTGCCCATCCAGTGTTTTTTGTTGTTGACATTCTTTAAAATATGTTTGTGTTTCACAGAGGAAAGTAAGTCATGCAGGTTTGCATTTAAATTTTTGGATGAACTATAACTTTAAACCACATAATGCTACAGTCCCTAATAACTTCCCCATCAGTGTTGCCAAGTCTGTGGTTTTCCCGTAGAATTTAGTTACTTTTACGCTGGAACGTGATTTAGATCCGGCAGCCATATCACCCTGCAGCCCACGACTAGTTGCCCACTGAAGCTAAGCAGAGTCGAGCTGGTCAGTACCTGGATGGGAGACCTCCTGAGGTTGAAACTAGGTTGCTGCTGAAAGAGATATTAGTGAGGCCAGCAGGGGGTGCTCACCCTGTGGTCTGTGTGGGTCCTAACACCCCAGTGTAGTGACGGGGACACTATACTGTCAGTAAGCACCGTCTTTCGGATGAGACATTAAACCGAAGTGCTGACTCTCTGTGGTCATTAAAAATCCCATGGCACTTCTCGTAAAGAGTAGGGGAGTAACACTTGATTGTCTCTATGACTCTCTCTCCTCTCCACCTGTAGCTGGTGTGTGGTGAGCGCATACACTTGATTGGCTCTATCACTCTCTCTCCTCTCCACCTGTAGCTGGTGTGTGGTGAGCGCATACACTTGATTGTTTCTATGACTCTTTCTCCTCTCCACCTCTAGCTGGTGTGTGGTGAGAGCACACACTTGATTGTCTCTATGTCTCTCTCTCCTCTCCACCTGTAGCTTTGTAAGTGTTCGTAATACTTGTTCATAGATCTGTTGTTTAAATTATATACTTGCTGCTAGGAAGGAATACTTCGTTTCCTACCTATTTTTAGTCTGAATTTTCGTTGAGGTTTATATTTTTGATTGCACTTACTGGTAATTATAATCATTTGCGCCTCCATTGCTCCTTGGGCAAGGTGTTAGTTTCGTCTCGAGCTATTAGCACTCTGTTAGTTTATTGGCTGGGCAAATCAGAAGCTGGTCACAGCAACTGTTTAAGTATTTAAACTGCTTGGTTGCTGCTGTAAGTTGGGAGAAGCCGATTAGTCACCAGAAGAAACGGACAGTAGCTTTGTAAGTGTTCGTAATACTTGTTCATAGATCTGTTGTTTAAATTATATACTTGCTGCTAGGAAGGAATACTTCGTTTCCTACCTATTTTTAGTCTGAATTTTCGTTGAGGTTTATATTTTTTATTGCACTTACTGGTAATTATAATCATTTGCGCCTCCATTACTCCTTGGGTAAGGTGTTCGTTTCATCTCGAGCTATTAGCACTCCGTTAGTTTATTGGCTGAGCAAATCAGAAGCTGGTCACAGCTGTTTTCACTCTAGCCTATTAGACAGTGTATTTATTTGATGTCCGAGCGCTGACGCGGAAGCGTTCAGCCTGCTCATGTGAAGACAGGCGAGGGTAAAGACCAACGACTTTTTCCTGCGCGACTTCACCCGAGCAACGACACAGAGCAACACACTTAAGTATCATTTCTATCTTCCCTCACACACTCTCCTTTCCTATCTTCTATCATGTGTTTCAAAACCATTCCGGTTGTCTCTCGACCACGCTCTAACATCACTCACAGACAGCAACGTAATCCTGCTAACCTACGCCCTATCTCTACATCTTCTACTACACCTCTTTCTTTCTCCGTGGCTCTCTGGAATTGTCAGTCAGCTGTCAACAAAGCAGACTTAATTTCCGCTTTTTCTTTACAATCCACACTCAGCATCTTGGGCTTGACTGAGACCTGGATTCGTCCAGAAGACTCAGCAACCCCAGCTGCCCTCTCTAACCATTTCTCTTTCTCTCACACCCCACGTCAGGTTGGCTGGGGTGGGGGCACTGGTCTGCTCATTTCAAATAATTGGAAATACTCAACCTACTCTCCCCTATGCAATTACAACTCATTTGAATCTCATGCGATTACTGTAATAGCTCGTATAAAACTCCAGATTGTGGTAATTTACCATCCCCCTGGCCAAATTATAGCCCCCTTACTAGAGGAGCTGGACGGGTTGCTGTCCTCTTTCATGGAGGATGGCACTCCAATCTTAGTTTTTGGTGATTTCAACATTCATCTAGAAAAGCCTTATGCTACAGACTTTCATTCACTCCTAGCTTCATTTGATCTCAAACACCTTACCACTATTAGCACTCACAAATCAGGCAACCAACTTGATTTAATTTACACACGTGATTGTACTGCTGATAACATTCTGGTACAACCACTACATATCTCTGACCATTTCTTCATTCAATTTACATTACACTTTGCTACCCGGGTGCCACCAACCCCCTTACCGGTTAGCTTTAGATGAAACCTACGCTCCCTTTCTCCCTCCCATCTTTCCTCTGTAGTATCCTCCTCTCTTCCCTCACCTACACACTTCTCATCTCTGGATGTGAATGCAGCTACTGACACTTTATGCTCTACCTTAACCTCTTGTCTAGACGACATTTGTCCTCTCTCCTCCAGGCCAGCACGGACTGCCCCTTCTAACCCCTGGTTATCTGATGTTCTTCTTTCAAGGTTCAAGGTTCAAGGTTTCTTTATTTGTCACATAAAAAATTATATGTAGTGTAATTAATGTAGTGAAATCAGGTCCGCTCAGTGGACAGTGCAAAAGAATTAAAAAAAATTATATAAAGTAACACAACACAAGAGCATATGGTAATGTAAGAGAAATAAGAGTAAAATGTGCAATGGAATAAAAAGTGCAAAACAATAAGATGTGCAAAAAACAGTATACTGGGGCTTAATAAATAGTAATATGAACAAGAGGGATGTGCAAGAGGGATGTGCAAACGGGTTGTGCAGGGTATGTACACAAAGCAGCAATACGGGTGATGAGAATTTGGATGTTTTACAGTTAACAATCTTGTAAGTTTATGAGACTGGTTTGTGTTAAGGAGTTTATGAGACTGGGTTTGTGTTAAGGAGCCTGATGGCCTGAGGGAAGAAGCTCCTCCTCAGTCTCTCAGTTTTTGCCATCATGCTCCTGAAGCGCTTGCCAGATGGCAGTAAACAGAAAAGATGGTTACCGGGGTGAGTTGAATCTTTGAGGATTTTAGCAGCTCTGCTTTTACAGTGTTTGAAGTAGATGTCCTGCAGAGAGGGGAGAGCCGACCCTGAGATGCGCTCAGCTAAGCGCACGACTCTCTGTAGAGCTTTGCAGTCCTTGTTTGAGGAATTACCATACCACACTGAGATGCACTGAGTCAATACACTTTCTATGGCCCCTGAATAGAACGTTTTCAGGATAGCTGGTGAGACCCTGAATTTCCTCAGCTGTCGCAGATGGTACAGTCTTTGCCTGGCTTTCTTAACCTGAGTCTGAGTGTGTGTAGTCCAAGTCAGGTCCTCTGAGATGTTTACACCGAGGTACTTGAAGCTACTCACCCTCTCCACAGGGGTCCCACTGATCATAAGAGGAGTGTAGGGGCGCTGCTGTCTCTTCCTGAAGTCCACGATCAGCTCCTTAGTTTTGCTCACGTTCAGAGAGAGACAGTTGTCCTGGCGCCATGATGTGAGTATCTCTACCTCATCCAAGTATGCAGCCTCGTCATCGTTGTTAATGAGGCCCAGAACCACAGTAGCATCCGCAAATTTAACAATGGAAGTGGAGCTGTGAGAGGAAACGCAGTCGTGGGTGTAGAGAGAGTAGAGCAGGGGGCTCAGGACACAGCCCTGTGGGGCTCCTATGTTCAGGGTGATGGAATTGGAGGTGAACTGGCCGACTTTCACCACTTGTGGTCTGGCGGTGAGGAAATCTTGAATCCAGTCACAGAGTGAAGTGTTTAGGCCGAGGTCTGAGAGTTTGACAGGTAGCTTGGTGGGGACTATAGTGTTGAAAGCTGAGCTATAGTCAATGAATAGCAGCCTGACATAGTTGCCATTTTTGCTGTCAATGTGAGTGAGGGAGGAGTGCAGTACCTGAGAGATGGCATCATCAGTAGACCTATTTGGCCGATAGGCAAACTGAAGCGGGTCCAAAGTAGCAGGGATGAAGGAGCAAATGTGTTTCTTTAAAAGTCTCTCAAAAACCTTCATGACTGTCGATGTGAGGGCAACTGGGCGATAGTCATTCAGGCAAGAGGGTTTACTGTTCTTAGGCACAGGGGTTATGACAGATTTTTTAAAGGAGGTGGGAACAACAAAGGTAGCAAGGGACTCATTAAATATGGATGTAAACAAACCAGCAATCTGATCAGCCCAGGACCTCAGAATGCGGCCAGTAATCCCATCAGGTCCTGCTGCTTTCCTGACGTTCACTCTCTTTAGTTCCCTCCAAACCTCATCCTCCGACAGGGTGAATACATGATCGCTGCTCTGTCTGCTGCTTCCTGACGCGCTGCTCGGCAGAGTCGCGCTGCCACCATTGCATTCAAAGCGGCCGTAGAAGGTGTTTAACTTTTCGGCCAGCAATGGATCTGCTCTCACCTCTGCGGAGGAGTTATTTCCAGAGGAACATATGGTCTTCCGTCCCTGCCACATGCATCGAGAGTCATTGAGCTGGAAATGTGACTCAATTCTCTCCCTGTACCGGCGTTTAGCGGCTCTTACTGCCTGACGGAGAGCGTAGCATGATGCTTTGTACTCGCTCATGTTTCCTGACAACAGACCGGCGTTGTATGTGGCACAACGATGGTTAACCGCATCACGGATTGATTTGTCCACCCACGGTTTCTAATTAGAAAATGTCCTTATTGTTACCGTTTCAGTGGCCTGTTCGGTTAGCGTGTTTACGAAGCTTAATGCTACATCCGTGAATTCGCTGACGTCAGATGAACTCGCCCGGAACATGTCCCAGTCAACATCATCAAGAGACGCCTGTAGCATAGCTTCAGAGTGGGAGGACCAGCGCATCACTTCCCTCTCCACCGGCGGTTCATGAAAGATCCTTTGTTAGTATTCCGGTGTGAGGAAAATGGCGGCATTATCCGATTTGCCAAAAGCCGGCAGTGAGTGGGCTTTCTAGGCATTTTTGAGTGGAGTGTAGCAATGATCGAGTGTACTCAGTCCTCTGGTTGGACAGGATATATGCTGATGAAAGTTCGGCAAGACCTTCTTGAGGTTGGCTTTGTTAAAGTCCCCGGCGATGATGAAGGCAGCGTCAGGATGTTTGTTGTTATATCCGCTGAGCACATCGTGGAGATTGGACAAAGCCAAGCTAGTGTCAGCTTGTGGTGAAATGTAGACAGATGTAATGACGATTGATGAAAATTCCCGGGGCAGATAGAATGGGCGGCAGATGATGGAGAGATGTTCTAGATGAGGCGAGCAGGAGCACGACAGAATGGAGATATTTCTGGGGTCACACCATTTCTTGTTAATCATGAAACACACCCCACCACCTTTGGTTTTTCCGGCCTCGGCTGTTCTGTCCATCCCTAAAACAGAAAAGTTATCAGATGGCGTTACAGCGGTGTCCGGGACCGTCGACGTGAGCCATGTTTCGGTCAAACAAAGGATGTTACAGTCTCTAATGTCCCGTTGGAAACTTATCCTGGCTCTAAGATCGTCCATCTTATTCTCCAAGGATTGGACATTAGCGAGCAGAATACTCGGTAGAGGAGGACTGTGAGCCCTTTCCCTCAGTCTGTTGCGGATTCCAGCGCGTCTCCCGCGATGTTTCCTTCGTCTCCTGCGGTTATTCAGGTGGTCATTGTTCAACTCGTTGTTCCAAAGTATCTCCAATGGCCACGCTGGATCCGTGGATAAAGTGTCCTGAATCAGGTTAGTGTAGCGCTGTCCAATGCCCAAAAGTGTTCTTCTGTCGTACATAATCATTGTAGACGATACACGTATAAAAAGAGAAGTAAAAAAGTAAAAATAGGTTAAAAAAAACCACATAAAAAGCACAATTCTGAGCGGAGCTAATTCACAGGCGACTGAACTCAGCAGCGCCTCCGGAAGGTAGACTTCTCCGCAGAAGTCCACACTGCCAAATCGTCACATTTCCATAACAAGATCAACAGTGCTCCAGATATGCGTAATCTCTTCAGAACATTTAATTCTCTCCTATGTCCCCCTCCACCACCTCCCACCACTTCTATAACAGCTGATGACTTTGCAACTTTTTTTACAGACAAAACTAAAACAATCAGTAGTCAGTTTTCACCTTCACTCACACAGGACCTCCAACCAACTAGATCCACTGCTCAAACTCCCATCTTCTGTCCTCTCACTGAAGTGGAAGCATCCAAACTTCTCTCCAGCCATCCTACAACATGTCCTCTAGACCCAATCCCCTCGCACCTTCTCCAAGCAATCTCTCCCACACTCTTACCAGCACTCACACACATTATCAATGCATCTCTCCTCACAGGCATCTTCCCCACTGCATTCAAGCAGGCTCGGGTTACCCCACTGCTCAAAAACCTACATTAAACACTTCTCTTATGGAAAACTACAGACCTGTCTCTCTCCTTCTATTCATATCCAAAACACTCGAACGAGTTGTCTTCAACCAGGTCTCATTGTTTCTTTCACAGAACAACAAACTGGATGCTAAACAGTCAGGTTTCAGGAGTGGCCATTCAACAGACTGCGCTACTCTCAGTCACTGAAGCCCTGCGAATTGCAAAAGCTGATTCCAAATCATCAGTCCTCATTCTGCTGGATCTGTCTGTTGCTTTTGACACTGTCAATCATCAGATCCTCCTGTCCACCCTCTCATCACTGGAAATCACTGGGATTCCACTTCGCTGGTTTAAATCCTATCTCACTGGTCGGTCTTTCAAGGTGGCCTGGGGAGGGGAGGTCTCCAAAGCACATCAATTGGTCACTGGGGTTCCCCAGGGCTCGTTTCTTGGACCCATCCTCTTCTCCACGTACACTACATCACTGGGTCCCATCATACAGGCACATGGCTTCTCCTACCATTTCTACTCTGATGACACACAGCTCTATCTCTCATTTTGACCAGATGATCCAACGGTAGCAGCACGGATCTCAGGCTGCTTGGCAGACATCTCGGCATGGATGAAAGAACATCACTGTGGCGAGGGGGGCGTGGTTCAGCGAAGTCTGCAGCGGGAGAAAGACTCAGGAGACAGCGGTAAGTAAGTGGGTCAAGTGCAAAATGAGGAACACCTGTGTCTGATTGCAGTAATTGGCATGGAGACCGGATAAAAGCCACCGTGGAACGGGAGTTCATTGAGAGACGGAGTGGAGACTCGGGCGCATGGTCTGTGACGAGAGAGACAGCCAGAACGAACGCAGAGAGTGATCGCTGAGGCAACCGAGAGAGTTGATGTACAGAGGACGCGCAGAGTGCGCACCTGTTTAAGTTTATCTGATAATAAAACCACCCGAGTTTCCACTAGCCAACCTTGTCCGCTTCCTTCCGTCGTCCGAACTTTGCTACAGTGGTGCTGAAACCCGGGAAGGAAGCCGGAACGCCGCCGCCGTCATGTCATCTCCGACGAGTTCGCCATTTGCGGATGTCATCCAGTCGCTCGCGGGACTCCATCAAGAACATCACCAAGCGCTGCTGGACATGAGGGAGGACCAGGAACGCCTTTCTGCGCCCTCGTCCAAAACCAGCAGCAGGACCGCGAGCTGTTCCGGAGCTGGATGGACCGGGAGGTTCGGGCTGGGGGGATTCCACCAGCCCCAGCCCTGCCCACCCACATGCCGTTGCAGAAGATGGGACCGCAGGACGACCCGGAGGCGTTTCTCGACCTCTTCGAGAAGACCGCGGAGGCATGTGGGTGGCCCCAGATGAACTGGCCAGTGCGCCTCATTCCACTGCTGTCCGGGGAGGCGCAGTTGGCGGCGCAGCAGCTGCCAGTTCAGAACCTCCTGGTCTACGACGACCTGAAGCGAGCCATCCTCCAGCGGGTCGGCCGGAACCCCGAGCAACATCGCCAGCGCTTCCGATCGCTGGAGCTGGGGGAAAACGGCCGGCCCTTCGTGATGGCTCACCAGCTCCGGGACGCGTGCCGCAGATGGCTGTTGGCCGGCGAAAGCGACGTCGAGCAGATCATCGACCGCGTGGTGCTGGAACAGTTCATTGCGCGGTTGCCCACGAAGACCGCGCAGTGGGTCCAGTGCCACCGCCCGACGTCGCTGGACCTGGCCATCCAACTCGCGGAGGACCAGATGGCGGCGTGCCACGGGGTTGGCGAATCCCTACCTTCCGTCTCTCTCTCTCTCTCCCTCCTTCTTCTGCCTTTTCCCCCCCGTCTTTTCTCCCTAGGTCCCGGGCCGGCGTGCTACCCAGGGCCCAGCCCCGATGGAGAGGAGGACCGGCACCGGAGTCGGCGGCCGTGAGAGCCCACGCCAGGGAGGCGGGGTCAGCCAGCCCAAGCTCCGTGCTTTTTCCCGTTCCTCCGGGGTCTCCACGCCAATTCCTTGGCCCACTTCCCGCCACTAGGGTGGCGGGGAAGCCTGGGCCGGCCTGTTGGCGTTGCGGGGACCCGGGCCACTTCATCGATCGGTGTCCAGTGATGGAGGTGGGGACACTGGTCCGGGTTCCGGACGCCCCACAGGCTGCCCCCGATCAAGCTGGCGGGTACCAAATACCTGTGAGTATTAGGGGGGGTACTTATTGGGCTTTGGTGGATTCAGGATGTAACCAAACCTCGATCCATCAAAGCCTAATTCAGCCCGAGGCATTGGATAAGAGCTGCATGGTTCGGGTGAGGTGTGTACATGGGGACGTGGTGAAATACCCAGTAGTGCTGGTAGCTATCCAATTTCGGGGGCAAAAGCATAAGGTGGAGGTGGCAGTTAACCCGCGCCTCCGGCTTCCGCTGATTTTGGGAACCAATTGGCCAGCGTTTAAAATTTTATTGGGAGTTTTGTGTGTGGATGCCTCCTGCGTAAAAGAGAAGCCGGAGGGGGAGGTGGCCGTGCGAACGGGAGAGGCTGAGCCAGGACCCGCTGAGGCGGCACCAGGGGAACGGAGCGCGGTCGAGAGGCTAATCCTCACGGAGCGTGATGATTTTCCCCTGGAGCAGTCCCAGGACGAGTCGCTAAGAAACGCGTTCGACCAGGTCCGTTCCATTGACGGCCGGCCTCTCCAGTCCGCACGGCCCCCTTCCTATCCCTATTTTGCTATATTAAAAGATAGGTTGTATCGAGTGACGCAGGACGCTCAGTCAAAACAAGATACAACCCAGTTGTTGGTACCAAAAAGCCGTCGGGAAATGCTTTTCCAGGTGGCTCATTGTAATCCTATGGCAGGGCATCTGGGTCAAGCAGCGACACTGAACCGTTTAATGGCCCGGTTTTTCTGGCCGGGCATTCACGAGAATGTACGCTGGTGGTGTGCGGCTTGTCGTGAATGTCAGTTAGTGAATCCCCCGGCCTCCCCAAAAGCGCCTTTGCGCCCCCTTCCGCTAATGCAGGTCCCCTTCGAAAGAATTGGTATGGACCTCATCGGGCCATTGGAATGGTCAGCACGAGGGCATCGGTTTGCATTAGTTCTGGTGGATTATGCAACCCGATACCCGGAGGCAGTGGCGCTCCGCAACATTTCCGCAAAGAGTGTAGCGGAGGCTCTGTTCAGTATGATCTCCCGGGTGGGAATCCCGAAAGAGATTCTCACCGATCAGGGCACGGCGTTTATGTCACGAACCATTCGCGAACTTTATGAATTGTTGGGAATTAAGTCGATTCGCACCAGCGTCTATCACCCACAAACGGACGGCCTGGTGGAACGATTTAATCGTACGTTTAAAACAATGATTCGGAAGTTCGTTCACGAAGACGCCAAAAATTGGGACAAATGGCTGGAACCCCTTTTGTTCGCTGTGCGGGAGGTCCCGCAAGCCTCCACGGGGTTTTCCCCCTTCGAGCTCCTGTATGGGCGCCAGCCCCGCGGGGTCTTGGACGTCCTGAGGGAGACTTGGGAGGAGGGACCTTCGGAGAGCAAAAACGAAATTCAGCATGTGCTGGACCTGAGAACAAAGCTCCACACCTTGGGGCAGCTCTCCATGGAGAATTTGTTACAGGCCCAGGACAAGCAAAGCCGGCTATACAATAGGGGGGCCAGATTACGCAAGTTTGCACCGGGAGATAAAGTACTTGTATTGCCCCTCACTTCTAGCTCTAAATTACTCGCCAAGTGGTAAGGACCTTTCGAGGTCACACGGCGGGTAGGGGATCTCAATTATGAGGTGGTTCGAACGGACCGGAGCGGGGCACGTCAAATCTACCACCTCAATCTCCTTAAAAAATGGAGTGAGGTGGAACCGGTGATGCTGGCGACGGCGGTAAGTGGCGAGGACGATCTCGGGCCAGAGGTGATCACCAAAATCCAGTCACTCACTCTGGCCCCTGGGGGAGATCATCTCTCGCCCTCCCAGCTCACCGATGTAGCCAGGTTGCAAAAGGACTTTGCAGACGTGTTCTCGCCCCGGCCCGGGCGAACCAATCTCATCCAGCACCATATTGAGACGGAGCCGGGCGTCGTAGTGCGCAACCGGCCGTATCGTTTACCGGAACACAAAAAAAAAGTGGTTCAGTCAGAATTAGAGGCAATGTTAGAGATGGGAGTAATAGAAGAATCCCACAGTGACTGGGCGAGCCCGATCGTTTTGGTACCGAAAACAGACGGCTCGGTTCGGTTCTGTGTGGATTATCGCAAGGTGAATGCGGTGTCGAAGTTCGACGCCTATCCAATGCCGCGGGTTGACGAGTTGCTTGATCGGCTGGGTACCGCTCGCTTTTATTCGACGCTGGACTTAACCAAAGGATATTGGCAGATCCCCTTATCGCCCTTATCCAAAGAAAAGTCAGCCTTCACAACGCCGTTTGGATTACACCAATTTGTCACACTTCCGTTTGGGTTGTTCGGGGCGCCCGCTACCTTTCAGCGCCTCATGGACAAAATCCTCCGACCGCACACCGCATATGCCGCTGCCTATCTGGATGACATTATCATCTACAGTCAGGACTGGCAGCGGCATATGGTGCACCTGCGGGAGGTGCTGAGAGCGCTGAGGGGAGCGGGGCTAACGGCCAACCCAAAGAAGTGTGCGATTGGGCGGGTGGAGGTTCGTTATCTGGGGTTCCACTTGGGTCACGGGCAGGTGCGTCCCCAAATTGATAAGACGGCAGCTATTGCGGCCTGCCCGAGACCCAAGACCAAAAAGGAGGTGAGGCAGTTCCTGGGGCTGGCGGGGTATTACAGGAGGTTTATTCCTGACTATTCGGAGCTCACCAGCCCGCTGACTGACCTCACTAAAAAGGAGGTCCCAGATACGGTCCCGTGGACGGAGCGATGCCAGCAGGTTTTCACCCAAGTAAAGGCTGCTCTGTGTGGCGGGCCGCTATTGCACTCTCCTGACTTTTCTCTCCCCTTCTTGCTGCAGACGGACGCATCGGACCGGGGGCTGGGAGCTGTCCTGACCCAGGAGATAGGGGGTGAGGAGCGCCCGGTGCTGTACATCAGTCGGAAGCTCTCTAAGAGAGAGACGATGTACAGCACCATTGAGAAGGAGTGCTTGGCGATCTGGTGGGCGGTCCTCACTCTCCGCTATTATCTCCTGGGACGGGAATTCACCCTCTGTTCGGACCACGCGCCCTTGCAGTGGCTCCACCGCATGAAGGATACCAACGCGCGGATCACCCGTTGGTATCTGGCATTACAGCCCTTCAAATTCAAGGTGGTCCACAGGCCGGGGACGCAGATTACTGTAGCCGACTTCCTCTCCAGGAATGGGGGGGGGGGGGCTGCAGGCCGGAGGGCTTCCCGGCCTGAGTCGGGCGGTGGGGGTATGTGGCGAGGGGGGCGTGGTTCAGCGAAGTCTGCAGCGGGAGAAAGACTCAGGAGACAGCGGTAAGTAAGTGGGTCAAGTGCAAAATGAGGAACACCTGTGTCTGATTGCAGTAATTGGCGTGGAGACCGGATAAAAGCCACCGTGGAACGGGAGTTCATTGAGAGACGGAGTGGAGACTCGGGCGCATGGTCTGTGACGAGAGAGACAGCCAGAACGAACGCAGAGAGTGATCGCTGAGGCAACCGAGAGAGTTGATGTACAGAGGACGCGCAGAGTGCGCACCTGTTTAAGTTTATCTGATAATAAAACCACCCGAGTTTCCACTAGCCAACCTTGTCCGCTTCCTTCCGTCGTCCGAACTTTGCTACAATCACCTACAGCTCAACCTGGCAAAGACTGAGCTTCTTGTCTTCCCTGCCACTCCAACTCTACAGCATGACTTCACAATTCAGTTAGGTTCATCAACAATTACCCCATCAGCTTCGGTCAGAAATCTTGGTGTAATCTTTGATGATCAGCTGACCTTCAAAGAGCACATTGCGAAGATTGCTCGATCTTGCTGGTTTGCACTTCACAACATCAGAAAGATCAGGCCCTTTCTGACAGAGCATGCTGCACAACTTCTTGTCCAGGCCCTTGTCATTTCTAGGCTGGACTACTGCAATGCTCTTCTGGCTGGACTTCCATCAAACACAATCAAACCTCTACAAATGATTCAAAATGCAGCGGCACGACTGGTCTTCAACGAGCCCAAAAGAGCACATGTCACACCTCTCTTTGTCTCCTTGCACTGGCTACCAGTTGCAGCTCGCATCCAGTTCAAGACACTGATGCTTGCATATAAAACAACCACAGGGTCAGCACCCACCTACTTCCACTCACTATTACGAATCTACATCCCTTCCAAAAGTCTAAGATCTGCTAGTGAGCGACGCCTCGTGGTACCATCACAGAGAGGCTCAAAATCACTCTCCAGAACATTCTCATTCACCATTCCTGGCTGGTGGAATGATCTTCCAAGCCCCATCCGGAATGCTGGATCCCTGTCAATCTTCAAGCAACAACTGAAAACTCATTTCTTATAACACTACTTGACTTCATCATCATAATAAAAAAAAAAAAAAAAATGTGCCCCGTCAGTTGCCCGGGATTCAGTGACATCAGGCTTTAAACCCCCTTTTGGTTGTTATGAGAACCTTTAAACAATTTTTGGGTTCTATCTTAGCACCAGACTTAACACTAATGTTGGCACGTTGTACAGAGAATAGCAAGGCAGAGACGTTAGCAAGTCTTCCAAGCTTTTCGAGGTCACCTTTAAATGCGTCGACCTCAATTCCAATATGTCACGACTGCACTGTGCTGTAGTGACTCATACACACCAGCGACTGGTCTAAATATTGACCCATTTTTTCCAGCCTCCCGTGGCTGTAGATTAAAGGTCTTGTTTTCCTTCCAGTGCAGTTTTGAGGTGCAGTCATAAGCTAAACGCTGTATGACATTAATAATCACAGGTTTTCTTGCTCTATTGAGGAGTATGAATCTCTGCCAGTGGGCTGTGCATCTTTTCCACTAGAGCGAACCTCATTGCCCTCTACCAGACTCATTTAAATGAGTCCGTCCTTGCTCATAAGCGTGTTCATTATTCACCTGATTGGAGTCACGTTGTGTCATCGTTCCCTCAAGAGCGGCTGTGTGTTGTGTCTGTGTCTGTCAATGAAACAGGCCCGTGGATTTCTCTGAGCCCGTGGCCTTTGAGAACGCAGAGATTGGGCAGTGTCCTGACCTGGCCCCGCCCCAGACCCCTGATGAGGTGGAGGAGGCTCCAGCCAAACCAGCTCTGAAGCCTACAGAAGCAGCTCGGCCTCCATCACCAGACTCCTCTGTAAGTCCTAACCAATGCATTGTGGGTAGACAGTTTCCTTTAGTTTAAGACTGACCACAGACTCAGTGAAAGTCTGTGCTATGCTGGTGATGGGTAAGTCCAGACTTTAGTGTGTTTTTGTGTGTACTCTCAGAGTCGTTGTTTGCATGTAAACACTAAGAGCTAAATTCATTATCTTTGACCGTTTTAGTGTCAGTGTTGCAGCTTTAACTCAAAAAAGAATAATATTTGTATTCACTTATTTGTGTTAAAAACTGCAATTGTTTTTTTTTAAGCTTGTGCTTGTTTGTAAGTCTGCACAATATGGACAAAATATATATAATTCATATTTAACAATAATAATATTACAACTACTAAATATTATTACTATTATTAAAATAAAATGTTGACCTTGGATCACAAAACCAGTAATAAGGGTACATTTATTTTTATTTTATATATCTGAATAAATAATATTTCCATTGATGTATAGTTTGCTATGATAGGAAAATATTTTGGCAATATTTGGGTGTGCAAAATATTGAGAAAATCATCTTTAAAGTTGTTCAAGTGAAGTTCTTAGGAATGCATATTACTAATCAAACATTTAGTTTTGATATATTTATTGTAGGAAATTTACTAAATATCTTCATGGAACATGATCTTAATATCTTAATGATTTTTGACATCAAGCAAAAATGTATAATTTTGACCCATACAATGTATTGTTGGTTATTGCTACAAATATACCTGTGCTGCTTATGACTGCTTTTGTGCTCCAGGGAGACACATAAGAAATATTGGTAAAATAAACAAACAAGTACTTATTAATATTTTTATTCTCTAGTACTGTTAAAAACTGTAAAAATGAAATACCAATATTTATGTCTGACAATGGTTAGTGCATATTGCAAATCAAAATGCACATTATAAGCGACTCAAACGTGCAGCGCTTTGCTAAACCGCTGAAAACACTGACCGATCATGAGCTGCTCGTGTGTAAACGAACACAGTGATGCACTGCTCGCATGTAAACAAACACAGTGATGCACTTCACTATGATGCACTATGTTGTTTAGCAGTGGTTCATGCACTGCATGCTACATTTAACACAGATCTTCTCTTCAGCTGACAGAGCTAAAGCTAACAGCGTTAGCAATCATGCCACTGTCTATAGACTGTTTCCCATTCATTACGTCTGACTCTCACAGGTGCTTCACTCATTCTAATGAGTTATATACGAGGCACTTATAGTAGGGTGACCATATTGGGCTTTTCAATATAGCAAACTCTTGGTAAAACTGAAATAAAATTATTCATATTAATTAATGTTATTTAATGCATTAGGAATCATGAATTTACCATTTATACAACTTTAGCATATTTAGAAAGTCAAATAAGTATTGTTCATTGGCAATTCATTATATGCATCAACTAATGTTAATGTTATTGTAAAGTGTTTTATTTAGTTATTTTTACTCATAAACTCTGTTCTTTCTTGGCTGATGTGTTGTGCTTTGTTGGACCAATGCATGCCTCTCACCATTATTTGCCACTGCCACGCATTAAAACAAGTAAAAATATCTGCCAATGGGGTAAAAAACATGATCGTGTTTTGCCTTTTGAATTAAGATTATTTTGTTACCCCATTGGCAGATATGTTTGATTGTTTTAAGCAAAAACTAACACAATTTGGATATATTTTTCATAAAACAAGACATAATATCATGATTTACTTGTCAAGTAAATGCGTCTTTATTTAGAATACGTCGATATTTATTCTAGAAAACAAGACAAAAATCATTTTTTTGCGGTGTGATTTTATATTTATTTTGGGAAATGTAGATGCCGTGAGCTGTTTGCTACTGTACGTGAATTGCTTATAAATACATGTTTTTTATGTATTTGAAAATATTAAAACAATGGCCAATGTATATTATAAAATATA
>CM049816.1:34297997-34375497 GCA_027422435.1 Schizopygopsis pylzovi | reverse complement strand
TACTAACACAGCTGTAATATGCAGCGTTTGATTGACATCTGCTCTGTCCAATCACACAGGTTTCGTGCTCAGCAGAGGCGGAGCCTGTCGTGCTAGAACTGGCCAAACAGTTCGGTCTGTCCAGAAACAGTCACATGGCATTTGAGTTCGATGACAGAAAGGTGAAGAACAGGTGAGTGTCAGTTATCCTCACATCTTCATCCTCCTCGTCTTCCTCATGCGTGCGTGTCTGCTCCTCAGGCTGATCATCGAGTTTGAGATACGCACAGAAGCAGCCTCTGGGCTGGTGTTCTACATGGCCAGAATAAACCACGCTGACTTCGCCACCATCCAGCTGAAGGAGGGAATGGCTCACCTGAGCTACGATCTGGGCAGCGGCAACACCTCCGTCAGCGTGCCGCGCATCATCAACAACGGACAGTGGCACAAGGTCAGAGCATCTGGCCTTTGACCCCTCTCACTCCCTGACCTGTTTCACAGCTTTAGGCTCATCTGGACACAACATTGGGAAACACTTTTGGATACTGTTCCATCATAAACGGGGGCATAACACACACAGTTTCACCCAATCTCATGTTAATCTTGAGTGCCTATAGAGTAGTACTGCATCCTTCATATCTCAGTCTTTAGTTTTATCATATTTATAAAAGAAAGATACAGATTCTTTCTGAAAAGAGCCGAGCTCCTGGAGGCGGCGCGGCATGGGCGGAGCTAAAGAGTGACCAGCACTTGAGCACCGATAACGAAACAAAACACACATGTGATGCCGTTGACATTTATAATGTTACTAAACATTTCTATTTAAAATAGATTAATCTGTGAATCCTGAAAAATAAATTGCGTCACGGTTTCCACAAAAATATCCTGCAGCACAACTGTTTTCAACATTGATAGTATTCAGAAATGTTGCTTGAGCAGCAAATCAGCATATAATTATGATTTCTAAAGATCATGTGACACTGAAGACTAATAATAATGTATGAGTAATGATGCTGAAAATACAGCTTTGATCACAGATTTCAATTACATTTGACATATATTCTGTTAGAAAACAGCTATTGTGAATTATTCTAATATTTCACTGTATTTTCTTACTTTACTTTTTACTTTTTAGTCATTTAGCAGACGCTTTTATCAAAGCGACTTACAAATAAGAAAAAGTAAACTATAAGTTAAAACTCTATAAATACTAAATATACATATTTAATATATACATATTTAAGAAAATGAAGAAATTAAATAAATGACAATTGCATACAACAACATTTCAAAACAAAACATTTAAATGAAAACAAAAAATAAAGCTAAAAACTATTCAAAGTATTAAAACAACAAAAGGTATGAATATAACAATGATACCAACATGACACTAACCCAAACACCCATATATACTGTATATATATTATTTCATTTCCATGTAGTATGTTGAAGTAATGTTACTAAAATAACCATTGTATTAAAAGTAAAACTAAAGAAAATACCTATAAAGAAATAATACATTCATAGATAATTTATCTAAAATTAAAATAGATAACAAATCAAGCGGCAAAATCCATTTGTCCCAGTATTGATGATATGTGTCCATCCGTAAATTTAATGCAAAAGTGATTCTCTCCATATTTTGAACTCTGGTTACAATGTCCAGCCATTCAGACTTTGTTGGAGGTTCAGACTGGAGAAACCGTTCATGTTACAGCTTTCTTGCTGGTTGCTAATAGTATCTTTAATAAGTCTCTCGCCGTCACATGAGCTGTTAAGTTACCCAGGTTAATTGTAGAAACAGAATAATCAATTGTATCTTTAAAAATATTGTATATTGTCAGCAGCCATATCACCCTGCAGCCCAAGACTGGTTCCCACTGAAGCTAAGCAGGGTTGAGCTGGTCAGTACCTGGTTGGGAGACCTCCTGGGTTGCTGCTGGAAGAGATGTTAGTGAGACCAGCAGGAGGTGCTCACCCTGTGATCTGTGTGGGTCCTAATGCCCCAGTATAGTTACGGGGACACTATTCTGTCAACAAGCACTGTCTTTCGGATGAGACGTTAAACCGAGGTCCTGACTCTCTGTGGTCATTAAAAATCCCACGATGTCCTTCGAAAAAGAGTAGAGGTGTAACCCTGGTGTCCTGGTCAAATTCACCCATCATGGCCTCTTAATCATCCCCATCCACCGATTGGCTTCATCACTCTGTCTCCTCTCCACCTGTAGCTGGTGTGTTGGGGGTGTTCTGGCACACTATGGCTGTCGTCGCATCATCCAGGTGGATGCTACACATTGGTGGTGGATGAGGAGATTCCCCCCTTACTATGTAAAGCGCTTTGAGTACCCAGAAAAGCGCTATATAAATGTAACAAATTATTATTATATTATTTGTGTTACCTCCTGCCAGTATGGCTGAATGGTTGGGCAGCTCCAAAATACATGAAAGTGATCTGCTAGTTGTTACCTCCAGCACAAACCACTACCCCTCTCGCCATTCTGAATAGATTGTAACTTGGGGGTTATAAAGTATCTAAGATTCCTCCAGCAGAATTCTGTCCTCATACGGGAACTAGTAGAAGTAACCTGAACAGAACCGATATTCAACCACTCTTCCTCTGAAATACCAAGACTGGCTTCTCTCTACCATTTTCATCTTACCTCCATGTGTTCTGTACTGGATTGAGTAGATACATTTTCCTGTTATCCTTATTTGTATAGACATCAATAAATAAATCTACTAAATTGGGGTTATGCTTCTCCAAATATCTTTTTCACTGTTGAAATAAGTTCTGGTTTGTATGATACCTAAAGAAATCATGCATATTAGAGATCTCCTGATAACTATCTAATGCGACCTTTGAGGAAATCGAACTAAAAGTAGTGATGAAGTCTATACCTCCCATCAGACTTTGCTGGTTTAAAGTCAGGGTCAAAGGTGACCCATCTCAGTAGTCTTGACTGTCTTCCAAGTAAAGGTGATTTACATTCTTTAAACCAGATTCTATACAAAGTTTTGCTACCTAACAGTAATTGCAAGGGTATAGCTAGCTGTGAAACGTCCCGATCTTTCCACTTTGCTGTATAATCTGTGTTTCAAATACACATGCTTGATGTGTTTCTTTTCTTTCATACCGTGTAATACTGTATTCACAACCATAAATCCTAAAAAAGTGCAAGTCTTGTACAGAAATGTACATAGGAGCTCATGAAGAAGAGCTTTAGGCTTTGAATATCGGTGTACGATATATTCAAAAACATAATATAATGGCAAAGGTGTTTGATTTGAGATGCATTTGCGTCATTTTGCAAAAGATGTGAGGCATTTTCTGTGCAATTCTTGATTTGTGTGTAAAGTTTAGAGGAAAATAAAAAAAGAGGTAAGGTTTTGAAAATGTGTGTAAGCAGCTGAAACTACTGTAAAAGCAAGCAAGTGTTGATTTCTTCTCTTTCTGTCTGTAGATCCGTGTGACGAGAGAGAAGCAGAGAGGATTCCTGGTGATCGACGGACGTTACTCCAAACACACCACCAGCCCAAAGAAAGCTGATATTCTGGATGTGGTGGGAATGTTGTATGTGGGAGGTTTACCACTCGGCTACACCACCAAACGCATCGGACCGGTGAGCACAGAACCACACACACACCCCTTTTCCACCAAAGCCATTCCAGTGCTGGTTCGGAGCCAGAGCCTAGTTTCAAACCGGTTCTTTGTTTTTCGACACCCAAAGCACAGCTCCGAACCAGGAAAAGTGGTTCGTAAGTAGCACTAAAGCATTGCTGGGCTAGAAGGCTGCGGGAGCGACTGGAAAGCAGACTGTTCTTTATGCTTTTCGATTGCTCTCGGGGTGCTTTTGTGTGTCGTCTGCTGATCGATTGATGGTGCCGATGCACCTCGAACGAGCCTGTTGTGCCGCGCTAGTGAACCAAAACATGAAACGTATTGTTATGTAAGACCTGGCTCTCTAGCCTGTGGAAAAGCAACCTGTTCTTAAAGGGCTCGCCAGTCGAACCAACTAAGAGCACTAGCTCTGAACTAGCACCTGGTTCCTGCTGGTGGAAAGGGGTATCAGAGGAGTCCACAACTCTTTGAGGCCATCTCAGTCTGTCTACTCCACACAAAACTGGCACTGTCTGATGTTGTAGGTGCTGTACAGCATCAACGCTTGCATTAGAAACTTCAAGATGATGAATCAGTCGCTGGACATGGACAAACCCACGTCTAGCTACCGCGTGGGTTCCTGCTTCGCCAACCCAGAAAAAGGGACTTATTTTGATGGCACAGGCTATGCTAAAGCTGGTGAGGATCCACTTTTTTCAACTGCTTACACACCAAATCTGTACTCGTCACACACACTCAAACAGCAGAAACACCAAATCTGCAAAACCAGACACTAATTCTCAGCCTTTGACTTTCAATTTCATAAAACACAAATGTGTATAATGACACAGGTGTGACAGGTATTACAAGGAGAAGGTGATTTATGAGGACAATTTCAGTGTCCCCATAATTCAAAACGCTTACAAATCATACAGAGTGAGTTTTTTTGAGAAAGTAAAAATGCACAAAGTTTCCTGTGAGGGGTAAGTTTAGGTGTAGGGCAATAGAAAATACGGTTTGTACTGCATAAAAACCATTACACCTATGGAGTATCCCCGTTAACTGTGTGTGTGTGTGTGTGTGTGTGTGTCTGTCTGTGTTTGTCTCTGTCTCTGTGTGTGTGTGTGTGTGTGTGTGTGTGTGTGTGTGTGTGTGTGTGTGTGTGTCTCTGTCTCTGTCTGTGTCTGTGTGTGTGCCTGTGTGTCTGTGTGTGTGTGTGTGTGTGTGTGCGTGCGTGCGTGCGTCTGTGTGTGTGTGTGTTTGTGTGTGTGTGTGTGTGTGTGTGTGCGTGTGTCTGTGTCTGTGTGTCTGTGTGTGTACAGTGGACTCGTATCGAGTGGGTAACGACGTGTCTGTGGATCTGAAGTTCAGGACGACACAGAGCAGCGGTGTTCTGGATGGACGGACTGGGTATTGAACTTGTCAAAGGAAAGGTATGAAAGAGGGGTCTCAGTTTTAAGAGCTCAAGTAAATTGGGGGGGGGAGCTTGTAAAGTTGTTTGTCTTTGTATGAGTTTGTCAATAAGAGTGTCTGTGTTTGTTGCTGCAGCTTTTATTACATGCTGATAATGGAGTGGGGCGCTTCACGGCCGTATATGAGCCAGATCCGGAGGCGGGGCTTTGTGATGGACAGTGGCACACTGTCTCGGCCCACAAGCTGAAGCACCGCCTGGAGCTTGTCGTGGACGGCAAGATGTCCGAAGCAGCGAGTCCAGACGTCCGCTCGGCCTCCGCCGATACCAATGACCCTGTGTATGTGGGCGGATACCCCGGTACGCCAATCAAACTCTGTTGCCATGGTGTCATTGTTACATCCATTCATGACTCGCCGTGGGAGTTATTAACAAGCTAACAGGCAATAGTCATTTAAAATAGAAAGAAATACAAATTATTTTATTAAAAACCTATTCTCAAATGATGACACATAATGACATAAAGCTTGTCAGATCATGGCATTTTAAAATTGTATGACATTTCTGGTCTTCAACATCAACGGATCTCATCATAACCAAAAATAAACATCTGTTTGAAAAGCTCAGTGTGATGCTCATAACAGCAGTTGCTAATAAAACATAACATTTACAGATGTCAAATACTTTAAAAATATGATGCATTGAAAATTTGCTCAAGCTTTTGAGTAAAAGTATAATTAGTTTGATTTGAACTCTTTGTAAAGGCAGTACAGAGGAGAAGTCTGAGTTTGGGACAATCCTAAAATACAGGGAAGATTTTACATTTCAACACACTTGAAATTAACGGTTTCAGTTTTTATTATAATGTTTACATTGGTTGTTTATTTTTCTTTCATCTTAGCAGACAGAAACATTGACATAATTTGATCAGCTTGAATGTTTTCTGAAAGCGTCGAATAAATGACTGAAATCTTGTTTGTGTGTGTTTGTCGCAGAGGATCTGAAGCAGTTTGGACTCACTATAAACACACCGTTTAAAGGCTGCATGAGAAATGTGAAGATCGCTAAAGCTGGGAAGACTCTGGAGGTCCAGATGAACAAAGTCCTGGAGCTCAAAGGAGTTCAACCTCTCACCTGCCCTGCTAGTTAAACACACACACACACACTCTCACTCACACATACGTCCTGATTTTGCTGAGTTAGATGTGTTCCTGGCTCAACATATATTGTTGACCCTGGAAGAACATTTTATGTCAAAAATTTAATCTTGACCATTTCCCTACACCTAAACCTAACCTTAACCATGAGTAATCCCTAAAATCAGAGGAAATTATAGATGAATGACACTGATGTAAATGCACCAAACACTGATTATAAGCCTAAACTTCAAATCTGATTAGATGTTGACCCAGGAACATGTCGCACTTGGTAAAATCAGGTTCTTCCACACATACACATACACACACACTCTCACTCACACACACACACACACACACACACACACACACACACACACACACACACGATTTAACATTTAACTGGACCTCAGAGTGAATCAGTTCATGAATTAAAATCAGAAATATTCAGAGAACTAATTGAAGCACTTGCTGTGCCGCTCATTAACAAATAACACAAGGAATATTAATAACCAAACAGCTAGACAAACCAAAGATTAGAGACAAACAAAGCCAGATGAAACACAGATCGAAAACTGCTTTAAAATAAAATTAATACAGCCATAGGATGCAATTTTTATAGTACATTTCGGTAACACTTTACAATAAGGACCCGTTAGTTAACATAAGTTTAGGCATTAACTAACATGAATGAACAATGATAAATATGTTTCAATATGTAATTATCTGTGTTGTTAGTCAATACAAATACAACTGTTCATTGTTAGTTCATGTTTGGCTTGGTCCATTAAAAAGGAAATAAACAACTTTTTATTTTAATAATTTATTATTCAAAATTGAAATTAATAACTAGAATTAAGTAGTATGTTTCAATGTTAGTTAATCTTAACTAATGTAGTTAACAAATGTAAACAGATGAAACCTTATTTTAAGGTGTTACCGACATTTTATGCTGTAGTTCATTATCAATCTATATGTATTTTTGTGTTAAAGGACCTTAAAGTGCAACTACATCTTACACAGCCAAAAGCATCCTAACAAAACCACCCAAGAGTGAATGACCCGAGGAATCAGGGTTCTGTCGTTAAGAACAACACACTTTAATACACCAGTAAGACATGCATTTCTGCCATCATTTCAAATGTCGCCCATATCAAACAGGTCTAAACAGACAACACTCGTATACCCTAGTAATACATCATCAACAGACTTCATAATGATTTAACACGATATCATGCTTTATTACATGGACTTACGTTGTCACGCTTCAAAGTGTGACTACATTTGACACCTGATACAGTGCGTCAAGAAATATTGACACAAAGAAATATATATACATGTTTGGGCCTTGCTCTAATATTTAATAAACTGTAATAAGAAAGGCTACAATGACATAACAAATTTAGGAATGCAACCTGTTCACAATGAATTGCCAAAAAAAAAGCACAGACATGCTGTATGAAATTTAAAATGTAGCCTAAATGATCAAACTACACTTAAGGTCATGTGCGTATATGAGGAGCAACATACTTCATCTGAGAGCCAAATAAATCGTAAGACAGACATGAGCTACAAATCCATGGAAAGAGGCCTTGTGTTGAGAGCTAAGACACTTTTCTCTGAGGTCTCGGTGTGTGTTTTTGCATGGAGTGATTACATGTACTGTGTAATTATCAGTATTTAAAAATAAAGAAATATCCCCTCTGATGGCCCTTGATGTGATCTGCTGTGTTTCCTTTCACTGTCGAAATAACCATCAAAGTTACGGAATTAGATCTCCAAAGGGTCATTCATATTTACACTTCCATTTTAGCTAGTGTATCGTGGTTTATTAAAATATTTTAAAAGTTGAGGTCAAGCTAAATGCACTGTTAGATGAAAATAATATTCATGAACAAATTTGCTGGTTTGTATGACAGGTTAGGTTAAGTGCAGCATTTGATATAATAGATCACTGTTAAATACTACAATGTGTTATTAAACAGTTTGTCTTTTTGAAAGGTTGTTTCTGAAAACATGATTGATCACACGGTGTTCCACAAGGTTCGGTTCTCAGACTGCTTTTATTCTCATGCGTCATACAATTAATGATCATTTTTATAAACACCACACAGTCTGATGGGCTTAAAGATGAATGAATGATGCATTTATATAGCGCTTTTATTATGTATTGCTGTACACCCAAAGCGCTTTACAATCATGGGGGGGGGGGTCTCCTCAACCACCACCAGTGGTTATGGTTAAAGATATGAATTAAACATCTGTCCATGATTTTACTCTGGAAAATTAAGGTGAATATAATTTTCTGTCTTCCTATAAATCTTCACACTTTACACTTACAGAGAATTGAGAGGTTGGTACATCACGAATGCACTACACAAATGATAAAAAACAGATTGTATTCATAATAGTCTGTTAACTCAGTGTGGTTTCCTGTCTGAAAGCAGAACTATAAAAGCTATAAGAGTGAACTGGTTTATTTCCTCACCACACAGAAGCTGGGATTACAACAGTGGAAAAAAATATAGTACACTTTTATCTCAACTCAGAGGACAGCATAAGAGATCAAGTCATGCTCATCAGAAGTCTGCTGCAAAGAGCCGTCCGTGATGGGATGACCCTGCTGAGAAACCGTCAAAAATGCTCTACAGTGTGGAGAGCCACTCACCACTGCTCGGCTTTAGTTTACAGAGAACACACACATAACATCGATACTGTGAGGTATGGACACATCAGAGTGTTTTTATACTTATATTTGTTCATATCAGTGGATTACGTTATAATCAGTTATAATATAGTCTTCATGAAAATATATTTTGTACAATATGTAATCAGTAGTCTGTCATTAAATACATACACTCCCTGTGCACATACTGAGGTAATTTCATCTGATATTATTATTTGTGAAATGAGGAATCAGTATTTTTTAAACCTTTATTGGCATAATCCTGCAATCTGAATGAAAGTGTTGTAGAATATCAAGGACCGAATCAGACAAATCGAGATTCGATCGAAGCATGGTTGAAACATGAGAAGCCGAATTCCACAGGACAACAGCAGGAAGTCATAAATCAGACCCTAGCTCCAGCCCGTCTGAATACAGCCTGCAACCGCAAAACCAAAGGAACACTTAATGATAATTCCAATGCAGGAATTTGGTAATACATTTGAGGAATAAATATTGATGGACAAAGAGATGCAACATGTGACCATTACATGTAAATCTGTGATAGAAATCACAGCTACAGACTGTAAAATCATCTTAAAGGACTTTCATTCTCATGGTTAATGAAACTAATCATTTCTATGCATAACTGCATATTATGTATGTGACCCACAAATTTGAATATCCTTGTTTTAATCATTGTGTTTGTCGTGCTTTTAATTAGTATTGAATAGCGTAAGCCTTAAGGGTTAATGTCATGTTTGGTATGTATGAGTGTCATAAGTATAGCTTTAATCATTTCTTTTGATGGATTTCCTATCAAATGCATCATATTCTGGTTATAGAAATCACATTCAAAAGGAGACTTTGCAAGAGAATGTAAAATTTGGGCAGTGTGACTGACCCTGACATGTTGATTTATTGATTGGGTGAAGAAACAAAGAGCCAGCATGGGATCTAATTGGTCAAGACAACCATTGGGAGGTCCCTAAAAGGCCGAGAATAAATACCCAGGACGCTCTCTTAATGCTCTCTTAACTTCTCCTCGCGCTCTTGAATGCTCCGTCCTCTTGAATTCCTCTCTCTCTCTCCCTTGAACGCCCTCTCTCTCTCCGGAAAATGAACTCTCTCTCTCTCGCCATGTGCTCTGGACCACACAAGCCAGCTTGAAACCATGATGAGAAGAAAAGCCACCTAGTCTCTTTAAATCCTTTTGTTCTTTGACTTTAGTTTATTTTCTTTCCGTGAGTTCGTGTGCTAAGTTGCGTTTGCCAAAGACGACAAGCCCAAGACTCTGCAAAACCAGCCAACGCCCACTTCAACGACTCCTGAACTCTAAGCCAATCAGCACTTCGGAGAAACCCTTTTCTGCAAAGGACAACAAAAGGGAATACTTTAAACACAAAAGCAACGCAAGTAAAACTCCAAGATCCTTGCTGTGCTGGTGTCATTTTAATATAGATTTTAGCCTCATTGAAAAGTCAATGCGAGTGTTAAATATGTGATTGATGGTTGTTCAGGTTTATGCAATTGCACATATTGCTGTAAACGTGGGATATCAAATTCTCATTCTCTTAATCTAATCCTTTCCTCACTTTCTCTCTTTCTGCAACGCGTGAATGTGTGAATGCTTGTGTTCATGTGTAGATTAGTTTACATGTCTTAGATTTATATAAATAAGGTCTTGTTTATATTGAAAAAAGAAATATCTTGTGTTTTGTGCTCATAAGTTAATGCCTTAATCTGTCGATTTTGTTACTGTGCTATTTAATAGTGTTTTCACTATATTTCTGGATTTTAATATCCAGTGCAGAATTTGTTATACGGCTTGTTCAGTGAATCGCCGTGAAACAGTGAGTCTGTTCAAATTCCCTATAAAATCATTAATGATTCCCTTTGAGCTAAATTGACCTGTTTCCCTTATAACAATATATATATTATATGTTATTATTGCATATTGGTGGAGAATGCGGGCAGATTAATCTAAATTATGAGCATAAACCAAGTTATTTAATCTTTTATATTCTTACGGATGAGATCTGAGATCGAGACTGGTGTGTGTGTGCGTTTGTGTGAGTGACGTCAGCAGCGCGCGCCTCCTTGAATGAATGAGCACAGAGAAGGCTGTAACTCGAGTCAGCCTCTCCTTTGTTTAACTGCAGTAAGGGAACTCAAAGTTAACAGTTAAGATCGGAGAATAAGGTCGGATTTGAGCGTTTTCCTCTCTTCTTGTAATGCCTTGTTTTATAGCTGAATTAATGTCCTGCGTGTTCCAGGTCATCTAATAGCTATAATTTAATCCCAAATCTCAGTAACTGTTAGCCGCACGAAGCTAAACTGCAGCAATTAAAAGGGAAATAAATCAGTGGATAAAGAATAGTTTTGAGCGTGTTCCTCAATCCTGTTTATCAAAGCCTTATTATTCATAGTTTGATCGTCAGTGCGTGTTCCATTGTCAGATCAGATATGCTATGACTCCCCGGGTTAAACATTAGAGAATAATGCTTGCCTGTTTGTGTACACTGTTCACAAAGTGAATTAAATCTCGCGAAACACCGCGCGTGTCCGAGAGTGATTTGAATGGGAGCTTTAAAAGCTTTATCAAGTAAAGTTTACCTTTGAACCAACAGCGAAGAAACCCTGTTGTGTTTATGTCCATATAAACGGACACGGGCTTGTGATTCACTGTTTCCTCAACCGCAGCACGAAGCTATTATTTGAATAAGGTTTAAGTTTAACTCTGAACGAACTGAAAGTTTAAACGCCACATCGCAGAACAAGCGGTGTTGTTATTTGTACAGTGTTGAGATGCGCCAACATTTAATGTAACATGCTTAACTGTATTTGTAATGCAACGATTAATGTGCTAGCCACTAGTTTGTTTTGGTTGCCACAGATACGATTGTGACACGAAAGTCTTAACATACTTCCGGAGCAACTTTGAACTGCGCACGCGCAGTACATCGATGCTTTTGTAAACAAACTCCATGCTGTTGCTAATGGCACGGTTGTGTTTACATTGAAGTCTATGCTAAAGCCATTAGCCTCAAAGGTTAGAAGTTAGCATTAACCTCCAATGGTTGAATAAAGTGTGTGTTTTGAAAAGCTAAAGTGGTTTAACCCTTCAAACATTTAAACTAATATACTTGTTGGTCTTTCTCTTCCCTATTTCTCCCTTTTTACCACTTATTTGTAGTTCTACTAGAAAGGAAAATACTAGTTCAGAATTATTAATTGTGCCAAATTCAAATTTAATTAAAACATTAAATTTATTTGGAATCATTCTAATTTTCCCCCTCATATTGTTTAATATGATCCTTCCTTCTAGTATTCCCTTTTGGGCATAATCATTTTAGGTACAAATAAGTATTGAACTTTAAAAGTTTAAGTAAACTTATTCTACCTAATTGATTTATTACCCATTTAAGTAGATTCTATTCAGACTTATACTCACTCATTACTTTATTGCGTTTTACCCCTAATTCTTCCTGTTTTGGTTATAAACATAACCACTATTTTATTTACTTATTTCCTCATTTACTTAATTTCATATTTGCTTATTTTGCCTGTTTATTACTTTACAATTTTACTTTGTCTTACCATTTTCTTTCCTCTTCACTTTTCACATTTGTAGGGACCTGTAAGAACCATCAATCAATTCTAAGTGTATGAGATATACAATCCTGTCAAAAGGCGAATCATCCTAACGAATTTGATTGCAATCAAACCTACTTTTGTTCTTCTTAACCTCCCTATATTTAAAACGCAATCCAAATTTTAACAACTCATGCAACGCTGAGATCAATTTTAATAGAGATAAGTGTTGAGCAACTGTCGCCTTCGCAGCCTCCCTGGTGAGCGATCCAACTGTAAGGTGTGCGTTGTCAATTCTGTCAGACTAAGAAAAGAGATATCAGAATTATTATTATTATATTTGTTTGTCTAAGACAAAGATTTAATAATATTGTTTGCCTCCTTGATAACAACATTTAATAAAAAAAAAGGAATTCTCCTCATTTTGAAAAAAATAGAAAAGGAATTGTTTATTTTAATTAAATTAGTTGTTCACCTTTTTGTCTCTTTTCCCTCTTCCTCATTAGAGTGACGAAGTCTTCACATCGCTAGTCTACCTAGATACTCTGAGACCAACACAGTGATCACCACACTTCACCAGTGGTTCAGAATCACTGACATAACACTTAGTTGTCGCACCACACATAAGCTTCCACTCCACACAGATCTGTGTCAGTCTCTCTTCTCCCCAGCGTGCCAACATGCCGCAGACTGCAGACCCCCTGGCAAAAGGGGAAGATGTGAACACTTGGCTGAGAGGTACGACAGACAGCCTCACCCCCAAGACGTTTGAACTGTTATTATTTTTAATAATAATCCTAGGTCTGAGAAGATTCCTGACACAAGATTCAAGCCAGAATAACAACCATGAGGAGCTAGTCAAAATTGCCAGCTCCCTAAGCTATGCCTTCACGACCCAGCTGAAACTGAGCGACAAGCACATCACCCACCTTCAAGAGGAACTGACATGTGCTCAACGTCGCATAGACAAGCTGGAAGTGAAAGTTCAAGATCAACTCAAAGCACCCAACGAGAGCGAGCAGGAAACAACGGAACAAGTTAAGGAGCTCCAAGCAGCCCTGACAGCAGCTCAGCTCGACCAACAACATGCAAAGGCTGCCCAGGAAGACCTGGTAAACAGACTTCAGTATGCCAACCAGCTACTAGAGAAAGCCAAGCATGACATCAGCAACAAGAATGCTGAAATAAGTGCCCTGAAGGACCACCTTGAAAGGTACAGAATTGAAATGGACAATCTGACCCCACAACTAGACGATACCAATGATCAGCTCTACATGGTCAGAAGAGGACTCAAACATGCTTATGCGCAGAAGCAAGAGCCAAAGCGAGAGAAACAACATTCAGCCTCACCACTGCTGAGCAGAGCAGAGTCCCATGTCCAAGAACTCGTATACAGCGAAAGAAGCGAAGGGCCACAACCCAAAATCTCACCTGCCTTCGCCACAGAACTCTTTCCTGTCAACGAAAGAAAACCTCCCATCCAAGCAGACCTTGGAGCTGCACCTGGGATGACCATCAAAGACCTCGACAAGCTGTCTAAAAACGTCAGCAAGTTCAACCCGAACTCCACAGGGGGCCACACCATCCAGGCCCACCTTCAAGATATTGACTTCTATCTAGAAATGAGACCTCATGTGACTGACAGAGACAGATTATACCTCCTTAGAGCCACGTCCAGTTCAGAGGTACGAAACTTCCTAGATCGACAGCCCAGTCGAACGAAGTCAGACTACCAGCTACTTCGTGAGGTCCTGATTAAAGAGTTTACCGACCCTGACTCCGAACATGGACTGTTAACTGCCTTAGAAACCAAACAAGGTCGACAAGAGGCTCCACAAGCTTACTACAACCGACTCCGACAAGCCTACTTTGGTGCACACAACGAACCTGACCTTGAAGAGGATGTGAACTTCAAAAGCCTCTTCCTAAGAAATCTGCACCCTGGAGTCAGCCACCATCTAGGCGTCATGGCCTGTCCACGCTCCATGACCATCCAACAGTTGCGTGACCTAACACAGAAGGCCTACAACAAGCAGAAGATGGCCTCAAAGAAAGGTGACAAAACATCCACACTCTTGAACTCTGTCAACAAAGACTCAAGCCTTGCACTGGACGACACCCAGATGCATCACAAAACCAGAGTCCTCCATCAAGAGCACAGAGAACGTGATCCCCATGTCCATGAAAGCTATCAGCCCAACTTCTGGAAAAATCCATGGGACCAGCCACGCTTCTCAAGAAACGCAAAAGATAGCAACAACTGGAAACCTAACCAGACATCCAAAGGTAATCGCCTGACTCATCCAAGAGCATCTCGTAGGGTTAAGCGACAACGAAACCCACCTCAGCATTACTCAGACATGCACAGTGCTGAGTATGCTCCAGAACCATACAGCTTACTGTCAGAAGACATGGAACAAGTCATGAGCCAACTGAACGAGTTCCTTCAAGATAAGCTGAACACGGATGACTACGAAATTGAGTCATGCTCGCTGTGACCAGCGACAGAACGGAAGGCCGATGATCGCATGGTACACCACCATATCCGAGATGACAAGCACCTGTTCAACAACCACATAGGACGAGCAAGTCTCTCATGGCCAACCGTTGATGAAAACTGAGGTACCAGAGAACATCACCTCACTCACCCATCACTCACTAGCAAACTGCTATATTAACTCCAACTCCTAGAACCACATTCCTGTCTGTGCAACAGCAACCACCAAAGCACAGAAGGTCAGAAAGTCTGCCACATCCAGAAGGTAGCACAAGAGGAATGCAACAAAGGAGACAAAGTTTGCATCCCAGCTTCACACAGCCATGCCAAACTACCTCCGACTGTCTGCTAAAGAACTTCCTGCCTTTCTGGACTGACCCCCATTAGATCATGGACATGCCCACATCCAAGCCAAGGATGAAGAGAGCCAGTCTTATGTAACATACCTGAAAAGGGGGGAGACGACACAGACTGGAACAGATCTGACCACACATACACTACACCATTAACACACACAACATTACCTACACCCAGAGGTAACCACATCTACTGATAACACATTCAACAAACATATTCTTCCCACAAGTAGAATATCCAAATTTAGCGCAACACAGTTACATACACCACCATGAAGAAACATATAGCTATCCTCACAAGAGTTAGAACACCTGACACGAAGTTAAGGTGCATGGCCCCCTAGCTGCACATGACATCCTAGCTCAACAGTAGTTGCAAATCATGCTAGGAAAACCCACAGCAGCTTTGTTTTGTTTTGTTCTTCTTTTACCTTTCCTTTTCCTTCCCCTCTTTCTTTAGTAGGTGAAACACCTAGACACCCTGCAAGGGTCAAAGGTCTGATATTAGGATTGACTCGCTACCCCTAATATCCGCAAGCCACTCTAGACTGAAGGAAAGCCAGAGAGCTCCATGCACGATAGGTCGATTCATTTTACCACAAATTAGTTCACTAGAAACTAAATGTGAACATTCTTAAGTTAAGACAACTTAGAAGAAACACACAAATCTAGTCGCAAAATTTGATCGAAGAATTAGAACAATAATTTCCAAAATTGAATAACCCGAATAACCTAATGCCCGGCACCAGTACAGTAACTGTCATGGAGGTGTTGTCTTGTTGTTTGCTGTGTTTTGTCTGCTTCTTCTGCCCTTGTTTTTCCAGCGCTCGACGATGTCTTCTGCTAAACACCTCGCCGAACGAAGTGGGGTGTGTAGAATATCAAGGACCGAATCAGACAAATCGAGATTCGATCGAAGCATGGTTGAAACATGAGAAGCCGAATTCCACAGGACAACAGCAGGAAGTCATAAATCAGACCCTAGCTCCAGCCCGTCTGAATACAGCCTGCAACCGCAAAACCAAAGGAACACTTAATGATAATTCCAATGCAGGAATTTGGTAATACATTTGAGGAATAAATATTGATGGACAAAGAGATGCAACATGTGACCATTACATGTAAATCTGTGATAGAAATCACAGCTACAGACTGTAAAATCATCTTAAAGGACTTTCATTCTCATGGTTAATGAAACTAATCATTTCTATGCATAACTGCATATTATGTATGTGACCCACAAATTTGAATATCCTTGTTTTAATCATTGTGTTTGTCGTGCTTTTAATTAGTATTGAATAGCGTAAGCCTTAAGGGTTAATGTCATGTTTGGTATGTATGAGTGTCATAAGTATAGCTTTAATCATTTCTTTTGATGGATTTCCTATCAAATGCATCATATTCTGGTTATAGAAATCACATTCAAAAGGAGACTTTGCAAGAGAATGTAAAATTCGGGCAATGTGACTGACCCTGACATGTTGATTTATTGATTGGGTGAAGAAACAAAGAGCCAGCATGGGATCTAATTGGTCAAGACAACCATTGGGAGGTCCCTAAAAGGCCGAGAATAAATACCCAGGACGCTCTCTTAATGCTCTCTTAACTTCTCCTCGCGCTCTTGAATGCTCCGTCCTCTTGAATTCCTCTCTCTCTCTCCCTTGAACGCCCTCTCTCTCTCCGGAAAATGAACTCTCTCTCTCTCGCCATGTGCTCTGGACCACACAAGCCAGCTTGAAACCATGATGAGAAGAAAAGCCACCTAGTCTCTTTAAATCCTTTTGTTCTTTGACTTTAGTTTATTTTCTTTCCGTGAGTTCGTGTGCTAAGTTGCGTTTGCCAAAGACGACAAGCCCAAGACTCTGCAAAACCAGCCAACGCCCACTTCAACGACTCCTGAACTCTAAGCCAATCAGCACTTCGGAGAAACCCTTTTCTGCAAAGGACAACAAAAGGGAATACTTTAAACACAAAAGCAACGCAAGTAAAACTCCAAGATCCTTGCTGTGCTGGTGTCATTTTAATATAGATTTTAGCCTCATTGAAAAGTCAATGCGAGTGTTAAATATGTGATTGATGGTTGTTCAGGTTTATGCAATTGCACATATTGCTGTAAACGTGGGATATCAAATTCTCATTCTCTTAATCTAATCCTTTCCTCACTTTCTCTCTTTCTGCAACGCGTGAATGTGTGAATGCTTGTGTTCATGTGTAGATTAGTTTACATGTCTTAGATTTATATAAATAAGGTCTTGTTTATATTGAAAAGAGAAATATCTTGTGTTTTGTGCTCATAAGTTAATGCCTTAATCTGTCGATTTTGTTACTGTGCTATTTAATAGTGTTTTCACTATATTTCTGGATTTTAATATCCAGTGCAGAATTTGTTATACGGCTTGTTCAGTGAATCGCCGTGAAACAGTGAGTCTGTTCAAATTCCCTATAAAATCATTAATGATTCCCTTTGAGCTAAATTGACCTGTTTCCCTTATAACAATATATATATTATATGTTATCATTGCAGTGTCTTCATTTGTCTTGAGGATGGAGCAGCTGCTGCTGCCTCCAGTGGGTGAGCGCTCTGTGAGGGTCCACATACTAGCAGCACCTGTCAATCTTGCAGAAATTAACATGATCCAGGGTAAAGTCACCACTCATGCAGCTTCATGTCTGTTTACATCCTTTCAGTCTAGGGATGGTCAAATCTGATGTTATTTTATAGAAATTCTAGTCTTTGAAGTGATGGAGGCTGAACACAGAGAACTGACTGTAGCAAATCATTGGTCTTGTCTTCAAAGGTTCGTACCCGATCTTGTGCCCCCTCCCAGCGGTGGGGGGGGAATGAGGGGGTGGGAGAAGTGATAGAGATGGGCAGTGATGTCACATCTCTCAGACCAGGTGATTGGGTCGTGCCCATTGATGCCGGCTTTGGTAAGGAGATATATTCTGTTTTTCAGGATTAAAAACAAAAACATCAAAACCCTGAAGTCATCATGGAATTCCGTTCCAAAATATGTGCTGTATCGCAATGAAATCCAAAAATATATAAGGTGAGTCTTGATTGTAGAGACTGACATATGATTACAGGTGGTTGATAAGCAAGAATTATTGTTAACATAAGTTCCAAAGGAAAGTCCTTTCAGAGGAGTAACAAGATATTAAATTCTTATAAATGATTGCAAAAAAAGAAAGAAAAAAAGTGACAACTCTGAATAAAGATTCAGACTAAAGTTCAATGAATTAAAAATAGACCAACAGGACATTTCATCCTATGGAGCCCCTTAAGGGACATTGTGGTGGGGAAAACTTGGGGTGAGTGGAAAAAATTTGGGGTGGAGAAATTGTAAAAAAAAGTTTGTGTTCTCTCGCAAAACGTTCGCGTTCGCTCGCAAAAAAAATGTGCATTCTCTCGCAAAACCAGTTGAGTTCAGACAAACTCTTCATGTTTACTTTACAGCTTACAGTGGTTACAGCTCATATGTTCACAATGTAGCGGTTTAATAAATTAATGAAGCGTTTATATAGAGCTTTATTGTGTATTGCTGTACACCCAAAGTGCTTTACAATCATGTGGGGGGGAGTCTCTCCTCAACCACCACCAGTGTGCAGCATCCACTTGCATGATGTGACGGCAGCCAAAGGACAATGACGCCAGTGCTCTCAACACACACCGGCTACAGGTGGAGAGGAGAGAGAGTCATAGAGACAATCAAATGTATGCGCTCACCACACACCAGCTACAGGTGGAGAGGAGAGAGAATCATAGAGACGATCAAGTGTATGCGCTCACCACACACCAGCTACAAGCGGAGAGGAGAGAGAATCATAGAGACGATCAAGTGTATGCGCTCACCACACACCAGCTACAAGCGGAGAGGAGAGAGAGTCATAGAGACGATCAAGTGTATGCGCTCACCACACACCGGCTACAGGTGGAGAGGAGAGAGAGTCATAGAGCCAATTAAGTGTATGCTCTCAACACACACCAGCTACAGGTGGAGAGGAGAGGAGAGTCATAGAGCCAATCAAGTGTATGCGCTCACCACACACCAGCTACAGGTGGAGAGGAGAGAGAGTCATAGAGACAATCAAGTGTATGCGCTCACCACACACCAGCTACAGGTGGAGAGGAGAGAGAGTCATAGAGACAATCAAGTGTATGCGCTCACCACACACCAGCTACAGGTGGAGAGGAGAGGGAGTCATAGAGACAATCAAGTGTATGCGCTCACCACACACCAGCTACAGGTGGAGAGGAGAGGGAGTCATAGAGACAATCAAGTGTATGCGCTCACCACACACCAGCTACAGGTGGAGAGGAGAGAGAGACATAGAGCCAATCAAGTGTATACGCTCACCACACACCGGCTACAGGTGTAGAGGAGAGAGAGTCATGGAGACGATCAAGTGTATGCTCTCACCGCACACCAGCTACAGGTGGAGAGGAGAGAGAGTCATAGAGACAATCAATTGTATGCGCTCACCACACACCAGCTACAGGTGGAGATGAGAGAGAGAGAGTCATAGAGCCAATCAAGTGTATGCGCCCACCACACACCAGCTACAGGTGGAGAGGAGAGAGAGTCATAGAGCCAATCAAGTGTATGCGCTCACCACACACCAGCTACAGGTGGAGAGTGGAGTCATAGAGCCAATCAAGTGTATGTGCTCACCACACACCAGCTACAAGTGGAGAGGACAGAGAGACATAGAGCCAATCAAGTGTATGCGCTCACCACACACCAGCAACAGGTGGAGAGGAGAGAGAGTCATAGAGACAATCAAGTGTATGCACTCACCACACACCGGCTACAGGTGGAGAGGAGAGAGAGTCTTAGAGACAATCAAGTGTATGCGCTCACCACACACCGGCTACAGGTGGAGAGGAGAGAGAGACATGGAGCCAATCAAGTGTATGCGCTCACCACACACCGGCTACAGGTGGAGAGGAGAGAGAGACATAGAGCCAATCAAGTGTATACGCTCACCACACACCGGCTACAGGTGGAGAGGAGAGAGAGATATAGAGCCAATCAAGTGTATGCGCTCACCACGCACCGGCTACAGGTGCAGAGGAGAGAGAAACATAGAGCCAATGAAGTGTATGCGCTCACCTCACACCGGCTACAGGTGGAGAGGAGAGAGAGTCTTAGAGACAATAAAGTGTATGCGCTCACTGCACACCAGCTACAGGTGGAGAGAAGAGAGAGTCATAGAGACAATCAAGTGTATGCGCTCACCACACAGCAGCTACAGGTGGAGAGAAGAGAGAGTCATAGAGACAATCAAGTGTATGCGCTCACCACACACCAGCTACAGGTGGAGAGGAGAGAGAGTCATAGAGACAATCAAGTGTATGCGCTCACCACACACCAGCTACAGGTGGAGAGTAGAGAGAGTCATAGAGACAATCAAGTGTATGCGCTCACCACGCACCGGCTACAGGTGGAGCAGAGAGAGAGACATAGAGCCAATCAAGTGGATGCTAGGTCACACCTCTACTCCTTACGAGAAGTGCCATGTGATTTTTAATGACTACACAGAGAGAGACCAATTTCTGTGTCACTAGCACAAATGTGCTATTAGTTTTATAAAACAGTGCAGGGCAACACGGTGTTCTGAGTCTGTTTTTGAATGAATCGACTGAGCCAGTGATTGTGGTGGCTTCTGCCTTTTCTACGAAGAATCACTCTTGAAGTCTTGGGCTTTTGATGCCAGAAGATAGACTTTATTATCGGAGAAAAAAAAACTGCAGAGCAATTTTCAATATCTTTTTCTGTACCCTCTTTTATACAGTTGTTCCTCTATGTGTGTCCAATATATTGTATACATGTTTGTTATGTGACTACAATGCAGTCAGAAGGCCTTGATTTTATGTTCTGTGAAAATAATACATTATATATTTAGCCTAAATGATAAACAGGACACGCAGCTTCACCATATGTCTGCGCATTCCATTCATGCAGGCCTCTACACACAGGCAGATACATAATTATAATAGTAGGATAACTTGATACATAAATGTTATATTTACATTGATTATACTTGATGATACTTCTTTGTGATTCAACTGTCCATTCAGATGGACTCCCTTGTTTCGTTTCTGACTGACTCAACCGTTTTAAACGAATTGTGTAAAATTTGCCACAGGACCCATCATCACAGTCCTAAAGGAGAAAGATTGGCTATTTGGTAGCTGTTTATATTCATATCATCAAACCACACTTTAGAAACAATATCACACAAACATTCTACAGGTGGAAGAATATAGGGGGGGGGTGGAGACAATCAAGTATGCCAACCACTTCCGTCTACAGGTGGAGACGCGTAGAGAGATATGGAGCCAATCAAGTGTATGCGCTACATCACACTCTATCTACAGGTATCTGGAGAGAGAGAGTAGAGCCAATCAAGTGTATGCGCACCACACACTTTCTACAGGTGCCGATATATCAGAACAGCTGTGTAGAGCCAATCAAGAATATGCGCTCATGAACAGCCGGTGCAGATGAGAGGTAAACATAGAGCCAATGAAGCTAAATGCTTGAATCACCGGCTACAGGTGAGAGAAGAGAGTGTCATAGTGACTATCAATTATATCAGCTCACGTACACGTTTACAGGTGGCCCAGAGTGTGACATAGTGTGATCAAGTGGATGCTAGGTGTGCTGTACTCCTTACGAGAAGTGCCATGTGATTTTTAATGAACAAGAGAGAGCCAATTTCTGTGTTCCTAGCACAATTGGTGCTTTTTTGTGAAAACCCTGCAGGGCAACAGGCTGCTGTGTGACTGTTTTTGAAACTCCCTGAGCCAGTGATTTGGTGGTTTGGCTTTTCTACGAAGAATCACTCTAGTCTTGGGTTTATGTTCAGAAGATAGTTTTGTTGTCACAGAACAAAACTGCAGAGCAATTTTCAATATCTTTTTCTTAACACCTTTTAACAGTTGTTCCTCTATGTGTGTCCAGCTGATTGTATAGTTTCTTATGTGAAAACTTTCTATTCAGAAGGCCTTGATTTTATGTTCTGAAATAATATCTCATGTGTTTAGCCTAAATGATGAACAGGACACAGGACAAAAGCTCTACAGGAGAGGTGCGGTGGCTGGGCCAGTAATCGGACATAATAAACCAATTCGGTCTTCACCTCAAACGCTGCTTAATGTATAGGGTAAAGACAACACTGCAAACTAAACCACTCTCATGACACATTTTAAAGTTTAGTATGTATGCATTTGGTCTTGGCGGAATTGATCTGCGACTTTGACTGCGGATATTCTCAACATGCTGCTGTGAGCATGTAAGACAAACTGCCGTTGCATGAAAATTCACTAGCTCATTTATACTGGTAAAAAATACAAAACACCCAATATTTGAATGATGCAACAAAGCAATCAGCTGTGCCATGCTTATTATATCCGATTGAGTTACAGTCTCTCAGCCTGCGTCTCTAGACTGTTTTTGTCCCATGTTGTTTTTGCCTTTGTTTTGCAGGTACTGGTTACCGTGCTGTGCTTTTGTTAGTCAGCTCATCTCTGTTCCTTAATTTCATCTCTATTTTGGGGCCTATTCTATCTTTGTGAACCTCTTGCGTGCGTAGGCTTTTATTGATTTTAACTTTCACCCTTTGTTTTAATTTTTACATGATTTGGTATGGCTATTAGCAGAATTCCATGGTATCAGTTTTTTATACCCTGTGTATGTGTATGTGTAAGTGATCCAGAAACCTTCTAACAGTGCAATGGGACAGGCTGTGATTCAGATCGCTGCAGCACTGGGTCTGAAAACCATCAACGTCATCAGAGACAGGTACAGAAGACATTTAAAGCAAAAGTATCAGCCAGTGAATCCACTACAGCAGAACAAGCACTTTGCAATAATGGATAAAAGCGTCTGCAAAATTAATACATGTAAATGCAACAATCCCATGTGGTCTCAAACTGTTTCTTGAACTCAGACCAAACTGTACTGAGCTGATCGATGAGCTTCAGTCACTGGGAGCTAACTATGTGCTAACAGAAGAGGAAATGATGTCAACAGGGCTTCATCAGGTCTTTGAGGTGGGGGGTTCTGCTCTTTTGCAACAAGATGAAGTTTCAGTGATTTCTACAGAATTGCCTAAACACATTTTTCTTAGGAGGTTCCCAAACCTAAACTGGGCTTGAACTGTGCAGGAGGCTTGAGCGGAGGACTTGTGCTCTCTAATCTCGAATAAGCGTCACAGTTTTACGCTAGTGTATAAGATAATGATTGTGATCAATGAGAGATGACGGTCCTCTTGTATCTTTCAGTTATGGAGGCACAATGGTCACATACGGAGGGATGGCCAAAAGACCCCTCCAGATCCCTGCTGTGAGTTTATGGCCTTCATGTACTCTTTTTTATTATCTAGTTTAAATTGTATTAAACCTTGGACATTCCTGTTCATGACACAAATTTTGTAAGTATTTATATTCAATTTTCTGTCAAGCAGAAATCCTTTATATTCCACAATGTGACTCTGAAGGGCTTCTGGTTAACGCAGTGGAAAAGAGAGCACAGGGAAGGTAAAGCAAAAACACAACACAGAGAGCTACTGAAAGTCAAACAAAGGGTTGAATGGATGAAACTCTAAGAACATGGTTGCTTCACACATTTGACCTCTCTCTCTCTCTCTCTGCAGATAAAGCCCAGCTGAAAGCCATGTTGGATGCTGTGTGACCTCATGAGAGGTGGACAGCTGTCTGCGCCACACTGTATCCAGACATCATTTCACTACTACAGACACGCGTTACAAGCCACAGTGCAATCACACAGCTGCAAGCACGTTCTTATCATGTAGAAATGTGCTTCCGAACCTCTGCAGAACCATGTTGGACATTGTGAACAAATGTCTACAACTAAACAAGCTCGTTCACATTAATGACACAAAACAAGGAACTGTAACACTATGAGTGGTCTTATCAAGTTTGTACATGCACGAATCAATCCTCTACCATCAGTTTAATTTACATTACACAAGCATGTATTAAAAATCATCCACGTTTATTACAAATATGTTTAGTATGCACACTTTATCATATGTCATTTTAAAGTTGCATGACTTCAACTTCTTTTCAATGTTTTTGGCCTGATTTGGTAGCAGTTATAAAACGATCTGTATTATTCTTGTTTGTCTGAGTGTAATGGCTGTCTTTTGCATGCATATGTGTCAGAACTGCTGAAAACTACTAGTGTATTTCATCGGTTTAATGTTAATGAATTCACATATTTTGCATATCAATGTCTGGAGTTTACAGTCTAGAGTCACTATTAAAGCCTGTCCTTTTCAAACATGTCTTGTGTTTAAGGATATAATTCATATCATCTTACATGTTTCATCTACACGGCACAGATGTTATGAATGGAATATCAAGCGTGATGTACTTCTAGTTTAACTGGATCAGATTTAAGTTATAATTTGAAATGCCTAAAGGATTAGTTCACCCCAAAATTTAAATTAGCTTAAAGGGGAACCCATTATGCTTTTTCACTTTTAGTCAGTGTGTATGTTTGGGCATAAAATACATATCAAAGTCTCTCCACTCCAAAGGGAGATATTTCATTAAAAAAAATCCCTTTTCAAGAACTACAATGAACTACAGCCTCGTTTTCCATGTTTTGTGATATCACAAAGCGGCCCATTAGAATATGTAAGGGATAATCAATGGCTAGAAACCACCCTCCGCGAACGTGCATTAAAAATCCTTTAATGCACGGCTAGCCGTTGATTATCCCGCTTATTCCATGATCATTTTGAAGTCATCTTGAGGTCCCCTTGGATGTTCGTTGAGACCCCATAGTAGGCCCCGGCCCCTGGCTGAGAACAAATGATTTATACTTTTATGCCGGGTCAGAAATTGAGGGCCTGTGTCAAAAATGTCACCAAAATGAATACATACACCCACAAAATTCAAGATATTGTTGCAAAAAAAAAGTGCTTAAGTGTATGAGATGTGCAGTACTGAAACGCCATCTAAGCTGTCGGCCAATCAAAACGCATTGGGACAGCTAACCAATCACAACACATTTCGTTTTTTCAAAAGGCGGGCCTTCTTCCAACCTGGAACTAATCGAGCCGTTTGTGTCAGGGGAGAAAGGTATTGTAATAATGTAAATTATGTGAAAAATAATGCAATTTTCTAACCACCAAGCATGAGAGCATGTTCTAGTACACCCCCAAAACAAAATCAAGACTTTGTAAAAGAGCAAAATAGGACCACTTTAAAATATACTTACCCTCAGGCCATCCAAGATGTAGATGAGTTTCTTCATCAGATTTGTAGAAATGTCATTGCATCAGTGTGATATCCAAGTCCACTATCATCTCTCTGCAGTGAATGGGTGCCGTCAGAATGAGAGATCAAACCGCTGATTAAAACCTCACAATAATCCACAAGTAATCCACACCACTCCAGTCCAATTAATGTCTTGAGAAGCAAAAAGCTGCATGTTTGTGAGAAACAAATCCATCATTAAAATGCTGTAACTTTATTGACACCCTGGAGTCTGTTTTTTTTGGACTCTCATTCTGAAAGCACCTATTCAGAATCAGTATCGGCTTTATTTGCCAAGTATGCTCGAGCACACAAGGAACTTGTTTTGTAAGAAGCTCTTGGTACATACATCAAGGTTCAAGGTTTCTTTATTTGTCACATAATAGTTATACAGGGTATAATTAGAAGTGAAATGTAATTTCAGGAATACATGCATACATACATACATATATGACATGAGAAAAACATTTAAATAAGACTTAATGTATGAATCTGGAACAGAAGATTTGTGCATTATTACTCTATATACAGCTGTATAGAAAAATATGCATATATATTTACCTTGTACCTGAGAGAGGCAATAATGGAGAATGAATTACAGAACACAGGTAATAATTCCTGTGTTAGCTGTTTAGGCTGGAGAAGGCATGGGGGGAAAAAAACAGCCTAGATGTTCTAGTGCACAGAGATCTGTAGTGTCTGCCTGAAGGGAGAAGTGCAAACAGGTTGTGTCCAGGGTGAGAGGGGTCTGTGACGATGTTACCTGCCCGTTTCTTCACTCTGGAGTTGTACAAGTCCTGAAGGCTGGGCAGGTGGACACACCAATGATCCTTTCTGCTATCCTAACAGTCCGCTGCAGTTTACTTATATTTGATTTGCTGGCTGACCAAAACCAGACAGTTATAGAGGAGCACAGAACCGACTCAATAACAGCAGAGTAAAACTGTGTCATATGCGCCTGTGGGAGTTTGAACTTTTTTAATTAACGCAGGAGGTGCAATCTCTGCGGAGCCTTTTTTACGATGGAGTCAATGTGAGTGTCACACTTCAGGTTCAGAGAGATAGTGATTCCCAGGAACCTGAATGTCTCCACTGCAGTCACAATGCTGTTCATGATGGTGAGTGGGGGGAGAGCAGGGGGGTCTCTCCTGAAGTCCACGATCATCTCTACAGTTTTGAGCATGTTAAGCTCCAGGTTGCTGTGACTGCACCAGACAGCCAGTTGCTCAACCTCTTGTCTGTAAGCAGAATCGTCTCTGTCCTGGATGAGGCAGATCAGTGTGGTGTCATCTGCAAACTTCAGAAGTTTGACAGAGGGGTCTTTAGATGTGCAGTCGTTGGTGTAGAGAGAGAATAGCAGTGGGGAGGGAACACAGCCCTGAGGAGCACCAGTGCTGGTCAGGGTTGAGAAACACCGTACTAGACCTTGGTCAGGGTCCAACAGGAATGAAAACGAGGCTGTGAAGAACTGAAGTACAGTGTGCTCAATGGATTGTACTGTTGTTTAACATCATATCAATAGTTCAGCTTACAAATGTCTTTCAGGAAAAAAAAAAAGTTTTACGTTGTGAAAATGACATGATCTAGGATCTTCCTACATTGCATACCATTGTTAAGACTGTTAAGTCTATTCCTCACAGCCTCGTTATTAACTATGTTAAATTCAATATGGCGTCTAACCTGTCACAGGTAAACTGGTCTTGAAAGACCTTTTGGGGACACTGTAAATGCATAAAGACCAAAACCTGTAACGATTCTCCTTCTCTACTAATATTAAATATTACTAATAAAATCCAGTGGACGGAGATGAGGAATTACAAATTTATTTACAAAAACATTTAGTGGTGATTTTCAGAAGCATTAAAACAAACAGTAACAGTCATTTTCGCCATATTCAGTTTCCAGCACAATAAAAGCATGTAGCAGTACAAATTAAAAATCACAGCTCAAAACTACTCATTGACATGACATCTGCGTCGTTGTAAATAACAGACAAGGTCAGTTTAAATGCCTAGTGTTTCCCTCCATTGAAGTGACGTCATGAGGTCAGTGTTTAGCAGAGACACTTGATTTCTGTTGTTTTCAGTCATGAATCAATCCTTTACAGATATACAATATTATCTGACTTGCATTATTTTCTCCAACATGAAAAGAAGTACATTCAAGATCCCTGGGAGCAACTAAACAAGTAATAGAGCGCAAGCGTCTATTGGCAGTGTGAGCTACTGTAAGACTGAAGTCATGTGACTGATTAAAGCAGAGATTGCTACAATACAAAGAGAGCGCTCACAAGTAATCAAACGTTTAAGGAAGAAACGTGTGAAATGTAGGTGTACCTCAGTACTTCACCTGTCTGAGACGATATTTTTATGTAATAAATATGATCTATATATGAATGAGATTTGTGGCTGGGTGCATCTGATAAAACCTATAAAGAAAGAACATGTCTGGGTCATATTTTACCCCTTAAGAAAAATGTAAGTTAATTAAGCATTTTGTGTATATATATATATATATAAATAAATTACACCGAAAAAAAAACAGACTAATCATTATTTGCATTGTAACATTATTTTCATGATAATTAATCATATCCGCAGGTCCTCGTTACCGTACAAAAAAGACTGCTGACTGCAATGATAAAAACACAATATATTGAATATTATGTTCACTCCTTCAACGGTATCAAGAATGCAATGAGAATGATTTATGATTTAATGATGAGTTTTTTGAGTGTCACAGTATTAATAATTAGGCGTGGAAATGTTTATTTATGATGAAAATCTTACAATGCAAAAGTATGTTACAGTTATTATTTATTATTCTAGGATGAAACATGACCAGGAGATTTTTTTCTGAGATTTTCGAGAAAACCTGGTAAATTAGTGTCAGATTTTTGTACAATCAAAAAAACAATTCTTCCCAAGCGATGTAAAATGTTCTAAACCAGACTAAATGACCACAGACACAATGAGCTTTTTTGGCTTTTACGATAAAGGATGTTCATACGACTGCTACCCCGTATCCGTGAAGGTTATAGTGTTGGAGGAGTGCGGCTCGTTTGGTCTGAGCAGTGGTCGAGGACGGGCAGAATGTGAAATATATTCAGATCGCTCACGTTAGGCTCTGAATCCGGCCGTCTTCCCTCTAATAGTCTGTTTGCGTAAGGGTATGGGGCGATTGGCATGTCTCGGTCAGTGCTGAACGGATTTAATGACCCACTCTGCACTGGGGTTGAGCTCCAGGAGAGCTTTGATGTACGTCTCTTCATCCAGACATCTCTCCTCTAGACAAACACACACACACACACACACACACACACACACACACACACACACACACACACACACACACACACACACACACACACACACACACACACACATATCAGACACGCGCTGCTTCTGCATCAGACTCAAAACATTCTTAAGGATGTGTAAGATACATTATAATAAGATGTTATCTGATTGTATGGCAGGTCTTAAGGAAGGCTTTAATGAAGTCATATGAAGGTGGAGCGTTGTAGTCATTTCTCTTTCTTGCGCTCTGTCTGGAGTCAATGTGTTCTGTGTATGGCTAGTGTATGACAAAGAACTCCTAATTTGCTGCTTAGTTGTTAAGTTTAGGTATGGGGTAGGATTAGGGATGTAGAATATGCTCATGAAGAATATGTGCTTTATAAAGTACTAATAAACAGCCAATATGTAAATAATAGGCATGCTAATAAGCAACTAGTTAATAATGAGAATTGGTCCCTAAACTAAAGTGTTACCAACAATCCTAATATTCTTCACTTTATATTAAAATTAGAAAACATAAGCAAAGAAGAAATTTAATTCTCAAGAATGTTTCCTAAATCCGGATGCTGGTTTTACATTGAACATCACGTGGCATTTTATAGCACTGTTTATGGCACAATAGTGCCTATAACATCAAACCAAAATGTATTAATATTATTACCAAGAGCTGCATATATCACAAATATTATAAATAAAGTCCATATGCAAAATAAATTTTGATCTGGAAGGTGTTTCTCCTCCCTAGTTGCCCCCTGGGCATTATGGTTAGTTACGCGTTATGAAATGCCTTGTGTATTGTGTGGCTGTGTGAGTGTAATTAATGTGACACTCACTGATGTTTCCTCCCATCTCATAGAGACACAGATCGTCTCGTTTCACAGACAGAGACCTGTAACAACACACAACCCAATATCACTGAGCACAACATTTCACAAGCACCACTACAATATATAATATATTTCCTAAAACTATAGACTACATTTGTGGATATACAGTATATACTTCAGAGTCTGAGAGTCACTGGTGGTCTCACTGATGATGTGCTTGTTAAAGCTAATTGATCATTAGTGTCTGCTCACCTCTCTTGACTGAGGAAGCGCATCAGAACATCTGAGGCCTTTAAATCCTCCGTCAGCTGTACAGCCATAGACACCATCGAGAACTGAGGAGCCTGCACCCTAATGAAGCCCCCTTCAGCCTGAACACACACATTAAACACACATCATAAACACACATTAAACACATAAAAACACACTATAAACAAAAACACACACACACACACACACACACACCAAACACACCATAAACACACATTAAACACATAAAAACACACTATAAACAAAAACACACACACACACACTATAAACACAAACACACACACACACACACACACACACACACATCATAAACACACATCAAACACATAAAAACACACTATAAACAAAAACACACACACACACACACACACAATAAACACACATACACACACACACACACACACAGACACACTAGGGCTGTGCGATGTTAACCAAAAAAAAGTATCACGATTTCTTGATTTTTTTTTTGATTTCGATTTTAATCACGATTTTGACACAAACAGACATGCTTTACAGTTATAAATGCATTCTGTGTGAATTTGAAACATATATCCAAAGGAAATCAATTAGACCTTTCCCAAAAAGTTGTAACATGTCTCTAGAACAGACATATGGCAAAATACATATATACAGTGGGTACGGAAAGTATTCAGACCCCTTCAATTTTTCACTCTTTGTTATATTGCAGCCATTTGCTAAAATCATTTAAGTTCATTTTTTTTCCTCATTAATGTACACACAGCACCCCATATTGACAGAAAAACACAGAATTGTTGACATTTTTGCAGATCTATTAAAAAAGAAAAACTGAAATATCACATGGTCCTAAGTATTCAGACCCTTTGCTCAGTATTTAGTAGAAGCACCCTTTTGATTTAATACAGCCATGAGTCTTTTTGGGAAAGATGCAACACGTTTTTCACACCTGGATTTGGGGATCCTCTGCCATTCCTCCTTGCAGATCCTCTCCAGTTCTGTCAGGTTGGATGGTAAAAGTTGGTGGACAGCCATTTTTAGGTCTCTCCAGAGATGCTCAATTGGGTTTAAGTCAGGGCTCTGGCTGGGCCATTCAAGAACAGTCACGGAGTTGTTGTGAAGCCACTCATTCGTTATTTTAGCTGTGTGCTTAGGGTCATTGTCTTGTTGGAAGGTATACCTTCGGCCCAGTCTGAGGTCCTGAGCACTCTGGAGAAGGTTTTCGTCCAGGATATCCCTGTACATGGCCGCATTCATCTTTCCCTCGATTGCAACCAGTCGTCCTGTTCCTGCAGCTGAAAAACACCCCCACAGCATGATGCTGCCACCACCATGCTTCACTGTTGGGACTGTATTGGACAGGTGATGAGCAGTGCCTGGTTTTCTCCACACATACCGCTTAGAATTAAGGCCAAACAGTTCTATCTTGGTCTCATCAGACCAGAGAATCTTATTTGTCACCATCTTGGAGTCCTTCAGGTGTTTTTTAGCAAACTCCATGCAGGCTTTCATGTGTCTTGCACTGAGGACCATGTGATATTTCAGTTTTTCTTTTTTAATAAATCTGCAAAAATGTCAACAATTCTGTGTTTTTCTGTCAATATGGGGTGCTGTGTGTACATTAATGAGGGAAAAAAAATGAACTTAAATGATTTTAGCAAATGGCTGCAATATGACAAAGAGTGAAAAAATTAAGGGGGTCTGAATACTTTCCGTAACCACTGTATATTATATATATATATATATATATATATATATATATATATTATATGTATATGTGAGTAATCAAATCCAACAAAACAACATGGAACCAGAGCATGTGAGCGAAGCGGTTCTATATTCCGCAAACACTCCGCTAATGTTCCGCTCACGCTCACCGGTAAACCAAATCCAGCTCAAATCACGCGCTCACATTAAATGTCTCCAGTAACTTTAGGCCTATTTATTTTTTCCTGTTTATTGTGAAATTATTGAATAAATGTCTCAATTAAAGCAGTAGTCCGATAAGAAATGGTTATGTTTCAGGGTGAAGTTGTTAATTTAAATTAGGGATGTTCATTAACTGTTAACCGACCGATAAGAATTTTGACCCATTAATATAATCAGTTAAATGGTTTAAAGTAAGTTATTTATTTATTTTTAGTAATTTATCAAAATATTTTAAAAGGTTTGCTGCATGGTTAAAATAAGCTATACGAGTATAAAAAAAACAAGTTTTTTAGAGAGAGCGAGAGAGAGAAAAAACCAAGTCGCATTTTATTATTTCATTCAGAAATAGGCCGACACAAACATTATAAACATTATAATAAACACTGTAAACATAGCTAGGCTATTTTGGTTCCCCTCACCCCACAACAAATCATTTCAATTAACAGTATAGGCTAGAAAATAACAAGAATTAAAAATAAGAAACGACAAACCAAAACTAATTATTTTAGGCTAAAACAAAACTGAAACCAATGTTGGGTCTCTCCTTCAACACAAAATCAAATGTTCCCGTATTCGTGGTATTTAAATGCCAAAATATTATTTACCTTTTATTTACGCCTATTTCCCTCCCTTACAATATCCACATAAAACAAAATGTTTTGCATAACTTCACGGCGGTACGGTGATAATGCCAAACAGCACAGATTTTACTACTTATTTAAAGAGCAGTGTGTTTTTTCCATATGTTTGACCGGTTGTTTTTTATAATGATAAATGAACAGGCTGCATTTGGTAGAATGCTTAAATGTGTGCGCATGCGGCGCTGAAGCAATCACTGGATTTATTCCCTTTCCAACAGTGGAAGCAACTCCTCTTGGTCATGAAGATAATAAAAATTGAAAAAGGTCTGCTTTTATTTGTGTACATTCAATAAAAAAAGAATCTTTGCTTTTTAGTAAAATAAGAAAAAAAAATAGAATGCATCTTTCTGCCGTCTGCTTTAATTTCGCGCAGCACAATAATGAACAAACTCTGCATACTCTAAAAAACACTGGGTTCAAAACAAACCAATTTGGGCTGGTAAAAGACTACATTTGGGGTTAATTTTACCCAGTAAATTTGATTGTTTATTTAACCCATCATTAATGGATGATTTAACTCAGCTAAGGGGTTTATTCGTTTCTATTATAATATTTGCTTTTTTCTTTTTTTTACTTTATGCATGAAATAATGTTTACAGATTAACTTAAATCCTCTAAACTTTTGTAAAATACTCCAGAACCACTGGTTTACGTGATAACTTACTTTATTTCTCATTTGCTTGTTTTTATAAGCTATAGGCCTACACATTGCCTATTTAATCTTGTTTAACAAACATTAGAAGTAAAGATTAAACAATAAACAGACGTAATTCACGAGTAAATCGACAGCACTCTGTAATTGTGTTTCCACCATAACAGCGCTGGCTCTCGTGCCCGAGCTGGAGTCGTGTTCGGCGGAAACTGATCACGGATAAGACCGCCGCCCTGCGTTTCACTCATGGATGAAATGTACTGCGATTGCCTTCACAGTCTGCCCAAAAACAAACAGTAAACAGCTCTGAGGACATATTTTAACATTCAAAGTATTTGTGTTCTGTATCTTTATAAATATAATCGTTTATTTTATGCAAAGCATCAGACTCTTCATCACGCAATAAGACGTTTGTTTAGTGATTCACACCGCGCGCCTGTTTGTTGCTCTGCATAAATTTGAACGATATACTGCACAGAAACAATTTTATGAATAAAATAATATGTACACAAACTACCCAAACACCGAACAAATAACCCCAAAAAATGACCCAAAAGGCTCAACCCAGCATTTAGGTTAAAAAAAAAAAATAACCCTGGATTTGTTTACTGCTTGTTGCACAGTATTTCTTTCGTTTTCTTAAATTATTATTTAAGTGAAAATATATTTCCAGTATATGCCTATTTATTCGTTATAATATATAGCGCCTAGCTTTATTAAGTTTTTCTCTGCTTGCAGAAGTGCTGCAGGTGTGTTATGTAATATGAATCATGTGAATCCTCGTTCTGTTGTTTGCTGCTTTTTGCGCATGAGAAATTAATCCCCGAAAAACAAATGTTAGTATTTTTAACGGGTCACAGACACTTATTCTTTATAATTTAATTCAGTTCTAAATTTAAAATATTTGTCCGTTAACGGTTAGGAAAAATAACCGAAATAAACATCCCTAATTTAAATGTATAAAATTTAAAATCTTAATTTAAAAACGTGTCTCGTTTTTGAAGCCACTTGGAAAATTTTCGTAAAAAATTTAATAAATGAAAAAGTATACTTTTCCATTAAAACAACGCTTCATATTCAAAACACGCACACAAGATGAAAAGCAGATATAGAATTTCACAAAATACTTATCAGGCCCATGAAAGCACACAAGATGAAATGCACTTGACAAATAATTATTTAGTGGCGTAAATAAAAGAAACACTTTCTAAAATAAAAAAATAAAAACTGCGGGGAAATGCGGTTTATTAAAACGTCTGTCAATCTTCACAGGATTTTAGAATTTGCTTTTAGAAACATTAGCTTAAGACAAACTATTGCTTCGCCTATTCCACAGATTTTGGAATTAACAAATTACCAAAGGGGCATTTTGGGCTGAGCAAGCGGCGCTGAGTGTATTGAGCGAGCGGAGCGCAATCTTCAGAAAGATGCTCTCAAAAACATGGTTGCACAAGGTTTCTGTCTTAGTTTTCTGTGTGCCATGTGCTCTCATGTCATTTGTCTTGACCCCACCCATCTTGTTACCTGATTATTGGTTATTTGCCCCACCTGTCTTCCCTCGTTACCCTCCTCATTTGCTCCCTTTATAATCTCCTTGTGTTTGCAGTCTTGTGCAGTTCTTTGTCGTACATTGATGTTACCCTGACGTTATCCTTCCTAACCTTGTCTTGTTCTACCCTGCCAAGCCTTGCCAGCTGTCTTGTTTTTTTTACCCTACAGGGTAGTTTTTGTTTTGTTTAGTTTAATTTTGCTTTTGAATAAAGCCCATCGCTCCTCGCCTCATCTCTTCATCCCCAACCCTGACACTTTAATACATTTTAATGAGCAACAGGCGAATAAAGACTGACAATCATTGTTTAATATTCAGAAATTATTATTCCAAGACATTGAAAGCATTTTGCCTCTTATATATGTGCCGTCCCAGGCACGGTTGCAATATGTTCATTGTCAAACTCAAAAATAGGATTACTTTTCATTATAAAAAAAACGCCATTATTTTAATAATTATAAATAATTACATAAATTAGATAAATAAGTATTTTATTTTATTGACAAAATATTTTAGTTTGCCTTGTATTTTTTTTTTTCATAAGATCAGATAACATTTTAGGCTGTCATATATGGTCATGTTACAATGTACCCCACCTACGGGGCATGTTGTCACATTTCAATTCCAATTTTTGAGGGTAAATAAAGAAAAACGTATAGACTGTATTTATGAAACAAAGCGACATTTGTACTACACAAGTGTGAAATTACTGTGCATAAAAAAAAATATAATCTCCCCTACTGCTGTGTTTGTGTAATCACCTCAGCGTTGCTCTCCTGTTTGCTAGAGGCTCTCTCGCGGTCGTACGCAATCTTCTTCAGTAGTTTTTTCACCACTCGGTCTCTGTTCAGCTTCCGCGGGTTCTCCATGTTTTGTTTGCGCACCTGATTCAGGATGAACTTGGGGATCTGAGACACAAGAAACGACTCGTTTGAGCATCTCGGTCTTCATGCACGATGTGTTCTGGTATTCCAGCATCAGATCATGTTTCTACGGCATCAGTAGTGAGTTCACAGCAAAATTAATTGAGGTATTAAAGAAATTAATGATTTTATGAATCAAGGACACATTAAATTGATCAAAAGTGACATTTATATTTCAAATAAAAGCTGTTATTTTGATCTTTCTATTCATCTGTGAATCCTGAGAAAATTAAATGCATCAGTCTCCACTAAAATATTGACTGTTTTCATCATTGATAATAATCAGAAATGTGTCTTGACTAGCATATTAATATGATTTCTGAAGATCATGTGACACTGGAGACTGGCGCATCACAGAAATCAATTACAGTTTAACACATATTCACATAGAAAACAGCTGTTTTAAATAAAATTATTTCACAATAGATTAAATAAATGCAGCCAATCCCAAACTTTTAAACTTCAGAGTATTGCAACTATTTGTTTATCTGTAGTGAATCTTCATATATGAGATATATAATTAGGGATGTAACGATGCACTGCGAGCCGGTTGAAAATCAACACAAATATCTGACGATTCAAATCAGCTGAGATGTTAAATTAAACTTAAATGGTATTTTATTTTAATCTTCCCTCTGTATTTAATGTTCCCTCTGTAACTCTACTTGACTACTTAAAAAAAAAAAAAAAAAAAAAAGTCACTTTTTTCAAAATCTTCATCTTTATCTTTATCTTTCTCTCCTTCCCTTGCTAGCTTGTACTTATTTGAACAATGCCTGAGACTTGGTGTTATTGCCACTTCCTCTGTATGTTTGCCTCTTCAAGATTAATCGCTTTATGTACTCCCCAATTGTAAGTCACTTTGGATAAAAGCGTCTGCTAAATGACTAAATGTAAATGTAAATGTATAATTCATATTAAAGTAGTGTTCATATCCGCAGCGCTGCTTTGTTTACAGCGGTACCCAAGGAAAGTCTGTATCGCTGCTGTTCAGGGTTGCCAGGTGTTCACAACAAAACCCTCCCAATAGAGTTGGGGGGGGGGCTATGACATCAGGACCCGGAAGAGTAATTCGAGGTTTTCCTATGGAGTTTTATAATGGTTTTTTTTCAATTTATGAGTAAAATAAAGCCTGTGGTCAACATAACTTTTGTTCTACAACATAAATTGCACACATCCATAAACCAAAACTCAAAATTTGAAGCAGTTATGTTCATTCAGGACACCTTTTCATTTCTATTTCGTTTTGAATCTAATTTTGTTAAAAAACATATCGCATCGCAGAGTCAAGCGAATCGTTACATCCCTAGTTACAACAAAAACGAGAGTCTCAGAGACAAAACCTCTCTGAACAGCAACATTGGCTGTAATATGTGGTATAACACCATTGTACCGTCCAGAGGAGGCTCTGGTAGCGGATGAGCAGCCTGACGATGTTAGCCGTGCCAGTGGCCATAGCGAACTCCTGCTGTTCACTGATCTTACTGCGGAAGCCCTTACACATGAAGATGTTGGGCGCCATCACCACTGCAACATTGTTCAGCGTCATCTTATTCCTGTCCTTATGGTCGATGACTCTTTGGAAGAACTCCATCAGAGCCTGAGAGACACAGAAACACTGCTCAACACAAACCAATCCAGCTGGATCTGCTTCAGTCCTCAGAATGAACGGTGTTTGTAATATGCTTATTAAAGACAAACCGTGTGCATCACTCAACACACCATTGGAATATCAAAAAAACTAAATTTGCAATATGTATTGAGATTTGCCAGATAATGTTACTTAAACAATATTTAACTTAGTGTGCTGGTATCCTGGCTGGTTTAGGCCTGACATGGATAAATAAATGAATACTGTGACTCAATGAATCACTCATTCAAATGATTCGTTCATAATGGCTGCTTAAGTGATTTATGAATGGATCACTGAATCATTGACTCAAATGATTTGTTTAAAATACCAATGCATTTGGGAACGAACCCTTACAGTGTTGCAATGACATGCAGACATTTTCTGCTTCAGCTCAATTGTGTCTAAAATGTAGCAGACTTAAGTTTGTTGAACGGTTGAAGCTCACATGCTGACATTCAGGAAAACGGCACTGATGCTTGTGTGGCATTACGCAACTGCTGTATATCATATCTTATAAATAAACAAAAAACCCATACAGGGATATTTGTGCTTTCGTCACGAAATAATAGAGTCTTTCTAAATACATTATAACAGTCTTCATCACACAGTGAATGTTTTTGGACTGTTTGCATGCATGCATGTTTTTTGCACATTAAGTGACATACTCGATATCAGCTCACATATTGTTAAAATAACAACTACGATATCTTCACAGACAACAAATAATCTCAACCCCTATTGCTGAGCATCGTCCTGTCCACTTGCAGGGCTGAATAGTCCACTCTTCCTCTTCTTCTTCAGAATAAGTTTTATCTTATGTGACCCTGGAGCACAAAACTAGTCGTAGGTGTAAATTTTTCGAAATTGAGATTTATGCATCATCTGAAAGCTGAATAAAGCATCTTTCCATTGATGTATGGTTTGTTATGATCGGACAATATTCGAAAATCTGGAATCTGAGGGTGCAAAAAAATCTGAATATTGAGAAAATCACCTTTAAAGTTGTTCAAATTAAGTTCTTAGCAATGCATATTACTAATCAAAAATTAAGTTTGGATATATTTACAGTAGGAAATATCTTAATGGAACATAATATCCATAATATCTTAATATCCTAATGATTTTTGGCATAAAAGAAAAATTGATAATTTTGACCCATACAATGTATTTTTGGCTATTGCTACAAATATACCCCAGCGACTTAAGACTGCTTTTGTGCTCCAGAGTCACATTTGTGTCTGAATGAATCCAATATTGCTATACTGTAGCATTTACTGCTTCACTTAAAGTCCCCCCATAAATCAAATATTTTATCCCTTAAAACTCATCATAATTACTTTTTACTTTGTTTAAATGTTTGTTCTTGTGTAATTGCTTGAATGCAATTCTACACCCTTGCCTCATTTACTATACGCGGATCTATGAATATGCAAATTAGCCCCGCTTCCACTCAGTCACTGCCTCCTGATCCACTGAACCGTTGTAAACACCAAACAATGGCATACATGGATAAAACAGATTTTCCTAGCAGACAGCTAGAGCGGATACTGTAACATTTGTTAAAGTTACTGTGCCCTAAAATGTGAAGTACAGATGCGGGAGAGCTGGGTTTGACTCTTTTACACTGTTGGTTATAATGCATGTTAGCGGCTCTAAATTCACATTAAACTATGGCTTCATGGGTTTTTTGCTCTAATTTATTGTTGGTGTTGTGCTAGTATTTGTATATTTCACATGCTAGTGATAGGAATCTATCCCTTGACGTGATTGGTTGAATTTTGTGACGTAGCAAACCGAAGGTGGTTTCAAACCGTGTTTCTGGGTCAGCATACGGGAAACTACTTGTAAGGAGAAAATACTCAATTGGTGTTGATTCATGGATTGGCACATGGTTTGTCTAAAAGCATATTAAAAACACCACATAGACAAATAAACAACGTAAAGCACTTGATTTTCACTACAGGGGGAGTGAAAGTGGAGCGGTTCAGTGATCAAGTCGAGGCACGGACTAATATGCATATTCATGAGTCTGTGTATATGAAATGAGGTAGGGTGTAGAGTTGCATTCAAGACCTCTTAAAGGGACAGTTCACCCAAAAATGAAAATCCTGTCATCATTTACTCACCCTCAAGTATTTCCAAATCTGTATGAATGTGTTTGTTCTGCCGAACACAAAGTAAGATATTCTGAAGAAAGTTTGTAACCAGGCTGTTTTGGGGCACCATTGACTTCCATAGTAGAGAAAATAATACTGCTCTGTTTCACACATTCTTACAGGTTTGGAAATACTTGAGGGTGAGTTAATGATGACATGATTTAAATTTTTGGGTGGACTGTCCCTTTAAGGCATAAATTATTTTAATAGGGAAAAATGTAATTTTGATAATCAAAGATGAGTTTTAAGGGAAAATTAGTCGACTGATAGTCACAAATACCAGATGTGAATGCTGAGTGAAGCACACATTGAGGAAAAGTGAAGTGTGAAGGCGTGTACCTTGAGAGTGTCTCTGTTGGGTTCGGGCAGCAGGAGCACCAGCAGATTGAGAGCCTGCAGCTGCTGTTTCTTAGTGGGCAGCTCTGATCAGAACCAACACAATCACAACAATCACTGACACACAGATCACACACGCGCGCGCGTTCAGCTAGTGCTGCGCGATTAATCGAATGCGGCTGTCATGCACATCTTGTCAGTAAAGCCAGTTCTGTGATTAGTAGTAAATCTCCATCATGTGCTTTCAGATGGAGCAGCATTCACTACACACATCCATAGTTCACTGACAAGTTACGCCAATTTTTTTTAAGAATATTAATAATTTAGCAGACGATACAATTGTCCATTTATGAAATCGAAGAAATTGTTTGCAATAGTGACAGCTGTTTGCGTAGCTTCTCAGTGAACTACGGCTCTGTGTAGTAAATACAGCTCTATCTGAAAGCATTTAAAAATACCATATTTAATAATAACATGTTTTTCACTTCATAACGTCAGTCGAGTGTTTGAAATAAATCCTTCTGTGAGATGACGTGGCTTCTTACACAGAATAAGACACGCAACAGAGAATTATTCTAAGCAGTGATTAAAAGCTATATCAATTAGCATTGCATTATTATATACTTTATTTGTAATAAAAATTATAATAATAATTATGAATATCATATTTCCATTACCCTTCAAACTGTGCAAATTAATATTGCGAATTGAAAATATGCCTAAATGCATCAGTTTCGCCAAAAAAATCCCATTTATCACAAAAAAAATTTTGTTTTTTCGGGGCAATTCGAAAAATGAATAATTCGCAAATGTACAATGGAAATGTTTTTTGCATTTACAGGTCACATGGCATACGTAAAAAGTCATATAGTCATTCTTCAATGTACTATAACCTCCAAGAAACACTTCATGCATGGTCGCTGACGAATATTAAGGGGCTTCCCTGCTATTAATGCTTAGATTATTTACACTGCACACGTCTGCGGTGCACTGAAGCTGATCGATGCTTGTGTTTATTCCAGCCACGCCGCGCATGTTTCTGAAGCGGCTCTCCTCGCCGCTTCTCTAAAGATACACCTTCTTTGAATAAATATATCGTATGGTCAGTGGGACCCCAGTGGAGAGGATGAGCAGCTTCAAGTACCTCGGTGTAAACATCTGACTTGGACTGCACACATTCAGACTCAGGTTAAGAAAGCCAGGCAAAGACTGTACCATCTGCGACAGCTGAGGAAATTCAGAGTCTCACCAGCAATCATGAAAACTTTCTATTCGGGGGCCATAGAAAGTGTACTGACTCAATGCATCTTAGTGTGGTATAGTAACGCCACAAATCAGGACTGCAAAGCTCTGCAGAGAGTTGTGCGCTTAGCTGAGCGTATCTCAGGGTCTGCTCTCCCCTCTCTGCAGGACATCTACCTCAAACGTTGCAAAAGCAGAGCTGCTAAAATTATCAAGGACTCAAATCACCCCGGTAACCATCTCTTTATTTTACTGCCATCTGGCAAGCGCTTCAGGAGCATGATGGCAAAAACTGAGAGACTGAGGAGGAGCTTCCCCCCCCCCCAGGCCATCAGGCTCCTAAACTCAAACTCAGTCTCATAACATCAACATGACTCCATTTAATAATCAGTAAGATATTCACTATTCTCCATCATCCGTATTGTTGCTATGTATATACCCTGTACAACCTGTTTGCACATTCCTGCTTATATTATTATTTATTAAGTCTACAGTATACTGTCCTGCACATTATTTTATTGCATTTTTTTCATACCTATATTTATGTATATTGTGTTTGTGTTATATATAATTGCACTGTCCATGGAGCGGACCTGACCTACATTTCACAGCTGGTTAAATTCTGTATAATTGTGCATGTGACAAATACAAATCTTGAATCTCCAACAATACATAAAATCTCACCAAAATCCATTGCCATGAAACAAAATGTTACGTTTTAGTCGCATAACATTGGTTAATGGAAACGCTGTCAATTCGAAATACTTTATCGACATTTATAAAATATCGCCAACCTGCAATGTAAACGCGCCTAACCGCGACTGCATTGTGATTTAGGGTGCAGTCCTACTGTATAGAGTGGGACTCACTCAGCACGGAGAAGAAGGCGTTGAAGTACTCGACGGTCAGCAGAGGATAGGGCAGCTCCCTGATGAACAACTTCAGGAGACTGGCCACGTCGTGCTGTTTGAGACTCTCCCACGGGAACATGCCTTCATAAAACTTGTGCTCCAGCTCATGACAGACGGCCTGGGAAGCAACAAACACACTACAGTAACGTCCCGATGTGAAGGTGTTAATCGTGTGCTCTAGAATCGGTCTCACCTTTACTCTAGTAGCGGCTCCGGGGATCCGCAGCACACCCTCCGTGTCTAAACCCTGCTCCTCTATATGAGACATCAACTGGACACAAAGGGTTAATATCTTACTTTGTGTTTTGGAGCTTTTCGGTGCTAGTTTAAAAGAGCAGATCACATATAATGTGTACATTACTACTCAAAAGTTTGCTGTTGGTGAGGTTTATTTATGCTTTTGAAAGAAGTCTCACCAAAGCTGCATTTATTTGATCCAAAAAATACAGTTTTCTATGTAAACATATTGTATTTTTTTTGCCATTTCTATGATGCATTGCATGAATTTTCAGCATCATTACTCCAGTCTTCAGTGTCTTCAGAAATCATTATAATATTCTGCTCATTTCTGATTATTATCAGTGTTGAAAATACATATTTTTCAGGATTCTTTGATGAATCGAAAGTTCAAAAGAACAGCGTTTATTTGAAAGTCAGTTTATTTTTGTCAGTGCTAGCATTCTGCCAGCTTTAAATCAGACTCAGAGATGAAATAGTGCAGTAAGACCACATGTATTTGAATGAATTATAGCATGTACTTCAATTAATTATCGATCGATCGATCGATCGATCGAGAGAGAGAGAGAGATGACAGTTGTGTGTACCTGCTTGCTGCGTCTACGCGTTTCTCTCTCTACAAAAAAACTAATCCTTCAAAAATAGTGATTTTATCACCTCGTTACTGGGGAATATAATGTAGCGATCTAGTATCCATCTCTTATTTTATTAATAAAAACTGTGGGGAAGCATTGACAAGTTTATGTGTGTGTGCAGCACAATCTGCAATCTCTCTTTCTCTCTCTGTGTAAGTGTGTGTGTGGGCATGTTTATGTGGTTTATGAGGACACAAATTTGTATAATGACATGGGTATGACATAGGTATTACAAGGAGAAGGTGATTTATGAGGACATTTTCAGTGTCCCCATAATTTAAAACGCTTATAAATCATACAGAGTGAGTTTTTTTGAGGGAAAATAGAAATGCACCGTCTCCTGTGAGGGCTAAGTTTAGGTGTAGGGTAGGTGTAGGGCAATAGCACATACAGCTTGTACAGTATAAAAACCATTACGCCTATGGAAAGTCCCCGTAAACCATAAAAACCAACATGTGTGTGTGTGTGTGTGTGTGTGTGTGTGTGTGTGTGTGTGAGAGAGTGTGTGAGAGTGTGTGAGAGTGTGTGAGAGTTTTATTCTTTAATATTTTGCATTTATTTTAGCTTTATTTTTAGTTTTTCATTTAAGCAAAGTTTTGAAATTTTGTTGCATGCATTTGTAATTTATTATGGATTTCTTGATTTCTAAAATATGCATATGTAGTATTTATATCTGTTTTTAGTTGTTTTAATACTACGATTGATCCTCATTTGTAAGTCAAAGCGTGTGCTAAATGACTAAATAAAAAGATACTGCTGGAAAATATCTATGCATTTAATCTCAACAGATGTCGGGTATAGATTTGTTAATGCTGCTGGTCATGTTGTGCATGTCGTCTCTGCTCTCTTACATGCTGCAGGATGAGAGGCACTTTAGTTCCCAGCATCCTCCGCTGGTCTTGTTCCAGCAGCGTAGAGAGAGAAACCCCAAACAAACCCGACTCTACCGAAGACAAAACAATTCAGATGCACACATAATTACATCAATCATCATCAAAAACAATTAAAGATGATGCATGAAAGTGCAGCATGCACGTGTGTGAAATGTTTAACACATACAGTGACCTCAAAGGTCTGAGAGCATTTACAGATCCAGTCTTGAACACATATCGGAGGCACTGACCTCTCACTTTGACCTTGAGAGCCTTATGAGCCTTCACCTCGATGCCACACGTATCGAACAGAGCGCTCATCTCAATCAGAACAAGCCTGCGAACCTTCTTCATGTCCTCAGCGGACAGATCGCCTACTCTCGTCTGTCCGGTCTTATCCTGGGACACTTTAAAATCCTGAATAAGGACAAAATACATGTATTAGATACTATATGTCTGGCTTAATTGTGTAGCTGCTATCTAGTCTCTAATTATGCCGTCCCTCCTTTAGCTGCTTTACATTTACATTTACATTTATGAATTTAGCAGACGCTTTTATCCAAAGCGACTTACATTGCATTCAAGTTACAGTTACTTGCTTTCCCTGGGAATCGAACCCATGATCTTGACGTTTGCTAGCGCCATGCTCTACCAGTTGAGCTACAGGAAAGCTTTATCTGGCTTTATCATCCACCAAAGAAATGGAGCAACTGATTAAAGCAGTCATCGGATGCAAAATCCACGTTGCTTGAACATGAATGTGACAAAACCAGTCATAAGTGTCATTTTTCGAAATTGAGATTTATGCATGAAAGCTGAATAAATAAGATTTCCATTGATGTTTGGTTTGTTATGATCGGACAATATTTGATAATCTAGAATCTGTAAAATAATTTTGACCCATACAATGTATTTTTGGTAATTTCTACAAATATACCTGTGCTGCTTATGACTGTGTTTGTGCTCCAGGGTCATAAATGTGTTTTGGCAGTGTTTGTACACAACCACCCTAATGATAAAAATAATAATAATCGCTTTCTCAGATCAGGCTGTTCAGAGATTCTTGGCTGAGTGATGTATAAGAAACATCATTTAGTTACATCAAAGGTCAAATAGCACATTAAAATGATAAGTTACACACTTTTATGTATGTGTGTGCTGTGCAGGTCTGGTAAAAAGTGTGTTTTTGCTCAAGGGGCCGAAAAATGTTGCTCAGCAAGAAACAAAAATCAGAGGGACAATGGTGCTCATAAGCATTTAAAGGTACACGCACCGAAACGGGTTGCTGTGAACAGGGCTGTTTTTGACAAGGTTAAAGGGTGCTGTTTTACACTACCATTGAGAAATTAACTAAACTTTGTTTTCATAAAAACCCTAAAGAATCATATCAACTTGTGAAAATTGGGCATCCGATGACCCCTTTAACAAGACGCGTGGTTTGAGGAACCATTCACAAACACTGGAGGACGATGCACAAGCTCAACATAACACTGGTGTTTGTGTTCAGACACAATCATAATCACATCATAAATTATCACTATTAACTAATTAACATGCACATTACTAGCATATTTGATGTTTATTAATACTTATAAAGCACATATTAACATCTTATTCTGCAGATCCTTTACTCCGACCCAATACCTAAACTTAGCAACTACCTTCCTAACTATTAATAAGCAGCAAATTAAGAGTATATTGAGGCAAAACTATAGTTAATAGTTAACAGTGAGAATTGGTCCCCAACTAAAGTGTGACAGATGTTGAAAAGGGAAAGTATGCACAGAATACAGAAAACCAGAATATGATGCAGTGCCACAGACTGTCCAGCAGAGGTCAGGTTTACTCAATAAGAGCACACACTCATCTGTCTGAGGATCCAGATCTCAGTTTAGTGATTCGACTAATGATTTAAATCTTTTGTTTGGCATTTTTGCACTCTAAACATATTCAATCAGATCAAAGGTCTCTGTGAGACTCATAACCATATAAACATTGACATTTCTTAATCCTCAAGCAGCCAATCAGAGCGAGTTGGCTCACGCTTACTGTGGTGCATAAACTTAGCACACTCACACACACATACAATCTCACACACACACACACACACTCTCTCTCACACACGCACACACACACACACACGCTCTCAACACACGCTCTCTCACACACGCTCTCACACACGCTCTCACACACGCTCTCACACACGCGCTCTCACACACACACGCTCTCACACACACACTCTCACACACACTCACACTCTCACACCCTCACGCTCACACACCCTCATGCTCACACCCTCACGCTCACACCCTCACTTGCACTCACACATTCTCACACACACTAATTCACTCTCTCTCACGCACACACACACACACTCGTGATGAGTGAATGTCTGACTCACGGGTAATCTGTCGTCAGCTTCATTCTGGGGCGCTGTAAACTTTAACCCTTCTTTGTAGATAAGTGCTTGCTCTGAGAACGACACCTCCAGGTTAATGTCCGTCTCGGCATCAGCTCCGCCCCCTGGAGCGTCAGGCCCCACCCCATTACCTATCCAAACAATAAACACACACACAACATCTCAAGCTGTGAAACATTCATGCACAGCAGGTGCAGTTGTGTTGGTGCACATCTGATGAAACAGTTACCTAAATCAGGCTAGTCAAAGCCCAGCAATCACAGACGTCATTATTTGGCAGTCAGTGATAACTTAACCACAGTCACCTCTGCTCCCAAACACAGACTACAACTGCAAACCAACTTTCACTCGGTCCTAAACCCTCCGGCCACTTTTAACAGGTGATTTAACCCCTGATTTCAGCAACATCTCACACCTGTAATTGTGAAAGAGGCTCAGTACTGCATTTCATGAGCAAAGCAGAGCCAAACACAGCAGTGCAGTAGGCAACCAATCATTAACTAATGGTCTCGTGCGCTATTTAATGCTGAGAAAAACTCAAACAGCAATGGGAAACACCATAAAGAATAAAAATATGATTAAAACTAGTGGTGTCAAAATTAGCACGTCATCACATGTGATTAATTTTTCCAGTTTAACACATTAAACATATTTAACCCAGGGGCGGAGCTAGGATTGGCCACCCCCCTCACAACCAAGTAGGTATAACTACAGACCGGAGATCTTAAAAATGGGGCGTGACCTCCAAAAGTGGGCAAAACCTTCACAATGGGGCGGGGTCTAGCTCTGGCTTCGGCCAATTGTAATTGACTTACATTTCAAAATAACACTTTATAAAATTAAACATTGTTTCTAGTTAATCTAAAATAAAATGTGTTGTATAAATCAATATTTTCCGTGAGAGGAGAGCCCGAAGCTCGTGGCCAGTGGTGTTCGGACCGGATTTTGAACCTCTGCTTAATGATATAAGCGGGAATAACCCGTGAGCCGTCCCAGGGGAAAGATTTTACTCTATCGCTTTGTTTTAAGCAGCGGAGGCGCCCCAGGGCTTGATATTCACAGGGTGGGATGGGGTAGTGACGCTGGGTGTAACTAAAAAGGTGCCATTGTCCGGTTGGTGAGTTACCGGACGGCCCGGCTTGGAGATCTCATAATCTTATTAACTCCTTATCTGCTGAACGGCATCTTTCTTTTCAGCACCAATCCTGCCGTGCAACCAAATTCACTGGTTAAGGTAGGGTCAGGTGTGGGGTAGGTTTACGGGCTAACATAGCATAGTGTAGGAAATTAAATTAACACACACAACCAATACAATCTTTAGAATCAGCTGTGGGGCTGAAGTTGATTGGGAGAAAAAAAATTGTGCATGCGTGTCATGTGCCTGTCTGTCAATGGGAGAAAGCCACACCCTATTTTGGAGTTCCCGCCCCCATTTGAAGATCTCCAGGCTGCAGTTATATCCTTCTCCTCACAACTGCTGCTTCTGTCTCTGTGCATTTATGCAGACGCTGTACATGTGTATGACCACATCAAACAGGAGACTTTTCTGACACTAAACGAGTGCAGAAGCGGTACAGATGACGCTTCAGTAGAACAGCACTGAACTGTGATCAGATAAGATGTTGTCAGGCCATATGTCAGTAAAAAGTAATGTTCTTCTCCTGTAGCCTGTATCATTTACCAATCAAACTTTCAGATCCGCATCAGGTTCACCAGCGGCAGCTCTTAAAGCAACAGTAGCCTAATAACCAGCTGCTGTGATGTCTGTTCAACAAAGAACAAAAGAGGAAATCCATAACTTTTGTAGCTGTAAGGATTAATTTATATTTAATTTAGCATTTAGTGTTTGATAACTTAATCCACTTTCTGTTGATAGCTCTCAATTATACTGTAATGTTAGCATAGTCAACATTATATATATAGTAGACATCAGTAAGTAGCATTGGTCGCCTTCAGTCAAAACAAAGTGCCTCTAAACAAAAATTAAAGATATTCTGTCTTTAGCATTCATTTGAAGATTGAATGTGATATTATTATATTTATAAACTTTAATGTTAGGTGGGATTAATGCCAAATTTTATTTCAGAAGAAAAAAATATATATAGTAATTAGTCATTTTAATTACTAATAAAAAAAAATGTAATCGATTGACAGCACTATTTAAATTAAAAAAATTCTAAGAAGCAATTTTGATATTTTTTTTTACTTTTTATTTTTGTTGTAGCATGTTTCTGGCAATTTGAGATTATTACTTTTCCATAAATCTGAAACATCAGATCAGTGGATGTTGTCCTTGCCAAAGCTGATCGTATTGCCTTTGCAGATAGCTAAAAAGAACATTAACCCAATGTGTACCGTGAGAAATGTCAAAACTTGATCACAAACCCAGGGTAAAACACTGTAAAACATAAGATGGAGACATAAGATGGAACATAAAACAAGATAACCCATCAGCGTATAAAGCTCATACAACACCTCTATCCCTTTTATTTCCATTGGTCTATTGCAATTATCATTTACAATAAAACAATGTTATTTATGCTCTGCTTGTATCTATGAATGATTAGACACAAGGTGACGTGATTCTCCTTCACTGCATGTCAAGGACACCTTTTATATAAAGTCAAATGTTTCATTTCAGTTACAAACCCTGATGAAAAAAAAATACCCAATGTATTTGAAATACTACAAATACATATTCATGATACTCTAAACTGGTAAACTTAAAACTCTGCTAAATGGGAAAAACTCATTTTGTACTAAATGCACTTTAATTGTGTGGCAGTAGTGCTGAAGAAGTCCAACTGAAGATATACTGAAGTGTATTTGATTGTGCTAAAGTGGAGCTATTGCAGGAATAGTTCAGGTGCATTTAAAGACTGATATTGTTCAAAGATCATACGATCCTTATTAATACTGATATTAAAACACATTTTAGGCATACTCTTAAGAAATGTGCATTGTGCAATAAGGAAATACTGCAAAAATGTAAAATCAGTAAGTCTTAAGTGATGTCTATACATATGGTAATGGATTTTAAGTATACTTAGTATGAAATAAAAGTTATGGCATAGTTTTTTGTTTTACTAGGGAAAGCAATGTACATCACAGCATGCTCTCTGAGTGTTGCTTTGCCAACCCTCTACAATGCCAGTAAATCACTGGCATATGCGTCTAATCTTCACTCTGGGCGACTAAATGATGTCTAATATTAGCCACTGGCTAATAAATGCTCAGATTTTACTCGCCAGTGTGTGAGCTGGCTAAGTGTATAAGTTTATCACAGATATATGACAGTCGTACATGCATGCAGAATTGAGGCGCTACGTGTAAACGATGTTCAAAATGTTCAAAAAGAACTGACTGGTTTTCCGGAAGTGGGCGGAGCTAATGCGCAAACGGCAATCTGATTGGCTGGAGCTCACCTATTATAGTCGCTGATTTTATTGTCAGCGAATCAGTTCGAGCGAATGCAGTCAACGTGATTAATATTCATGAACCCAGCAGCTCATTAATCCTCAGTGCTTTTTATATTGTCCTTATTAATAGAATTCTTGTCCTTCCTTTTCTTATTATTATCATCCTTATTATTATCTTATCAATATTTCCCTTTTTTTTTTTACAGAATCACTGAATGACCAAAAAAGCACCCCCACCAGTCCTAGGTTCAGTTAAACTGACTAATGTGCATTAATACATGGTTCATTGGTATCATTAAATAATAGGCTCACTTGATTATCATATTATGATGCTTGACTGACTGATGTTAAGAGTGTACTTTAAGATACATACATATAGTATATCAGTCTGGCGTGTACACTATAACATGTACTAGACTATGGGCGATTCAATTGCCATGGTGTTCTTAGAGGGTTGTTTGCTATTTCATGTTAAACACTACATGTGCACATTTTCAGAAATGCCATAAAACAGAAGTCGCTGCGCTACACGTTAACTCATGACACATACCCAGTCCTTCCACATCCTGTTTATTGCTCCCACTTCTTTCTGTGGATCCAGCCTCGTCCTGTCAGAGAAAGAGAGCGATGGAAAACAAGAGAAACAAACTGTTAGCATGTGCTGTGGGTGAATTAGCACTGAATCATCACGCGCACACACATGTTGGTTTTTATAGTTTACGGGGACTCTCCATAGGCGTAATGGTTTTTATACTCTACAAACTGTATGTGCTATTATTGCCCTACACCTAAACTTACCCCTCACAGGAAACTGTGCATTTCTACTTTACCCACCAAAAACTCACTCTGTATGATTTATAAGTGTTTTGAATTATGGGGACACTGAAAATGTACTCATAAATCACATTCTCCTTGTAATACCGTCATACCCATGTCATTATATAAATTTGTGTCCTCATAAACCACATAAACATGCCCACACACTCTCACACACACACGTACACGCGCACACACACGTACACTCACACTCACACACACACACACACACACACACACTCTCACATACACGCTCGCACGCACACACACCCACGCACACGCTCACACTCTCTCACACACACACACGCACACACAAGCCCACACACACACAAGCCCACACACACACACGCACGCTCGCTCACACACACTCGCAAACACACAAACACAAAAACACAAACAAAAACACACATGCACAAACACACACGCACACGCACAAACACACACGCACACACACACACGCACACACAGACACACACACACACGCACACACACTCTACAATGCTGGCACACACAGGAGAGAGAGAGCGTGATGTTATGTTAATCATTCCGTGTTGCATCCAAAATTCTGAGGCCTCTTTAAATCTGGAGATCTTTCAGATTCTGCTTTTCTAGGTCGTGACACTGATCATGTGAGTCTTTGTCAGATGTTGTGCTGGAGAACGTGAGCATCAGGTTGTGTTCCTCTAGCTCCATTCTGATTAGGAAAGTCTCAGACTTTCAGTCTTTACAGTATCGATTATTTAGTGCAGCATCTAGCAGAAACATAAATCATAACTTACAGCTGTCCTTAATAAACCACTCAATATGGCACAATAAATGGCGTTAAAGTCTGTGATTCATCACATCCTTCAAACTGGAAATAACCCTTCACCTTGATATTTTCTCTCTTATTCATTACACTGTGCTGAAATGTTTATTAACAGGGAGCTACTGTGTAATTGGTGACACTGTTCAAATATATCAGAGAGACTTAATGCACAGGGCTGATATTTTAACCATATCCAGTTTGTTATCCCACCTGTTTAAATTCACTTAAGACACGATTCATATGTGTTTACAAACTGACATGATTGACCCTCAGGTTTTATGCCTGTGACGTCAAGTCAGGTATGGTCACCTGACTTTAATGCACAGGTGATTATTCTGCTTATACCATGATCACTGCCAGCATGGACTGATGTTTGCAGAGCAAAATCGGCTGAATTGATTGACTGAAGATATAAAATAACAGTAATATTCATTCATTATTTTATCTATGGGTCGTGAGATTATAAAGAGAAAAGAGGTATTCGAGTACGATTGCATTTATTTTAATTAATTATAGGAGATTATGTGTGAATTATCTTTCTTTACAGTCAAGCTGTTAGTTTAATTACTTAAAATAATTTCTAAAATTAAAAAATTACACAATAGTTATTAAATATTAGACAATTAACAAAAGAAAAAAAGGCCTCTAACACTAGCTTGATCTGTTTTCTTTTTATTTATTATATAATAAAAAAAGAAAAACGTATACATGTGCTGTGTTAAACTAACTGACTTGTTATAGCATTGGTTTTGATTGCTTCTAATGTCACTTTGGATAAAAGCGTCTGCTAAATGATTAAATATAAAAATATAATTTCATTTATCTGCCAGTGGGGTAAGTAAAATACGCTTTAAAGAATATTTGACTTACCCCACTGGCAGATCATTTTACTTGTTTTAAGCAAAATGCACTTAATTTAGTAATTGTTTTTCCCTGGAAACAAGATTAAATATCTTAAGTCATTTTGTGTATCTAGTAAAAGTATCTTGATTTAAGAGTTTGTAGATATTTTGACTAGAAACAAGCCATTTTTTGTAAACAGGCAACATCTGAAACATCAGATCTCGATCGATGATCTCGAACATCATGCGAGATTAAGAAAAGCTATCTTTTGAGTACATTTTTCTCCCTTGACTCGTAATGCTTGGATATACGTGTTTAGACACATGTCAGATGTCCAGATATCAGATATGAATCTGATTTAAAACCACATTTGGTTTTTAATGCAAATTAATGCTCAGAAGATGCAAAAAAATTTTTTTTGCAGATTTTTGTCTTTACACATGTGCAACAATATCTGACCTGTGTCACACGTGAGAGATTTATTTCACCCCAGTCAAGCCAATCATTGGTATCTAACGGAGCTAACAAGCTTGATTTACACTAATGCAAGGCAGTGCTAAGGCAAAAACGAGACGATGACGAAACTAAATCTGGCTTTGAATGACAAAACTATGATCAAAATCTATTGATATTTTCGTCAACGAATAAAACCGAGGTGAAAATGTTAATGAGGGAGGATTTGGGAAGAGATTCATTCAGAGCGAATCTGCTGCGAATCTGGAGGTTAGATGCATTTGTATGAACCGGCGGGACAAAAGCTAACATACACTTGATGCACGGCGCATAAAACGTGCAAAAATGTCAATATGAGGGAGTAAGAGAAGAGCAGACATATGCATAAATCTGACGAGAGAACTCAATTCGGTCCGGTTTTCTGAAACATACACACACATTCATGTTGCATAAACGTACACACTAAATTATTTTGAGGTGTCTGTTTACGTCTGATGTGAATGTAAACAGTAGGGAGAATGTGTGTCAGTACATTGCATCCATGCATTTGGTTTTAAAGGGACATCAGCCTAATTTAGTTGCTATTGTCCGAGTCATTGATGTTAATTAATCAAGCAACTGCTTGAAAGAATGAAGAATATGGTAACAAGTTGCTATAAAGAATGCATAATTAGCCAAATATAACCATTATTTAATTATTATTTAATTGAAAAGAAGACCATGTTCTTGTTCTGGTTTTATTTAATTTTAACATAAAGGCATGTTGTGTGTAAGTGCATTTAAATCGGTGTCTATCCTGATAAAACCTTAATATCAAACCTATATGAGTTTGGACATTTTTGAAAAATGTATAATACATGCATTACACTGTAACTAAACCAACTAGATTTTAGCCGACAAAATTTTCTTTTTGATATTTAATCGACTAAAACTAGACTAAAACTAAAAGCAAAGGTCAGTCACGTACTTGACTCTGTGAAGCTGGTGATGGTTTAAAGATCTCTCGAACATCCGGGACACTGTACGGTTTGTTGCGCTTGCGTAGCGTCTGTTGGAGCGTCTCCACGCGTCTCTCCACGGCGGCCGCTTGCGTTCGGGTCAGAGTCGACAGCAGAACGATGCTGTCCTCGCCGTCTGAAGCCGATTCGTCGAACAGCGTCGCAAGCCCTGCCTCCATCAGCCACGCCTCCTCCTGCTCTCCCTCTGCAGAACACAACACAACATATGTGACCCTGGAGCACAAAACCAGTTTATGTTACTGGGGTATAAGTGTAGCAATAGCCAAAAATAGATTTTATGGGTCAAAATTATCATTTTTCTTGTATGCCAAAAATCATTAGGATATTAAGATCATGTTCCATGAAGATATTATGTACTGTAAATATATCAAAACTTAATTTTTAATTAGTAATATACATTGCTAAGAACTTCATTTGATCAACTTTAAAGGTGATTTTCTCAATATTTAGATTTTTTTTGCACCCTGAGATATTTCAAATATTGTCCGATCATAACAAACCATGCATTAATGGAAAGCTGGCTTTATTGTATTCTCCTCATGCAAGATTTAAAATCATGCGGTGCAGTGACATATGCTGCATGTGCCACATTGTGTTATTTTCATCAGTCATGGTGAGGAGGAAGGCATTAATCCAGCTCTGAAGGGAAACAGAAATATCTTCCTTTTCTGGTAACTTCACAATTTAGACACTTGCAGAAGTTAAGGAAGTCGCAGTTTGTTGTTCTTTTATGGCAGAGCTTCCCAAACGTCAGAGGGGTAAGGCCCCCTAAAAACATAGCAAAAGCTCCACGACCTCCTCTCCCAACCTCTTTGTAAAAAAATATATAGATTAATGGTGTAAAGATATATTTACATATATATTTGTATATTAGATATATTTAATAAAGCAGATTGTCTCTTTGCACAAAATTATCAACATTGATTAAACCAGTTTGTAAGAATTTCATGTGAATTATGAGAACTACCATAAAATGTAACATTTGTATATGCTGGTGAAAGTAAGATGATGTAAACATTCTTTAGAAATATATTTAAATCCATAACACTACACTTTCTGCATGCTATTTATAAAAAAAAAAAAAAAAAAAAAAAAAAAACAATGTACAGCTAAAAACATCTAAATTTCATTTGTGCAATAAGGAGGGGGGGGGGGTCACATTTTAGAACAATTCGAATATTTAATTATTTAGATTTAGCCCAGCTATGGCCCCCCCTGCAATACCTTGTATAAAGTTGTAAATGTAAACACGCTAAATTATATTAACATTTACTATAGAACCATTATTTTGCCAATAAACATCTAAATAAATACATCTATCGAAATTAATAATTTTTTATCTCCGCAAGCGATCGCAGTTTGAGTATAGTTCTGTGTAAATAGATAAACTGCGCTGTCAGCAGTTTTCATAATTTAGAAAACATTTTAATAATTCTGATAAAACATGCCAGTTAAGAAATGCAATAAAATACGATGTTTTGTTTGTTATAGCTTATTTCAATATTCCAGAGAATGTTATTAATTGAATTTACATTATTCAGTGAATTATTATTCACTCTTGCCAATTAAACAGCGTTTAAACCTAAAACTGTAGTTTAAAATGAAGTTGATATGACTTCTGTCCTTTATTTTCTCCATTTGAAAACGTTAGACATTCTTTTGCTTATTGTTAATATCAGTGTTGCTGATGATGCTTTTTATAAATAAAATGTTTATATTGGTGTAATTTGAAAATAAAATTTGACATGAAAATTTTAATTTTCAACAGTTTTTTGTTGTTGTTAAGATGACTGAAAGGAGGAAAAACCAAAGCGAAGAATGGATTTCACTCTGTTATTTATTTACTTTATAACAGTAAAATATCGGTTCTGCATATCGGTTATCGGGTACATAAACGTACAAATAATCGGTATCAGTATCAGTTATAAAAAATCAATATCGGTCGATCACTAATAATAACACTTATTATTATCAGCATCATCATTATTATTATTATTACAGCTGAACGTTGGGCTTTGTGTAGATTAATCATCGTTTAAATTTAAATGTGATACTCCTCATGTGATTAGTTTTAATGACAACATGATTTATCATATTTCAATACAGCCAATAACTATTTTATGTAATACTCCAGTTTGGGGACCAATTCTCACTATTAACTAGTTGCTTGCATATTACTAGCAAATTTTCTGTGTATTAGTACTTATAAAGCACATATTAATGCATTATGAATCATATTTAGATCCCTCAACCTGACTCCATAGCTAAACTTAACCACTACCTTACTAGCTATTAATAAGCAGCATATTAATCAGGCAAAAGTTGTAGCTAATAGTTAGTTAATGGAGAGAATTGGACCCCAAACTGAAGCGTGACTCTTTTGTAATGTTCATTTTTGAAAACAATCTTTAATGAAATAATCCAGAAATGGTCTTATTTTCTGTACAGGTCTGATGGTATGCGTAGCAATTAAAGTGCGCCAATTATGGATTTATGAAAATTATCTTTCATGCAGTGTGTAAGTGAATGAAAACAACGTTTTAAATCTGAAAGTGCTCCGTATTATCGTCTCTCTAATGAAATAGTCAACTCTGAATCATTGAAACGAGTGGTTTTTAAAACCAATCCCTGTTTGACGTCATCATGAAACATTAGCATAATCCCGCCCACTTATTGGTGTTTTCACATTGGTCTGAATGAAAATGCTAATTTATTCTTTGCAACTAGGTGGCGCTTTAGGAGTGGTTTCCCCGGTAACACTGTACACAAAGCAGCACACAAACACTGCTTTATGCCTCTGACCAGGCATGATCCAATCGACCAATCAGCGCAAATTAGCGTCACGGGGGTTTGAATTGTTGAGTGAATCGTTTGGGAGTCGTAAAAAAATAAATGCATATTATAAAAAAATGTAATATGCATGTCAACCTGTTGTTGGGGACTCCCAAAACCAAAATATGAGCCCTTCATAAACCATAACAGGGGCACTTTAAAGCAGTGCGGACATGTGCTTCTTACCATCAGCCACCTTCAGCTGCAGGTCCTCCTGCGTCTCCACGTCTCTGCTGCACTGGATTATCTCCACCTCTTTGAAGTAGTCCACCATGGCCTGCTCGTCCAGAGAGTCCTGAGAGCTGCAACGCTGGTACGGCGCTTTCCCTGCACTCGAACCCAGAGCCGCTCCGGCCGCTTTCCCCCGCTGGACATTATACTGGCCAGTCCTGCGGCTACGTGAACACAGAGAGAGACAGGGGTGTGAAATACACCAAATCAACATCACTTCAGATGATTTAATCACACTCCAGCATTCATGACCATCGCTGCGGACTCAAACCCGAACACAGTCACGAAGGCCACTCTAACACCAGCACTTCTCCGTTAGCACTGGACTCATAAGCGCATCATAAGCGTTTGTTTATAATCTGGAGGAAATGTATTTTTAATGATGCAAATTTGTAATGATCATCTGTTGACTGATAGCTCGGGGCAATTTTTAAACACTGAACACCAAGATTGCAAGATCTTTATTATGTTTCTTACAAGACAAATATTACATAATTAACAAAGGTTTCATATTTTGTGTACATTCTATTTTATCCCTATTTCTGAATTTTTGTGAAGCAAAGTTTGCACTAGAGATGCAACTAACAAATACACAAGTATGTATAATTGTACTTATTTAAAATCTAAAAATGCTTAGACTATCTATAAAAAAATTGAATTAAAAATTATTAAATATGAATAATATTTAATAAGTTTGCATGAAGGATGCAACTAACAATTGTGTAGCCTACTTATTTTTATTTAGATTAAAATCTAAAAAACAATTTAATAAATAATTTAATTTGTATTTTATGTTTTTGTATTATTTATTAAAATGTTATTTCACATCCTGCCCAATGCAAATACATACAGTGAATGTATCTATGCTTTTAAGCACCAATACCATTTTTCTACTAATTTTTAAGGTAGACGTTAAATTGAATCTACATTAAAAATGATAATACAGAAAACAAACGCACAGACTAATTGTGACGCTGGACCAAAAAAACAGTCATAAGTGTCAATTTTTCGACATTGAGATGTATGTATCATCTGAAAGCTGAATAAATCATATTTCCATTGATGTATGTTTGTTATGATCGGACAATATTAGAAAATCTGGAATCTGAGGGTGCAAAAAAAATCTAAATATTGAGAAAATCATCTTTAAAGTTGTTCAAATTAAGTTCTTAGCTATGCATATTACTAATCAAAAATTTAGTTTTGATATATTTACGGTAAGAAATGTACTAAATATCTTCATGGAACATGATCTTAATATCCTAATGATTTTTGGCATAAAATACAAATCTATAATTTTGACTCATGCAATGTATTTTTGGCTATTGCTACAAATATATATGTGCTGCTTATGACTGCTTTTGTGCTCCAGGGTCACACATTTTACCTGATACAAGGCAGGAGAAACACACATATTCACTCATCTGAACACTGTAATTACAGTGCATTTATAGTCAATTACATCACTCCCTTTGCTGTTAATGCTCTAGAAAAACACCAGTACTTAAGAAACCTTGACTAGCTGTAACTGTAAGTGGACTTCAGGGAGAAATGCTACAACACTGCAGAATATGACTCTTTGAGCCGTTCTTCTCATTCGATGCAAGACACAGTAGGCAGGAAGAGTCCCGCTGCTCACCCCGCCAGAGGAATCGAGTCCGGAAGTGCGAAAAATAAGCCTTTGTACTATAAGGACATAAAGATGCCATTGTCAGGCTGATTGTTTGGCTGTTTGTGCAAGCCAGGATGGTTTAAACAGGCTGCTTTATTCCCTCTCAGGACGAGCGTATGAATAAACGCTCAGAGCTCAGCACTCTTCACTGCTGCGGGACACAGGAGCCACTGGAAGTCAAGCAGTTCGTATCTGAGATTTCAGTACAGTGAGGGTGTAATGGGGCGTCTGGAGAACGGGAGCGAGCAGTACTGTCTCCAGTTTCTGGGTCAAGACCGCTTTAGCACTGAACCCAGTAACTGTGCGTTAGTGGCCAGTGGTGGATAAAGTACACACATCAAGAGCTTGAGTAAAAGTGCACAAACTAATATATATATATATATATCTGAATCAGTGAGTTGTTAACTAGAGACGCGTTCTGACCGGATCATCTGAATCAGTGAGTTGTTAACTAGAGACTCGCTCTGACCGGATCATTTGAATCAGTGAGTTGTTAACTAGAGACTCGCTCTGACCGTATCATCTGAATCAGGGAGTTGTTAAATAGAGACTCGTTCTGACCGTATCATCTGAATCAGGGAGTTGTTAACTAGAGACTCGCTCTGACCGTATCATCTTAATCAGTGAGTTTTTGACTAGAGACTCGTTCTGACCGGATCATCTGAATCAGTGATTCGTTAACTAGAGACTCACTCTGACCGGATCATCTGAATTAGTGAGTCGTTAACTAGAGACTCACTCTGACCGGATCATCTGAATCAGTGAGTCGTTAACTAGAGACTCACTCTGACCGGATTATCTGAATTAGAGAGTTGTTAACTAGAGACTCACTCTGACTGGATTATCTGAATCAGAGAGTCGTAAACTAGAGACTCACTCTGACCGGATCATCTGAATCAGTGAGTCGTTAACTAGAGACTCGCTCTGACCGGATCATCTGAATCAGTGAGTCGTTAACTAGAGACTCGCTCTGACCGGATCATCTGAATCAGTGAGTCGTTAACTAGAGACTCGCTCTGACCGGATCATCTGAATCAGTGAGTTGTAAACTAGAGACTCGCTCTGACCGGTTCATCTGAATCAGTGAGTTGTTAACTAGAGACTCACTCTGACCAGATCATTTGGATCAGTGAGTTGTTAACTAGAGACTCGCTCTGACCGTATCATCTTAATCAGTGAGTTTTTGACTAGAGACTCATTCTGACCGGATCATCTGAATCAGTGAGTCGTTAACTAGAGACTCGTTCTGACCGGATCATCTGAATCAGTGAGTCGTTAACTAGAGACTCACTCTGACCGTATCATCTTAATCAGTGAGTTTTTGACTAGAGACTCGTTCTGACCGGATCATCTGAATCAGTGAGTCGCTAACTAGAGACTCACTCTGACCGGATCATCTGAATCAGTGAGTCGTTAACTAGAGACTCACTCTGACCGGATCATCTGAATCAGTGAGTCGTTAACTAGAGACTCACTCTGACCGGATCATCTGAATCAGTGAGTCGTTAACTAGAGACTCACTCTGACCGGATCATCTGAATCAGAGAGTTGTTAACTAGAAACTCCCTTTGACCGGATCATCTGAATCAGTGAGTTGTTAACTAGAGACTTGTTCTGACTGTATCATCTGAATAAGTGAATTGTTAACTAGAGACTCGTTCTGACCGTATCATCTGAATAAGTGAATTGTTAACTAGAGACTCGTTCTGACCGGATCATCTGAATCAGTGAGTTGTTAACTAGAGACTCGTTCTGACCGGATCATCTGAATCAGTGAGTTGTTAACTAGAGACTCACTCTGACCAGATCATCTGAATCAGTGAGTTGTTAACTAGAGACTCGCTCTGACTGGATCATCAGAATCAGAGAGTTGTTAACTAGAGACTCATTCTGACCGGATCATCTGAATAAGTGAGTTGTTAACTAGAGACTCGTTCTGACCGGATCATCTGAATTAGGGGTTGACCGATATTTGTTTTTCAGGGCCGATGCCGATACCGATTATTACAGATCAAGTAGACCGATAACCGATATTTTGAACCGATATACGTGTCTGGTGTAAAAATGAAAATTAATGCCAAAATTAATAATAACAAGAGCTCTGACAAAAAACGTTCTTTAAATGCTTTTAAACATGTCTTTAATTCTGAAAACTGTTAATAACAACAACATTAAATAAACAGTAATATTAATAATAACATAAGTTCTGGGATCACCCAGAAGCATTCTGTAAACATTTAGTAAAACTTAAAGTAAACGTATTTAGCGTATTGTGTGATTATTCTCAAGAAAAGTTGTAATAATTGTTGTAGTTGTATTACGTATATTCTACTGCACCACAGTAATATATTCGGCTAAACCGAACTTATATTTTGACAGGTTGCCATGAGGACCGTTTAAGTTTCTGTAGCATGTATATATGATATGACGGTCGTTTTACTCAAATGAAACGGTCAAATGCTCATGAAGTGACTCTCCGAGCAGTTCTGGGGATGTTGTTCATGTATTTATGTCCTCATTTAGGGAGACGGCAGATGCTGAAAACACAGCGAGCATCACACGCTCTTCAGTATGTATGTGTGCAGTAAATGAAACCGCACGTCTGTGTCATTCATTAACAGAGATGCAGAACATGCAGGATTCATATTTAAATAGTGTTTTTGCGGCTTAATATTTATAGATACTAGTCCATAGCACGAGTCGATTTAAGTGTACTGACCTACTTTTGATTAATTCATCCAAACTTTGTCAAATTCCATGACATTCCGCGTTATACGGTAAATTCCATTATATGACTGCATTCCGCGATTCCGCCCGCATTTTCCGCATCGCAGACATCATAGTGGATTGTGATTTACTGCAACTTCAGCAACGTCTGCTGCTGCCTTACCTTTGAGAGACAACTGATGCATGATCACTGACGCAGCTCCAGTTAGCATGTGCTTTCGGTGTGAGACTGCCTTCAGTTTTCCGCGTAGATTGGTCGGACTCGTGACTTCCTACATATCACATGAGCGGTGGGCGGAGATTGCTCTAGGCCACAGAGTGTTGAGGTCAGACAGGCTGCATCGGAGCCAAATAGTGCATTTAAAAATTTAATAATTTCACCTGTATTATTTATTCACCAATAAATAATGTCACATGTAAATAGTATGTTTGTTTGCATAATAAAAAAAAATAAAAAAACATTAAAAAAAAAACTTATCGGCAAATCTGTTTTGAAAATGGCCGATATCGATAATCGTAAAAATGCTTAATATCGGTGCCAATAATCGGCCAGGCCGATAATCGGTCGACCCCTAATCTGAATAAGTGAGTTGTTACTAGAGACTCGTTCTGACCGGATCATCTGAATCAGTGAGTTGTTAACTAGAGACTCGTGCTGACCGGATCATCTGAATCAGTGAGTTGTTAACTAGAGACTCGTTCTGACCGGATCATCTGAAACAGTGAGTTGTTAACTAGAGACTCGTTCTGACCGGATCATCTGAAACAGTGAGTTGTTAACTAGAGACTCGTTCTGACCGGATCAGCTGAAACAGTGAGTTGTTAACTAGAGACTCGTTCTGACCGGATCATCTGAATCAGTGAGTTGTTAACTAGAGACTTGCCTACTTTTTAACATTAGCCTACTTTCTAGTAGGGCTGTGCGATATGGACAAAAAATATATATCACGATTTTTTGATTTTTTTTTCGATTTCGATTTTAATCACGATTTTGACACAAACAGACATGCTTTATCTCACATCTTACTTGTTTTTGCACATCTTACTTGTTTTTGCACATCTTACTTGTCTTGCACATCTTGTTTTGCACTTTTCTTTATTCTATTACACATTTTACTCTTTATTTCTTGTTTTTACCTATATATATATATATATATATATATATATATATATGCTCTTGTGTGGTGTTACTTTTATATAATTTTTATTCTTTGCATTGTCCACTGAGCGGACCTGATTTGATCTACATTTCACTTTTGATTATACCCTGTATAATTTATCATGTGACATAAAGAAACCTTGACCTTTACAGTTATAAATGCATTCTGAGTGAATTTGAAACATATTTCCAAAGGAAACCAATTAGACCTTTCCCAAAAAGTTGTAACATGTCTCTAGAACAGACATATGGCAAAATACATATATATATATATATATATTATATGTGAGTAATCAAATCCAACAAAACAAGATGCAACCAGAGCATGTGAGCGAAGCGCGGTTCAGTATTCCGCTCTGTGTGTGTGTGCGCTCCGCTCAGTCGTTCACGGCCAAAACAAACGCTCCGCTAATGTTCCGCTCACGCTCACCGGTAAACCGAAACCCGCTCAGATCACGCGCTCACATTAAATGTCTCCAGTAAGATTAGGCATATTTATTTTTTCCTGTTTGTAGTGACATTATAGAATAAATGTCTCAATTAAAGCAGTAGTCCGATAAGAAATGGTTATGTTTCAGAGTGAAATTGTTCATTTAAATTAGGGATGTGAATTAACCTTTAACCAACCAATAATAATTTTGACCCATTAATACAATCAGTTAAACGGTTTAAATTCACTTATTTATTTATTTTTAGTAATTTATAAATATATTTTAAAAGGTTTGCTGCATGGTTAAAATAAGCTACACGTATAAAAAAACACGTTTTTTAGAGAGAGCGAGAGAGAAAAAAACAAAGTAGCCTATAAGTCGCATTTTATTATTTCATTCAGAAATAGGCTGACGCGAATTACAAACATTATAATAAACACTGTAAACATAGCTAGGCTATTTTAGTTCCCCCTCACTCCATAACAAATCCTTACAATTAACAGTAGGCTAGAAAATAACAAGAATTAAAAATAAGAAGCTATAACGACAAACCAAAACTAATTATTTTAGGCTAAAACTGAAACCAATGTTGGGTCTCTCCTTCAACACAAAATCAAATGTTCCCGTATTCGCGGTATTTAAATGCCAAAATATTATTTACCTTTTATTTATTTACCCTTACAATATCCACATAAAACAAAATGTTTTGCATAACTTCACGGCGGTACAGTGATAACGCTAAACAGCTCAGATTTTACTACATATTTAAACAGAGCAGTGTGTTTTTCCATATGTTTGACCGGTTGTTTTATATAATGATAATGAACAGGCTGCATTGTGAAGGTAGAATGCTTAAATGTGTGCGCATGCGCGCTGGAGCAATCACTGGATTTATTCCCCTTCCAACAGTGGAAGCAACTCCTCTTGGTCATGAAGATAATCGGAATTGTAAAAGGTCTGCTTTTATTTGTGTACATTCAATAAAAAAATTATCTTTGCTTTTTTGTAAAATAAGAAAAAAAATAGAATGCTGCATTCTGCCGTCTGCTTTAATTTCGCGCAGCACAATAATGAACAAACTCTGCATACTCTAAAAAACACTGGGTTCAAAACAAACCAGTTTGGGCTGGTAAAAGAGTACATTTGGGGTTAATTTTACCCAGTACATTTGATTGTTTATTGAACCCATCATTAATGGATGATTTAACTCAGCTAATGGCTTTATTCGTTTCTATTATAATATTCGCTTTTTTTTCTTCTTTTTTTTACTTTATGCATGAAATAATATTTACAGATTAACTTAAATCCTCTAAACTTCTGTAAAATACTCCAGACGTGATAACTTCCTTTATTTCTAATTTGCTTGTTTTTATAAGCTATAAGCCTACACATTGCCTATTTAATCTCGTTTAACAAACATTAGAAGTAAAGATTAAACATTAAACCGATGTAATTCACGAGTAAATCGACCGCTCTGTAATTGTGTTTCCACCGTAACGGCGCTGGCTCTCGCGCCGAGCTGGAGTCGTGTTCGGCGGGAACTGATCACGGATCAGACCGCTGCACTGCGTTTCACTCATGGACGAAATGTACTGCGATTGCCTTCATTACCTGCTCAACAACAAACAGTCAACAGCTCTGAGGACATGTTTTAACATCCAAAGTATTTGTGTTCTGTATCTTTATAAATATAATAGTTTATTTTTAAGCATCAGACGCTTCAACATTCAATAAGACCGACGCGAGCGACGTTCGTTTAGTGATTCACACCGCGAATGTTGCTCTGCATAGATTTAAACAATATTGACCGAAACAATTTTATAAATAAAATAAAATGTACACAAACTACCCAAACACTGAACAAATAACCCAAAAAAAATACTCAAAAGGCTCAACCCAGCATCTAGGTGAATTAAGTTTTTCTCCGCTTGCAGAAGTGCTGCAGGTGCATGATGTAATATGATATGATCAGGTGAATCCTCGTTCTGTTGTTTGCTGCTTTTTGCGCATGTGAAATTAATCCCCGAAAAACAGATGCTAGTATTTTTAACGGGTCACAGACACTTATTCTTTTTAATTCAGTTCTATAATATTTGTCGGTTAACGGTTAGGAAAAATAACCGAAATGAACATCCCTAATTTAAATGTATAACATTTAAAATCTTAATTTAAAAACGTGTCTTGTTTTGAAGCCACTTGGAACATTTGCGTAAAAAAATAAATAACTGAAAAAGTATAGTTTCCATTAAAACAACGCTTCATATTCAAAACACGCACACAAGATGAAAAGCAGATATAGAATTTCACAAAATACTTATCAGGCCCATGAAAGCACACACAAGATGAAATGCACTTGACAAATAATTATTTCGTGGCCTAAATAAAATAAACACTTTTTTAAATTAAAAATAGACCAAAACTGCAGGGAAATGCGGTCCATTAAAACGTGTCAATCTTCACAGGATTTTAGAATTTGCTTTTAGAAACATTAGCTTAGACAAACATTGCTTAGCCTATTCCACAGATTCTGGAATTAACAAATTACCAAAGGGCATTTTGCGTTTAGCAAGTGGCGCTGAACGTATGAGCGAGCGGAGCGGGATCTTCAGAAAGACGCTCTCCGCTCTGAAGGAAATATGATCGCTACTCCCCGCTCCGCGTGCTCTGCATGCAACATGCATTTTTTTGGCCACCAAGTCCTTATCCTGTTCTGAACTCATCTTCCCTGTTTCTTTAGCATACTATCTGTCTGTATGCCCGGTCTCTTCTGTTCTGCTGCATTCTGATTGGTTCGGATAGCATACTGCGGGAGGTTGGGGCAGGGGCGCAGAAAAAAATCGAGCTATAAAGCGATTTAGAAATCGCGCAATCTCAAATCGCGATTTTATTTCGATTTCGATTAATCGCACAGCCCTACTTTCTAGTCAATTTCAGGGAGAAATACATGCTTTGATGGGAGAAAGAGTGTTCGATTAAACATTTTATTAGACAAAAATGTATGCAGTCATTATTTTGCTCTGTAATCCCAGAACAAAAAGACTGTACATTTCCAATGAGAATATCTGCTAAAAGTTACTGTCAACATTTAAAGGGCACCTCTTATGCAAAATTCACTTTTACATGTTGTTTGAACTTAAATGTGTGTTTACAGTGTATGTACACAACCACCCTATAATGATAAAAATCCACCCGCTCGTTTTCTGAAACCCCCTTTATCATAATCAGTGTCTCTGAACAAGCTGTTCACAGAATCTGTACAACGTGATGTCACTTTGCACAGGCTCCTCCCACAACTGTTGATGGACAATTGTGTATTAGCATTAAGAAATGTCTTATTACAGCTATAGTTGTTCAGTCCAGAGCAGTGAATGATTTATACTGTATATTACGCTGCTGTCACTTAATACACAGATCTAATATAAACATGCAATATCTTCCCCAGCTGTTTTCCTTCACAGACATAACAGGCTGTTTTTTTATAACATAAACTTGTTTGTATTTGACAGTTTAAGCACAATAAGACATGAAAGAGAGCAAACAAATAAAGAAACGTGCTGCAAATATAAATATAGAACAGTTCATTTTTATTTTGTTGAGGTGAGTCTGTTGTGGCTTGAGCTACTTTCACGTTTCTGTATTTGGTTGTGTTGCGAGTATTCACACCACAAGTGCTGTCAAACTGAAGAAGATGTTTCTTAATTTGCTGGTGCTTTTTCCATTTGTATGTTTTCTGAAGTTGCAGTGCGTTGAGCTCTCTTGGCCACCGTAGAGATGACTTTAAAACCCTTTTTCAGCAAGATAGACAAAACCAAGCAGATGTTTTTTAGCAGAGTATCGGAGGTGCGAGGAGTAAAGACACAGCCCTATTCTAGAAAAGGGGGTGGGGAGCAGCAGCTCCTTTGCATTTAAAGAGACATGCTTCCACTCAAAATAGACATTTTTAAAATGATATAAGAAATTATATATGAGTTACTTTGAGCTGAAACTTCACAGACACATTCTGGGGACACCTGAGACTTAAAGGTCCCATGACATGCTACTTTTTGGATGCTTTTATATAGGCCTAAGTGGTCCCTAGTACTGTATCAGAAGTCTTTTTCCCGAAATTCATCCTTGGTGCAGAATTTCAGCTACTACAAGCAAGTCCCACAATGAGCTTTCCTTAGGACGTGCCATTTCTGTGTATGTAGCTTTAAATGCTAATGAGGAGGAGAGAGGCGGGGCAAGGTGGAGGGTGGGCGTGGCCTTAACCTGTTTGCGGCCACGGTACCATGCGCTAATGTTGACAGTGGATGTATGACAATGGCTCGTAGACACGCAGTCGTTCAAGCATTTCGGTTTGACCCAGAATCTGATCCAGATGGAGAAGCACCGGACGAAGAAGTTGCAACTCAGCGGCTACAGCAGAACGTCTCAGAATGGTTAGTTTAAAATTTTGTGTCTGTATACGGTACTTTAGTTGGTTTGTTTATGTAACGTTATGCTGTTACATTTATTAGCATGTAGCTAATGCTAGCCTATGTTGTTGGCTTTTCATGTTGCTCTGATTTGCTATCGTCCTAAAGCTGTATCAGCATCAATATCAGTAATCTTTGTAGTTTGGAGAAGACTCTACTCTGGAAAAACTTTTTATGACAATGTTGTCAATGTTCACGTATATTTAAGTCATGTTAAACATGACCCATGATTTATTTCTGTAGATTTACGTCTACTCAACACCTGCTTGTCCACTCTGTCATAAATATATATATATATATATATATATATATTATCAGCTATAGACAATAACCAGCGCCACTATATTAGGCAGACGTCTGGCATTATTACATCTACTTTTTTGGATGGGTGCCATTGTGGAAAATGTGCTACCATGCCCTCGGAAGCTGAGAATATTTGCTGCTTGGAGATACCCCAGGTAGCATTCTCACCACTAAATTGTAAACTACTTTGTCTCTTCATTTGACAACTAGTTGTGCCTAAAATTGACAGTTACCATTTGTAATTCTAATTAGGTTACTAGAAGACTACGGGAGGTCGAAGAACAGCTCACCTGTATGGTTGACCATCCTGGATTGTATCCTGTCTGCCTCAATGTCTACTCTCTGCAGAATGCCGGCCAAATATACAGAGCTGACTATGGTCCTCTACGTTTGAGAGGAATACACCAGTAAGTTGTGCTTTATTTCTTATTTTATAAACTACTGTAACAAAGTCTTGTCTTGAGTCTTGATTGTTTATTCCACCAAAAAACCTTGTGAATAATTTTATTTCAATAGTGTAGACAGTCAAGATTTATTTACATCAGAGAGAAAAAAAAAACACTTGAAAAATATTACAAAACAAGCATTGAACATGATCCATAGGAGCATATGAATATTGTTTTAGATAACAATAACACCAACCAATGTTAAATCTCTGCAAGAATAAATATCTGAATCAATTGTTCAGTCGCTACAGGTATCTCTCCTATCGCTCATTTGTGAGCTGGTGCTGGGGCCTCCTGGGACGCAGAATCCGGGTCATTATTCCAGCTTGTGTGGTCCTGCGCATCCGCTCAGAGTTTCCTGATGAGGAAGGCCACTACGCAGGGTTTAAACTGCCCCCCGTTTGAACCTTGACACAAAGCTGGCAATGACCTCCTCCTTGTCTGGCTTCTCATACTGAGCTGATAGGTACTCTGGAACAGGGATGGCCAACAGCTCATCTGTGTATGGTGTAGGGTTGACAAAGACTTCCTCAAAAAGTAGGTCCATCATGTCAGCAACATAACCTGTATTATAAAACACAAGCCATTTTGTTTATTTTTTATTTGTTGGATTTTTTTTACTGTGTGTTTATATTTATTTGATTCTTTATCAAGATAAATAAATTTTTAAAAATCCAAAATTTGTGTTGTATGATTTGAACCCTTACCAAAGGTCTGCTGTGTCTTTTGAGGTTTAACTCTGCACTCTCCCTTCCTAGACTTTGGAAATGAGATTTTGAAGAGAGGTACACCTTCCTCCGTTTCGGCCTGTGGCCGGTCCCCATTTTCATTATAATGCATAGCAGCCAGGTAGAGTCTGTAAGTACAAGACAAAACGTTAATATTGACAGATATTTTAGACCACAATTCGCAAAAGTAAACAAACTTTCTTTTACCTGCACAGCATTCCAATAAAGGGAAAGACAACATTCTTTGGGGCAAAACGAAGGATGACGGCATGGAAAGCCTCCAACGATGAAGTTTGGTGGTGGGGGCTCAGTTTTGAAACATCCTTCAGCGTTCTTTTGTTTGACAGCAACTTCTCCAACTTGTTGAAAGCTAGAGTATCTGCAGCCAATAATAAAATGTCATATTTGAAAACATTAAAGTACACAATATTACAACGATGATCTCTGGTCAATTTCTGAAAATGACTAAATAACTGTAGTTGTCTGTTTGCAGTTTTGACATTTAGGCTGTATATTGATTAAATACCTGCTTGGAGCCATTTACTCTTGTCAGTTGTCTTGCGTATCACATGCTCGCACTTGGGGTAAAGAGGATCCTCATGTGTATGGACATCTCGAACATGGTTCAGGATAGCGGCCCACTTTGCAATTCTCTCTGGTTCGGAGGTTGAGCCAGCTGCAGTCCAGTATATGTGGTTGTTGATGCTTTTCATCCACTTCTTGAGTTTCTCACAGTCTTTCTGCTTACTGATTGCTTCCAGTTTCTTTGAAATTCCTTACAATGAAAGCAAAATACATTCCACTTAGTGATTAATCAACGGTAGTATTTCATAATAAATTTCAAAGCATTTGTTACCATTTACTAATATTGTAACAACTTCAAAGTAAGGGCAAGTCTTTTCACCAAATGGGATATTTATGCAAGCTTAAAAAAAAAAAATCGAACATCAGGTCCTTCGCAACAAAAACATATCACAACCAACTCAAAGAAAGGAGAAGGCTGGAGCAAAACTGATAGATTTTGTATGGTATGATGGGCTATGGATGTCAATCAGCTCCATATTGCCACTGACAATATACCTTTTGCCATGTGCCAGACATCGTAGTAATGGGTTATGTTTCTCTCCCTGAGGAACTTCTGTACTTGTGGATGACGATCAGTGACGATGCAATCAAGGTTAACGTCACGCGACTCCAGTAATGCGAGACTCCTTGCCAGGCCCTCTTTTTCCATGTGACAGCTACCACCAAACTCATTGCTCTGTTATCACAGAAAAAAGAATATATTTACAGAAAAGGCAATATAGACTTTGCATTTAAAATTATAACCAAGAACACCTTTGCAAAATCAATTTTGACAACTCACCTGAACCAACTGAATGTCCACAACGGTGTTAGTATGGAGATCCATCATTGTATAACTGCCATACTTTGCAGAGTGACCTGATTTTGTTCAAATAGTTATATTAATAATCAATATTGAATACTTTGGTATTACGTATACCACTTTATTTAGGTCACTCCTTTTAACTTCAAATAATATCGAAACCCTGTATAAACTACACAATTTCAGTAAAGCATGAATACCTGGAGAGTCAGCTCTCATGTCACCACCAAGTATCACTTTTTCCTCATGACTTAGCCGCTGCAGATTCACGTCCTGTGTGGCTTTCCAGTGGTGAATAACTGCAGGTTCAATGAAAGCTCTGGCATGACGTCGAAATGTTTCATACCTAAACAACTGTAGCTTCATTGCCTTGAAGACCTGTTGGTGTGGGGGGATAAAACATTCATGTAATTTGATCTAAATTTAAGTAATTCACAGTCAAAGTCACTACATTTGCACATCATTTACCTTTTCGATTTGTATGAAAGATGCACCACTCAGGTACACGGCGGCAGAAAGGTGCAGATTTCCAGATGGCACACTCCCAAGGATAGGCTGGCTATTCCAGTCTCTTCTAAATGTGCAATGGGGGCACCGCTGCTTCACAGACAGGAATGTCCCCAGCCTTTGGGTCCTCACATCACATGCACGCGTGCAGATTGGACAAACATTAAACAACTCCATGATGCAGTTCTCGTACACTATGTACTTTTTGCTGTTGTGGTTGGGAGTGGATGAATCTTCTCTATATCAAACCACAAAGAAAGGAAAACTCATTTTGAGTAAAACATATTGAGCTTTCATCTGGACTGTAATTTAAAGCATCACCCTGTTTGCTGCTGGTTTAATAATATTTATGCACATAAACAAGCCTAAAAGTAATGCTATAAACAACAACAGTCTCACTGGGACTAAACCTTTATCTTAGATTGCGATCCACACACACTGTATATCTTCACAGTCAGTAACTTACAACTTAAGTGTAGAGTCTAATGATGCTATGTTAGAGTCAGCAGGATCATAAGTGGAATCATGTCCCTTTGAAGATTGTACTAAAGAGCTGTCCTCCAATGCATTGTCCTCCAGCTGTTCTTCGAAGTCTAGACGAGGTCTTTTGGGTGGTCTCTTTAAAGGTGTAGATGACAGGCACAAAGGGTCTGCATTGGATGTACCAACACCGAAATCTTTGGAGGAGACATTTGCCTGGACACCTGTGGCCAAAATTAACTTTACTAAGGAAAGTCTAATGAAACAACACATAATGAAAGCAAAGAGAAATGCCAGAAAACTTACTAACTACATCAAAAGTAAACGAACTGAAGGTGGCAGGTAAATACCTTCACTTCTAAAGTGGGGCCGCAGAGTGTTTATGGATAGCTGTGTGCCTACAGTATGTGTTTCCAAGTGGTCTGTCTGGCAGGCAACATCCCTTGAGAGAGGCAGCTGAATGCAAGCACTTGATGTGCTGGCCTGTGTAGAGACAATAAGGTCAAATTAGTATTCCAGATGCAAGTTGTGATAAGATAGAAGATAAGCATGCTTACTAAATAACATTAATACTTAAAATTACATATATGAAATTATATTACATAATTCTTTTGTTTACATATTTTAAATTTCATATTAGTTTTTACAATCTTTCTTATTACAATTACATCAAGCTATGCAATCTGGAAATTTGGATATCGCGTGCGCCATTAACGTACACCAACAGCAGAACGGTTATCCAAACAACAAAGAAACGTACAACACTCGCGTTACAGTGTGTGTATTCACACACATACTTGATGCTATCTACCTTTACTTTAGCGACAGTAACTGGGCTGTTAGCTGCAGAGCTAATGTTACAACAAAATTATATAGCGTTAGTTGACTTACTTGTCCGAGGTTTGTAGCTGAGCCAAGGAGAGTTGGTACTGATCCAGACTTTATTTTCAGACGTTCCGCAAGGCCAGCTTTGTATTGGCCCAAGTTGAGGAAAGAGTCGTCGGTGAAATGTTTGGCGCAGACATACAAAACTTTGGGAAGATGTGTCGGCGCATTACCAGAGAAAATAAAATGAACCCACAGTTTCTTCATAGGCTCGGATGAAGGAACTACAAAAATACTTCGGTGTTCATTTGTACATCCAAACACTGAGCAACTGCCATGCTTCGCTCGTTTGCAAGCCATGATGTCTCTCGAGGAAAAACAATGCTGCGGTCGCCTCGCACGCACAGTTGTAGCTCATTTTCTCATGGGCGGGCCAAATTCTCTGGGCGGGCAAAGCAGAGAAAGGGGCGGTAACCTTTCCCCGTATGACGACATACGGGGAAGATTCCAGATCGGGCCATTTTAGCTTTCATTTGCTCAAAGGCGAAGCTGGATACCCAGTGCTCGGTTTACAGCTATCGCCATTTCTAGCCACTGGGGGACCATAGACAGGCTAGGGGAACTCATCTTAATGTTAAAAAAACCTCATAAAGTGAAATTTTCATGCCATGGGACCTTTAATAGGTGACTAGGGTCATTATAGGTGCCTTTAAGATTGAACATAACTACCAAAACGTAACTTCATGGAGTCTTTAAATAGAAGACGACGCCATCCAGTCAGAACAAATCAAACATTTACTCTTTAACAAATCACACTTCTTCACATTGGTTGAGGTGAATTTGCCTTTGCAGCCAGTCAGCTAATATTGACATGTAAAATAAGTCACAGTAAACACATGCATCTCAAATGAAACAAGAGAAATGATTTCCCCCCCCCTTGCATTTCTTCAACAACCCTTCCTCTGTCATAAATGTGGACGATGCTTGGTTGATGGTTTAGCTATTAACGGCAGGGAACGGAGCGGTCTCTACATGCTAAAGGTCAGACAGCACACAGCGCATTACAAACGAGTGAAACCTGTGCCCTCGGCCGCAGATGAAGAAAGAGGACAAAAGGGTCTAGCGCCGATGCATTTCTCGTTTTACATACACAAACAAAAGAGGCGGAGCAGCAGACAGAACACTAAAGTGTGTCGCAGTCTGAAGTTCTGCAGTTAGACTCAATGGAGTCGAGGGGCAAAAGCAATGCGGGAGTAGGGGCTGTTGCTATAATGACCTAAAGTATACCTGTGGAATGTGGCTGCTTGGAGACGGTGAGAGGCCTTGTAGTGTTTCAGACAGAGAGGACGTGTGCATTCACATTCAACTGATGAAATCTATCACATTTAACGTGCATAATGCAATGCATTTCAAAGTGAAACTGAACTGAACTTTATTTTCACTTCATACCTGTATTGCTTATGGAGGTCATAAATGATCTTTGCTCCTTTTTCCATGAGGTGCGCTTTTGATTTGGCATTGCAGGAATTCCCCCAGTGATGCATTTATTTTCTCATTTATGATTTATTTTTATTTTATTTTCAAAATTATAAGGGAATTTGTATCATTGAATGCGTTATGTGGGTCAAAAATCACTATTACTGTTTACCAAGTTATGCAAAGCAATGGAACTGGTACTACATTGGTGGGTACATTTTTTATTTCCCATCTGTTATGCAATTTTGTGTTAATATTCATATGTATATGTATATGTACAATGCAACCTACAATTTTCCTATTTTTTGTCTTATTCCAAACTTCACATTTTAATAGGGGTGAAACATAATATTCTGTCATAATATTCTGCAACACAAAAACACAATATGTATTGTTTGTGCATAGCAATAATATGCATCATGTATAGTTTCCCAAAAGTTGAGACATTTAATTTAGCATCAAATATGTGACCCCCTGGAGCACAAAACCAGTCATACGGATCAAGATTTCGAAATTGAGATTTATGCATCATCTGAAAGCTGAATAAATTATATTTTCATTGATGTATGGTTTGTTATGATCGGACAATATTTGAAAATCTGGTATCTGAGGGTGCAAAAAAATCAAAATATTGAGAAAATCATCTTTAAAGTTGATCAAATGAAGTTCTTAGCAATGCATATTAATAATCAAAAATTAAGTTATGATATATTTACAGTAGTAAATATACAAAATATCTTTATGGAACATGATCTTAATATCCTAATGATTTTTGCCATAAAAGAAAAATCAATAATTATGACCCATACGATGTATGTTTGGTTATTGCTACAAATATACCTGAGCTACACATGACTTGTTTTGTGCTCCAGGGACATATATGGTAAACCCAGAAGATCCAACTTTAATGTTTATTAATTATGAATAAATAAATACTTAAATGCATTAATTAGTATGTAGTCAAGGAGAGAGTGCAAGCATATGTGTCTAATATAATTCAGTATTTTTAGCTCAGCAGAAACATGACTATTTTTATTCTAGTGTGGTTTCTGGCCAAGTCTAAATCTATTAAAGGTCACAGCTGATGTAAAAGATAATTAGCATTTTAATAACAGCACTTTTTGTTAACTCTTCACCACACGTATTAAAAGTAATAATTTAAAAAGCACACCATTTTAACTCTATTTTGGCTTTGTTCAAAAAGTATTGTGAGTATTGCGTATCAAACCGAATCATGAGTGAATCGTGCACCCTACATTTTAGTGAATAAGGTTCGTTATTTCACTAGTTTATATCCAAGTTAAAAGTAAGACGTTTTTTCCTCGTTGCATGTGTTTGTTTGGGTAGTCCAGACGTTTGTACTGCTGTCTGCATAAAGAAATCCTCTTTCCATGTGTGTGAAACATTCAATAAAAACTTGTTCTTACAAATTATTTCCCTCGTGTTTTAGATGGAATAAGATTATAATTTTCACCAGGCATTTGCATTTAATAAATAATCAACACAGCTGCACATAATGGCAGTTTAGCACTGGTTGACTCAGCAGCTGGTCTCTCGGGGTCTGTTTTTGGCTATGGGTTATGTGTTGGGCTTCCTGATCCTGTGGGACACACTCTCAAATCCTGCTGCTGTGACCATAGGAACGGCTCAAAACCTGAGTCTGGCCAGACTTGAGTCAGAGCATGATCTGAGCCGAGGAGCACAGCGGTCTCATGCTGATACATGACTGTGAACGTTATACAGTGTCTCAGCTTAGTTTATCACATCATCATATCAAATGCCCAAACACAAGCTCAGCGTTAAACTCATAGCCATCTGAGAGTTGACATGTTTACAGGTCTCAGCACGCTCGGTGCCACGAGTGGAAACTATTTCCTTCCTACCGTTGTTTCCAGCAGGAAGAATTTAAAGCCGAGTCTCAATGACGGAATTGATAATAAAAATGCTGCATGTGCATATGTGACCCCTGGAGCACAAAACCAGTCATAAGGGTACATTTTTTCAAAATTGAGATGTATACATCATCTGAAAGATGAATAAATAATATTTCCATTGATGCATGGTTTGTTATGATCGGACAATATTAGAAAATCTGGAATCTGAGGGTGCAAAAAAATCAAAATATTGAGAAAATCATCTTTAAAGTTGTTCAAATGAAGTTCTTAGCAATGCATATTACTAATCAAAAATTTAGTTTTGATATATTTACGCCAGAAAATTTACTAAATATCTTCATGGAACATGATCTTAATATCCTAATGATTTTTGTCAACTTAAAACTTAAAACTGCTTTTGTGCTCCAGGGACACATATGGTAAACCCAGAAGATCCAACTTTCATGTTTATTAATTATGAATAAATAAAAAAGTAAATGCATGAATTAGTATGTAGTCAAGAACAGCGTGCAAGCATGTGTGTCTAATATAATTCAGTATTTTTAGCTCAGCAGAAACATGACTCTTTTTATTCTAGTGCGGTTACTGGCCAAGTCTAAATCTATTAAAGGTCATAGCTGATTAACATGAAATGCTTCATACGAGCATCCACACATCACACGTAATCTCAGCTTTTATTACGTTCAGGTGAACTTTCCAAGCCAGACATGGAGGAGCACAAGAGCTGTGTGCTGTGTCAATGGAAACGAGATAAAGGCCAGGCTGCGATAACGCTTGTTGGTTTTGTACAGTTATCCGCAGTGTTGCATGTTAATAGAGACGTCTTGATTCTGAATGTCCAGCGCCCATCTGAGGCATCATCATCACTCACAATGAGCACAAAGCATGCAGCACACGCTGAATTAAATATTAATTATGCCACTGTACAGGACGGAAAGACTAATGATGTTTACCAGGTCAGCACAGGTTAAACCTGATGATACTGTACACTGTAAAAAATTACCGTGATTTTAATGGTAAAAAAAAAACTGTACAAATGCAACAGTAAAAACCTGTTAAATGGTTAACGGTAAGTTACTGTAAAATTTACAGGGAAAAAACGTAAACTGGCGTTCCCAGAATTCCCAAATTTTTTTTGAATTTGATGTTTTTTCTTATCAGTTATGTGTATAAGGGCTGTACGTTCCATCTAATGTTGTTAAATTAATGTTTAATGCATATTTCAGGTTGAGTCTCATCATTATGGTGTTTAGTGCTTGTGTGAATCACACCGTGCACCTTCTATATATGATATTATTTAAAACCTGCTGGTGATGGGTTTTGGTTCATCATGTGACTTTCTCATCACCTCCTGCATTTGAAGGTTATCAGCGTATTACAAGGGTACAAAACAGATTAGGTTGGTATATCAACATAATATCAGCTAATTAAATTACGGTATTTAACTGTAAATTTAAGTTCAAACCGTAAAACCTAAAATGTTGTTACCGTATTTTTTTACGTTAAGATTCCGGCAACCACAGCAGCTAGTTTGTTTACCGTAAATTGTACATATTTTTTTTACAGTGTATGTTTATAACAGTGATGCCTCACACTGAATGACCGAGTGTCCTAAAATCAAAACACATTATCACATCATTACATTCTCTACTCACATAGTTACGGCCCTATGAAATATAGATTTTTTTCCAAATTCCATTTTTTTACGTTTTCATTTTTCTGGATTCAGTATTTTTTTTCTACTCTTTAATGGTTAATTTTTTTTAATTAATTGTATCAATTAATTCATATCATAAAACGTATACAATTACACATCAATTTATTGAACGTTTAACAAAAATTTAACAAAACATATTTCCTCAGCATATGTTTTATTGTTACCAAAATCTGTATTTTAGCATGTCGAAATATTTATATGCATAAAAACTTAAAAAACATATACATTTAGTCTTAAAATAGCCTTATAATAAACCCTATGAAATCACTATTTCCTTTTTTTCTTACTTAATTCTATTTAAAAAAAAAAAACTTTAAAAATAAAAATAAAAGAGGTAACTTTTCCTCCTGTATAAGCAAGAACTAAAATAAAGCAATGTATTTATTATGAATTAATATTGATTAAAATCATAAATAAAAAAATTGCGATAGTTAGGTGAATCGATTTTTTGTCCCATCCCTACTAGTTACTCAAGTTTTGCCATCCGATTTCGTAAAGTCACATGCCTTTTTTGATGTGCATGGAGGAATTTATTCAGCAAATGCGTTTCCATCTTCCATTATTCACATTAACCCTTTTTCGCACAATTCAAAAACCACTTCAAGTGAGCGTAGACATTTTTTTCTGAATCAAGGGATTTTTTCTTAAGACTAAGCTTAAGCCTTGTCTGTAAAACTTAACTGATGAAATGTGAAGACGATATGGTTGTGTTTTCATGTCTTCTCCAGGTAATAAATATGAATGATATAGTGGTAACTGACAGCATTAATTACAGTACAGAAGCTATACAATATGTGACCTTGGAGCACAAAATCAATCGTAAGGGTTTATT